>JALMGJ010000003.1:25731915-26331915 GCA_023362775.1 Charina bottae
TTCAGCAGGGGAAATTCTAGAATATTTTAACCCCAAAACCCAGTGAAGATACTGTAGACGGCATAACCAACCTGAAAGGGGAGGGGGTTGTCTATGATCTGTACACTTACAGCATTGTTCTTTCAGGTTAAAAATAAGCTGCTTTTGGTCTGTTTCAAAAATCTGTAAAACCAGTTAAAACAAATACGACAACAGAACAGAAGTTGGGAATATATTATGATTGCACTGAATTTTTACCACTTACAGTCAAAGAGTGAAAAAGCGAATACTTCACATACAAACACACTTTGTTTCTTATTTCCAGCTGTTTCTTTCTACAACCTGAATCTACAGCGTTGTTTTTAAAAGCAAAACAAAAAAAAGGGGGGGGCTTCGAGAAATCAGTCCATCTGATCATCACCTAGCAAAACCAGGATCCAGGTAGCATTGCCTCTCTGAATCAGCTGCCTGGTGATGCCCAATAGTCAATCATATTTGAATCTGTCCTATCACAAAGCCCTATGCAGACTGAAGAGAATTCTACTTGCCTTCCTCTAGGACATACAGACATTTTTGCATTATTTTCATAAACCTGTTAATAAATGATGCTAAAGCCTACTGGGGAAGATGTGCATGATCCAGCTATTGCCACTGAGAGAGAGAGAAAGAGAGAGAAAGAGAGAGAGAGGTAGCAAAAGAGAATGTATTAATTATACATTAGCTTTTTACATTGCAGAGCTTTGCTTTGGAGTGGCATACATAAGAAAAGCCCATTGAAGACCCACCATAGCAGTCGCCTGCCAAATAAAATTGCTACCTCATTATTGCCCTGGAACTGAAGGGGGGGGGGGCTGCACAGAGTTTATTATTAAAAATGAAATTAATAAGTTGTGAGCCTCCTCCAAAACTCAGGCAGACAATACCCAGTTTTCAGGGAACAATAACACACAATTAAGCTGTGATGATGGTGCCAACAATACAAACTGCATGATGGCCTTTAAAACCTATTATATATCTTGAAGATTAAAACTGTCCTCGTTTCTAGGATAATTATTTTATAGACTTTAATTAGAAGACAGAAACAATGCCATTGTGAAGCTTAACTTCTACTAGTTGACACGACTGGCTCAAAGTCTGCCAGCATTTACATTAATTTGGTCCCCAAGGGAGTTTCTCTTCATCCACTCTCAAGATAGCCTCGTCCATTTGGGCTCTTCTTGAGTTGTTAACCTACTTTGGGACCAAATCTCCAGTCTCTTTTGTCTGTGCAGGGGAGATGATTTTTCCATCTCAATTACTTTTAGCTTTTATGAGAGCCACTGAGGGTCTCCTTTAGAAGTTAAAGCATAACTGATTGCATAATGATTTCACTTTTTTTCTCAGTGATCCTGTGAGTGCAGGACTTTGCAGCAACTGCTAGTTCCCTACAAAGCAGAATGAGTAGACAGAGCTCCAAACACAGCAAAGATACTCTGCTACAATTTGAAATAGCATCCAGCAAGAAGTCCCCAAAGACCTTTAAATCCAGAGACTAGGCTTATCAAAGTGCATCATTGCTTCACTTTTAAAGATTTCCTGTGGAGTTTTTGCCATTTTGAAAGAAAGATGGAAGCTTCACACTCTCTCTCCAAAGGTAATCCAAACTCCCATAAGAAGGGTACCCCACCAGGGCAGAATCCATCATAAGAAGCATTCTTAGATCTTCATCAATATTCATGAATGAGATGATCAAACCACTCAATATACCTTATTTTATTTAAGACTGTTATATTCTTACTTTTATTCCAGGAGCTCAAGGTGGCACATACAGTATGTGGATTTTCTCCCATTTTGTCTCTACAACAATCCTTTGAAATTGGTTAGACTGAGAAAGTCTGAATCAATGTCACCCAGTGAAGTCCATGATCAAGTAGAGATTCAGAACTGGATCTTCCCAGTCTTCATCCAAAGCCTTAACTAATATACCATGTTGATACGCTACATATGGGGGAAAGGGCAGGGCAGGGCAGGGGAGATCAGTGTGATGGAATGTGCCCCTGAAGGGGAGGGTGATATTATGGAGCTGGGAGCTGAGAGCGCATTCCAGGCTGATAAGCGCTCACACAGTTTGGAGAGTGTGCCGGGGCCGAGGAAACGGAGTAGGCTAGCACCGCCCTAAATTCCCAAGGGTATTTTTCCCCTTAGCTCAGTAAAGGAACCTTTAGTCTAGCAAGATTCTGTATAAGGTAGAAACAATAAAGAACTAGAGCTGAATTTCGGCTCAGCGTTGTTTCTTCACCCATTTCCCTGACAATCAGTCTACAAAAAGCACCCTCAGCATCACTATTTATAATGAATCTACTCATTATTATTCCCATTCCTAGTATCTACATATGCCCACAAATGTCTGTGAGAAGTTACCTGTACATGAGCAGTTCAATACATGTAGTTGCTCCATGCATCCAAGATCTCCAGCAAGATCTTTCCAGCCTTGCTGGAAAGTCTAAATCATCTTGCATCCCTTATCCCATTTGAAGAACTTCATATATCAGATTTGGACTACTGCAATGCAGTTGTATAACCCTCTTTTATCTGAAGAGTTCAGACTGTGGCATGCTGTTACAAGGGCCTATAAAAAAATCCATTGCCCAGAGATCTACTGACATGATGTGGAATGTGCCCAACTAGGCTGAAGTTTTTGGAAGTTAAAGCCAATTCTGGTAGTTTGCTCAGAGGGATTGGGCTGTCTAAACTTCTTCAGTCTCTGAAATGGGAGAGATTCCCAAGTCTCATCTTGGATCTTATAGTACCAAGGACGCTTCCCTGTGGTTCCTTGGCATGCCACTTTACTAGAACAAGTTAGGACTACTCCAGCTGGACTTTTCCCTTCCTCCTCACAGGCCTGGCACCACTATCTATCCTGTAGAAAGGATTCCTGAAGAGAAAGGGAGAAAGGCAGGAGACAACCATCACAGAAGCCTGCTCAGTGGAATTCTTCCCAACTTGTGCCATTCCTATCAACTGCCCCATGGGAAGAATTTGTGGAATTTCTTTATTTTCTAATAATATTGATTGTATTAGTATTTCAATTGTTTCTATTGCTTGGAGGATGCAGACAATTACAATGAGCAATTAATTAATTGATTAATTGTGTAATATGCTCCCACCCAGAGCTAATAATACGGGCATCAACCATGTTCTTCACCCTGAGAATACTGTATTTCTTCACCTCTTCCAATCCAGTGCTATTTGTGGCTATCAAACCAAACAAAGCCAAATTCAGAAAACTGGCAGTTCACAAAGACTTTGATAAACCGCGGAGTTTTGCTGCCTGATGGGGGCTATTCAAAACAGGCAACATATCTGACACCTAACTGGCCACAATATGTCATATACGGGCTACATTCTGCTTGAAGCTTTACATCAGTATGCTGTGCAAGCTTGTCTAATACATTTCCCAAGCTGCATGACTTTAACAATCACAGGGAGAGAGAAAGAAAAAACCCTGGTACAGTACTGCAGCAGTAACTGATCAAACGGATATTCAGACCATTCAAATATTAATCATCTTTTGGCTTCCAGTGGGAATGGCGGACTGAACGGCTATGCCCGCAGGTTCAGCAGGCAGAGCTGACAACGCAGTAACTTTTTTCGGGCTCAGGCAGGTTTTCCTGAAGCCCAGAAATGTTATCTGGATAAAGGAGAATACCTGGAATCATCCCATCTGTCCTCCGGATGGCTGCTTGCAGCCAGAAGATCGCAAACAGCGTTTCACATTCGACTGGTAAGAGCCAGCTGGGAGGCTGGGATTTCATCACTTTCCAAGCCACGCTGTAGCCTTAAAAGGACACTAAGACCAGCCACCCCATTTCTAAATCACCAATTTGTATACTTTTTTAAGTATGTGTACCCCAAGAGAGGCTTTCTACAGCGAGGAGAAGCTGGTTCTCTTGGTGCTTAACGTTATTTTTGGGATTACTTTTTTTAAAAAAATTCTTTTAAGTTTTGGATTTTGTTTTCCTTCCAAAGGAAATTCCAAAGATTGAGAGTAAACAATTGTCTTCCTGTTATTATTTTTGTATTAAATTTGAAGATATTAGCATTTTCCTACATGTTGAATCGGCTGATTTGAACCTTCAGCTTTCTGTTTTCACTTTCCTTTGAGAACTGTCTGCTACCTCACTCTCACTTTATGTAAACACACTTTGGAACTTTTCCATATCTTTGACTTTCACTGGTTAAGCTCCTAGGAGGCGCCATAGTCTACTGCATGAGTCATGGAGGATTTCAAACAGATTCTTTCTGACTTTCACCAGGATTTTAAACAGATTTCTTCTGACTTCTATCAAGCTTTTATGCAAGATATCCAGGACATTGTGGAAAATATGAGATCTAAAATGTGCCATCAGGTTGGGGATGTGGTGGATGAAATTGAGGAATTTAAGAGTGATAGAAAGGGTTTTTTTAAGACTGAGATTTGGATTTTTATCAAGATGCTGGATGAAGATTGGATAATGGAGTTGGAGAAATCTAAGGGAGAGAGTGATCTGCAAGCCATAAGTAAAATTGATCTTCTGGTGGAATGCCATGAAAAGAACCTGGAATGTTTGAGGGGGGCTGTTTGATTCGTTCAAGAGGAAAGCTCTGTGCACATTGTGGGGATATGTAACTGCTCTGGTTTATTTTGAAGTGGGATAAGGGTTGAAGAATGTTTATCTGGTTTGCTTTATTTATTTATTTATTTATTTATTTATTTATTTAATTTATTTATTTATTCGATTTCTCACCGCCCAACTCCCACAAGGGACTCTGGGTGGTTTACAAATCATCAAAATCTTGAACATTAAACATTAAAACATTAAAACATTAAAATAATCATTTAAAATACCATAAATATAATAAAATTAAGAAGGTGATGTGTTCTTTCAGCCTTGGAAGGGCTATTCTAGGACTATCCTACTATATTAGCCATCCCCAGGAGTTTCTGATCTTCCTTCCGCCCCAGGCCTGTTGGCAAAGCCAAGTTTTAAGTTGTTTCCTGAGTTGTTCCGAGGCCCATCCCAAGGAGGGCAGATTGAAGTCCCCCAGGACCAAAAGCCTGGGGAACTCCACCGCCACCCCCGAGATGGCCTCCAGCAGCTCAGGCAGGGAGGTTGCCACGCAGCAGGGAGGCTGGTACAGTAGCAACACTCCCAACTGTTCACGAGAACCCAACTTGAATAACAAGATCTCACACCCGGTAACTTGCGGAGCAGGGCCCCTGACGGCCACTAGAGATTCCCTGATTACAACAGCCACTCCTCGTCCCCTGCCCCGAGGTCTCGGCTGGTGCCAAACCCGAAACCTGGCTGGGCATATTTCAGAGAGAGGAACACCTCCCTCCGGGCTCAGCCAGGTTTCGGTAATGCATGCCAGGTCTGCCCCCTCCTCTAAAATCAGATCGTGAATGAGGGGGGCCTTGTTATTTATTGACCTGGCATTGCATAGCAGCAGCCGGAAATCGGGACAACCACGTGTCTGCTGACCAGGGCCTAGGTATGAGCGTGGAGGGCCGGAACACGCCACCAGTAATAAGCACCGGGGGCGTCTTCCCCTATGATGGCCCGCCCTCCAGCTCCCGCCATAATATCCCCTGCCCATCACCACTACAATGGCCTGTCCCGCCCTGTAGCCCCCAGAGTCTCTACGTCCATTAGCCTCCACTCCTGGACTCCCAAATACTCCAGCTGACAATGGGTATCCCTCCATCATTCACCCCTCATTCGTACCCAAACAATGTAAGTGATGAGGAGCCCCCCAGTGTACCAGCTCAAGCTCTCGACACTGAAGGGGCCCAATCACCACTCTCACATTCATTCACTCATTCATTCCCTGCGCCCCCCAGACTTCTCTCACTAGTCAAGAGGGGCGCTCCATACACTACTTCTCACCCCCCCCCGACTCTCACTCAGGGAAGGAGTGTTCTAACTCTCTTCACACATACTCATACCCCCTCTCACTGTTAGGTGATGGTTAACTATGCGGGGTTCCAGGCTTGAAGTAATCCAAACAACGTGTTGTAAGGCTAACAATATCTTTATTGATAGCATAAGGCAATAATGGATGTATAGTGCATTATTGCAAAAAGGTAAAATCAAAGCATAAGCAGAGTTCCATCACCAGAAGTGAGGAAAGAAAAACATCATGGTCTGTGCAAAGACCAGGCATGGTTACAGTTCAGATACAAGTACATGCAGATAGCAGTCTACATAAAGAACAGAAGACATATGTATGTAGAACATAAGTATAAAGGACTACCCATGGTTCATAGCTCACATCTGATTGGTTCAAACATGGGCATCTCTTTTAGCATAGCATTTTTGGTGGTAATTGTACTTACTATAAAGCGTCACACGATGGCAGTGTTGTGTATTGGCCTTTCTTTGTTTTGAGAACAATCCTGATTACGGGTTTTTATTATGTCTAGCTACAGAGATATCTCAACACCTGCCATCTACGTCTCAGATGTTTTTGAGAACCAAACTTACAATGCGGAAAACAATGTAGATTGTTTTCATTTGTATTTTTCCACTCTCTGGCCAGACACAGTGGAAGAAAATGCCATGCGTTTAATTCTGCATAGAATGCTTTAACCAAATAACCTTAACACCCCTTCCGCATGGATTTTTTGAAACGCTGTGGGGGAAAAACTGTTATTTCAAAAGCACACAGAGACACAAATGATTTTATTTCAGACACATTTGCTCCAACCCCAATCTGGTTACCATGGTTGTATGCTTTGTAGGAGAAAGTGCTTTCGTGAGAACGTCTGCGATATTTAGCTCAGATGGACAATACTCTAATTGTATAAATTTCTCCTGAATTGCATGCCTTACATTTTGGTATTTTACATGGATGTATTTCGTGCGATTATTGACATTTTCCGAAGCAGCTAGAGATAGACAGGATTGGGAATCTTCATACATTGTTATTGGTGGATTTATATTTACAGATAAATCTGTAAACAATTGTTTTAACCAATATGTTTCATTGATTGCCTCACTGAGGGCCGCAAATTCGGCTTCGCAGGTAGAAACGGCAATTAATGTTTGTTTTCTTGCTCTCCAGGCAATGGGTGTATTTGCAAACAAACAAACAAAACCACTCACAGACTTTCTGTCTCTCTCTTCTGCAAAAGAGCTGTCAGCATAAATTACAGGCATTTCAGCCTTGGTGGCTGATATTTTGAGACAAAGATCAGCTGTGCCTTTAAGATAGCGTAGGACCCTCTTTAAACCTGTCCAATCCCGCATGGATGGTTTGGCAACCTTACGACTAAGCACTCCAACTGAGTAAGCTAAGTCAGGGCGTGTCCATTGTGTTAAGTGTAGCAAGCTTCCTACAGCTGAGTGATACAATGCAGGTTGAGGACAAGATTCCTCACATGCATCACCCTTTAGGAAATCAAGAGTCATTGGTGTTTTGGTTGGTTTTGCATTTGACATTTCAAGTTGACTCAACAATTGGTCAATTTTTCTTTTCTGACTCAGATAGAACTCACCACTCTGAGCTCTAGTGACTTCAACACCTAGATAGTATTTCAGCTCACCTAGGTCTTTCAATTGAAAATACTGTCTCAATTGTGTTGCAAACTCTTGTACAAGGTGCAAAGAACCAGTTGCTAGGCAAAAATCATCAACATACGTTAGCAACACTGTGTAATCACTTCCAGAACCTCTTACATACACACAAGGATCAGCAACAGACTTCTTAAACTTTAGCTCTAACAAAGCCTTATCTAAACATTGATGCCAACAACGTCCGGCCTGCTTCAAACCGTACAGCGCCTTGCGCAGTCTGTACACCTTCTGAGAATTGTCACAAGCATAGCCAGGAGCCTGCTTCATGTACACAGTTTCAGGGAGCTCTGCATTCAAATATGCTGTGTCAACATCAAAATGATGGACAACAAGTCCACGCTGTGCAGCCAGAGAAAGTACCATACGTAAAGACTCTGGTCTAGCTGTGGGTGCATATGTGAGATCATAGTTCAAAAACCTCTCCTGTGCAAATCCCTGAGCAACAAGCCTGGCTTTGTACTGCACTGTATTATCAGGAAGAAGCTTCTTTCTGAAAACCCATCTGGAACCAACAGCTTTCTGGGATGGGGGCAAATCAGTGACCTCAAACACCTTTTGACTCACTAATGCCTCAAACTCCTTATCCATCGCTGTGTTCCACTTCCCTTGTTCTTCAACAGGCAGATGCAACATCTCCTGGAAAGACACAGGTTCACAGGTAATCTGACACACTCTCACCTGCTGAATCACAAATCTGTCAGGCTTCACACCCTTTGTGGAGCGTGCAGACCTACGAGGAATTACCACTGCCTCTTCCTCATTGCTGTCCTCTGCCTTTTCACTACCTGAATCCCCCTTCAGATCCTGAACCTGCTCAGGTGAAATTTCCTCTTCCTTCACCTGAGGGGATCCTCTCACCACACTAGGAGACTGGGAACCAGAAGGCAGCTGAACTGGTTGTTGTCCAGCCACAGGAGCATGGACAGTTGGCTGTACACTAGATTGCAACAATACCTCTGAACTAGCATTCAACCTATCCCAACCAGTAGGGTGCTCAAAATTAGCACTTCTAGAGATTACTACACGACCATAGCCTGCAGAAAAACGGTAACCTTTAGATCTAGATGAATAACCAACAAACCTTAAGCGTTGTGCTTTTGGCTGGTTCTTCCTTCGCTGAGACTTAGGAATATGCACATATGCAAATGTTCCAAAAACACGCAGATGCTTCAGCGAAGGGCGCTTGCCAAACAAAAGGAAATAAGGAACTTCATTCACAGCTGAATTCCACACCCTGTTAGTCAGATACACTGCAGTCATGGTAGCCTCACCCCAAAAACGGGCTGGCACCTGGGCATCTAACATCAGGCTATTTCTAATGGTATTAACAACACCAATCTTCCTTTCAGCTATTCCATTCTCAGCAGGAACACCAACATTGGCAAGTCTATGGGAGATTCCTTTTCTACGAAGCCAATTCTGAAACTCATGGCCTAGAAACTCTCCTCCACAATCCGATTGAAATTGACCTACTTGATAGCCATAATTTCTTTCCACCATTGCAACAAACTCCTTAAAGCGAGCAAAAGCCTCCGCTTTAGATTTGAGCAAATAACAAAACGTATAGCGAGTATGGTCATCCACCAAAAGGAACATGAAACGCGCCCCCCCTTCACTAGGAGCATTGGGGCCGGCTAAGTCTCCATGAACCAACTGAAAAGGCCTAGTTGACACTCTGTCACTTTTTCTAGCAATAGGAGCAGCCTTAATTTTAGATTGTTTGCACACAGTACAATCAAGAAATTCATCACACTTTTTGGATCCTAACTCAGGATACACCTTGGCCATTTGGGACAAACTTCCCCACCCAGGATGTCCCAGAACTCTGTGATAATAGTGAATGCATTTGTTACGTGGGGGAACATTGGAAATACAATTTCCTGACACAATCCCCTGTTTAGGAAGCATTTCATACAACTGGTTCACTAACTTCCCCCTAGCACATTCAATTCCATCTTTTTCAATAGAACATCCAGTACCCTTGAACACAACAGTATATCCAGACTTCACCAGGGCTGGAACGCTAAGGAGGGAAAAGTCAAGTGTAGGAACACACAACACATTTTGTACACTTATCCCCAAACAAGGAATGTATACTTCACCCTGAAAAGACACATCAGCCATGGATCCATCAGCTAGAGCAACTTGGTGGATTTTAGGCTTGTTTTTTGTTAATAGCAACTGTTCATTGTTTACAATGATTTGGCTACAAGCCGAGTCCAAGAGCCAAGTCTCTGGAGATCGTTTACTCACAGCCGTGAGCAAAGCAGACACTTGGGTACGTTGTCTAGGCGCTTGTTTCCCCTTCTTTCGTACGAACCTCTTTCCACTGGCTCCACCGGCTGGGCGAGGTGGCTGGGGACAGTCTCTCATGAAGTGTTGGGTCGAGTTGCACCGGAAACATCTCCTCACAGCACACGCAGCCTCTGTTCCAACTGGATAACGCTGAGCTGAAGCCTCAGGAACAGCAACAGATGACTTACTCTGCATCTTCTCCAAATCACGAGCTTGCTGGATTTCTTGCAGGCGATTTGTAAGATAATCCACAGTTAGGTCTTGGGGCCTCAACGTCTGAGTTGCCTCGATGAGCATGTCAAAGCTCTTGTCCAAGCTTGACAGGATGATACAAGCTCTCTGGGTATCAGGGATCACAACATCCCGGTCCTCAAGTTCAAGAAACAAAGTCTTGATTTTATGGAGGTGGGTCATCACGTTTCCACCGGGCTGCAGCTTCAAGTTGTAAAGCTGACGTGATAGACCAACAATGGCAGCAGAGGTTTGCTTGGAATAAAGGGCTTTAAGAGCTTCCCAACAGGCATGTGCAGTCTCCAAATTACTGATATGCAGTAGCTGTGATGATTCTAGTCCCAGAATCAAGTTGCCATAAGCACGATCCAAACACAACTGCACTTCATCAGTAATGGGACCAACTGGAGGTGCGTCTTTCACATACTTCCACAAACCTTCTTTTAGGAAGAAAGACTTGATCTTCACACACCAGGTCCGATAGTTTGTGCCATTCAAACGCTCAAAGGGCAGACTGGTTAGCCCTGCAGCAGCAGCCATGCTGACCACTCAAAGAAAACACGTTTACTTCAAAATGCAGCCTTAAAAACAAACCCCGTTGTTACAGCTAGATCCAGCGCAGCAAAGAAAAACACAAAATTCTCTCTGGGCCACCATAACCTGTTAGGTGATGGTTAACTATGCGGGGTTCCAGGCTTGAAGTAATCCAAACAACGTGTTGTAAGGCTAACAATATCTTTATTGATAGCATAAGGCAATAATGGATGTATAGTGCATTATTGCAAAAAGGTAAAATCAAAGCATAAGCAGAGTTCCATCACCAGAAGTGAGGAAAGAAAAACATCATGGTCTGTGCAAAGACCAGGCATGGTTACAGTTCAGATACAAGTACATGCAGATAGCAGTCTACATAAAGAACAGAAGACATATGTATGTAGAACATAAGTATAAAGGACTACCCATGGTTCATAGCTCACATCTGATTGGTTCAAACATGGGCATCTCTTTTAGCATAGCATTTTTGGTGGTAATTGTACTTACTATAAAGCGTCACATGATGGCAGTGTTGTGTATTGGCCTTTCTTTGTTTTGAGAACAATCCTGATTACGGGTTTTTATTATGTCTAGCTACAGAGATATCTCAACACCTGCCATCTACGTCTCAGATGTTTTTGAGAACCAAACTTACAATGCGGAAAACAATGTAGATTGTTTTCATTTGTATTTTTCCACTCTCTGGCCAGACACAGTGGAAGAAAATGCCATGCGTTTAATTCTGCATAGAATGCTTTAACCAAATAACCTTAACACTCACGTCTCTCACACCTGAGGGGGGATAGCAGTCACTCCAGAGGGATACCAATAGCTTATCATATATTAGGGCGGTCAGAAGGGGGATGGCTCACTTCTTCGATAGCCTCTGCCCTGGTGGTCTGTAGCCCATGCAACGTTGGAAATGGGTATTATATTCCAATCCATTGCCCAGAAATGTCTTAATGTTATCGTGCCGGCAGGCCAGTTCTCTAAAGCCTATCAGGCACTGGGTCAGTCCAATTAACCAGGGCTTGCCCCACTTCCAAAGTCTCGTGCCGGCAGTAGCTGCAGTAACCACCCCCTCACCAGCAATCCCAGCTGGAGCTCTGCTCCAATCACACCCAGCTTGTTCGGCGTTGGGGGGGGGACACGCCGACTCCGGCGACCCCAGTTCTTCTGTCCAAAGCTCCAACTTCATCTGGGGGGCTCCCACAGCAGCTCACACCGCCCCAGCCACTCCAAGCTCAGCTCTCCCATGACTTGGCAGCAGCAGCTCAGTAGCTCAGCAGTTTGACAGCTCAGCAGCTCTCCGTCGTTTGATCATCCGACGGGGCACGCTATCCTCCAACGCTCCAACGCTCATCCAGGGGGGCTCCGTCCACACCCAGCTTGCCTGGTATGGGTATATACCCCAAAAATCCTTCATGGCTGGGTGGGAAGATCAAAAGGTTCTTTAAAGTATCTAAAACATTAAGTTTTAGAGCTAACCCCTTAGAGCGGCAAGCGGCATTCCATCGCGGTTGCCATCTTTTTATTATATGTTATTAGATGTTATTCGCTTTTACAGATTTGGATTTACTGTTTTGAATTGGCTTTGTTTTTTGGGTTTATTAAGATTGGGATTGTTAACAGATTTTACCTACGATAGAAGATTGGATGTTAAAACTGATGGATATGGCAGAAAATGACAAATTGACATGCTTATTAAAAGAAAATTCAAACTGTTACTTTCTTAAAGAATGGAAACCATTAATGGACTATTTACAACATGCAGGTGGGGCGAAGCTTATCTGGGGTTTTGAAGACTAAAATATATATAAATTGATATATTAGACAAGAAATGTTTTTGTATGTTATATATAGAGCTAGCATGTAAGAAAAAAAAAAATTTAATTACTAAGACCAGAGATAAATCGGAAGTTGACTAATTTCTATGTTCTATCTTTTTCTCTTTTTTTTTCTTTACTTTTCTATACACTTTTACTTTTTTCTTTGATTTGTATTTCTATTTCATTTTCATTTTCACCCTTTTAACTATGTATATCTAAAACTCTAATAAAATTTGGGGGAAAAAAAGATTGGGATTATTAAAATTGTTGTACTATTAAGTATAGTGGCAGACAATTTATGTGCTTTTTAATTTGATTCTTATTATAGTAGACAGAAATGTATAGAATAGTGGTAGGAAGGGAATAATTAAATATGTTTTATGTTTTGGAGGGGAGAAAGATGTTTAGGAGGTTTATATGAACTTTTTTTCTTTATTTTAATATAAGGGGAAGGAGTAACTGTACTTAGTGATTTTTATTATGTGTTAAAATGGAATGACTTATAGAAATAATGTGGTGTTTTGGTTTAATATAGAGTAAGAGATTGATTGTGGAAATTTTTGTTTATCCTTGCTGTTAAAAGTCAGAAGCCACATCTTTTTGTAAATTTGAAAAAAATTTCTCTTGTGTTTCCGCACTTTTTAGTTGTTGTTTTTCTTTCTTTGTAGTTTTTTGTTTCTTTGTAGTTTTTATTCTTCTCTTGAAACCTAATAAAATTTACTATAAATATTAATCATCTTTTAAATAGAGTTAGAGACAAGAAATATCACTTGGTGTAGAAGAGAAATTCTGCAAATATGTCTCCTAGTGTAGTGTTCAGTTGCAGAATGCTGCAGTTATCAATCAGTCACATTACAGGCTTAGGTCATGCATAACAACAGGCGCTTTATTAACTTGGAGCGTATAGCAAATGCGGAATGAGAAAATGCAGCTACAAAACAAAAATTGACAAGTCAAAGCAAAAATGCCATTATAGGGCAGGCGCCATACTGTTCACAATAATAATAATGCTTCAAATCAAATTCCTATGTCATTTTTTAAAGCTGTAGGCTAGTTAGATTCTATTAAAAGCTCCGAGAGATCATTCAGCAAAACTGTCCCCAAATGTAGCTTTCTGCTGAAGATAAAAGAGATGCAGAATCAGGCACCCCTAGACACATTAATCCCATTGAAGTAATTAATATGTTTTTCTTGGAACTGCAGAGCTTAGTAAATTAACATGAATAAAGATGAAACCTGTTGCAGCTTTGTTTCCGTGATAAATTAGCACGGGGGAATTTGCAATTTGTCACCAATGCTGCTCCTTCACAGTTCTTCATCTTGTCATTCTCTCTCAACATGGTGAAGGGCTTCTGACATGCCAGACCACAGCAGTCATATGTTCTGTCCACAGATGGCAGAAAGAAATAACTGGAAATTGAAGCAATGCCCAAGACTAGCAATGCCCGAGGAAAAAAAAAAGGCTCCATAGTGAGATAGTTGTTGTTTTTTTTTACTTCAGTTCATATGGGTCAAATTGCATGTTGCGTTAAATGTGTATGAAGGAAAGGCTCTTTTACATATCTTTTTAATGAGGAGCAGGGACAACCAAGGTTTGAACTCTAGTACATGTGAAGGAGAGTTAACTGTACCAGCCTTGAATTGTAAACACCACAACTCCCACATAGCTGCTCTTTAGCCCTGGGAAGGTAGCTGCTGGCAATAAACTTATTTGCACACGGGACTCTTGGAGAAAATCAGGTTACGTGCATACAAAAATTCTAAACTTCTTTCTTTCAGGATGACTTGGAGGCTTTTCAGTCCTATGTGAAACAACTGTACCCATAGAAGGGCCACATGCAGCCCCGAACACCCCTATCCTAGGGTGTGCCCTAATATCTATTGCAGGACCAGCTCTAGCTTTGAGAAGTTCCTTCTCCTACATCAGTGGGTCCTAGTAAGCTCACCTGCCCACAGCTACTCTTCAAAATACCAGGTGGGAGGCCAAGACATTTTAATTTTCCACAAGGCCTTTTCTGCTTTATCGCCCCAAGGCTTCGTGGGAAATTAAAATGTTAACTTGTGATCCAGACATTTTCTTAAAATAGGGTTCTGTGTTTCACTGGAATGCTGGTCTGCTTTGTCGTGACATATAGAGCTTCCTTGGGTGTCTGATAGATATAGAAAAGTTTCTTTATGGAGAAGGTTTAGAAATGATAATTCACCCCTCACAAAAGGAAAAAGCAGCCCCCATCTACGCCTCTCTACCAGGTTTAACTCACAGAAAAGAGAAAGAATCAAGAATCATATGCTACTATTTTGTTTTCCAAGATAAACACTGGGCTCTTGTTTTGATTTTTGCAGCTCTCCATTCTGTGAATTCAAGTTCTGTGTTAACCCAAAAGTAGTCGGTAATAATATCAAACCCATCTTCCTCCTACATTGCATTGTTGGGTTTTTTTACTCAGCGGCTTCAGGCTATAAATATGGATTGAAGTGGTAACACAGATACTTTTCAGAAAGCTCTCTTTTCTTAAACCAAGCTAAGGGTCATAATAGAACTGATGTTAACTCATATTCAGAAAACATCTCCATGGAGGTACAGACCCATGGAGAGTTATCCACAGTCCCCGTGAAACTCCGTCTATCAAAAGAAGGCAGCAAATGATCTGAACCGCAGATCTGGTTCTTACTGTTCACCACGGTTCGCCTCGGCTTCATCAGTACATCTGGAAGAACGATGCCAGTAAAGTGAGGAAAACACTTCGTAAAATAACGACAATTTACAATCCCTGACTGCATCTCTGCCGACATATCAGATAAGCCATTATCTTTTGATGTGCTTTGAAGAAATCAAATGGGGTTTCAAAAGAGTTAAAAAAAAAGATACTTTTGCACAGCAGCTACCATGACTACAAGAGCGATACAAATAACTATTAAGGGGTTATTTTCCTCCAGCAAGAATGGATCAAAATTATCTTTTGTGGTTTGTCCGGTCGTATTTTGGTGCCTAGGGAATTACTCTTAAACCAATTGTTCGTTATCACACAGCTATGCTGAGTTAAATTGTTGTTTCACATGGGGGTATCTTCACCACTGCTTTCACCAGCCCTTGCTACTGGGAGTTTTATCTCGCCAGCCCAACAAATTGGTCCTAACACTGACTATTGCAGATGCCTCCAGAAACTTTACAAGCAGGGGATAAAGAAATTAGCAACTTGTTTCAGTCTTCCCTGACAAAACAAACACCTATAAGAAATGTGTAGCTAAGAATTAATGTCTTGCTTGCTTGCTTGCTTGCTTGCTTGCTTGCTTGCTTGCTTGCTTGCTTGCTTGCTTTATTTATACATACCATTTATACAGCTATTCATCTCACTACTGTGATTCTGGAGGGCTAACAGTAAATAAATAGTAAATAAACAGTAAATTTTCATCTAGGATGGATATGCCCAAGGATTAGCAATGGTTTGGTTTAGTATTTACAGAAATGGGCAAAATAATCAAGTAGGAAATCCACAGTTCAACTTATGGGAAATATCCATTGAAGATAATAATAAAAAAAATCTAAACAGCTGGTGATTTAGATGCTGATAGTGGCAAGAATCGTGATAGCAAGAAATTGGAAGCAGAAAATTTTATCCTTAGCTGAGTGGTATAATAAACCTCAGTATATTGGAACGGCAAAACCTTACACTATCGAAAAAGTCTAAACCTAATTCCTTTTCTGAGATAGGGCAAGATTTGATACTTTTCATCAAAAAAAAGTATGGTAAAGAACTGTCTCTTTCTTATATTCAGATATGGAAAGATACATGCTACTTTAAAAAAAAGGACTAGGTTTGGTAAGCAAAGCAGATACATAGAAGCTACAGATAATGCAATATGGAAATGCATACACTTGTTCATCCTCAGTATTTGTTATTCTGCTCTGGACAAGCTATGGAAGCTTAAAAGCATCTCCCCCCTCCCCGCCTCCTCCAAAGCATCAGGAAAAGTTTATATACTGAATGAATAAAAGATATTTCCTCAAGCACTAAGCAGCACCAAAACATCAAATGTGCAAGTTTCATCTAGCCTTCTTTTCTCCTCCAGCCCTGGATTCAGACTCCAATAGTCAAGGTTTGAATCATAACTTACTCATTAAAAAAAAAGTTGGTAACTTGTTGACCTTCTGCCATTTCCAGAAGAGCAGTAAGCAAACAGAACTCAGCCTGAATCTCTGAAGATAAAACCACATTGGGCATTCATTGAAATATATTCCTCATGTTTGCAAATATTGTCTCCCCTGGCTATGCAGGGCCACAAAGTTGTTTTTATAAACTCTGGAATATATGCACATATTTTTTAAGTAAGTGTGTAATTGCAGGATCCATCTGGAAGTGATGAAACAAACCTTACATGCTCTCCTTAAAAGTGAAATATAACTTCAGCAACCTGGAACGGTTCACATGGAGATACCTGTTATGCATATTTCCATCTCCACTTTGGAGATATTTCCAGATCTCCAAAAAGTTTCAGCTGTGAAGGATGGGATGTGTTAAAATGTGGTATACATTACATGTGTGGCTGAAAGTGGATTTGTGAGATGGTAGGAGTAGGACTAAGGCTAGAAGAAGGGGCTTTGGAGGTGGTTCTGAAAGCTGATGGCCCTTGGTAGTAGATGAGGTTGGCAGAATGAAGGATGAGATGCCTCGCCTAGAAAAGGAGGCAGTAAGCTGCAGTGGTAGTAGCTGCTGGGGACTCCTTATGCCTGGCAGAGGGTGGGTGCTTTCAGGCTCCCCAGATTAGGATTTGGCAGTCAATCTTTGTTGTCTGACTTCACATAGCTTAATTTGGCTGCTGGGCTCAGACTGGCTGAAGCCTTTCAGATACACAGTGCAGCACAGCTGGATACGAGACTTTATTACGCACTAAATTGAAACACATTCAACAGTTGCTTGGCCCTTGTCAATGTGAGGGTGCAGTTTCCCTCTTTAAACCTGCTCCTGCTTCTTCCTGCCTTTCCAATATTCTGACTCTTTGCCCAGTATTTTATAGCCTTGAAACCAAGCAATTGTGGGTTGTAGACATAACTGGCATCTCTGCCCTGAGAACCACTGACTCTCAGCTTATCTCTCACAAACTCCTTAGATCCAAAATTGTACTCCAAGTACACAAGGCAGCTGCTTTAATGAGCTGCAAACAGATGCCATGTGAGTGCCCCCTGTCCAACATACCTTTTTGCCCATTAATCTGAAAGGCTACACTATCCTAATATGAGGACTCCTCATCCCAAAGAACTAGACTATAGAGTTTGGGGAGTAACACATAATTTCTTATCTGTTGGGGACAAAAAAGCAAGGACTTCTGTTAGGTAAGTGAATGCCTGTCTATTGAATACATTAGCAAGGATGACATGCAAAAAATGAAAGGCAACTGTTCAAAGCCCCCACTTAAAAACTTACTGCAGGGTTTAGTATATAAGCTTTAGGTACAGTCCCCACAGCCCTTCACAAAGTTACTGAATTATAACAGGAGAAATATATTAAATACAGAAGGGATAATTAAGTATGCGTATGTATGTTTTGTGTGTGTGTGTTGGTGTATTCCCTTGCTCTACCTACTTTTGGGAATGCAGCACCCAGCTTACAACTCTGAGGCCAAAATGGGTTCAGCCTGTTCAGAATTATCCCCCTCTGGCTTATACAGATAATAGACTTAATCAGTACTGCTTATTCCTAGGGGGGGGGAAATGTGTCTTCATCACCCTAAGCTTGCAGTACCTGACTGTTTAATCAGAATTATATATATTTTTTTGTATTTTTGTTACCATTAAAGAAAAAAAATTAGCCAAGAATAGGGGCCAGTATGAAAAAAAGCATTGCCACAAGCCTCCTGATATAAATTATTATTAGTGGAAGGACCATTACCTCTGCATAATAAGATATTCACGTGGAGCAACTTATCTAATGGGCTTCATTGGATCATACCTATCAACCAAATTGTTTCCTTCATGGTGCAGAACAGAATAGGGATCACCTGCTGTCCTACTTTCTATTCTGCTGTCGTTAAGTACATAAAAGGGTTAACGTTGGAATAACCAAAAGCCACTCTCTTTGGGACTGTCCATACTAATTATGCCCACTATTGTTTCCAGTAGCCCCAGACAGTTCTGGTCCTTTTGATAGATACAGAGCGATATAGATAATGTAAATTCTTGCCTGTTGTTCATATTTTTCTCTCCCCTTACCTTTGCCTGTCTTTTGTCCCCTTTTGCCAAGTCAACCGTTTTTAATGTTTGCTGAAGTTTAATAAATAAACATCAAGCTATATTTTTTGCTAGCTGAACTGAGTGGCATGCGTGCTTGCTCTGATCTGGATATAGGAATTGACTGGGAGTGTGCTGGGTACAAACTAGACTGGTCAATTTTATTTCGGCCATAGACCAGCATACAACTAGTAACATAACCCTAACATAACAGTTGCGCTAAAATAGAAATAAAATAAATATAAAAAGTCATATTGATAGCATTTTATTTATTTATTTATTTATTTTATTTATTTAATTAAATTTATATAACCGCCCATCTCCCCCAACGGGGAACTCTGGGCGGTTATAAAATAAGCATAAAATAAGATAAAGATAAAAATTATTAAGGTAAAATTACAGAAAAAACACTTAAAATTCTAAAAAATCTAAGAAAAATTAGAAGAGATATTGTGGCCTGCTGTACAGATTGTAGAGCAGTATTTAGCTATGGTCAATGAACTAAAATCAGATTGGTCTGATAAAAACAGTTTGAGATAAAAAGAAACTAGACTGGAAATTTAGCTACTTTCCAATAGATCAGATCCCCCTATCTCTTTGCAAGTCCGCATTGGGTTTCCGGGAGACAGTGGAGGACAGGAAGGCCTGGCGTGCTATGGTCCATGGGGTCACAAAGAGTCGGACACGACTTAGCGACTGAACAACAACAATTGGGTTTCTCTCTGCAAGGGGTTGGTTGAGGCATAGAGATACGTAGATCGAATCCTTAAGGACAGTGAACAAAAGGAAGCCATTCAAAATAGCTTTCAGAGTCGAATGGTTTATTTGTGTGAATTAAACCCTACGTTTCCAATTCCAGGCCCTTGAACCATTCTTTTTCAGCCAATTATCCAATACAGAACACAACCACCAAACGTGAATATCTGTGCTTGGCAAGTATGCCCCCTGCAGGCTCTAGTTTGGAACAGGAACCCATTTTTTGGAAAGATAACCCTTCCCTTTATAGATATCAGGAGAGACAACTGAATTGTGTTTATGTACACTTGCCAAATATCTATAATGAGTGTCAATGCTGAGTCTGTATATTTGCAGAATTCTTGTGGAGTTCTCCAGAGCTTTTGACTGTAAGGCACGCCAGTGCTACTGGCAGATTGGTTCAGATTCTATTGGGAAATACTGAGATCTGTTTAAATCAACAGCCAAGCCTGGCATTCATAGGTACTCTTTTTTTTTTCCATTCCAATTATCCACCAATTTCCCCAAACACAGACAAGAAGTCTAGTTTGTAAAGCTACCAGACATTGCTGCCAAATAATAGTTAAAGGAGAAGAGGGTAGTTATCTGCAGTGGGACAACTAATCGAGAGGTGCTGCTACAGCTAAGTTACAGTAAGTTATAGTTTAGGTCCAAGAACATTTTTTTAAAAAAATATTATTATGCGAAATGAATCAAGAAAAGTACAACTACATATAACAGCATTAAAGGATCAGCGCAACCTCAAAATGAATAGCTATAGCAATAAAAAGGAGGGGGAGAGAGAATTATGTTATTTAACAAAAAATATCCAAAAACTTTTATCATATTGTTCGAAAATCTCTCTCTTTGCTGCTTGTTTGGGGAAAAAAACCTAATTCAAATGATACCTAACAATTATTCACTGCGATAAATCTGGTGCAGTCTTCTCCTTCCAGTGTCATAGAATAATTCTTTTAGCCAACTTGCTCACAATATCTATAATATTTGACATCAATTTCATCAACTTCTTTAGCTTTCTAATAGAGAAGAGATACTGGTATAGGAGTCGCAGATAATTCCTTCAAGATCTCTGTGTAACTTCAGAAGAGTGATCATAGATGGACCAAATAAAACAGAGTATAAATTACCAAGAAACACTCTGAAGTAAATCACTCATGCTTTAATTCTGCAAAAGGTTTTTTTAAAAAATCCCCAAACTGAGCTGATCCAAAGTAATAATATAATAAGAGGCCTGGTTTACTCCCAAAAGCAGATTTAAACATTATTTTTAAACTGTAATTATCACACAATGTAAACTTTTCATGGGTGAGTAGATCAAAGTTGCATCTGCAACCTCATATTTGAGTAGGGTGGCATATAAATTTAATAATAATAATTCCCATATATGCCTTGCAGCATTAGGTGAAGGGATCTGAACCCTTGCCAGGATTTCAGTGGGTCAGGCAATAACTCCTAAAATAAGCCCAAAGAGGGGCTGAATTCTAAAGTTCTTTATTTGAGATGGTAACAAATCCAAAACCACATGATCCAGAAGATACCATGAATGACCCCAAAGTCAGAGATAGGGTGAATTTAAATACTGCATGACTAGCCAGATGGTCAAGGCTGCAACAACCACTCCACACATCATTTTAAAGAAAATAATTCCACACATATGAGTAGCAGGTAAGTTAAAAAAAATCAAATATTCTTAAATTCCTCAATTTCATCCACCACATCCCCAACCTGATGGCACATTTTAGATCTCATGTTTTCCACAATGTCCTGGATATCTTGCATAAAAGCTTGATAGAAGTCAGAAGAAATCTGTTTAAAATCCTGGTGAAAGTCAGAAAGAATCTGTTTGAAATCCTCCATGTCTCACGCAGTAGATTATGGCGCCCCCTAGGATCTTAACCAGCAAAAGTCGAAGATATGGAAGAGTTCCGGAGTGTGTTTACATAAAATGAAAGTGAGATAGCAGACATTATGTCTATGAAGGTTCTCAGTCATCCAGGTGGAATTGTCTGTAGCTTGAATCATGTCAACTGGATTTCTATTTTCTTAGTGGAAACGTTTCACTCCTTATCCAAGGAGCTTCTTCAGACTGAAGAAGCTCCTTGGATAAGGAGTGAAACGTTTCCACTAAGAAAATAGAAATCCAGTTGACATGATTCAAGCTACAGAGATAGCAGACAGTTCTCAAGGGAAAGTGAAAACAGAAAGCTGAAGTTTCAAATCAGCCGATTCAACATGTAGGAAAATGCTATCTTCAAATTTAATACAAAAATAATAACAGGAAGACAATTGTTTACTCTCAAACCTCCTTTATATTTGGAAGGAAAACAAAATCCAAAACTTAAAATAATTTTTTTTTAAGTAATCCCAAAAATAACATTAAGCACCAAGAGAACCAGCTTCTCCTCACCGTAGAAAGCCTCTCTTGGGGTACATGTACTTAAAGAAAAATACAAATTGGTGATTTAGAAATGGGGTGGCCAGTCTTAGTGTCCCTTTAAGGCTGCAGCATGGCTTGGAAAGTGATGAAGTACCCGCCTCCCAGCTGGCTCTTACCAGTCGAGCGTGAAATGCTGTTTGTGATCTCTGGATGCAAGCAGCTGTCCGGAGGACAGGTGGGATGATTCCAGGTATTCTCCTTGATCCGGAAAAAGTTTCTGGGTTTCAGGAAAACCTGCCTGAGCCCAAAAAAAGTTACCGCATTGTCCGCTCCGCCCGCTGAACCCGTGGGCACAGCCATTCAGTCCTCTGTTCCCACCAGAAACCGGTAGTTCTGTCTTGATTGGTTGCCAGTCTTGATTGGTTGGCCAATAGTGCAATATTTTTACAGCATATGGTGGTGACTGACTGGCTGGAAGACAGACAGACAGACAAGCCAGCAAGTCAAAATAAGAAGAATTGAAGGAGGAAAACCAAGGCGAAAGTAGTGCTGTTAACATTACAAGCAGGATGAAGCTGCAAAGAGAAACTAGATTTCAGCAATAGCTAAAACAAAACTGGTCTAGGTTGCAGGATAATCAAATTGCAATAATTGCTTTAAGTGGTTCTGTCATTTTGCAGGAACATAGCAAAGGTTAAGGCAATCTGCCTGTATGTGGCTCCATATAAACAAGATCTTAAACTATTTTGCAAGAGAAAAAGAAATATTTTCATGCTACAAGCATCTAACTCAATTTCCTTTTGCTTTCCCCAGATAATGTAAAAGTCATATGTTAATTTTGTCTGGACTCACTCAATATTTTAACAGCATTGACTCCTTACATTTGTGGTTGCATTATTAACATCAATAAATATATATATATATATATTAAAAAATAGCTAAGCAAGGAGAGAATTCTGCAGTTGAGGTGCTGGTGTCTACAGTCCTGAAAATTTCTGGTAGTCTCCTATCCAAGTTCAAACCCCGCTTAGCCTTTTGAAGATGAAACAAGGTCAGCTTGGTTCTGACACCTGTATGGATAGTTAAAAGCAGTAGCATCAAGAGCTATTTATTTGTTTTCTTAAGGAAACAGGTATGTATACATTTAGCCATCTGTTAGGAGATTTGGAATGCTTCAGCCATGCAAGAAATTATAGACTCCATATATTATGCAATGTGCTTCCTTTAGTACTTCACAGTAAAAGCTGGAACTTGCCAACTGGCAAACTTTCTCTCCATTGTCTCTAATCAATAATACAAGTATGGTTCACCTTCTTTCCTAAAACAAAAAATTCCAGCTTCCTAAATATTATCATCGTTAATCCCTTCAAATGATTCTTTATCAGATTACATAATTTTGAACTCATTCCAAAAGTCTACAGCTGCCCCTCTGAAGTCTTGCATAAATGTATAGAAGGATGTGGTATAGTCCTGACACAATAATTCTATGTTCTGAGTTCCTGTTAGACAACTTCATGTTAGTAGCTTAAAAACATGCTAAAGTGGAAGTCATCAGCAAGACTGATAGAGCTTGAATGCTTCTCTATGAAATGCAGGCTTAGCACTACAAGGATGTTCTAGACGTCCATTTATTCATTTTTCAAATATTTAGAAATATTGCCTTGAGTACCCAAAGGTTTTGCTGTGGATAAACCATTTTCTCTGCTCGTGGGTAGCCAGGGAAGTCAAACAAGTCAAGATGGCAGCTGCAGCCATGTGATTGAAGCCCTGCCTCTTTTTTACGTGCTGCGCTTAAAATGGGGCAAGGTTGCAGCTGTCTTCTTGATTTTTTAAACCCAGATAAAAAAGATGGTGCTTTGATCGCAAGGTTGTGGCTGTCATCTTTACTGTGGACACCTCTGTCTCTGCTTTTTTAACTTCCATTTTACTACCAAGCCATCCATACTCCATTACAGGAGTAGTTCTTCCATGCATTAAAGCCTCCACACTAATGCAGGCCTTGCTCAACTGATGCCTTTCAGATGTGTTTAGATTATGGCTTAGGTAGGCTGACCATAAGGGGCGTGGTGGCTCAGCGGGTAAGAAGCCAGGCTCGTCGATTGGAAGATTGCAAGTTTGGAGGTTCGAATCCCTAGTCCCGCATGATGGAGTGAGCTCCCGCACTAGCCCCAGCTCTTGCCAACCTAGCAATTCGAAAGCATGCAAATGCAGGTAGATTAATAGGTACCACTTCGGTGGGAAGGTAACAGCGTTCCGCGCGCGTCATGTGGCCACATGACCGTGGAAGCATCTTCGGACAACGCTGGCTCTTCGGCTAACAAACGGAGATGAGCACCGGCCCCTAGAGTCAGACACGACTGCACAAATGTGCAGGGGGAACCTTTACCTTTAGGCTGACCATACATCCCATTTTGAATGGGACAGTCCCGTTTTTTTAACATTTCCAGACCGGACCGTCGTTTTAATATAAAAGTCAATTTTGTCCCATTTTTAAAAAAACCTGTCAGGAACTAGACTGTCCCTGCTGCCAGGCCAGCTGCCGCCATGCCAGACTCCGAGAGCCGGAAGTAGCTGGAGCGGCGCGAAAGAGCCAGAGCAGCTGATTGGAGGGAACCCAGAAGAGGAATCACCTCCACCTATCAGCATGTGGCAAAGGAGGTGGGAGAGGCGAGCTGAGCAGCACGATAGTCGGAGGCGATTCATCTTCCGGGTTCCCTCCAATCAGCTGCTCTGGTTCTTTCGCGCTGCTCCAGCTACTTCCGGCTCTCAGTTCCTCTTGTCCTGTTTTTGTCTCAAGGAAATATGGTCATCCTAGGCTTAGGAATTCAGAAAACTGTAGCCCAAACACATCTGGAAACCATCAGGTTGGGAAAAGCTGGCTTAAGGACACCTCTTATCACAGGAACAATTTGAAATATTTTTCCAACCCAAACCTTCACATAGGAGTGGAGACTATTGTAACCCCAATAAAAAGGGGAAGAAATGACATACAGCAGTTCTTATTTTCTTCACCTCATATAATTTTCTTCCCACATCAACTACCCAACAGTATTTGTTTTTAGAAAAATCACACAACTCCAGCTTCCATGATCTCCTCCAAAGACTGTCTTTCTTCCTTTGACTGTCCAAAACGGACAACAGAAAAATAGCTCAACCTACAGAAAATAGCAAGGGAAAGACCAAAAGAACCTCTGGGATGGGTTTTTTTTCCCTATGAATCAGGATGCATGTTCTGAAATACCACATGGTTCATCTTGACCACTTCAAAATGCTGTTGGAAGGGAATGCCACAAATAAACTCTGCAAACAGCCACCATATTAAAAAAAAATATAGGCAAAAATCCTTCTCCCTAATTTATTGGCATTCTGGAAGCAGGGGTTTTGGGTTTTGTCCTTGCAATGGGAGGGTATAGAATACGTCATCTTTCATCACCTGTAACCTGTACCCAGGGGCATGGTGGCTCAGCGGGTAAGACGCCAGGCTTGTCGATTGGAAGATCGCAAGTTCGGAGGTTCGAATCCCTAGTCCCGCGTGACGGAATGAGCTCCCGCACTAGCTCCAGCTCTTGCCAACCTAGCAATTTGAAAGCATGCAAATGCAGGTAGATTAATAGGTACCACTTCGGTGGGTAGGTAACAGCGTTCCGCGTGCGTCATGCGGCCACATGACCGTGGAAGCGTCTTCGGACAACACTGGCTCTTCGGCTAAGAAACGGAGATGAGCACCGCCCCCTAGAGTCGGACACGACTGCACAAATGTGCGGGGGGAAGCTTTACCTTTACTTAATCTGTACCCTAGAATACTGTTCAGTTTCATAGCAAAACAAAACACATTCTGAAAATGAAATTAATGAGATATTATAAATGATAGAAAAACCAAAGGGGATGTCTCACTCAGATCCACAATACTTCATCTGACCACATTTGTTTCTCTAGCTCAGGGCTTTCCAAAGTTTTCCCGTGGCGACACACCAACCGCCGTTGGTGTGTCACCGCGGGAAAACCCGGAAGTGCTGCCATTGCGGCAGCGCACAAAAACCCGGAAACACTGCTGCCGCTTTCGCATTTTTGCGCGCCGCCATTGGTGTGTCGCCGCAGGAAAACCCGGAAGCGCTGATGATGGTCAGCACTTCCGGGTTGTGTGGCGACACACCAGACTGTGTGTGGCGACACACTTTTGTGTCGCCACACACAGTTTGGAAAGCTCTGCTCTAGCTGATAGTAGTAATAGTAATAGTGGTAGTATTTAACAGCATACATTTACAATATCTGTAAAAATCCAATGCAAAACCACCTATCTCAATTTGCAGAAATTGGCAGGGATTTCAGTACCGAAGATTGGGCTTATGTTAAAAGAATATCAAGGCTATGTAGTCAAAACATGCATTAACTGCTGTAGTACAACGTATCATTTACTAATTGGCCCATTGTTACACATATTTTAAGTATATTATCCAAGATTTGGCTGGGTCACACCAATACAAAAGAAGGGGAGGGAATCCAGTTGTATCAAAAGACTGCTGCAATTGTCACATTTTGTTCTTGAAGAGATACAGTATTGTACTTTCAGTCCAAGTCTATTATTGATTGTTGTGATTTGTTGCTGTTTTGGTGTCCAACCAGATCATGAGCAATGTGGTAATTTTCAGGATCAGGGAGATGGTACATTTTGATACAAACATGTTTTATTCAAGGTCAAAGAAGAGACAAAACAAGATTAGGCCTAGCAGAACATATTGACAGAAAGACTAGTAAAGCCACTGAAGGGAATCATCAGCATCAACTAAATTGCCAGTACACTTTTTTTCAATAACACCAAGTAGAAGATTAAGGCCCACTAAGTGAAGCAATCAATTGTAAAAAATCCAAATGAGGTTCTTTCACAATCAGCAAGGCAGAATTCCATCTGATTTCTAATTGCTGCAGCTAGATAGGTTTGTTCATGCCACAATTATATAAGTATTAGGAAGCAGGAAAGTAGAAGTGTGCTAACTGTTTATGCCCATAGAGTGGAAGGCTGGAGGACACAAACTTTCTCTCACAGAAACCTTCCAGTCCTTGAAACCTGATCTTATTTTGGGATTGGCAGCTTGGTACTCCTCACTGCCACCACTCTCTTCCAAGTGGCACCTCGCCTTGTATCCACCCCCTAAGCCCAAAGTGCAAGGAAGATAGGGCTCTCACAACTTTGTAGGAATTCTGGGGTGGTAGTACCAGAACTCCACGCAGCTTCTTATTAGTATGTAGCAGAGTAGAAGCATTCCCATAAACTTGCACAAGGCTTAATCTGTTCAAAACACTAAATAAACACACTTCACATGTTAATGTAAAGTTACATAAAAAAAGAGTTTACAATTTTATTGTAACTCACAGTTCCTTATTAGAAACAGTCCATGCGTGCGAGCAATTGGTTCTGACGTGAACCACATGCTTCTAATGTGGCCCACCTGGATGGAAGTATGAGCAAACTTGGGCAGCCATAGCTGGCCCAACCTCCTTGGTAGGAGATCCGAGCAGAAAGAGGGAAGAGAAGGGAACAGGAAACAGGAAACCGGGATTCAGCCCCTCCCACATAAAGCAAGTAAGATTAGGTTACAGCAGAGGCTGCCTCCTCCTTCAAGCTTGTGTGAGACGTGCTTGGTTGAAACCCGATCTCTAACAATCTTATGCTGCATTTCTGTCAATTAAAAGGTCAAAATCATAAGCTGACATTTAGTGCCATCTCCAGGCCATGTAGCATAGAGGCATAGTTACTAGAGCAGAGCTTTCCAAACTGTGTGTTGCGACACAAAAGTGTGTCGCCACACACAGTCTGGTGTGTCGCCACACAACCCAGAAGCACTGATCATCATCAGCGCTTCCAGGTTTTCCCGCGGCGACACACCAACGGCGGTGCGCAAAAACGTGAAAGTGGCAGCAGCACTTCCGGGTTTTCCCGCGGCGACATACCAGCGGTTGGTGTGTCGCCGTGGGAAAACTTTGGAAAGCCCTGTACTAGAGGATTCAGCCCTTCTTCCCCCAAGTCTCAGGGAGATAAACCATTCTCATAAGAGATGAACAAAATTAAACTTTATTTTTAAAAAATGAAATGTGATTTCCCCACCCCCCACTTTTCCATTTTTAAACTTTAAGTGTTAAAATGACATTCTGCTACAAATAAACAACTCTCTGGCCCCAAACTGAATATACATATTACCTATTTCTACAGAAACAGCAGGTTTCCTAAAACAAAGATCTTTGCTTCTTTTCCTGGACTTCTCCAGCTACTTGGAAATTCCAAATGTTCATCAGAGGCTGCTAGGAATATAATAGCCTCTTTCCACAGATTTCTCCTGATTGTTTTTTTAAAAAAGGAAACTTTTAATATATTCAGAAAGGAAGGGTGTACATGGGAAAGGCATATCTCACTTATGGGGATAGAATGGGAGTCAGTAGTCTGGCATGCAGACTACATTCACAGCAAGAGATTTTTTTAAAAAAGTTTGCCAGTTGGCAAGTTCCAGCTTTTATTGTAAAGTATTAAAGGAATTTTAATACTTTTATTGTAAAGTATTAAAGGAAGCACATTGCATAATAGATGGAGTCTATAATTTCTTGATATAATATATCATTATATATTATATATCTTATATATATTATATTGATATAATATATCAATATATATATAATATATATATTTTTAATTGCTGTTAATAATGCAACCACAAATGTAAATAAAACAAAAACATGAAGACAGACCAAATGAAACAAAACACAAAAATTCTAACAAAACTAACAAGCATCAAGAGAAGAAAAACCACTTTGGTTATTTTTCATTATTTCAATAGTGACTTTAGAACTAATTACTATATTACATCTATACTGCAACTAAAGTTTTTTAAAAGTTGAACCTAGACCAGACAGAATCATTCTGTGCATTTTTTTTCCTTTTCCCCAATAAAAAACCAATTCAAAAGCGGAGAGCTGACATATCTCAGTAAATCAAATTTTTGTATCTAGTACATAAATGCCTTTCCAGGAATACAGAATAATCTTTTGGGCAACTGTCCAAGCACAGCATATCCAAAATTCTTTGTATAATTAGAATTAGAGAGATGTACTTTGAGACTTGCAAATTGATGACAGCCTTGCGAGGTAGTCCAGACAATAACCACAACCAGTACTAGCTCTATCTTTATTGTAAGGTTACATTAACAGAATATTGCAAGTCTGAAAGTACACCTCTCCCTCCTTGTCTTTACAGTCCAAGAAACTAGGGCGGGTCCCTTCTGAGATGTTTGCCACGCCCACATTCCTTCTGCAGGCTCAGCTGCCTCTTATCTGACCGTTGCCTGGTCTGCGGCTCTTCCTCCTGTCTCCCAAAGTCATTCCCACATACCATTACACCCAGTGATATAATATAAAATCAGGAAAAGCTTCCATTTTCATATGGAAGCCGTAACTTTGAAAGGTTGATTATTGGTATTTGACCATTCCATGGGAATTTAATTATTAGCATGTCAATTTATTTAAAATATATGAGTGGAATTAATATAGCCATTCCTCTAACATTATTTATCATTCTTGAGGCCATATTCATTTTCATTACATTTATTATTTCCCACGAACACATAGGTATTTTCATTCATCTATTAATATCCCCATAATTTAGATTATACTATTTGAAGTATTCATATCTATCAAGCAGAATATTTTCCTAGCAATAATTATCTCCAGTAATTATCTATTTAATAGAATCTGAACAGAAAGCAAAAGCTAATTGTTTACATATGTCCTTAAATACCTTATCACCAATTGGCAAACTGTTAGATTTATTCCAATTTATTGTATAAACA
Organism: Charina bottae; assembly: GCA_023362775.1. Taxonomy (NCBI): domain Eukaryota; kingdom Metazoa; phylum Chordata; class Lepidosauria; order Squamata; family Charinaidae; genus Charina; species Charina bottae. The sequence continues at coordinate 25,761,576 of JALMGJ010000003.1, forward strand.
GAGTCTGTACCATATAGCTATACCATAGCTTTCCAAACTGTGTGTCGCAACACATTAGTGTGTCGTGACAAAACCCGGAAGTGCTGATGGCATGTCACCGCCACCCCTGCAGCAGTGCACGCAGCGGCGGCGGTGGCACGTGCGGTGGCGGTGGCATGCGTGGCAGTGGCAGCGCACCATCAGCACTTCCGGGTTTTAGCATGACATACGAGGCCGCCACCGCTGTCGCCACCACCACGCATACCACCACCGCCGTTGGTGTGTTGCCAACGGCGGGACTTTGGAAAGCACTGAGCTTTATCACCACAAAACTGGGGTAAAGATCTTTGATAATCATTAAAAAGCCCCAAAATATAATCATAATTTATCTTTGATTCCTGCCACCTGAATACCTTAAATATCCCCAGACTGTCTTATTAGGTATCCCAAAGTTCCAACACAAAATCAAATGTTAAAATAAGGGACATCCTTGAGGCCTGATCACCTTTCATATAACCAACTGTGCAGGAAGGATGATTGATGGTAATACCTTCTACAATCTTCATGCCAAAATTACAGTCAAAATCTTAGGATCTACATTTAACAAGAATTCATGGCCACTGTGGCAACCATGGACACTGCCAATTATTGGGAGGTTTCACATTAAACCTGGTTTTTGTCTTGGAGCAGCTGTCATGTGATCTGAAAGCACAGTGGTGCTTAAATGTTTGTGAACCCTTTTGAATTTTCCTCAATAAATAAATGAACAAGTATAATGTTTTTGACTCATTTGTTTAATTGGGTTCTCTTTATCTAGTTTTAGGACTTGTGTGGAGAACAGCTCATGTTTTAGGTCATATTTATGCAGAAATACTGAAAATTCAAAAGGTTCACAAACTTTTGAGCACCACCGTAGAGGACATTGCCATTAGTCCTTTGTCATCATCAGATCACTCTCTGGTTGCTTTTCAGTTTACCAGTTTTACTACCCTGCCCCCCACCACTTGCAGGCTTCTTGCTTCTCTGAGGACCTCTGGAAGATAATACATCAGAAGAGATGCCTAGAATGCCGTTGGAGGAAGACAAACAACAAATTCAACTGAGCACATGTAAGAGACCTCTTTAGGGATTACTTCATGGTGATAAGAGTGTTGAAACATAGTTATTTCTCCAATCTCATCTCATCCACTGATAAAAGTGTTCCTTTTTATGGAGATCCATTCCTTATTGGGCAGGGATGAGCCTCGAGGCCATCTATCAGATCTCTGTGAAGAATATCCTAAGGCACCAAGTGGGCAAAGTCACTTCAGACTTACCTTGGAGTTGGACTTCAACTGAGCAGGTCCAGTTCAAGGTGGCAGAGGTATAATCTTGACAGGCTCCTTGGGACTGTTAGCCCAGTCATCTGTACATGAGATCCCTGTCCCTCCTAGTTTGGGAAGGCAGCTTGAGACATGAAATGTGGTTCAGTCCATTTTGTGGTGTTCAACTCGGTAGTTCTGCTGGTCTTGAAGGAGGCAGTGGTATGTCCCCTCCTCAAGAGGCCATTGCTAATCCAACTATCCTGGATAATTTTCTTCCAGCTTTCCTTTTTTAGGGAAAGTTCTTGAGAAGGTGTTTAGGTTACAGTCACAGAGAACTCTAGAAGAAACTGATTACCTGGATCCTTTCCAATTAGGTTTCAAGTCTGGATATATTACTAAGCATTACTCTTGCTTGTTGATGATCTATGGTGGAACCATGGCGGGGGTGGTGCAACAGTCCTAACCCTTCTAGATATCTCAGTGGTTTGTGATACCATTGACCAAGATATATTTCTGGACTGCCTGTAGGGAATGAGAGTGGATGGCATGGTGTTAACAGTGGTTCTCCTCATTTATCTGTGGCTAGTTCCAGTTGGTGTTGGTGGGGGTGAGGTCCTGATTTGTGGGGAGCATGCCACTCTTGACTCTCCTATTTAATATCTACATGAGGTCACTAGGGCAGATTATCCATCAGTTTGGGATCAGGTACATCTATATGCTGATGATATTCAGTTGTACATCTTGAATCCTGGCTGACAAACCAATGCTGTCAAGATCTAGTCCCAGTCCTGGAGGCTGTTGCAGTTTGAATGGGGAAAAATAGGCTTAGGCTCAGTCTTAGCAAGAATGAGTGGCTGTGTGTGCTTGGTCTTCCCGGTTCTGGAAACCATCCACTTTTGGTCCTGAGTGAGGTTGCACTGCCGTATTTGGGAGTGGCATGCAATTTCTGGGGGTCTTCTTGGACTCTCAGCTCCTGCTCAAAGAGCAGGTGGCACAGGTGGCAGCTGTTGCCAGGAAGACCTTTGCACAAGTTCAACTTCAGTGCCAGTTGTACCTGTTTTTGGATCGAGAAGCTCTCCTTATAGTCACTCATGCCTTTGGCACTTCACAAGTGAAATATTGCAATAGATTCTAATGGGGCTGCCCTGAACACAATATAGGTACCAGCCACTCCTTGTATTTTTTATGTTATTCAATAGGAAGCCCATCTGTCCCAAGGACTTTCCCATCTGTTCAGTAAGTATCTTTATATTCACATAAATGAGAATAGAACTCCACAAATTGAGAATTAATTACATTATAGTCCCTATAAATAATCCACATAGAATCTCTTGTTATAGGTCTTGTTTCACTCAAGAAGCCAACAATTTGCCAGGTTGTTCCCTCTGTTCCCAATGCATCTGCTTAATACACTTCAATGAATTTTCCATATTCACAGTCTATAATTGACCAAATGCCAACTTCACAGATCCGAAGCCACAATACAATTCTAAAGTGTGATTTATAGCACAGATAACCAAAGCTTCCTTTGCATAATCTTTTAATTCTCTACAATAAAGTTATTTTGGTAAGACTTTGACCAAAAGAACATAGGCTATAGTCTTACCTTGTATAAAAGCTTTAAGTGCATCCCAGGCAATCTTCGTATTTGCCAATCATCTATTTATTTCGGGGAAAAATCAATTATATATATATATATTTGTTGATCAATAAACTGAGGATCATCTAGCAAAGCCATTTGAAAATACTATCTTACACCAAAATGGGTTTTCTTACCCAAACCCAGTAACATTCTAACTGAATCAATATAATACTTCTCTGTTAATTATGGACTGAGATATTTAAAAATAATCTAAATATGAACATGTGCTCTACAGAGTTGATGAAAAAAGTATAGGAAAAAGGAAAGGTTCCCCTGTGCAAGCACCGAGTCATGTGACCCCTGGGGAGACGCCACTTTCGCGACGTTTTCCTGGCAGACTATAGAGCGGGGTGGTTTGCCATTGCCTTCCCCAGTCGTGATTACCTTTCTCCCAGCAAGCTGGGTACTCATTTTACCGACCTTGGAAGGCTGAGTCGACCTGAGACGGCTACCTGAGAACCAGCTTCCGCTGGGGTCGAACTCAGGTCGTGGGGAGAGTTTCGGTTGCAGTATTGCCACCTACCACTCTGCACCACATGAGGCTCTTGAAAAAAGTATATTCCTGATTCAATTTATTTGGCTCCATATACAGGTATTGATCAAATTAAATTACTGAACATATGCATAGAAAGCACTTCAACTCTGGGAGGGTTTTTCCCAGAAATTTTATCCCAAATGATTAATAGATTCAAAACTAAATTAAAATCCTCAACTACAATTAGATGCTCCACCCATAAGCAAAAAAGATTTGTGAAACAATTGTGCAAAATATCTGCTTGTCTGTTGTTAGACCATAAAAAAATTATATAAACAATCTGATGGTTTCCATAATTGATCACCAAATTACATAATAACCATCAGTATCCAAAATTTCCACTTCACAATTAAGATTTCATAATTAATATTGCCAGTCCTCTCATCATTTTTCAGTTTCCACTTACTGTACATGAATCTGATCCACCCAGTTCTTAGCCTGTAGATCTTTTCATCATGGAGAATATGAGTTTTCATGCAAATACCAACTTCAGGCTTCAACAGTTTCAATTTGAAAAACAAGAATGCTTTTTTCCCTTTTAGCTGTACCTCTCAATCCTTTAACTTTCCACAATACACATAATGACATCATTTTAAAGAAAAAATATTAGAAATATATGATTTTATACTGAAAATACTGAACTTGATCCCATGTCAAGGTCAGAAGCCAAATGACAGTTTTAAAAAATAGTTATTGATGCTATGGTTTTCTAAATTTAATTTCAAGATTATGTGGTGGTTTTTTGATTGTTGTCCTATTCAGATGCGGTTTTGCCAAACTTACTGAGTCGTCTTTCGTTTGCTCAGATTTGGGGCTGCATTTATGCTGCTGAATCTTTCCTTGCTGCTGATGTTGCTTTCCTGTATTATGGTTTTAACATGAGGCAATGTACAGATTTATTATTTTTAATCTCATTTTGTGCCGTCACTTCAGGGTTATTTTGTTATGATGAAAGGTATGTAATAAATTTTCTAGATTTCATTTCACCTAAAGATTGGGACTGGAAATTCCTATTGCTGAAGGCATAGATGCCAAGAGCCACTGCCATTAGATAATTATCTTCTGCTTTGGAGAGAACTGTTGTCATTTATAGCCTTTTGGCCACGTTGTTTCCGCTGTGTGCTATGAAAACATCTTTAGTTGAATCCCATCTCTTGTGTCTTCCTGATTTTTGTTCCTCTGTTTAAGGCTGACACTGGCTGTGCCTACGCTTTAAAGTAGCTTGACCACCATAACAATCTCATGTAGCTTTCACACATGCAAGGACGAAGTCCGTATTGATAGATAATTCACTATATAGCCAGCCCCACAAGCCCCAGCCAACATGGTCAATGGAGAGGAATGCTGGGAGTTGTAGTTCAGTGACTCTGGATGGCCAGCTATGTAGAAATTAAATCTTACAAAAGCTAGTGTGGTTAGAGGGCTAGGCTAGTATCAGCAAGATCTGAATTCAAAACTCTGCTCAGCTAGAAAATCCATCTGGCGTCTTGGACCTGTCACTCTATGCTTGCTGCTCCATCTCACAGAGTTGTGAAGGAAAAGTCAGATAGCTACCTTTTCTCCCTGAATTCCTTTGAGGATGGGTAGAAATAAAAATAGAGTGTGGCATAAAAATAGCAAAACCCAACATTTTCTGGAGAAATAAACACATAAGCATGCAAATTCTTTCTCTTTAGTCATTGCTTTTATATCTCACTTTGCAATAGATACTCCCAAATTATTGAGTGGAGCCCCAAGCACTCAACCATTCAAAAGCAAGTGTTCACTAACCAAGAAGTTTCACATTGCTCTGTCTCCTGTTTGTCAAGTTAGCTGCTGTAGTATAAAACTATGAATCTTAAAACCACAGCTATTTTTAGTAGGGCTTTCTCTACCCCACACCCCATCCCCATCACAGATATCAGACTAGCATTTATAGCAACCTGTCATATTTGGTAGAACAATCTATTCATTTGTTTTTTGATACCCATATAGACAACAGATTTTCTATAATAAGCATTATTTCTGTCAAGGTCATTCCAGGAAAGGTAGGAGAGATTGGAATGAGAATGGCATGCTTGCAAAATCATATTATCAGTCCAAGTAGATGGAAGATGCTTACAGAGCTTTAATGATACTACTGAGGGAAGAGATTGTTGTGAATATATGAACACTTAGGGGAAAGGATCTTTGTTTTTAAGCCTTAAACATCATTCTTCACCAGGTCTTTGCTCTGATATCCTCTCGTTTCTTGAATTTGGATTGGGAGGACTGTATCTTTCCTGAACAATAATAAAATTAGGCCACTCTCAGTAGGAACTCAGTTATAATTGTACAACTGACACAAGAGTATCCATAGATCAATGCTAGACCTCATTGTTTGCATGCAGAAGATTTCAGCTTTTATACCCAACACTTCCAAGTAAGGATGGGAACAATGAAAGCAAAGTCAGTATTGTATAATGGTTAAGGCACTAGAGCAGATTGGGGAGATCCAGGTTCAGATCAACCATCACTCATGGGTGCTCACAGGGTGACTTCAGTCTGGTCACTGTATACAGTCCAATCTAAATTGCCCTGTTGTATAGAAAAAAAAGAGTATGTAGTGCTAGGTAGGGTACCTTGAAATTTTGAAGGAATGGCAAGATGTAAATCTAATCCATAAATAAATTAACAGCCTGAAATCCTAAAGAATCACCGCTAATCAACTGTGGAAGATACAGAGTTAGATGAATCAATAACTTGATTTAGTATAAAGCAGCCTCATATACCTACATATACAATTGATCAGATTAAGCCCTTTAAAAAATATGCTTAGTTTTGAATTGTTATTCATGGTTATCAAACATTAACCATTCCAGGTATGCAGATATACAGTAGATAGGTCAATCTGATTGGGCATGCCCTTCCACTCCTGTTCACCACTGTATTTCCACTTGAGGAAATGGAACGGTGACTCCTCCTTTTAATTGTCTGATTGTACCAAAGTATAGGAGAGTCTTTTCAGTGGAGAGGTTTAGCTCCATGTTCTCTATGGTAGAGGAAGGTCATTTTAAAAGCATTCCATTAGCATGCAAATTTGGTGATATTAAATCATATATACTGTTGCATTGTTACTAACTTTTATAAAGGAACTAGGTGATCATCATTTTTTCATATTCTATATGGGAGTGGAGAGGACCAGTTCTGTCATTACCGGGAATATGGTTAAGATGTTAGATGTGTAAAAAACATAAGACTTCTGGTGGCATCTCTAAACTGATATTGTACTTATATATCTTACCTGTTTATAGGACTATACAAATATTAGTCATTCACCATTAGATTATAATCTTCAATTGCCTAGCTGGACATAGTGGACTTTTTGCCATGGTGATGATCCTTGTGGGAGAGGACAATTCTACTTTTAAATGACTTTGAATGTTTTTGTTTATTTAGAAAAAATCAGGCCATACATTTTAACTGAATAAGATACACCAGAAAGCCGTTTAACCAACGGCTTCACTAGAACACATAGAATCGTAGGGTTGGAAAAGACCCTGGAAGTCTTCTAGTCTAACCTCCTGCCCCCTGCCCAGGAATCCTCATACCAATTTTCCTTGAAAACCTCCCTCCAGTGATGGAGCACCCATGACTCCAGGAAGCAGGCTGTTAAACTGCGTAATAGCTATCGTGGTCAGGAAATTCCTCCTTCTTTTGAATGTGGATCTCCCTCTGCAAAGCTTTCACCCATTGGTTCTTGCCTTACCCTCAGGAGCCATGGAGAACAAATCCACACCTTCTTCCCTGTAACAGACCTTCAAGTATTTGAAAACTGTTGTCATGTGCCCTCAGCCTTTTCTTCTTTAGGCTAAAAATACCCAGTTCCTTTCAGTATTCTTCAAAGGATTTAGCTTCCAAGTCTTCACCATGTTCATCATCATTCTCTGCACTCTTTCCATTTCCTCAATATCCTTCTTGTATTGTGGCAACCAGAACTGGATTCATTATTCTAGGTGTGAACTGACCATGCAGCATACAGCAGAACTATCAATTCCCATGAAAAGTACATGTATAGACACAACCCAGGACCACTGCATCTGCCAGCCCAAGCTTCCTTTAAGGAAAGTATGCCCATTCCTGACTCCTGATGACCTACCACTGTTTTATCCACAAATAAAAAGAGGAAAGCTACAGTACAATGTTTAGTGTATAAAGTGTGTCAATTTTGAAAGTAATTAAGAATCATGGCCGCTAGTCAAAGGCTGTTAAATAATGATGTCATTGTTGACGTTTCAGTGCAGGCCCTGCCTTCTACGCTCTGGCAGGCCTGAGAATAATTGGACTTGTGAATACATTCCGACTCTAAGAGGGGACAGCCAGAATACAGTTTTGAGCACGGGAGTGGGGAGCCCAAGCTATCAGAGAAGCAGCTGGAAAACAAAAAAGGAGCATTAAATTGGGAAAGTCAATTACATGTTGACTGGGAGAGAACAACCAATTCCCAATCAAGCCCTCATCCAGAGATCAGACAAATATTCTTCCCATATCTTCCACAGCACAAAGTCAGAGCATTTCCCACTTTAGAAAACACTTCTTTATAATTGATAGGCAATTCGTGCTAGGATGTATGCTGGTTCAAAGGGAAAAAATCAAGGCTTGAGAATAAACAGACAAGAGTGCAGCGTTTAGGGCTAAAAGTGTTTACTTGTAGCATAAGGCAATAAATGCATATATAGTTAAGGCAATAAATGCAAATGTTACATTATTGCAATAAGGAAAAACCAAAAACAAACTTATAAGCAGAGATCCGTGTATTGATCCCAGGGCCAGATCTCATGCCACGGCCTATACCCAAAGCCAGGCATAACTACGCACAGCCCAGTCCGCAGAAGTAGAATACACGTGAAGAACTACATGGCTAAAGACACAAAAAGTCAAGAAGCATAGAACACCATTTTGCATGGTTAGATATTCAGTTCTTCCAGCTTTCTGATTGGCTGGAAGTTAGGTGTGACACACACCAGGCCTTTGTGTAGGCCATAGCACATAGCATTGTGTGGCAGTGCTGCATCTAAGCAAGCATGTGATCTCCCCCTCCCTGTTCTCCCAGGGCTTCCCACGAAGGCTTCAGGGGGAATTGTTCTCATGGGAAGGTCCCATTGCTTGTGTAGGCACTAGCCATAACAATACATCACATGGTACCTTCTAGTTTCATATCTAATGAAGAGATGTAAACAAAGCCATTCAAAGTTATGGGAAGGCTTTTTTTATCTAGCCACCTGGCGTCATGTCATCATGAGAACACTGCGTATAGAAACCAATTTGCCAAAACAATTTTCATGTGGAAATCTGACAATTCGTTACACTTAATCCACAAAGAGCCCAAGTGAAACCTTGGTTAACAACTGACAGTTTCCAAATTAGCCACCGAAACTCTTCAGCAGTCACCACCAACCATGGGAAACCTCAGAGTAAGCTTTGCCTAGGACTCAGTAAAACTGAGAGCAGGCGAGAGAGCCTTAATTCATCATTCAGCATGATTCATAACAAAAGCACCCTTGCAAGATGCGAGAAGCCACACTGCACAAACCTGGCCATTCAAAGCACAATACAAACGAAGGCCTTTCCGTCCTCTTCCCCACGTGGAAGAGCAGGGGGCAGCGCGTGACTTTGCATTAAATCCACTTCACTTTGTTTCTGTCACACTGCAGGCAAACGCCAACGCTGTGTAAAAGAAGGTAGCTCAACCTGACTATAACAAATCTGTGCTTCTCCGTAACAGTGGAAGATTTTGCCTCAGGCAGACTTTTTCATTTGAAGTGCTTCATGACTCCCAAGGAAAAACAAGTGGCAATTCAAGGTACATTCCCCCAAAGACCGAGATTTTAGAACTCTCTTCCCTGCACCATAGGAGCCCTGTTCAGCCAGTAGAAATAGTTCGGCATTGTCTGCCAGCCCTGAGACATGTTGTAGTCTGTGAGGTTTCTTCCAGAATAACTCCCACTGAGAAATGCAAAAGACAAAAAAAGAGCTAGGTTGAGATTGGATTTTTCAGGGTACAACGTTCGGGAAAGCAAAGAGCTCTGCAGGTGGCTGGTGAAGAATTGCAACCTGGAGGGATATTGTTCAGAGTTGACACATCAGGCCCCAAGAGCCAACGCACTGGAATTCAAGCCAAAAAGCTCTCTTTATGTAATTTTAAACTTTTGTGCAAAACAGCTCCACTAAATCTGAACTGTTACACCAGATAACACCACTTCCTCCTTCCGTTCATTCAAGCAAGACTGTCGGTCTTCGGTGGAAACCGCCTGGTGATGAACAAAGACCATCAGATTTATCTGAATCCCATTTTCCAGGATCTCATATTCTTCTCCTATTTTCTATCTCTCATTTATGTTAGTATTTTCAGAGACTTAAGAATGTTCTTCCACACCACAGACCTCTCACCCCCTCCCCTCACTGACTCCAGAAAATAAATACAGTGAAATAAAGAGAGTGATTCTATTTCTAGGGTGGTGTTTTAAATATTTGAACAACTATAGAATACTGGTAAGCAACAATGCCTGCTTTTCTGGCTCAGTGATCAGTGGACATACAAAATATACTAGAATTTGGAATTTTTGCAGATGGATCTCAAGAAAGAAAGGGAAGTCCAGTGGCATGCTGTTGCTTTGAGGAGAGTTTGAAGGTTAGCACTACCCAGCTGCTTACTCAAATACAAATATTTTCCAGGACACTGTTACACAACGCTGCTCCCAGGTTTGGCTTATGGTCACTCACTCACACACTCACAGACTGTTGAGGCACGTGGATCTTGTCTGCCCCTCTTGCTTTCTACCTGGGTTTTCCAGATAGGTGCGGCTTGAGCAGACAAGACACACAGCCCTGGTCAACAGCCAGGGAAATAATTCGGATTACACACACAAATACTTCCAACCGAACATTGAGGCACAACAGATTCTTTGTAATACACGGACGGAGACCCAGTGAATTTAAAATAATCAGCAAAACTTTACTGGTTGACAAGGTATTTTTGCTCTTCCTCACACACACACACACACACACACACACACACACACACTTACCCACTCCTTCCGACTAGGCTGGAATGTGACATGATACTGTTACACAACGCTGCTCCCAGGTTCGGCTTATGGTCACTCACTCACACACTCACAGCCTGTTGAGGCACGCGGATCTGTCTGCCCCCCCTTGCTTTCTACCTGGGTTTTCCAGATAGGTGCAGCTGGAGCAGACAAGACACAGCCCTGGTCAACAGCCGGGGAAATAATTAGGATTACACACACAAATAACTTCCAACCGAACACTGAGGCACAACAGGTTCTTTGTAATACACGCACGGAGACCCAGTGAATTTAAAGTAACAGCAAAACTTTACTGGTTGCAAGGTACTGTAAGGCACCAAAACTTACCACGCGCCTTTAGAGAAAGCCAAATACACGAAGGAGACTTTGTAAAAAGGAACAACAGCAAAATTTATTTGGCCAAGCAAAGGTTGCCGGGTGGTAGCCAGACAGTTGTCACGTGCAAGTGACCTCTGAATGAAACCACCACCCTGAGCAAAAGGGTGCACAAACTTTTATACAGGGAACACAAGCAGGAAGGGAGGGTGAGGAGGGTATGCCCACCTGTGGGCGAGGTGTCTGATGACCATCCCCTAGGATTGGCTGGTTCCTAGGGGAAAGGGTCCCTCCCAGAGCTGAAGGATTCTGGGACTTGCCAGGTCAAGGGGTGACGTGGGTCATCAACATATTTACAAAGGATAGAGTTGGGAACATTCACACTAATTGTTGGGGTATTCACACCACAGAAATACTTGCATTTTACAGAGACAATTGGTTTACACAAGCAGGTTGAAGCACAAAGGGTCAGAACCATGAAATCATAGTTTAACATATTTACACCTCAGGAGAGGGGAAGCAAGGTATTCATTACAAGGGGGCTAGGTAAACACATTGGCTTTCGCCTCAGGAAGAGGATACTTGACCAGGTAGATGGTCCCAGACTATCATGCATTCCTGAGGGGGAGGTAGACTTGGTTTCAGAGCTTTGCTTATTGTTTCTTATGCACCGTCTCAAGGGTCAACCTTGGGTAACAATTCTTGGGTTCAGGCACACTCTTTGGTTTAGTAGCGTTGCACCATGGGGAAATGTTACAGCATGGTGTTTTTCAGGCCAAGGTTTGTGAGCCTGGTTTCCCCATATCCCTTCAGTACATTTGCTCTTCCTTACACACACACTCATCCACACTTACCCATGTCCTTCCGACTAGGCTGCAGGCACTAGCTAGAGGGACGGAAGCCGCCAAGCTGTTGATGGATTTGGGGTGGGGGTTTCCATGTGCTCAGGCCCATCTTCCTCTGTCTGGTTCAGGTGACATTTTTCCTTTTGTTTCCTTAAGGACTTGCTTCCTTCTTATCTACCTTCCAAAAGGGATCTCATAGACAAGATTCCTGGCTTTGTCCTCTCTGCTTACGTGCCTTCCTCATCTTCATGTTATGGCAGCTTCAGCCTAGTCTCACAACACTCTGTTTAGTTTCCCCTAGAAGTTTCTGCCACTCAGGAACCTGAGCAGCATAAAAAGCAGATAGAGATAGAGGATGGATGGATGGATGGATGGATGGATGGATGGATGGATGGATGGATGGGTGGGTGGGTGGGTGGGTGGGAAAAGCTCTTCAGTTACAGCAGGGTTTGATACTGCAGAAGTCCTTTAATATAGATTTCCATACAAATGTCAAAGAGAAAATAATCTTTCCAAGCAATGAAACTGTCAACACTTCAGCACTGATTCATCACAGTTATCAACTTGCTTTTGAAAAGAAATCACCAAAACAATATGGCATTTTTAAGCAATATATATATATATATATATATATATATATATATATATATATATATATAAACTATAAACACTCTGGTATATTATTATGCTAATTTTTAAAAGTTAGGAAATGCTTCTTTATACACAACACAAGAGGATTTCAAGGATTCCTACAGCATTATTATAGTATTGGTTATATTCATTTGCAGAATCACACTGATACACTTTTCTAGATCAGACACTTCTTCCCACTGTTTTGGATTGTTTGATTAAATAACAAATTTATTTTAACATGTCTATCATCATCTTTTCCTCTAGCAAAATCAATATTCTTTCATTGCTTATTTGGGGAAGAACCGGTACTTAATGTTGTTAATCATTGCAAAATCTTCGATGCTCCATACACTCATGAAACCCAATAATATAAATAACGTGAAAATAAAACTGGGGCACACTGGGAGCCTCAGAAGTAACTTATGGATTTTTTCCCCACAGCCTAATACGCAGGAAATACCCTGAAGAACAACATAGCTAACCAGTTGGCATAATCTTTAAACAATCTGAACTTCAGCAATCTTTGCAGTGCTAGACCAGTTACTGATTTATTACTCTTGACAAGCTAGAACATTTCCCCTAATGCTGATTGACACATCGTAGCTGCATCTTTGCATTCCTAGGCTTCCAAATGAATCACCTATTTGTCTGCTTAAATAAAGGGAAATGGAGGATTATTCTCAACAGGGTTGTTGCTGCATACTGAATAACTAAAAGTTGGCTCTTAATGAGGCCCCAGGTATATAAATGCTTTTTTATTCTTTCCACCCAATGGAAATTGTACACAGGAGCTGAGGACTCTGTCCATCAGCATCATAACCCTCCAAAACCTGAACAATGTCAGACCAAAATGGAGATGGGGAATGGGGAAAAGAAAGATTGAGTTTAAAATGGGCTGGATCTTATTGGGAGCTGCAGAGAAAACAATTCGGGGGGGAAAAGTTCCCCAGTGCATCCCTAGGGAGGGGCACAAAAAACAAAAAAAGGGCAGTGGCTGGGAATGCTACCAACAGTTTCATTCTTAATTCTCCATCTTGGTCATGTGACCCAGAACAGAGCTGCTATTGGCTATTACTGAGTTAGAAAGAATTCCAGGAAGCCTGCTCAATGTGTTCTTCTCTATCTTGTTTTCCTTTGCACATCTCCAGGCCTCTGGATTTGGAAGTTAGCCCAGGCACGCTCACTGAAGAGGTTCCCTCCAGCTCATGATTTGACTTGCTCCCCATCACCACCCAGATATACAGATATCCAAATGCTGTCATCTTTGTCTCTCATGCTTTCTTCTCACTCTTAGAGCAGCTCCTGTACTTTTTTGGGAGTTGGGAGGTTAAGTCAAGGAATATGGACTGATTTAATTGTCAACACTGCTTTGCAGTGACAAGCTTAAATAGCCTGTCCTATTTGGTCCGACAAGGGTGCTAAAGGCTGGAGGAGAGTGAACAGCAATTGATTGATTGATTGATTGATTGATTGATTGATTGATTATGCAAGTTGGTGTTAACTCTTAACAACCACGTAGATACAGTAAGTCTTCTCCAGGATGAAGTATTCTCAACCCAGCTTTTCAGGTTTCCCAACAGTGCACACATCACCACTGTAACTAAGTCCTTCCACCATGTTGCTGATAATCCTCTTCTTCTCTTTCCTTCCACCTTTCCCAGACTTATGAACTTCTCAAGGGAGCTGGGTCTTTGAATAATATGTTCAAAATATGATAATTTGAGCCTGATCAAATGAGAACTCTGGTTGATTTCTTCTATTATTCATATATTTGCTTACTTGGCTGTCCATGGTATTCTCAAGAGTTTTCTCCAACACCAAAGTCCAAAAATGTCAATACTCTTTCTATCCTACTTCTTCAAAATCTAATTTTCACTTCCATAGAACATCACAGGGAAAATCATTGCCTGCATGATTGTGATCTTTATAGATATAGACCCATCACAGCATCTAAATATTGTTTCTAAGGCTTTTGTTGCTATCCTACCAGGTGCTAGTCTGTGGCATATTCCTTGAATGCTGGTTGCTTTATTGTTGATAGTCCTTCCTAAAAGGCAGAAGCTCTCTACCACTTCAGTGTCTCCATAGTCTTCCTATAATTGCATGATGGCTGGGCAATTCTGGGAATTGATCCACACATATTAAAGTTGCTAAGGTTGAGAAACACTGCCTTAGTCAATGACAAATCTGTTGGGGAGGATCTTTGCTCATAACCTGAAGGTCCTACAGTCAGCTGACTTATATACAGCTGACTTATAGCAATCCCTCCCCTGGCTAATTCACTCACTTCTGTGCATCAGCAATGCACAAGCCGAGATCTCTGGATCATTCATCCCTTAACCATTATTTTAGTCTTCCCAGTGACTGTTTGGAGGCATTAAATTCCTTTCCCACTTGATTTTAATTGCTGGAGCAAAAAGTAAAAAATCTACAGCCATCATTGCTGACAAAGGGGGTGGGGAGCACATCAGTTTTTCTGTCTCTTTTATACCTCCTGCTTGGCTATGGAGAAGTAAAAATGAAAATCGCCTCAGAGACAAAGTGCCTAAAGATATTCTATGAGTTTATCTTTGCTCTGGATGAGAAATGGATTAGTACATCTAGCAACTGGTTGTTCAAAAGACACAGCTGATTGAGGAGAAGGAAAGGGAGTTAGTTTAATTTCAAACCAACTCAGGGTTGTTTGGGGCTATATCTAACCCCATTAGGATGAGTGAAACTGACTAGTTTGGCTGATCAATTGTCACAGTTTTCTGTTTGCATGTCACACTATTCCCTCTGATGACCCAGTTAAGTAGGTTGTGCAAACAGAAATCATGCCCCTTTGTCTAAAAGTACAGGAGATTTCCTAAACTATGGATGTAACTGTTCAGATTTGTCCATTTGCCCATGCTAAGGCATAATGGTGTTTGTTTCATTTTGGCATACTGTGTTGCATGAATCCAACTATTGTGATGGGTGAATCATGGTTTATGGCTTAATTATGTGAACTTAGCCAACTGTGGAATACCCAACAAAGAAATGTTAAGCCAGCAATGTAAAGTGTGAACTTTAAACTTTAAAAAGAGTCCTTTGTTACCATAAAGCCCAGCCCTTCAAAACTGGAAATCTCCAGATGAGTTGAAGCTGCTATCCATGAACTGGCAATGCTAGTTGGTAAGTGCCATTCCAAAACATCTGGAAGACACCATGCTGAGAAAAGGTGGTAAAGACTGACAAGTTTATTGTGGCACAAGCTTTCATGAGGTAGAAGCCACTGTGTTAAATTCATGAGGTACTACTTGCTTATTTGGATCACTGTTAAGGTGTAGGGGATGATTAATAAGAACAGAAGAAAATGAAACACAAAAAGTACAATTGGTTCTATTAAATTTTAAAAGTTAGCAGAACCAACACAGCAACAAAACAAGCACTGATGGTAATGCGGGAATCTCAGTATTCAGTATTTCACCGATGTTTAAGCTTGAACATAATTGTCACTGCTGGTATTTCATGCATTTCATTTCCCTCTTACTTCACAGCTTCCACTTTCCCTGTCATCTGATAAAGTGCCCTTTAGTCCATGAAAGCATAGGTGACAATAAATTGGTTTAGCCTTTATGTTGCCACAAGTCTCCTGTAATTCTTCAGATGAAGACTGCTCTGCAAATACAATTCACCATATTCCCTTCTCCCTCTCTCTTGTTATCTCTCTTTGACATACACATACTGACATCCACAAACACACCATTCTGGGGCTGTTCACCTTAGATTGTGGGGCAATTCAAACTGACAGAAGAATCTAGTTGTAACGTGTTATGGCCATTATGGCTAATTAAGAATACAGGAATTGTTGATGATAACATACATTCCCATCACGCTGTTCCCTTTCTGGGTAAGCAACCTCATGCAGAGGACAAAGCAAGAGTAAGAAATAGTAAGCAAAATAAAGGTACGATGTAAAAATAAATAAATAAATTACATCATGCTAAATCCAAGAGCATTTATTATACCTCTCCATAACTTTCTCTTTGAAAACCATGCACACTGCCTTTTTTCTTTAACTTCTCACCTCTCTTCTGAGAGTTATCAACTCATCAACTCTATCCAACCATGATTTTCTCATTATTCTCCTTCCTTTCAACCCAAGTCTATTTGTTCACATATTTGTATTGCAGTTTGATCTGCATTCATTCTCTCTATATGACCAAGCCACCACAACGTATTTCTTTCATACTCACTTTTGTATTCAATCCACATTCATTCAACATCCATTCATTCTTGGCCCCATCTTTTCTTGTACCTCACACGCTTCTTAAATAACCCAGTTGCTTTTATGTTTCTCTGGACATAGTCAACTCTCATTTTTGTATAACAGAGTAGGCAGAGGCAAGCCCACATATACCCAGTTATTTTCACTTCTTATGACAAATATTTATTTCTCACAATAGATCATGTACTACCCATTAGATTTCTACCAGCAATTACACATCTCAAAATTTCTTGATCCATTTTCCTATCGTTATTGTAGTAAATACTCTACCAAAGCATACAAATTAATCTGATTGCTCTAGTTTTCCTCTACTGATGTTTAACTTGCAATCATTCACTCCATTTTCCCATCAAACACAATTACCTTAGTCTTTGATAAGTACATTTGCAGGTCCAAATTCCTTCTTGCATCATATAGTTTATCTAACATTAGCTGCAAATCATTTCAGTTTACAGCCAACAGCACCATATCATCAGTATACAAAAGGATACATACATTCAGATATTCACCAGCACACCTCTAACATCACCACAAGCATTCCTAATGCATTTATCGATAAACAAACCAATGGGTGCCTGCAGAAGGGGGCAAGGGTAGGCAAGTGGTGAAACATGCATTGTGATGCAGACTCTGCCCAGAATATATTTGCTTGGAACTGTTGGATTGTAAACATATTCTTACATTTCTGTATATATAAATACAAATATATTTCATATTCATAGATTAGAAACATTTGCACTTGCATTATGGCTCTGAAACCATGTTGTATTTCCTTGAAGAGTTTTGTTGACACCCTTTCTTTCTAGCAGGCCTTGATAGATAGCTGTGCCCATAGAAAGATAAAGTGTACTTTCCAAGGATAGCTTCTCCAGGGGAAATATATTGTTTAATAACGGTCAAGGGGCCCTAGCAAGGATGGAAGGAAGTTCCTAATATGGAATGAGGGTAAGGTGGGGTATGGGTAACTGAGTAAGGGGTGGTCTTCTAAAGGAGGAGTTGAATGGAATCTATATAATGTGCTGTAGGAAGGGGGTCCTGCGCGGCCGCCCACCTAACAGCTTGCTGTCATTGCTTTTGCTCTTGGGTGAATAAACTCCTAACTTCATGCAATTTGTCAGTTACTTTACTCCCGGCTCAGGAACAAATCTGGTAAGATAAAATTTACTTCTAACAGAACACTGTGACACAAATTCAAAAGAAAGGAGCCTGATGTTGTGACTTTGCGACACATGTGTAATCGTTTGGGTATCATTGTGTACACACCTATGTGAACATCTTCCAAGAAACACTTAACAAACTAATTCCCCTATATTCTTTGTATTTACTGTTGCTACCTTTCCCTTTATATAGGTGTGGTGGTAAAAGGTTCCCCTCCACACAAACCTATGTGAGCTGCATTCACTACCAAACCTATGAGATGCCCCCCACTGTACCTGTGAACTGCTTAAAGTGTCCTTGTAAGAAAACATTCACAGCAAGCTGAATTGACCCTGAGTGGCGACAGGGGGAGGAATCAGACAGGGACCAGTAATCCAAATTGATTATATTCACTTACCATATCTTGAAGATAGTATAGCTAGTATGACAACCTAGGAGGAAGGGATAAACAATGAGAAGGTCATTCGGATGGGTTGATCAAAAATATTCCAAGGTCATGCTGTAATTTACGCTGTGTCTGCCTTTTCCTTTGTCTTGTCTTTGAAATGTAGCAGGCCAAAGGTATATAAGCTGTGGTCCTGCTTTTGCTCAGGGTTGCTCAACAAGCCGCCAATGTTTTGCTAGGAGCTCAGTGTACACGCGTTGCTTGCATGCCTAATAAAATTATGTTGTATCTTCTAAGTGATTTTGGTTGCTTTAGGTGAGCCAGGTTTTGGGCACAACGTAGGGGAACAATAAAGGTATTCTTCCAGTTGTCAGGCACAGATACAGTTTTCATATACAAACTAAATAGGTTGCAGAGCTTCTCCATAAGCAAACTATATCCATATTTTGACATTTCTCCATTTACATCACCTGTAGCCTTATCATTTTTCAACATTCTCATGGCATTTGTAACTCTCTTTTTTTTGTCCATCTTTTTTCGTGGATATTAGCATTTATAGTTGTTGCTTCTGTCTTATTCTTTGGTGTATCACTATCATTCCCATATAAAACTGTAAATTACAGATTGCCTCACTTCAGTTACATCCCAAATCATTTCATCACTTTAATTTTTAATTGCATTTGCTCTGCTGGATGAAAAGAGCTAAACAAGACTCCTTGTTTAGCCCTTTTAACCACTTCCAAAATAACTTTTCATTGTCATCAAAATCATTCTGCATTTCCTCTGCCTCTTTTTAAGGAATCTTAACTATTCCTTGCTTTCTTTGACTACTGTACATTCTTTACAACTATCTTTTTTCTCTACATTTACATTACACAATATTGTTATTTCATCTTTATTTTTGCAGCAATGGTTCTCTCATATGAGTTTTTCATCCATAGCATTTTTCATTTAATTATTCCACCAAGCATCCTTTTTCATACTTCCCACTATCAGAACTCTACACACTTCACTGACACTCTAAAAAAATAATAATTCTCTTCACTCTGTTCCAAGCAGCTTCTACATTCTTTTTCCTTACGTCCATCTTCCATTCACCTTGTTCTGAAATGTAACTATTTTCTAATACTCTTACATACAGGACTTATCCTTTCTCTTCCTGTGGTCATTCTAATTTCATTCTTATTTCTTTCATTTTTTTTTCTTCCACTCTTGACATTATCGAGATAATGCCCAGCCCACATTCAGAGCCTCTCATCATCTTTGTATCCTTCATTAATTCTCTCAATCTTTCATCATAAGCAATCAAATCAATTATGCCTTTGAATTCATTCCTTTTCCATGTATACACATTAATGGATTTATGATTAAACTGCATATTAGAACCAAACTGACATTTTTCTAAGGAGATACTCACCAATCATCGTTGTTTTTCATTGCTGGATCTCTGAATGGCCTAATCATTTTTTTCTGTACTATCTTATCTCATCCCCAACCATGCTCTCATGCCATCTAACAAAATAAAGTTTTGCCTTAGGTTCATTCATTCAGAATGGTGCACAGATTTTTTTCCCCTCCCAAACTCACCCCTGTTCTTTCACAACCATCATTCACTGGAACATAACACACGACAATCACTAACCTCTGTATTCCTATTTTCATATCCACCCCAGCAATAATTGCTGACAAATATTTCAGCCATTTTATTCACATCTACACCTTCTTTTATTCACATCTACACCTTCACGTCCCTCCAATCCATAGGACTAAACCACCTTCATTCACTCATATTTTTCCCCACCTTCATTTCACTCATATCTTTCCCCTTTCTCATATCTTTCACAAATGCACCCAACCAATCTATTTTTCTTTTTTCTTTTAATTTCATTTGTTAACACATGCTTTCTACCATTTACTCCTCTTCCATTCTAAATTCCAATTTGCCATATGGCGTGGTCATCACATAATAGGTCCATAAATATTGGCCTCTACTGCCCATCGTGGCTTTGGTTAACTGAGGCTTTCACACAACACTTTTAATAAGATAGTGCGTCATCCTCTTCCACATGCAGCATTCCATAAGAAGGGTGCCATAAGATCGGCACATGTAACACCTCTGCTACGCGAGCTGCATTGGTTGCCAGTTTGCTTCCGGGTCCAATTCAAGGTGTTGGTGATTACCTTTAAAGCCCTACATGGCATAGGGCCAGGGTACCTGAGGGACCGTCTCGTCCCGATGACGTCGACCCGCCCCACCCGTGCATGCAGAGAGGGCATGCTTCAGACCCCCACAACAAGAGAATTCCATCTAGCGGGGTCCAGGAGGCGTGCCTTCTCTGCGACAGCACCCGCTTTATGGAACATCTTGCCCCCGGAGGTGAGACTGGCCCCTTCACTCCTGGCCTTTCGGAAGGCCATTAAGAGCCTGGGAGGACAGAGGCGGTAGTGCCTCCTGGGGTTGGCTGGCCCCGTAGCAATATGATCTGTGCTGTGGTCCCCAAGCCATCTTGGATTTTATTTGTTTTATATTGGATATATTTTTATATATCTTCTATTCTGTATAGTTTTTTAAAAAAATAAAATTTTTAAATTTTAATTATTGTAACCCGCCCAGAGTCCCTTGCATGGGAGATGGGCGGGGAATAAATTAAATAAATAAATATTCCCTTCAAGGGCACAATGCTGGTCAGATTGGGCACATTTGGGCCAATATTTCACAAACACAACCAACCCCCTGTTTTTATCACCAATGTGCTCGGGCTAGTCAATGCAACTAGGATCTCTAATCTAGAGCCACCTCAACAACCAATATTTGAATACCCATAACCCACCAAGTACATGCAGTATACAGACACATACTCAGGACATATTGGTAATAATAAATCCAGAAAAAGAAAATCTTATCAAACTGAATAAAAAATTCAAAATCTATAAAAAGTGGAGGCAAATTGGAATTCTGTGACTACTTGGCATTTTTTTAAAATTCTTCCTATTCTTTTCACAGCAACCCGCTAACTTTATACCAACCAAATTCCTGCATGTTAAATGGCTTTTAAGTGTCCTAGAGCAGCATTATGTTTTTGTTTTTAAAAAGCACTAAAAGGCTTAAAAGACAGTGTAGCCAGAAACTCTCATTCTCTCTCGCTCTGGCTCTCAAAAAAAAAAAAAAAACTAACGGAATACTGACATCAAGCACTTTACATTTAATCCAGATAGAATTACAATAAATCCAGTGCCACCTAGTGGTTAAATAATTTATCAACACAGGCTACAAATCCTTCTAGCTACTACAAATTCAACATCTGCAAAGAAGCAAGAAGGGAGAGATTGGTTACCAAAAGCACTATGCTGAAAAAAAATATTCTGTAAATTTATTTTTTTAATTTTTTATTTGTTCTTCTCATTCAATTTGAGAACAACTGAACGAAAACAAACTTTCCAAAGGAAAAGGACGTTCCAATGCAATTCTCAGAGGTGGGGATGCAAGTTTCTTGCCCTTACCTGGGCTTCTTGATGGCCAAGGACTGTGTGATAAGCAGTCAGGAAACCTTCACAGTGATCAAGAAAAGTGTAACAGACACTCACGCCTTAGACACCTCCCAAATGGATTACTGCAACACGCTCTACATGGGGCTGCCTTTGAAGAGTATTCGGAAGCTTCAGCTGGTGCAAAACGTGGCGGCGTGGGCAGTTATGGGTGCCAGTCATTTGGTACGTGCACCACATCTGCTCTGTGAGCTGCATTGGCTACCAGTATGCTTCCAGGTGCAATTCGAGGTGCTGGTGGTGACCTTTAAAGCCCTTCGTGGCTTGGGGCTGGTTACGTACGGTACCATCTCTCCCCAGGGGTGTCTATCCATCCAGTGGGATCTGGCAGGAGAGGCATGCTCCAGGTCCCGTCTGCAAGAGAGCATCATCTGTTGGGACCCAGGAGGAGAGCTTTCTCTGCCATGGCACCTGCCCTCTGGAACGCCTGCTGGCCTTTCGCAAGGCACTAAAACCTGGCTTTGCCATCAAGCATGGGGCCTGATAGCATGGGGGAGCCCATATCAAGGCTAGTTTGAGTGGTTGTGAGTCTTCTCGGCTGCTATTTTTTATTTATTTAATTTATATTACTGCCCATCTTCCCCCAAAGGGGGAACTCTGGGCGGTTTACAATAAAAACGGAGTTAAAATACAAAACTGATCCCAATGGAAATGGAATAAATATACAATATCATTATAATTAGTAAAAGATATAAATAGAATAAAATGAAATGAAATCTAGATGGCTACAGTTCTTCCTCAATATTTTTTGTTATTTTTGTTGGTTTTTAATTCTGTTTTAATTGTGAGCTGCCCAGAGTCATGTGTATGAGATGGGCACCCTATAAATTTACTAAATAAATAATAAGTTTTACTAAATAAATTTACTAAATAAACAGAAAACAACCAGGTCAGCAGCAAGCTCCATTCACAATATAGGTAAAGGTAAAGGTTCCCCCCGCACATTTGTGCAGTCGTGTCCGACTCTAGGGGCCGGTGCTCATCTCCGTTTGTTAGCCGAAGAGCCAGTGTTGTCCGAAGACGCTTCCACGGCCATGTGGCCGGCATGACGTGCGCAGAACGCTGAGCCAGCACGCCCCTACAGTATATTCACAATATAGCAAGCCCCAAATCAGTACTAAAATACATTCTAAACAAATTTAGAATGGCATGGCAAAATCAGAAATCTCCTTCAGAGAAAAGAAACCTTTGGGGAAATGGACAGATTTTTGGTACAGTGTTAGTTATACTAACGTCTTCTGACAAATAGCCAGGAATAATAGAATAAAGCCAAAGATGATGCCCCAGGGCCCAAATCTGGAGCCAGCAATGCTTTAAAGATGGCACTAGATGGCACTGGATGCACTTCACATATTATTTTCAATATTGTTTCCGGGAACAATATTTTGGAGGATTCATTTTAATTTTCGAAAGGCAAATGAAACTTCTTTATCCACAACTGCATTTGTGGCATTAGAAGAACTTTAATTTCAAGTCAGTTTCCCCCTACACAATCCATGCTCCATTTCTAACCTGGCTACAGGACTGAAATCACCAAGAACTGTTGATTTCACTTATTTTACTTCATGTTAAATACCCAGCTCCTGGCTGCGCTTTGGCATGCTCGTTACCTCCACCGTTCCCTACTCTATCATTTGCTTTAAAAATTAAAATTCGGTAATTGCTACATAATTCTTCTTCCATCCAATTAACTCAGAGCTATTCCAAACGGATGGTTGGAAAAGAAGGTTGCATAAAGTGCACCTCTCAAGAGCAGAGAATAGAAAGTACAAAAGAACCTATATCCTGATAACATGTCTATGAAGGTTCTCAGTCATCCAGGTGGAACAGTCTGTAGCTTGAATCATGTCAACTGGATTTCTATTTTCTCAGTGGAAACGTTTCGCTCCTTATCCAAGGAGCTTCTTCAGTCTGAGTAAAGTTAGTAAGGGAATCCTTAAATATGTTTCTAGGTGGCTGTGTGACCTTGCACCTGGGGCTAGGTCATGGTTATTTTGAGATGTTATTTATAAGTCCCTTAATCATCTAAAGGAGGATCGTTAAGATCACCATGCTGCTGTTGAGCTTGCGAAATGGTCTTAATCTTCCTAGGCACAGAAGACAGAGCTGGGAGAAAGATGGGAGAAAGATTGTGCATGAGGCCCCCACCTCTTGTGCACCTTCTGACCGGTGGCAAGCTAGAAATAGGGATCTACAGGAAACCCACACACAGAGATCAATATCTGATGTTTGACTCCCACCATCCACTGCATCTAGGAATGCCAGTCTGTTGTCCTTGGTGTCTTCTCTGGTGAAGCTAATGTTGGCATCTATAGTGTTTATATGGTCCGTGAAGGCCTGTACTTCCTGGGCCTTGATTTTGACCCAGGTGTCATCCACATACCTAAACCAGTGGGTGGGCACCGTTCCCTGGAATGTGTTGAGTGCTTTCTTCTCCACTTCTTCCATGTATAAATTGGCCACAATGGGTGACACAGGAGAACCCATGGCACAGCCGTGTTTTTGTCTGTAAAAGTCACCTCTGTATGAGAAATAAGTGGTGTTAAGACACAGGTCCAGAAGATGGCAGATCTGGTTTGGGTTGAGATGGTTTCTCCTTTCAAGGGTGCTGTCCTCTTCTAGTCTCTTCCTGACAGCGGATAGAGCATGAGTGGTGGGGATGCTGGTGAAAAGGGAGGACACATCGATGGCATTCCTAGACTGTGAAGTCCTCATTGGGACCGGTGGCAAGCTAGAAATAGGGATCTACAGGAAACCCACACACACAGATCAATATCTGATGTTTGACTCCCACCATCCACTGCAGCACAAACTAGGAGTCATCATGACATTGTCACACAGAGCAGAAACCATCCCCACCTCCATGGATTCCAAAAAGAATGAAAATCAGCACCTGAGAACAGCTCTGAAGGCCTGTGGATATCCAAATTGGGCCTTCACTAAATCTAAATCTACCAGACCTAAAACAGCGACAGATAGGGCTGAGACTCAGAGTAAATGGAAGAACCTGATCATTCCTTACATGGCTGGCGTGTCTGAAAAGATAAAACAGATATTTGGCAAACACCACATACCTGTATATTTCAAACCCACCAACACACTGAGACAGAGGCTAGTACACCCCAAAGATCAAACTCCAAAACACAAGAAAATCAATGTAGTTTATGCAATCCAGTGGAGTGAGGAGTGCCCTGAACTCTACATTGGAGAAACCAAACAACCTTTGTACAGGAGGATGGCCCAACACAGGAGAAGTAACACCACGGGACCAGAGTCAGCAGTTTATCTTCATCTAAAGGAAAAAGGACACTCATTTGAGGACATTAATGTTCACATTTTAGACAGAGAAGATAGGTGGTTTGAGAGAGGGGTCAAGGAATCTATTTATGCCAACTTGGAAAATCCTTCCTTGAATAGAGGTGGGGGCCTCAGGCACAATCTTTCCCCTATTTTCCTCCCTGCTTTGTCTTCTGTGCCTAGGAAGATTAAGACCATTTCGCAAGCTCAACAGCAGCATGGTGATCTTAACGATCCTCCTTTAGATGATAAAGGGACTTAGAAATAACATCTCAAAATAACCATGACCTAGCCCCAGGTGTAAGGTCACACAGCCACCTAGAAACATATTTAAGGATTCCCTTACTAACTTTGCTCAGACTGAAGAAGCTCCTTGGATAAGGAGCGAAACGTTTCCACTGAGAAAATAGAAATCCAGTTGACATGATTCAAGCTACAGATATATCCTGATAACGTTGTGATGGAAGATGTTGCACTCATAAGGCATCAGTCTTCCTTCAAAGTGTGAAGCTTCCCCCCGCACATTTGTGCAGTTGTGTCCAACTCTAGGGGCCGGTGCTCATCTCCGTTTCTTAGCCGAAGAGCCAGCGTTGTCCGAAGACACTTCCGCAGTCATGTGGCCAGCATGACGCACATGGAATGCTGTTACCTGCCCACCAAAGTGGTACCTATTTATCTACTTGCATTTGCATGCTTTCGAATTGCTAGGTTGGCAAGAGCTGGGGCGAGTGCGGGAGCTCACTCCGTCATGCGGGGCTAGGGATTCGAACCTCTGAACTTGCAACCTTCCGATTGACAAGCCTGGCATCTTACCCGCTGAGCCAACACGCCCCTTCTTCCTTCAAAAGACAAAGCAAAATGGAAAATGGCAGCTCCACCTTGTTTGTACCCTTGTACCTAAGGAAGGTGTACCCTTCCTTGGAAAATGTCCAGCACACAAGATTGGGATACTGAAGGGTACAATGTTGTATCACTTCATCATGGTAAGGCTAAAAAATAATGCTGGCAATGATCACTGCACTTACATACAGAGAAAATAGCAGAAGGGATATATGGGATTGGAGGTTAGCATTGGACTTCTGCAGAGTCTGGAGGCATAGTGATAGAAAGGGAGAATATTGGAGAGTAGATGTACGCAACCTGGCACTTCTAGGTATCAATTGAAGAGAATATTTGTAGCTCAGGGTTGAACTGTGGAGTCCTTGGTGCTCTCTGAGCCTTGTTGTTTTCTTGCAGACGTTTCATTGCCAGGCTAGGCAACAACTTCAGTGCACTGAAGTGACACTGAAGATGTTGCCTAGCTCGGCAATGAAACGTCTGCAAGAAAACAACGCTCAGAGAGCACCAAGGACTCCACACTTCTGGGTATTTTGTGCTCCAGTTCTTAAGTGAACCCACCGCCATGGCCAACTATTTGAGACTATAGGATTTACTTTAAAAATCTCAAGAACACCATGTAGCTCAGCCCTGCCTTAGAAAAGTAAATGGGCCAAAACATAAATATAAGGAAAGAGACACAATGAGACAAATAAAAGGTGGTTGTAACGCATGTGGAAGATCTATGTGTAATGTTACGTTGTCGGGCAGAACAGAGCCAAGGAAACGTCAGCGAAAGCGGCGTCCCTCCAAAGGGTCAGTAATGACTCGGTGCTTGCACAGAGGACAAAAGCAGCATCTGAGGGAATTGATTTAGTTCATTTCAGGCCTATAAACAAATGTTTGGCACTACAGTGAGTTGCCCGAACAGAATCTAAGGTGCAGGCTTATAAACACGAGGAGGGTATGTTGTAGGAGGAGAGCTGTGTTAGCCTATGGTGGCAAAAATCAGGAGTCTGGTAGCACCTTTTCTGACTAACAAAATTTATTTAAAAACATACATTTTTGTGAGTTGCTTGATGCTTTTGTGAGCTGCATCTGATGAAGCAAGCTGCAGCTCACAAAATCTTATGACTTTTAATAAAATTTCGTTGGAAAATACAGAGCACCTGTGCTGCAATCAGGTCACACATCCCAGCTTGTCTGTGGGTTCCCTCCTTTTGCAGGAGAGTTTCAAAACCTACCTTATTTGAAGGGCTTGTTGGCTAAACACCCAACCTATTCTGACTTCATTTTCTTAATCCTGGTCATGGACCATAATAAATGACTGACTGACTTGGCATGAATCCAACTTGGAAGGGCACCATTTTCAAAGCTTTCATTTCAGTCACAGTGTTGACAATGGCAAGTCTTCTCCTTTGGTCCCCAAAGGAAGGGGATGAATAAGCACGACAAGGAATTTTTCATGAAAAAGTGTCTATTTCAGAGACAAACCTGAAATCCATGACTGGGCTTCACTGGAAACCACCCCCCTTTCAGAAGAATTTCCAACAACTAGAAATAAAATGAATGCAGTGACAATAGGCATGAAAAGCAAATGAATTAGCTTTTTTATTGGACAGCTCATCTAACACTAACCCACTAGCTTTTAATACACTGCTCCTTGTTAATTTTCTGTCTTTATTGCCATCTAGTGGTCACTCGGATTTTTGCAACCCAGACATGGTGACCCTACTCATCCTCAAAGGAACTGAGTAAAGGTTCTTTCTTTTTTTCTTTTTTTTGACACAAAAAGATGAAATGCATAACCAACAGCATGTAGCTTTTGCTGTGCTATTTCAGACCCTGTCTGGGGAATGCTGCCTCACAGAAGAAAAACTCCTGCTATGTGAAGTGGTTAAGGCTAAGGGGTCAAGAAACTGCTTTGCCTACTGAAGGCTCTAGGTTCAATCCGTTCATCTCCTGTTAATAGGATGAGTTACAAGTGAGGTGAAGGCCCCTCTGCCTAAGACTTGGAGAGCTTCTGCTTGTTGGATTAGACCAAGGTGGTGTCAGATGGACCAGTGCTGTGAGTTAGTATAAAACGTCTGCTGATGTGTCAGCCCCACTAGGTAGACGAGACCAGGAAATTTAACTCCACAGGAAGACTAAAACTACTTTTCTTGAGATTGGCTATAATAACAGAATCTCACAAGTCTGCTTGTGCTGTACCTCCTCCTCCTTCTGATACTCCGGTGAATTAGGGAGGCGTCTGCCTGAGCCACTTCCAAATGTTATCTCTTATAATACAATTATAAATTATTATAAATAATATAATTATAAATTATTATAAATAATATAGTTATAATTATTATAAATAATATAATTTTATAATAAAGGACGTACAGTCACCATGCATATGTATCCAAATGCACAGAAATGCACGCATCACAACTCTTTCCGCTGAAAAAACAAGGTATTCCATTAGAGAACATATTGCCACGGCGTTACCAATACATTTCCCAAACACTGGTTGGCTACAGTGCTCCAGCCACACCCACAGCTGCCTTCCTGTTCAGTGGGTGCGGGGCCACTGATGCAATGAAGCCCTGCCAGTATTACTGTGTCGCAAAGGCTCATGGGATACCAGTGAGAGCAGGAGGAAGTATACAGAGATTCATTGTTCCCTCAAGTGGCAGCCTTTAACTTGGTTAATGCAATTGTGCGCTGCCAGATTCTGGCATAAGTCATTTTCTATACTTCCAAGCTAATGTTGAAATCAGATTCAACTGCAAGTCTGGTCAGCTTTTATATATTGCATCTGATGGGGAGGTATGGGATATCATATTCTTTAGTTTGATTAAAATGTTTAATAACGTTGTGAACATTTTTACATATATTCTTCAATCTCTTGGAAGTATGTCGATGAAGGTTCTCAGTCATCCAGGTGGAACAGTCTGTGGCTTGAATCATGTCAACTGGATTTCTATTTTCTCAGTAGAAACGTTTCACTCCTTATCCAAGGAGCTTCTTCAGTCTGAGTAAAGTTAGTAAGGGAATCCTTAAATACGTTTCTAGGGTGGCTGTGTGACCTTGCACCTGGGGCTAGGTCATGGTTATTTTGAGATGTTTATTTCTAAGTCCCATTATCATCTAAAGGAGGATCGTTAAGATTACCCTGCTGCTGTTGAGCTTGCAAAATGGTCTTAATCTTCCTAGGCACAGAAGACAAAGCAGGAAGGAAGATAGGGGAAAGGTTGTGCCTGAGGCCCCCACCTCTATTCAAGGAAGGATTTTCCAAGTTGGCATAAATGGATTCCTTGACCCCTCTCTCAAATATAGGTCAAATATAGTTCTATTACAATACATGGGGCAGGTTCACACTTTTTTTCGTTTGTTTGTTTGAGACAAAAGCTTGCCTGTGTGAATTTTACCACCTCATTGGAACCTTTTTGGGTTGCTGTTCCTCAGCCAGGTTTTGAAAGTTTCATTTTCTGTGGCCCTGCCATTGTTTTGCAGAGAAGTACCGCAATCTCTCACACTTTTCTTTTTCTCATGTAAAAATGAAACCATATAATGGGAGCAAATGTATTTGACGCTGTCAAAAAATAAATTTGCAATCAGTCCTGAGGAAACGAAAACAAACAGGCCCCAGCTAGGGTCTGTTTTATTATCATCAAACAAACTTGAATATTGAATCTTTCACAGTACTAAGCATGTTCTCATGGCATACTAACCCACTCGGTGAGGGTATGCTCGCTACCATTTTATCTCCACCTCACCTCATCCTGAACTGCAGCTTAATCATAATTGGTGGATAACCCGAGGTTAGGTGTGTCATCTGAATTCAGAGGAGTATCTATTCCCTGTTAGCACTAACTGATCAAGCTTAGTTGAAGGTTTCAAAAAATTTTCAGTGCTGCCTGGAAACGGTGAATGCCTTAGATGAGTCTCCGGCCATGGTTTAAAAATCATGTAAGACAGAAGACAAGATGGATCTACACATATTCCCATTAATCAACAAGAATGGCTTAGTTAGCAGACAGTTTTCCATGCCAGAGGGAAGTCAATATGGCTGAGCAGGAACAACAGCTCAATATAAAGAGCACTTGCAGACAACAGTCCTTCCTGACTCCCAGCAATTCTGTTTCAGTTTAAATCACCAAACTGATCTGGACCATTTCAATTGTTTTCAGATTTATTTAGACATCTGGATACTATGAGGATGGATATGTATGTGAGTCTACAGAGCTCACAGAGTATGTCCAGCCAATCAGCACTTGTCCTTTTTGGCCAATAGTCAGTGAGTAACGGTCAACCCATCAGTGCTTGCTTGTCAGCTGGTAACTAAATGACACATCCCTTTCACTTTTCACCAAAAAGAAAAGGAAAAACCGTAATAGCATTTCTCCATGTTACTGTGCTCACTATAGTGACAAGCCTCCATTTTCTTCCAAGCTCCCAAGGCTAGCACTTTGGTAGTTCTGAATTTGGGCTACTTGACTGCATCATGCCAACACTCTACTTTGATGGATCCAAGGAAATGGGATCAGGGCAGGCCAAGAATCCCCTTGACCAAGAGTGCAGACTGCCCTTTCAAGCATTGATACACTGCCATTTCTGAAGTGGCATTTTCTTCCTTGAAATAGCATTTCCCCATCCATGGATACAATGCCACCGTCACAGGAATATAACGAAACGACTTACATTCACAAGCCCTGTTACGGTATCCTATGGCCTCATTTCTTGCGAATCCTGCAACTGTTCCTTCATCTGGAAAATCTAAATGACTCTTCGTTCTTTTCTTAAAGCATTTGTTTTTATGAACTTTGGATATTCTGGCACATGCATACCAGTGTGAAATCTGGAGTAAAGCAAAGATGATCTGTTACTCACTATTTCTTTCTCCCACCTTGTTTCTTCTCCAAAAAGGATGGCTAGTTCTCAAGTGCAGGGACTCTACTTAAATCTCCACATTCTCTTTTAACAGAAAATGAAATGACGGAAAGGAAAGAAAGGAACTAAGTGGGCCAGCCATGACAAAGATAGCTGGGGTAAAGTCAAAATGTCTCCCAGCTAGCCAGCCAGGACTAGCCTCAGTTTACCCAGGGATAATACCAGACATGTCATGGTATATTGTGCAAATGTGCTCTAAATACAGTATCTGTCAGTCCCGGCCCAAGAACAACGAAGAATCAATCCAGTCAAACTTCGGTTCTTTATTTGTTCACACCGTATAGACAGAATCTTGCCAGACTAGAGCTACTCTACCTAACCTAAGGGAAAATAACCTGGGAGAACTCTAGGGTGGGGCTATTCTGAACCTCTTCGTTTTCCCACAGTCGCCTCCTGGACTGTGTCTCCTCTTATTTTGTCCTCCTCCTTGGAATGTGCTCCCTCCTTCCTGAGAGCCAGCAGCATTACTGAAATCCACCACAGTATCTTACCTTATGGGGGTGTGGTGGCTCAGCGGGTAAGACGCCAGGCTTGTTGATCGGAAGATAGCAAGTTCAAATCCCTAGCCCCACGTGACAGAGTGAGCTCCCACACTAGCTCCAGCTCTTGCCAACCTAGCAATTCGAAAGTATGCAAATGCAAGTAGATAAATAGGCACCACTTCGGTGGGAAGGTAACAGCGTTCCGCGTGCGTCATGCCGGCCACATGACCGCAGAAGCGTCTTCGGACAACGCTGGCTCTTTGGCTAACAAACGGAGATGAGCACCAGCCCCTAGAGTCGGACATGACTGCACAAATGTGCGGGGGAAACCTTTACCTTTACCTATCTTACCTTAATAGGGAAAGAAACTGTTAAGTGACCCAGTACCTCAGATTTTATCTGGATGGCTGCATTAGACAGAGAAGATATATTATGAAGATAGATGATACATTTCAACATGAAAGTATCTGAATTGTAAAAATGAACAGCCTGAATCCACTTGTCAGGTGATTAAGTTATTTATGTTATATTAAGAAGCTGAGAATATGAAATATGTTGCATGGAGGAGCTCATTTTCCATCTGAAATGACACTTGTGCATCTATTGTTCTCATTGCAGTTATTATGTGCTTTTTGACAGTGATCAGATACTACAATTGCTTCTATTTAAAAGCTGTCAAAGTTTCTAAAAATGTAAAAGTAACACATAAATTACTATTCTTAATTATCTCCTTTCCATGAATGTGCAGTTAGAAAAATCCTGGCATAGAGAAAAAGATCATTGTCCTGCTTTTGTGTCAGTTGTAGCTATGCCAAAAATTGGGCTCTAACGTTGCCCACAAGCTTACCTGCCTCCACCATTCATTTATTATGGATTTTTAAAATTATTATTAATTTTTTTAATCCCACCAGAGAGAGAGAGAGAGAGAGAGTCAACTCAATGCGGCAAAAATACCTAGTACTCCTGCCTCCTATTTTCCCCAAAACAACCCTGTGAGGTGAGTTGGGCTGAGAGAGAGTGACTGGCCCAAGGTCACCCAGCTGGCTTTCATGCCTAAGGCGGGACTGGAACTCTCAGTCTCCTGGTTTCTAGGTGAGCACCTATACCACTACGCCAAACTGGTATTTAAACAAAAAGTTTTGTATTAAAGTATGTAGCCTCATGTGGCGCAGTGGTAGGCAGCAGTACTGCAACCAAAACTCTCCCCATGACACGAGTTCGATCCCAGAAGAAGTTGGTTTCTCAGGTAGCCGGCTCAGGTCAACTCAGCCTTCCATCCTTCTGAGGTTGGTAAAATGAGGACCCAGCTTGCTGGGGGAAAGGTAATCACGACTGGGGAAGGGAATGGCAAACCACCCCGCTATAAGTCTGCCTAGAAAACGTCAGCGAAAGCGGCATCCCTCCAAAGGGTCAGTAATGACTCAGTGCTTGCAAAGAGGACCTTTCACATGCTTGCATGAGCATATAGAGAATGTGGTATACTGGGTCTCATAGGGGGGGTTGCTAGATGCTTCACCCATGGACCTCTTGCACCCTCCCAGAACTCCTGAGGGACAGCCCATTCAGAAAACACTCCCACATCCTCTTTATTCCAGAGAAAGTCCTTCTGCACACCAGTTTATTCAAGTGGAGAAAAAAGGCAATCCTGCTTCCCTTCCTTTTCTGTAGCTCAACTTAGTGAGGGGATGTGTGTGCACTAAAATCCTTTCAGGATAAGCATGCTGCTAAGAAATGCAAGTCTTTATGAGGTATAGCAAGGGTAGAAAGGGACAAACAAACAAAAGGGGAAAACTATTGATGTCTGCAGAGTTTTCCAGCTAGGAATACACATGCCACTCATCCACACATACAGAGGCACCTAGCTCTAATCATTTCAGTTAGATAACTTCAAAAACCTTAAGCCACCCCTAGTTCTACTATTCTCTAGATTGCTATATTTTTCCTGAATCTTCAATCCCAGTTTCCTGAGGGTTGGAGTGTTGTTTACCTGGCTTAGAGCAAATGAGAGAAAAAAACAAAATGGAGCTGTCCTTCCTTTTAAAAGCTTTCTTGAAAGGAGAACTTTCTTGCTCCTGGTTAGCTATTTAAGAGTTTGATTGTCTTTGCCCACTACCTAGATTGACAGATCAAATTCCATAGATAGATTTAGGATACCCTTTAATTCTTTTATCACTGAACTTTTGGGGATGAGATTTCTTCCTATTCACTATTCACTACAAGTACACTAACAAAACCTTGAAAAAAATTGTAAAAGCACAACACAGAACTAACAAACAAACAAAAAACAAAATCTTCTCAGGAACACAATCTGAGGAGTATTTATAGTCTGACAGTGAAATGAATAAAACTATTCAATATCTCTATCCAAAATGACATTTGTTTGGATAGAGATTATCTATTAGTAATTACTTCATTGTTGTAAATAGGAAATGTAAAGGAATCCTTAACTGAAGGGGTTTTCAAGGTTCTGTGTTGTGTTGATTATTCAGCCAGTGCTATTTCCCACATATTCTTTGATTCAAAGAAAAAGCCATTTGATAGACTTGAAAGCAATAATGCCTTTAGCTTCAGAGCACTTCTCAAAATCAGTATTGCTACATGGAGACTTGCTTGCAAATAAACTATTATTTGCATGCTTATGGTGACTTGATAAAAAGACTAGCACTGTTGCACCAGGTACAGTATTTATGTGGACAATCCCCCAGTCAGGAAAATGATGACATTTCTCTCTACTTTTCAAGTCAATTCATATACCATCAGTCACTTCCCAGAACGTGCAGAGCTCACAATTATGGGAGCTGACTACAATCCATACAATTGCACAGAAGTGCTGATTTGCAAAAAGAGGGAATTATTTTCTAATCCACTCCTGCAGACATGGGTTCAGTAAAATGCACCTCTGCAGAATACTGTACGTGATATTCTTCTAGGCTGCCAATTGGGCATTGATGTTCTGCTGAAATTTTATATTGATGGATTGTTCTTTTCCTTTTCCTTTTTCTTAATTCTGTAAAATATAAAAGGAAAAATTATTTGAAAATAACATAAATCCATGGGAGAATCACCCAGGCAAGAATCTAACAATAACCCAACAGACATTTATTTATTTATTTATTTATTTATTTATTTATTTATTTATTTATTGTTTGATTTATATCACCGCCCATCTCCCCCCACGAGGGGACTCTCGTGGACATCAAATGGTATTGTATAGATCAGGCGTATCCAACCCGCGGCCTACAGGCCGCATGCGGCCCTGAACAGCTAGTAACGCGACCCCCCAAAATCATAAACTTTTAACATTATTTTGTGATTTTTTTCGTGACTCGATTGCGCGGTACTCAAGCGCAGACTGCGTAGGTAGAAACAATGGAACACTGTGTAGGGGAGGGGGCAGTGCAGTGCTAACGCCACCTTGAGAACTCACTGAGAATTGCAACCACTTTCATCGAACCAGACATTGATGTATTAGTTTCACAAAAACAAGGTCAAATATCCCACTAGTTTTATGTTGCCCTCTTTTTTTAAATTTTATAATAAAAATATTAAAAAATAAATGAAGCTTTATTCCTTATGTCGATGAAGGTTCTCAGTCATCCAGGTGGAACAGTCTGTGGCTTGAATCATGTCAACTGGATTTCTATTTTCTCAGTAGAAACGTTTCGCTCCTTATCCAAAGAGCTTCTTCAGTCTGAGTAAAGTTGGTAAGGGAATCCTTAAATATGTTTCTAGGGTGGCTGTGTGACCTTGCACCTGGGGCTAGGTCATGGTTATTTTGAGATGTTTATTTCTAAGTCCCTTTATCATCTAAAGGAGGATCGTTAAGATTACCATGCTGCTGTTGAGCTTGCGAAATGGCCTTAATCTTCCTAGGCACAGAAGACAAAGCAGGAAGGAAAATAGGGGAAAGATTCCCTTACTAACTTTACTCAGACTGAAGAAGCTCTTTGGATAAGGAGCGAAACATTTCTACTGAGAAAATAGAAATCCAGTTGACATGATTCAAGCCACAGACTTTATTCCTTATATACATTAACTATATTATATAATTTATGTGTGGCCCAAGACAATTCCTCTTCACTCAGTGTGGTCCAGGGAAGCCAAAAGGTTGGACACCCATGGTATAGATTATGTATGAAACTGGTGTGGATGAATATAGTCCTCTCCCACTGCTTAGAGTAGGGAAGAAGATGGAGAATTAGATACTAACTTAGTGCCACAACCATGTGAAGAAGGCAACATGCTCTCAATGATCTCAGAGTCTATCAGGGATGATGAGGTCATGTACGGGAGACTGAATCTGCTGTTCTCCCAAGATACCAGTGTGGTGTAATTATTAAACTGTTGGACTAGAAGTGGAAAGATCCAGGTTCAAGTCCCCCCACAGCCATATAAGCTCACCAGTAACTCAGGGCCACTCATTCTCTCTCAGCCCAACCAACCCTATGGGAGGGCTGTTGTGGGAAAAGGTTGGGAGTGGGAGTGCTACATAAATCCATGAAATGACACCAAACTAGGACAACTATAGTCAGGTGGCATGCACAAACCAGTTCAGAGAATTATCGTTTATCTCATTAATAGCTCGTTTTTCTTCAGAGAGCTAAAGACAACATGCATGGGGGACTCCCTAATTTCATCCCCACAGTGATGTTTTTATGAGGTAAGTTGGGCAGAAAGAGAGTAACCGCTCCAAATGTTCATTGGTCAAACCCCATCTCCTTGAAGAAATGTGAGAAGACCCACCCTATGCGATCTTACTTTTCAGTTCTGCAACTACTATGGGGGAGGGGAGGGGATGCACTGCAGAAAGGCCTCTGCTGAACATTAATAGGTCCAAGCCCACAAGTGAGAATCTGTAAAAAGCAACATACTCTTTATTCTTTTTTTATTTTTTTATTTTATTCTTTGAATTCTGTAAGTCGAGAAATCATTTGATGAACATAATATGAAAAACAGTTCAAAGGACACATGGTTTGGGGAAAAATAACATGGCCAGTACTAGTATTTCCTTCCCATATGCAGATTTATCTGTATATATCTGTATCTGTTCCTGGATCATTTTTGAAATAAGGAGATTTTTCAAAGGATGTTGTAATCCAACCAACAAATGTAGGTAGGTAGGCAAAAGGTATCTGCCATTTTATACTGGCCAAACTCATAAATGTCTGCTATTTATTCCACTGAGGTTACTGAACTTTACGAAGGGATTTTAAAATCTTATTTTGTCAGTTTCAGAATGAGACAGAAATAACTTTTCAACCTCAAACCCACCCTACCCTCTGTGGGACCTGTGGTCAGGTTTACTTCCCCCCCAATGTTAGGCAGAATCAGTTGTCCCCAGCAGTAATGATTATAGTTGTTGTTTAGATGCCACCTCTCCTTCAGCTGGCTTATTGATTATATATTTTGTTATATATTTATATTTATTGTGTTTGTTTGTTTGTTTGTTTCTTATGTTTTATGATTGCTATTGTTTTATCTATTGCAAGCCATCCAGAGTCATGTCATTGTGGCAGCATTAGAAAAAGTATAAAACAAACCAATACGTACAAATTCATTATCACCTGCAGTCTTTGGTACAGCCTTCTTCTGGCATCAAGTTGGTATAGCAAAAACCTGACCAGGGTTTCTAGGGTTGAACGCATCACCCAGCGTTCAAATTGTCCGTGAAAGGAACGATCACCATAAATTGGGCTGTCTAGATTGTGGCCTTCATTTTGTCTTCATAAAGCCTTTGCTAATCGAACATATTGCCCTCATGGATCAGGTGCCAATATTTGTCTGGTTGGTGCCCCAGCTGCCATATCCCATAGGGGTCACACCACCCCTTCCTACATGCCAAACCACACCGCTAGTCAGACCTTCCAAGGAATCACCTGATCTCATTAAGAGGTGACGAAGGACAATGGATTTTTCCCACCTTCTGTGTCAACCTAAGCAGGAAACCATAGTTGCTTTTGGGAACATGGAGAATTGGCATGAAAGTGCTTCAAGTCTGGGAGTGAGATAAAGCTGGTGTTGTGAGATCAGGGAAAAACATCTCAGTTGCCAAGGTATTCTGGTGCCAATGTAAACGTCAAGCAAGGAAAGGGCCTCCGTCTTGCAAATAAGCTTCAGTCCTTCAAATCCCCCCATTTGTGTTAGGGAGCAAAAGAGAGAAGAGAAATCTGCTTTGGTAAGCCCTCTTACTCCATGAAAAGCTTTGCCCCGCAAGACACAGGCCAGCAGGCTCTGCACTCCTACACACACACACACCCATGGTACAAGGGCCCAATTGTAATTGGTGAATTCCACAGGATTGCTGAGAACACAGAGGCACAAATACTTCAAAGTCCCTCGCTCCTTCCCTCTCCTCTCTCTGATGCAGAGATCAGAATTCCAGGAAGAAATATAAGAGAATAGATCTAAAGAGAATAGTTGTTGGGGGGCCAGAATTGGTACAAGAGAGTAGGGGGGAAGCAAAGGAGATGGGGAGAAGAGAAACAGAGAGAAGGGAAAACTGACAAGCAGGGAAAATTGTGTGTGTTGGCAGGGGGAGAGGAACAAATAACAAAATGGAAAGAAAAATCACTTGGAGAATGACCAAGTCTGGGAAGGAAGGAACAGAGTTCGGAACAAAAGGATTGCAGGCAAAGAGAGAGACCAGATGGTGTCAGTGTTGTTAAGAGGACTAAACCATATTACCTACTAATTGGATAAATAAAGTTTCACCTGGGATGAATATGGCTGATATCACCTACACTTTGTGTATTACATTTTCTTTCATCCCTTCTAAATGGGGCAGAGCTATTCACAATGTTTGTCATCTTCCTTTTTTTAAAAAAATAACAACACACTTAAGTACTTTTTTTCAAAGAAAAAATATTCTGCAAGGCCCCAATCAGGAAATAGACACCAGCGTTCCAATTTTTTCAAGAGTGATCACTCATTAACCCCTTCTCACACAAAATCCCACTGATACTGACCTAACAGCTGTACTCCACTACCTACTACCAAACAAACTTTGGGGAAATATATTATAGAAATAGAAGTGGTGAAGAGCAGTTCAAAATAAACAAAGGATGGGAATGCCAGCCACTCCACATATGGTTCATGTGTGTACATGGTCATACACTAGAGCAGGGCTTTCCAAAGTTTTCCCGCGGTGACACACCAACCGCCATTGGTGTGTCGCCGCGGGAAAACCTGGAAGTGCCGACACTGCGGCAGCGTGCAAAAACCCGGAAGCGCTGCTGCTGCTTTCAGATTTTTGCGCGCCGCCATTTGTGTGTCGCCGTGGGAAAACCCGGAAGCGCTGATGATGATCAGCGCTTCCGGGTTGTGTGGCGACACACCAGACTGTGTGTGGCGGCACACTTTTGTGCCGCGACACACAGTTTGGAAAGCTCTGCATTAGAGACAATCTATTGCTTCCCACCTGAAAATGCTAAATATGCCAGAAATATAGATAAATGCTGAAGTATGTAAGTAAGCGTGAAGTATGTAAGTAAGCGTGGTGGCTCAGCGGGTAAGACGCCAGGCTTGTCGATCAGAAGGTCGCAAGGTCGGCGGTTCGAATCCCTAGTCCCGCGTGACGGAGTGAGCTCCCGCACTCGCCCCAGCTCTTGCCAACCTAGCAATTAGAAAGCATGCAAATGCAAGTAGATAAATAGGTACCACTTTGGTGGGTAGGTAACAGCGTTCCGCGTGCGTCATGCCGGCCACATGACCGTGGAAGCATCTTTGGACAACGCTGGCTCTTCCGCTAAAAAACGGAGATGAGC
The DNA here is from genome assembly GCA_023362775.1 of Charina bottae. Classification (NCBI taxonomy): domain Eukaryota; kingdom Metazoa; phylum Chordata; class Lepidosauria; order Squamata; family Charinaidae; genus Charina; species Charina bottae. The sequence goes on from JALMGJ010000003.1 coordinate 25,800,530, forward strand.
ACCGGCCCCTAGAGTCGGACACAACTGCACAAATGTGCGGGGGGAACCTTTACCTTTTTTATTATACAGTACCTCTCTTGCAACCCAAGTTAAGCATTTGTCAAAGTATTTTATAAATGTCCAGCTAGGTGGCAGCACCTAGCTAACTTTGGCCAATTATTGAAAGCTAAGCAGAGGCAGACTTGGTTGGTATGTGTATGAAAAATCACCAGGGCTATACACTAGGAAGTATAAAGAGAATTCCACAAATCATCCCAGGGAACTTGAATTGTTGCCAAGAAAGTTATATCCACATGTCCATGAAACTCACCAGAAACTGAGCTCAACTCAAAACAGTTTTTACCTTTACCTTTCATCTCACAGAACAAGTTGAAACAAGAGTTGAAATATAATAAACAATTGGGTCTTCAGATGAACATTTCCTATCCAACTGGAGGATATCTTTGTTGCTTGGATGACAAAAAACTTATAGATTGATTGATTGATCGTGTGCCCTCAAGTTGTTGTCAACTCTTAGTGACCACATAGACAGATTTTCTCCATGACAATCTATCCCTACCTAACCTGGTCTTTCAAATCTTCCAACGGTGCACTCATCGTCACTGTAACTGAGTCCATCCACTTTGCTGTTGATCGTTCTCTTCTTTTTCCTTTTACCTTTTCCAGCATTAGAGCCTTCTCCAGAGAGTTAGGGCTTTGCATAATGTGTCTGAAGTAGGATAATTTGAGTCTGGTCATTTGTGCCTTGAGTGAGAACCCTGGGTGGATTAGTTCAATGATCCATATGTTTGTTTTCTCGGGTGTCCATGGTATTATCAGCCCTTCAAGGTAGATCAGATTAGGAATCCAATGTCATGTAGGTCAGGACTACTTTTATTGTAAAGCTATAGTAACAGAAACGTGCAAATCTGAATGCACTTCCCCCTTCCCTCCCTTTATCTTCATGAGAATTAAGGAGGGGCTTGTCTGGGACTTTTACTCAGGTTACATTCCTGCCCTGGGCTCAGTCCTCTTTTATCTGACCAGCCTTGGTAGCTGCTCTTCTTCCTGCCCCTCAGGGCCATTTCCTCTGCTGTCTACAGGTATTCTCAGGAGTCTTCTCCAACACCGAAGTTGAAAAGCATCAGTACTCGTCCTATCCTGCTTCTTCAAAGTCCAACTTTTGCTTCCATAGCGTGTCTATATGAGATGGTTTAAATTAAACTATATAAGCTATACCTGCTGCATATAATTTAATTAAAACCATATTTGGTAATGCAACCCTATTAGTATTATTTGCCCTAAAGTGGGTGGAATTCAGCAGTTTTTCCAGTGTTTTCCATCTTTCTTGCCATCTCCACAGATACCCATCACAAAGACAGACCTATCCAATTCTGCCATTTCATGGTGAGAAAAGGCTATACTTACTCATCCTTTTATGTTAATTTCTCCCACTAAAGCATCTTTCCTTTGTTGTTCTCTGTTGGTTCTTCAGATGTCTCAGTAAGTCTCTCTCTAAGACACACATTCATGCACACATGTTTAGTGGCAAGTCAAATATGTTGCTTTGTAGGAGAAATCTCACCAGTTCTGCACATGTTGCTTTCCAGAAATAGGGATAGACCATGTAATCCAATGGTTGGGTGGCATATGGTTTCAATTTGTGTAAGTAGATTATGAATGTTGTAACAAATGGAGGAAACTCTTGAGGGTGTAACATAGAATATTACATCAGTAAGGAAAGATAACTAAGCATTTTTAAAGAATCTCAGTTCAAGATTTGTAAACAAATGATCTGCAAAAACTCCTGATGAAACCGGAAGGATTTAGAAACTGAGATTAAATTGACCACAAGATTTGACCTTATTTTTGGACTTTTTGTAACTTGTTATATATTTCTATCTATTTTGTACTAACTTGCCTGATTAAAAGTTCTGGAGAACTTGAAAAATTGCACAGCCTTTTTTGGTATTTTGATTGTTCCTAATACATAAATTAATTAAGAGAGCCTCGTGTGGCGGAGAGTGGTAGGCGGCAGTATTGCAACTGAAACTCTCCCCACGACCCGAGTTCGATCCCAGCGGAAGTTGGTTTCTCAGGTAGCCGGCTCGGGTCGACTCAGCCTTCCATCCTTCCGAGGTCGGTAAAATGAGGACCCAGCTAAGCTGGGGGAAAGGTAATCATGACTGGGGAAGGGAATGGCAAACCACCCCGCTCTATAGTCTGCCAGGAAAACATCAGCAAAAGCGGCATCCCTCCAAAGGGTCAGTAATGACTCGGTGCTTGCACAGAGGACCTTTCACTTTTCAATACATAAATTGCTCATCATGGTTTTTGTATATCATTTTCTCATGCCTGTCTTTATTTCTTACAGGACTTATTGGATTATGAAGAAAAAGTGTCTTAATCCTTAACAATTTTTAACATTTTACCAAATAGATTTTTAAAAATATTGAGTAACAAATGGAATGTGTAGCATTTTCAATCAAATAACAAGGTACCTTTAATGTAGGAAGTGAAATTAGAGTTCATCAAACACTTAAATAGGCACTCAATAATGGGAATTCATTCTATGATCTTTTTATCAAAGAACATAAACATATGCATGTTTTTGAGAGGTACAGATCTAGTCATCAAGCAAGATGTTTAAAAGTGTTGAGGGAAGAAAAGCAGAGAGAAGAAAAGGGCTGACTTGATACTAAAGCCAAAAAACCAGCATGGTCAGAATGAAATGTGAGAGGTGGAAGCTAATAATTATTTTATGCATGCCTATAATTTATGGGATGGAAAAAAAAAACCAATGGTAGATCCCCCTCTCTTTTGAAACTATGAAATTAGCAGTAAAAGGAAGTAGCAATTATGCCAATATTAGAGAATTAAAAGAAAAAGCAGAACATGTCAGAGAATTGGAACATCTGTCAGATCTGTTTCTTTGGGTAGATGCTAACTGTAGGGGGTGTGTTTTGTTTTGTTTTGTTTTGTTTTGTTTTGTTTTGTTTTGTTTTGTTTTGTTTTGTTTTGTTTGTTTTCCCACATAGTACAAATTTCTGCAGAACCTACCACATGAGCACTGGGAAGAAGCCTCTCCTATCAATAATTTGTGCTGTAATGTTGATTTTTCACATCTATGGTGTGAGTTTCTGCAACAGGAAACTATTTATGCACATGATCCCAAACCATGAATTATCTGCATGGAAGCTTACATAGGAGCTTTCACATGTACTGTATAGCTCTACATGCTAACACTTCCCTGCTGCAGACAGACACATTATACTCATGAATAAGCAGTGTCATACCATCATTTTAAAGAGGAGAGGGACTCCTAATACTACCTGTGTGAGGTTTGATTTATCTGTTGAACTGCAATTAATGGATTCAATCATTAGGCTGACCATATTTCCTTGAGACAAAAACAGGACATTGGGATGGAAAAAATGGGACAGGGGTCCCCGCCCCCCGGGTCCATACGATTGGCTCCTGCCTGCAAACCCCGCCCCCGTCTGTGCGATTGGCTCCCGCCAGCAAACCCCGCCCCTGGTCCACCCAATTGGCTCCTGCCTGCAAACCCCGCCCCCAGTCCATGTGATTGGCTCCCGCCTGCAAACCCTGCCCCCTGTCCGTGTGATTGGCTCCCACCTGCAAACCCTGCCCCCGGTCCACCCAATTGGCTCCTGCCTGCAAACCCTGCCCCCGGTCCACCCAATTGGGTCCTGCCTGCAAATATTGACTGTCAAAGGGAACCTTGACCCAGACCTTGCCCTGCTGCCAATTGGTCATATGTTTCTAGTCTTGCCATATTATCAAAGTTTGACAATATGGCAAGACTAGAAATATAGGACAAGGTCTAACTAAGGCACACTGGGGTTTGGACTGGACTAGACAGGTCTGCAGGAAGGCAGATTAGCAAGGGTCTGGATTTGGCTTGACAGCAGCAAGACAAGGCAAGGCAAGAACTTCTTGGCAACGATAGGGGGCGTGGAAAGGAACTTCCCATAGTACCTTATTGAAGGCTGAAGGAGGCAGCAACCTGGGGCGGAAGGGGCTTGACTATCTGAGGGACCACCTCTTCCAATATGAACCAGTTTGGTTACTTAGATCAGCAGGGGAGACCCTTTCCAAAGATGTTCCTACAGCTAGAAGCTCACTTATAGACTACGCAGGAAACAGGCTTACTTCTGTGTGCCTCCCAGGCTCCCAAGCTTTCAACTGACACTTGATTGTAATGATACACAAGCCTGATCATGCACATGGTGACCCACCTGGAAATTAATACAGGGGGTGCAACTCAATTTTCTATTTAATTAGTGGCAAGCTCCCTCTGTCCTGAATGAAACTGAATTTTAGAAAGTGGTCAAAACACTGCAGCCAAGTAAGTATGACAAGTTGTATATCTTTTCTTCCCTCTAGTAAATGGAATCAATTAAAACAATTAATTAAAATGCCTTGCTGAAGGATTAAGCACTCTACATTTCATTATTCCAATAACAAATTGCCTTTCTAAAATTATTGGGGGGAAAAGGAATAACAATGCCATCTATTAAGTATTTAAAAATTCTTTGTGGGAGTTCAATAACCAGTGTATAAATATTATATTTTGTAAATAAAATCATAATAAGATTAAGATTAAGCAGTTATAAGTGCTGTGAAATCATATATCACCCTACATCTTTAATTATCTGCATCATTGTTAGGTAACCATCACCCATAGACTTGTCATAAAACAGGCCTCCTCCCCCAGTTCACAATGGAAGACAAATGTCAAAATGTGGGTTAATCTGTTGGCAATTTTTCCAGGGAAAAAAGTCTTGCAAAGCTCAGCACAACTCATTTTACAGCTTTCAGATTTGGCCATCTCTGGCTTGGAGATTGCCGGGGAGCAAGAACAGAGGGAGGGAGGGAGGGTTTGTGCAGCTGGCATGTGTGTGTGTGTGTGCGATTACTTGCTCAGAGTAATTGCATACACGCACCCCACCCCCTCTTTCCCCAGCCTCCCTGCGACCAAATGCACCAAAACAGACACACACACACGCACCCCGCACCCCCTTTCCACAACCTTCCCGTGCTTGCTTTCCCTGGCCTCACCACTGCTGGGTGGACAATCTTGGCTTCAGAGGAAGCGGCACCGGTAGGATCAGGTAAGGAGGCAGGAACCGGGTGGACTGTGGTGCTGTGTCTGCTGCTGGGCTCGCACGTGGCAACCGGGCTTCCAGTTGCCGCGCTGATAGGGCCTCTTCCGGGCTGCCTCCAATGGCAAGTCTAGCTCCAGTCCTCCTTCCTGTCTTCCTGTCCTCCTTCCCACCAGGTTTAAAAAAGGGACAAAATTGAGATTTTGATCAAAATGACGGGACGGTTGAAAAATGCTTAAATAACGGGACTGTCCCATTCAAAACGGGACATATGGTCAGCCTATTCAATCTCCATGCCAGAATCAAAGTTCCATTAATATATAAAAATTGCTCTATATAGCTCACTGGTGGAGCTCTTAATACAACGAAACCTTCCTTTTCCAGACTTGGATGCAACAGGCTTCACAAGGAATGGACGACATTCCACTGCAATTTACTTTGTTCACGTAAGGATCTTGTCACGCAAATGATGTAAAGTGAGGATCTGAAAGAAATGATGAGTCGGTTGGTTTTTTAAAATATATCTATGACTAGAGATCAGAGATTTAACATAGGGAATAGGCCATAGGGAAAGTCAATAAAATATGTTATTGATTCAGGAACTACATCAGAAGTACTCTTCTTAGAATCTGCATTGCTTCCTGCATTTGGAAGGCATTCCTTACTTTCTGAAGGCACCATTGACTCCTCAAAATGAGAGTTACAATAAAGGTAAAGGCAGCTCTCAGAAGAGTTGGATGTCTATAAAGAAGAGTTGGCAGACCATCTTCTACAACCTGCTCAGGACAATGAAGCCAAACCTACTCATTTTGGCAGAGCCTTGAAGTCAAGTGCCCAGCTTCAGAATCTTTCTCAGTACACCTGAAAGGTGTGTGTAAGGACCTTCATCCCAACCCATGAACAGCATTTATTGCTGCTCAGATTTCGTTCTCAGTTCAAGTTCTATCTGTTTCGCTGGGTTGGTTCCTCTACTTTCAACAGCAGCTTGATGTACAGATGAAATTTTCTATCTACTTCATTTCAGTAGTACAACATTTTTTAAAAAAATCAGTTTCTTTTGGGTTTTTGCATGACAGGTGGCTGTAAAGCTGCAGGAATGAAGTTAGCAAAAAAAAAAAAAAAACCCAGCTCAGAGTGTTCTTTTCTTTTTTCCCCCTTGGGTTTCAGAAAAAGAACAAAGAAAAATAGGGGAAACACCTATTTTATTCCCCCTTTTGTTCCTGTTATTCAGCTATCCAGCTGACTGGAGAAAAAATTATTGGCCATTAGCTTGAAATGAATGTTCTTATACTATGGAACTGACAATAGTTTGATCACATTGGGGAAAAAAACCTTTTGCCATCCATTGTATGAGCCTCAAATAATGAAACCTACAATTAGAAGCCATACCAAGGGATCAGCCAGGAAATAAAATTGGTAATGAGTTCAGTTCCAAAAAGGTCATCTTAAAAACTGGCTCCTTGGAACTTCAGCATGTCCTTGAAAGAAGAATACTTGGCCACCTCAGTTCCCAGGGATGTTCACCCAGGCACAAGGCACTGTAGAGTTGTAGTTAGGTCCCTGTTCTAAAGTTATATATTGTTTATGCTCAGAGTTACAAAACAACATGTTCTATCATATTAAGGCATAACCCAGAATCAGCATGGCCATGATAGCTGGGAACTGTAATCTAAGACCATCAGGAGTATCCCACATTAGGAAAACATGACTAGCTATTTATTGTAAGTTTAAAAACACTGTTGAGGTGCAGATTTTCTAGAGTTCTAGGAAGCCTGATGTTCCCACCTTCAATTCAACACAATGCTGTTGGCATGTACTGTATGTTATCACAGTCAAAAGTCTGATCTGCCTTTCCTGAAAAATACTCTCCAGATTGATTGGATAGCAAACAGGCAATCTGGTCAGTTCTTCTAGAGATGCCAAGTAAGGTAAGATTTTTTTTTAAATCATGGAATCAGAAGTCTATGTGTGCAGCTTGGAACAGAGCAAGTTATGCTCCAATTGTATGGTTCCACACAATGTTCTCAAATATTTCTTGAAATGAAGGGCATCATGCATTTCTCATGTTTTCTTTTTCAGATTTCTCTTTTAATTTGTGCAAAGATTTAATGATTTCAACTCTGAAGCAAACGAATCAGGCAAAATAATGTATTTGTTTAAAACATTTACAGTGGGGCAAAAAAGTATTTAGTCAGCCACTAATTGTGCAAGTTCTCCCACTTAAAAAGATGAGAGAGGCCTGTAATTGACATCATAGGTAGACCTCAACTAGGAGAGACAAAATGAGAAAACAAATCCAGACAATCACATTGTCTGATTCGGAAAGAATTTATTTGCAAATTATGGTGGAAAATAAGTATTTGGTCAATATCAAAAGTTCACCTCAATACTTTGTTATATATCCTTTGTTGGCAATGACAGAGGTCAAACGTTTTCTGTAAGTCTTCACAAGGTTGGCACACACTGTTGCTGGTATGTTGGCCCATTCCTCCATGCAGATCTCCTCTAGAGCAGTGATGTTTTGGGGCTGTCGCTGGGCAACACGGACTTTCAACTCCCTCCAAAGGTTTTCTATGGGGTTTTGATCTGGAGACTGGCTAGGCCACTCCAGGACCTTGAAATGCTTCTTACGAAGCCACTCCTTCGTTGCCCGGGCGGTGTGTTTGGGATCATTGTCATGCTGAAAGACCCAGCCACGTTTCATCTTCAATGCCCTTGCTGATGGAAGGAGGTTTGCACTCAAAATCTCACGATACATGGCCCCATTCATTCTTTCCTGTACATGGAACAGTCGTCCTGGTCCCTTTGCAGAGAAACAGCCCCAAAGCATGATGTTGCCACCCCCATGCTTCATAGTAGATATGGTGTTCTTTGGATGCAACTCAGCATTCTCTCTCCTCCAAACACGACGAGTTGTGTTTCTACCAAACAGTTCTACTTTGGTTTCATCTGACCATATGACATTCTCCCAATCCTCTTCTGGATCATCCAAATGCTCTCTAGCAAACTTCAGACGGGCCCGGACATGTACTGGCTTAAGCAGGGGGACACGTCTGGCACTGCAGGATCTGAGTCCCTGGCGGCGTAGTGTGTTACTGATGGTAGCCTTTGTTACGTTGGTCCCAGCTCTCTGCAGGTCATTCACTAGGTCCCCCCGTGTGGTTCTGGGATTTTTGCTCACCGTTCTTGTGATCATTTTGACCCCACGGGGTGAGATCTTGCGTGGAGCCCTAGATCGAGGGAGATTATCAGTGGTCTTGTATGTCTTCCATTTTCTAATTATTGCTCCCACAGTTGATTTCTTCACACCAAGCTGCTTGCCTATTGCAGATTCAGTCTTCCCAGCCTGGTGCAGGTCTACAATTTTGTTTCTGGTGTCCTTCGACAGCTCTTTGGTCTTCACCATAGTGGAGTTTGGAGTGTGACTGTTTGAGGTTGTGGACAGGTGTCTTTTATACTGATAACAAGTTCAAACAGGTGCCATTACTACAGGTAATGAGTGGAGGACAGAGGAGCCTCTTAAAGACGTTGTTACAGGTCTGTGAGAGCCAGACATCTTGCTTGTTTGTAGGTGACCAAATACTTATTTTCCACCATAATTTGCAAATAAATTCTTTCCGAATCAGACAATGTGATTGTCTGGATTTGTTTTCTCATTTTGTCTCTCCTAGTTGAGGTCTACCTATGATGTCAATTACAGGCCTCTCTCATCTTTTTAAGTGGGAGAACTTGCACAATTGGTGGCTGACTAAATACTTTTTTGCCCCACTGTATGTCTTGCCTCCCATTTAAAAGAAACTCAAAGAAATTACCATTAAAACAAAACTAATCTCAGGACACAGAAGACTAAAACTATTGTTGTGTGGTGCTGAAAAGGTGAGAGAAATCCATAAACGGGGATAGTCTCTATTGTCAGTACTTACTTTACCTATCCAAGAATCTGGAAGAGGGTCTCCAGGGAAGAACTCAGTGTTCCATCAAGTAGTCAAAAAAACCCTTGGTGGAGAGGGATCAAAGTAAGCCATCTATTGCCACTGACACCTATAGCCATCTATTGCCACCGACACCATACCCTAGCGAGGCAACTGAGTTGGAGAAGTTGGCACCCAAGGCAACTGCCAATATGGCTGGTAATAAACACATTTGTCAGCATTCCATCCTCCATTCCATCAATGCATCCAATAGGATTCTGGTGGACACTATGGCTCTTCCTTTATGTTTTCCATCCCTCTAGAGCAGTGTTTCTCAACCTCAGCAATTTTAAGATGTGTGGACTTCAACTCCCAGAATTCCTCCAGCCAGCACGCAAACTGCGTTTGCAAGTGGTCCAGGAGCCAATGGAGCAATACTGAACTACTTCAATTAGACATTTTCTTCATACAGATAATCCCATTTGTTCTTTGTCATCCTGAGAACCAGTTTGAGATGTTGGCTGAGCTGAGGTTCTTAGAAATGTTGCAGTAGTCCTCACATGCCTTCATCTTCTTGGCCACCATCCAGACCATCTGCGATAGGACCAATACTCAGAGCACAGGCAATGTGATCGGCAACCTCTCACTTTTTTTTTTAAGGATCAGAGAGCAAATAACAGAAAAAGCTACTGGCTGACTCTTAAAGAAAACTACTAGCCAAGCAGAATTGATGCATGATAAGCTATACAGGATGGGTTTGCACAGCTGACTTTTAACCAGGTCAGTTAAAGACTTAGCAGCTACATTCACAAAAACACACTCGGTTTGATTTTAGCCTTCAGGGTAGTTTTTTTTTTTACCTGTGATTGCAGTTTGCACCCAACCCAACCAATCCGGCTATGATTCAATATATTGTGTGGACCTAGAAAATGGATTAATTCATTAATGAAATTAAGCATGCTGTGCAAATACAGCCCAGTAGTACAAAGCTGCATATTTCTGTGAACATTTGCATTCATTCTCATTTTTCCACTCTTTATTTATTTATTTATTTATTTATTTATTTATTTATTTGGAAATTGTAAATATGACTATAAATGGAATAATAGAACCAGGGTCGTTTCTGTAGCCTAGTTTTAAAACTCTCTCTCCTAAAAGTTTAGATTGGTATTTCTTTTGTTTAATGTTAGATACTCCAGCAAAGGAGATCGTTACCTTGTCGTGGTGCTGGAGCTTGAGCACCTCAATGAAACCATGAGCTAAACCGTGAAGGGACACCCAAGACGGGAAGGTCGTGGCAGAGAGGTCAGACTAAATACGATCCCTGGGGAAGGTAATGGCAACCCACCCCAGTATTCTTGCCATGAAAACTAAATGGATCAGTACAACCAAAGATATGTCGGTATACCATCGGAAGATGGGACTCCCAGGTCGGAAGATGGTCAAAATGCTACTGGGGAGGAACAGAAGATACGTTCAACTAGCCCCAGATGTGATGACGCAGCTAGCTCAAAGCCGAAAGGACGGCTAGCAGCCGACGGTGCTGGTGGTGAACGACGAATCCGATGTTCTAAAGATCAACACACCATAGGAACCTGGAAAGTAAGATCTATGAGCCAGGGCAAATTGGATGTGGTTATTGGTGAGATGTCAAGATTAAATATAGACATTTTAGGTGTCAGTGAACTGAAATGGACTGGAATGGGCCACTTCACATCAGATGACCACCAGATCTACTACTGTGGACAAGAGGACCACAGAAGAAATGGAGTAGCCTTCATAATTAATAATAAAGTGGCTAAAGCAGTGCTTGGATACAATCCAAAAAACGATAGAATGATCTCAATTCGAATTCAGGGGAAACCATTTAACATCACAGTGATCCAAATATACGCCCCAACCACAGATGCTGAAGAAGCAGAAGTAGATCAGTTCTATGAGGATCTGCAGCACCTACTGGATAATACACCAAAAAGAGATGTTATTTTCATTACAGGAGACTGGAATGCTAAGGTGGGTAGTCAGACGACACCTGGAATTACAGGCAAGCATGGTCTGGGAGAACAAAATGAAGCAGGACATAGGCTGATAGAATTTTGCCAAGACAACTCACTGTGCATAACAAACACTCTCTTCCAACAACCTAAAAGACGACTTTATACATGGACTTCACCAGATGGTCGACACCGAAATCAGATTGACTACATCCTTTGCAGCCAAAGGTGGTGGACATCTATACAGTCGGTAAAAACAAGGCCTGGAGCTGACTGTAGTTCAGATCACGAACTTCTTATTGCAAAATTTAGAATCAGACTAAAGAGAATAGGGAAGACCCACAGATCAGTTAGATATGAGCTCACTAATATTCCTAAGGAATATGCAGTGGAGGTGAAGAATAGATTTAAGGGACTAAATTTAGTAGATAGGGTCCCGGAAGAACTATGGACAGAAGTTCGCAACATTGTTCAGGAGGCGGCAACAAAAAACGTCCCAAAGAAAAAGAAAACCAAGAAGGCAAGATGGCTGTCTGCTGAGACACTGGAAATAGCCCAAGAAAGAAGGAAAGCAAAAGGCAACAGTGATAGGGGGAGATATACCCAATTAAATGCAAAATTCCAGAGGTTAGCCAGAAGAGATAAGGAATTATTTTTAAACAAGCAATGTGCGGAAGTGGAAGAAGACAATAGAATAGGAAGGACAAGAGACCTCTTCCAGAAAATTAGAAACATCGGAGGTAAATTCCAGGCAAAAATGGGTATGATCAAAAACAAAGATGGTAAGGACCTAACAGAAGCAGAAGAGATCAAGAAAAGGTGGCAAGAATATACGGAAGATCTGTATAGGAAGGATAATAATATTGGAGATAGCTTTGACAGTGTGGTCAGTGAGTTAGAGCCAGACATCCTGAAGAGTGAGGTTGAATGGGCCTTAAGAAGCATTGCTAATAACAAGGCAGCAGGAGACGACGGTATCCCAGCTGAACTATTTAAAATCTTGGAAGATGATGCTGTCAAGGTGATGCATGCATGCCATATGCCAGCAAATTTGGAAAACACAAGAATGGCCATCAGATTGGAAAAAATCAACTTATATCCCCATACCAAAAAAGGGAAGCACTAAAGAATGTTCAAACTATCGAACAGTGGCACTTATTTCACATGCCAGTAAGGTAATGCTCAAGATCTTGCAAGGTAGACTCCAGCAATTCATGGAGCGAGAATTGCCAGATGTACAAGCTGGGTTTAGAAAAGGCAGAGGAACTAGAGACCAAATTGCCAATATCCGCTGGATAATGGAGAAAGCCAGGGAATTTCAGAAAAACATCTATTTCTGTTTTATTGACTATTCTAAAGCCTTTGACTGTGTGGATCATAACAAATTGTGGCAAGTTCTTGGTGGTATGGGGATACCAAGTCATCTTGTCTGCCTCCTGAGGAATCTGTATAACGACCAAGTAGCAATGGTAAGAACAGAGCACGGAACAACGGACTGGTTTAAGATTGGGAAAGGAGTACGGAACACATCATGCAACATGCTGGGCTTGATGAATCCAAGGCTGGAGTTAAAATCGCTGGAAGAAACATTAACAATCTCAGATATGCAGATGATACCACTTTGATGGCTGAAAGCGAGGAGGAGTTGAGGAGCCTTATGACGAAGGTGAAAGAAGAAAGTGCAAAAGCTGGGTTGCAGTTAAACCTCAAAAAAACCAAGATTATGGCAACGAGCTTGATTGATGACTGGCAAATAGAGGGAGAAAAAGTGGAGGCAGTGACAGACTTTGTATTTCTAGGCGCAAAGATTACTGCAGACGCTGACTGCAGCCAGGAAATCAGAAGACGTCTACTTCTTGGGAGGAGAGCAATGGCAAATCTTGATAAAATAGTTAAGAGCAGAGACATCACACTGACAACAAAGGTCCGCATAGTTAAAGCAATGGTATTCCCTGTAGTAACCTATGGCTGCGAGAGCTGGACCATAAGGAAGGCTGAGCGAAGGAAGATAGATGCTTTTGAACTGTGGTGTTGGAGGAAAATTCTGAGAGTGCCTTGGACTGCAAGAAGATCAAACCAGTCCATCCTCCAGGAAATAAAGCCAGACTGCTCACTTGAGGGAATGATCTTAAAGGCAAAACTGAAGTATTTTGGCCACATAATGAGAAGACAGGATACCCTGGAGAAGAAGCTGATGCTAGGGAAAGTGGAAGGCAAAAGGAAGAGGGGCCGACCAAGGGCAAGATGGATGGATGGTATTCTGGAGGTGCGGACTCAACCATTGGGGAGCTGGGGATGGTGACGGCCGACAGAAAGCTCTGGCGTGGACTGGTACATGAAGTCACGAAGAGTCGGAAACGACTGAACGAATAAACAACAACAATGTTAGGTAAGCCATTGAAATATTTAGGTTCTGCATGGTCTTTAAAGAATCTTAAATTACAATAATTCTCCTCTTTTTCTTCGAGGGTGGCTTTTATCTTGGAAAGCTTTATATAGCCAAGCAGCAATTCATAAATAATATTATAAAGAAATAAAGTGTCAAGGCCATGACTAGCAACCAGGTTACAATGGGGGAACCTGAATTTTCCACCTCCTATATTTCATGTAAATATATTAAGAGATTAAGAGATAACGCAGCCAGCGAAACAATCCATAAAAGCCCAAGTCAGACTTCCCACAACCTGGCACCTTTCTGATGTGCCATTACAAATCCCAGAATCCCCAAACAACATGACATTGACTAGCATTTCTGGAAGTGGTACAGTAGTCCCAATGTATCTAAAGGGTATTAGGTTGGAGAAGTTAATCTTAGTATTTTGCGTATTCTGACCAGACACCTCCCACTTCCAAACTCTGCCAAAAACACTTTTCTCTCCAAGAAAAGGAAATGATTGCAAATGAAGTCATTTCTTCCATACCAGGAGACAGATGGAGAGAAATCCCAGCCTTCTTCCGTTTTTTGTCTTCAGGGCATTTTTGGAATTTCCTTCAGGAAGTAAAAGGCTGCAACCTAAAACATTTCTTTCACTTGTCAGGCAGCTGAGATTTCCACCATAAAATGTTACAGCGAGATGACACACAACCGAAGAAGGTGAGGGTTATCTTTGTAACCCAACTGCATCCTGTAAGTTTCAATAAATTCCGAGGAATTACCTGGGGGGGGGGGGTTGGCAATGAAGAGCCAGCATGGGGCACAGAAGAAAAACCATTGAAATCTCCTGTTCCCTCTGAACCAGCCCTCCCCAGCCTGATGTCTTCCAGCACAGTCATTGGTTAGAAATGATGGGAGCTACGGTTCAATGCCACTGCACAACTTCAGGTTTACTGCAACATCTCGAAAGTGTAACTTCTCACTGGTTTTGCCACCACTGAAAAACAGCTTTGGGCTTCAGTCGTTTTGATACACTATAAAATGAGAAGTTCACAGAAATGTTTTGTAATGGAATAAAAGTCTAGCGAAACTCACAAGAGGCAATTCCCGTATAATCAATGTGTTAAAACTGGATTTTAGCTTCATAATAAATCCTATATGCTTGTAATCAGAAATAAGATCTGCTGTGTTCATTAGAGGCTTCCTCCAGTTAAGTGGATATAATAGGATTGAAACCTTCCCCCTTACATTTTGGGATGGGGGTGGAATCTAAGAAAAACATACTGTGCATTCTTTCCTTGAAAAGCCCAAAACTATTCTAACCAGAGAGTGAACATGAAGCCGTGTAGGGAATATTAGTCCCCTGTCCATCTCCTTTGTCCCTTAATTTGAATGGGGCGGAATGTATACTGGCAAATATGTGTGTAAGAAAAACAAACACTCTTCATTTTTTTACATAGCTGTGAAAAAGCTGTACTTCAGAGTTATTTTTAGGGCCCTGACCTACACACGTGCCTCAGATTTTTTCTCAATGTTTGAGCACTGTATTTAAAAAGAACCACCTGATCCCATCACATTTTTTATTTTTATTTATACTTATATTTATACCCCGCCTATCCCCTCCCTAACGGAGGACTCTAGGCGGCTTACATACATGTAACCTATCTGTAATCAAATTCCTCTTGCAATCATAATTTACTTTTTCTCATTCAGCCTTCCCTGGCCTGGTGTCTGCCAAATGTCTTGGATTACAATTCCTAGCTAGTTGGACAGCGAGGAAAGGAGTTGTATCCCAGAACATCTGGAAGCTATCAGATTGGGAAATGCAGCTTAACTACTATTTATTCCCATTTGAATCTTGGCTTGCTGATCTAAGAACCAGTATTAGGTGTTTGTGATAAGCCCTACAATCCAGCACTTTCAAACTAATGACTGTCTGTGATAAATGAGGATATCAGGGTATGTTCATATGTGTCATTATGCATAGATACTATGATTAATACTGAGCTGTCCTTTAAGCGCAGAAAGGAAATGAGTATTTCCATTGAATTCTTAAAGTATCCTGTCAAAACTATAGCAGAATCACGTATGACATCAAAGGAAGGATGGGTCAAAACACAGTTTATACAAAATCCCAGTTTATTAGTACTTAAAGGTCAATGAAGCTATATGTAAATTGTACAACCAAGTTGAAAACATTTTACATACTTTTTTTAAAAATTGCACTGTAAATAATGCTAAAAGGGCCAATAACCTTGTTTCTAACATCTACCTAGGAAGTCAGCCAATACTTGTACATTAATCTGTTGGTTGCAGCTACTTTGCATATGATTAGCTCAGTAATGCACTACTGATGGATTAAAGGCCACAACAGTGGAAACTCTCCTGCCATTTTAATTTCATTATTTAAACTTTGGATCCTCCCAGATGCAAAACATGGGCTCTTCCACTGAACGCTGCCCCTTTCAAAGGACACCAGCTCCTGTGCCTGTTGCAGTTGGGCAGCAGAGATGATTTTAGGAGGTATTTCACTCTCTCTATCTCACTCACTGACACACACACACACACACACACACACAGACTACTCACTCATTTACTTCATGGTAAGCTGCACCTTCAGAAATTCCTTCTCTCACACAACTATTACAAGTACAGGAATCCTCAATATACTCCTTTGCAACTGATCACTTTTAAGTGGAAAAGACAGACATATGTCCCAAATAATTAATATTGGGACTCTCCCTCCAGGTTGGGATTAAGCATGAATTTCTCATAAAATTGAAGACAACTGCTCCAAATATAGAATAGCATCTATGCTTATTAGCATCTCTACATTTTATACATGTTCAACCTTATTGACTCAGGTTAACATATACACAAACACAAAATAGCAATTAATGCTATAATAAAATACATTCATTTAACACAAATAATACTTTCCACGGATGGACATGGATTTGCAGTCAGTGAACACCATTTAAAATGAAGGGACACACTGGTTATACAAGGATCTTGAGTGTGGACATTTGGCTGAGGTTGCAGAAAGGCCCAATCTTATTTCTTTGTTCAGCCTTAAAAGGCTTAATAATATCTGCGATTCATCTTTCAGCCTAAACTATATCTCAGAATTTAATAAGTAAAATGCTACAAATTGAGGTAAACCTCCCCTTAATCACATATACATTCATGGGGTCTAAGCTATCTCTAACTAACCAGGGGGGAAAATAGTATGGTCATAGTGGACAGCTAATAAAGTTTACCGAGTGTGTGGCAGCTGTGAAAAAGTCCATGCTCAGGATTGAAATAAAACCATCAAATTGTAATGCCCTTACACAAATCTAGAGTTCATCCCTATTTGTAATGCTAATTACGCTTCTGGCTGCTACATTTGGAAAAAGATGTAGCAGAGCTGGAAAAAGTGTAGAAGAGGGCAATGAAACAGATTGGGGTTCCAATATCTCCCTTATAAGGAATGACTAAACTATTTACTTAGAAAAAAGAAAATGGGAAATCATGTATGCTGTGTAGAAAGAAAACAGGGAAAATGTGTATCCCTCAGTCAGAACATTAAGATTCAGGAAAGTCATCCAACAAAGTTGATTGGAAGGAGATGAAAAACAAACAAAAGAAAGCATTTATTCACACAACACATAATTAACCTGTTGAATTCATTGCCGCAAGGCAGGGCGAGGGCCATTAACGTGGATGGCTTTAAAAAGGGATTGGATAAATTCATGGAGAATAGGTCTATCAAGAGCTATTAGTCTTGAAGACCTATAGATTAGAACAGCCTGTCTCCAAATACCAGTTGCAGAACAACAGTAGTAGAAGTGTATGGCTCCACCTCCTGCTTGTAAGCACCCCAGATGCATCTGGTTGACCAGTGGGGCGGGGGGGGGGGGGGAGAGAACAGGGAAAAATAGGTATCCTACACTAAGATAAGAGAGGTCATACGACAAAGTTGACTGGAAGGAGCTTAAGGATGATCATTGGCCTGCTCCAAACAAGGCCATTCTTATGATTACCATGAGCAGAAATGGGACATGGCTGGTGGTTAAACCTGTGTATATAAAGCTGCTGTTAAAAGTTATTAAAATGCAACTCATCACTGAAAGCGGCATATTTTTCACTTCTTTTTTTTACGGTTCAAATGACACATCTATTAAGTTCAAACAGCCCCAACCTAATTCACACATATCACAGCCCCACTAAATCCTTGAGGATTCAACTACAACCAGGAGTGTGGGGCTATGTTCCTCAGAGTAACTCATAGCAGCCTCCAGCACCTAATTCCCATTGACTTTCCACTGATGATTAAGTGCCAAAGGGACAAATGCACCTGAACAACTCTTGAGGTAAAATCCCCCCTCCCCAGTTCTCTTTCTATTACTCAGAATATACTAGCACATTTGCTTCCCTTGACAAGGAGTTAATTGAAGAAGGCTGTTGTTCCAAAACAGCAAGAACTTTGTTTCAGGGGTTCACTGAAGTTTTGCCTTGGCAGGGGGAATGATTTGAAGATATTTCTCTCCTTCCCCACCCATACTCCCATTCAAAGGCACTGCTTACCCAAGTGTCCGCTTTTCAGAGATGTATAGAGCCTGAATATTCCTAAGGACCCTAAGTTGCCTCAGGGCAAAGCCAACACACAACATTCTCCCAGAGAGGAAATATTTTCAAATGACACAACGTGTCTTATGCCATCAACTGCACCCCAATCAGTACTCCATTTCCCCTTCAGACCAACTCTGTTCTCACTCTCCTCCTTCTGTCTGGAGACAAGCAAGCAGAGCTATTCCCCGTGTGTCAGCCTTCAAGGGGCTCAGGCCTCCTCTTTGCCAAAGCTCCTAAGATGATGAGGTGACATTACCGGAGGACACAATTGTTTCTGGAGGATCCCCCTCATCTTTCTGTGGATGGGAGGAATTGTCGGACTTACTTCGGCTGAATTCTATCCCTCCAATGATTGGTCTCTTGACTTTGGCCCCCGAGTCTGCGGTGGGACACGTACAGCACCACACAATCTTGAAAAAGGCCCTCCGCATCTCCTTGTTGGTGAGCGTATAGATGATTGGATTGGTGGCTGAGTTTAGAACCGCTAGTACTAAGAAATATTCAGCTTTGAAGAGGATTGGACAAGCCTTGACTTTGCATCTCACGTCCAGCAACAGAAGAATGAACAAGGGAGTCCAGCAGACAATGAACACACTTAAAACAATAATCACTGTCTTCAGCAGAGCCAGTGACTTCTCTGAGCTCCGGGTTGCTTTGGCAACGTTCTTCCGAAAGGTCAGCCGACGGCTCCTTGTCCTTACCAAGATGTAGATCCTACAGTAAAGGATCACAACGGTCAATAAGAGGCCAGTAAATATACTGGTGCAGAAGAGGATATAATGCTTATGATAAAGAGGCAACACTGTGGAGCAGTTCTCCAGGAAGCCAATGCAGTTCCACCCCATAATAGGGAGCCCCCCTAATATCACAGAGATGACCCAACAGGCGCTGATCAGCAGGAAGGAGCGGAAACTATTGCTGCCATTATGGAGCTTCATCTTCAACATGGTAATGTATCGCTCGATCGCAATAGCCAGCAGGCTGAAAACCGAAGCAGACAAAGCCACAAACATGCTTCCTTCCCTAAGAAACCACTGGGCAGGGGTGAGGGTATAAGTCTTGGAGCCGGACAGCAGGATGTTGGCGATGTAAGCCACTCCTGCCAGCAAATCTGAGAGTGCCAAGTTACCAATAAAGTAATACATCGGTCTGTGGAATTTCTTGGTTTTCCAAATAGTCAGCAGAACAAAGATGTTCTCCAGGATGATGAAACAGCAGATAATGATGAAGACCACTGATGTTGCTTTGATCCCACTTTCGGCATTCTCATTGAGCTTCCCGGTGTAGTTATAATGCCTGATGATGATTTCATAGTTGAGGTAGTCACTGACTTCGCTCAGGACCTTCACGTAGGGGTCCCCAGCAGAGTCCATGGTTCCAGCCTGGATTGCAGGTTTCCAAACAACTGGCAAGAAGTGGTGTAGAATGCCAGTCACTTCCTGCCCTGACTGCTGTGTCCAGAGTCTGTAGTTCCAATGGCCAGTATCTCCTCTTGGGTAACCTCAGAAACCACAATCCTTAAAAATCAAGAGAGACAAAGCAAAAGAGCATTAGCTAAAGAGCATTTGATTTAACCCAACACCACTCAACATCCAACAAGATGAAATCACAACGTCAACTCCTGCAAGGGTGCTGCAGTCTTAATTATGTAGAATGAAAGATGAAGAATGAAGAAACAATGGTTTGATTCAATTCTATACATTGCTCATATTTGATTAGTTACACAAACCACATACTGTATAATGTCCACAAAAACAACAGCTTTTATCTGTATGATAATCCAGCTGGCTGAGATAAGCTGCTCTAAGGTCTAGCAGAAATTAAGTGTAGGAATGTACAAACCACAGCAGCCGCCACCTCATCTCAAAGCCTTAGACAACTGGGTACACTCACACATTAATGCTTGTAATCATGAGGTCTAGATACCTGCTATATCACAGCAGGTGGCAGCACCTAGCTAGCCTTGGCTGATCTTGAGGAAGCAAAGCAAGCTGGACCTGGTTAATAATTAGATGGGATACCATCAGGAAATCCTCAGAGTGCAGACCAAACTGGGAAGTAAAACAAAACAAACAATCAAAAACCACAAGTAGGAAACAGCAAACCATTTCTGTACTTCTGCCAAGCAATCAATATGGATATGCCCCTGTAGTCATCAGCAGTTGAGATCCACTCCAGAGAGATCCCTTCTTAGCCAAAGTATGCAGTTTGCAATCATAACACTGATAATTTGTTTTGAAAAGTCACCCAGGACAATACGAGTGAAATCATTTTTTTAAAATGCCCACTGATCTCACTGAACAGAAAAACCAGAGTGTCGAACACAATTCAGATGCATGACATGAAATCCAAGTTTTGAAAGACAGAGCTTGGAAACAATGAAAGGAAATAGGAATCACTCAGAATTTCTGTTGCAAGAAGTTCCCACCTAATCCCACATCATCTTCAGTTTACAAGTCACAATGCAACTTATCTCTGTCTACGCACACACCAGTGAGACTAATCCTAAAGTGGCTGTTTATAGCCAAATAGGGAACCTTTTGCCCTTCAAGATGTTTTAAAGTACAACTCACATCAATTTCAAGACCTTAGGTTACCTGTCTCGGATGGCAGCCTAAGCAATCTTAATGCCTGAAACATCTTTCTTCAGGTGGCTGAAGCGATGGAAAGAAAATTGTTTTGGTTGGTTCCACATACACAAAAGAGGCAAGTTAAGCTTGAAAAAGAATCACTTTGTAGGAGAAGTTTAGGAAAAGGTCATCTTTGAACAATGGACTAATTATATCAGTTAAAAATAGAGATGACCATTAACTTGGAAGGAACATTTTTGTTTCCCATTCCCCCAACACCATTTTCAGATCTCTGGAATAAACACAGCAAAAACCTAGAGGACATAAAAGAGAGCCAGTTTGGTCTAGTGGTTAAGGTGCTGGGCTAGAAACCAGGAGTCTGTGAGTTCTAGTCCCGCCTTAGGCGTGAAAGCCGGCTGGGTGAGCTTGGGCCAGTCACTCTCTCTCAGCCCTAGGAAGGAGCCAATGGCAAACCAGGACCCTGAGAGTTCTAGTCCCGCCTTAGGCGTGAAAGCCGGCTGGGTGAGCTTGGGCCAGTCACTCTCTCTCAGCCCTAGGAAGGAGCCAATGGCAAACCAGGAGCCTGAGAGTTCTAGTCCCGCCTTAGGCGTGAAAGCCGGCTGGGTGAGCTTGGGCCAGTCACTCTCTCTCAGCCCTAGGAAGGAGCCTATGGCAAACCAGGAGCCTGAGAGTTCTAGTCCCGCCTTAGGCATGAAAGCTGGCTGGGTGACCTTGGGCCAGTCACTCTCTCTCAGCCCAACTCACCTCACAGGGTTGTTGTTGTGGGCAAAATAGGAGGAGGGAGGAGTATTAGGTATGTTCGCCGCCTTGAGTTATTTATAAAAATAATAAAGGTGGGATAAAAATTAAATAAATAAATAAATAAATAGAGAAAGAAAAGAAAACCCCCTTGAACTTTTATAATTGGGAGCAGAGAGAGAGAGAAGGCTGGCTTTGGGCTGCAGCCTTGCATGTCGTTTGGAAACTCATCTTCAAGAGCCCAATTTGTTTGCGTGCTGCATGACCAGATGAAAGAAAGCATATGGGAAGATATGAGTAAATACTCATGGCATTTCCACTAAGTATTTAAAATAGTAGATCAGTCCAACAGAGAAAGCAAAATTAAAACTTTCACTGTGTGCAGGGGTTTTTTTTAGAGAAGAAGAGGATGAAAGTTACACTTGTGTTCCATTCCTTTCATTGGAAGACCTTAAAGCTTATTCTTTCCTTACTATGAGTTGGGATAAGGTGAAAAATATTGACTCTTCCAAGACACACACTGGATTTCCTAATAGAGGACTAATTCACATATAAATCTTTGCACTTGGATACACACCAAGTGCAAGTATCCATACCAGCCTTTATGCCATAAGCACAGTAATGGTACCTACCTGCTTAAATAGCTGGGTTACCTTACAGTACACAGAGCATGTCAGATGTATAAAAGCTACAGGCCATTTCTGTGTTGGGCAGGACATAAAAAACGCACCATTTAAATTGGGTCACTTTTGGCCCCAATGCATCATAGCACCTGATCTGAATAGGGCTTTGAACCAACCAGAGAAGCTTCCCCCCTCCCCAACCATTTCTTTATTGTCTACCTCAAGCCTAGGAAGTAAGAGAAATGGGGGCCCGTATAAACCCAGACAACATTCAGTTAATAGGAAAAGGTGGCAGACTGGGATCATGCCAATCCACCGTCTTTTCTCCAAAGCATCAAACATTCTGTTAAACTTCTTTACAAAGAACTACACAGTAGGATAGGCTGATTTATTTTTTAAGACTGATTTTAAAGACAGCAGAGAAGGACCTGTATGAATGCTAACTGTGCACACAAAGCATTTTGTTTTGAACTTCAGCTGAATACAGACACACCTCAATGTCCCCCTTTAAACACCACAAGACTAGTGAAGGGAATGGAACTGCAGCTGAAAAATCTCCTAAAGATGATCAGGTCATCATCAAGCTGGCTGAAATACGATCTTCTGCAACCAAGTTTTGTTAAAATAGACTAGTCCTCCTGGCTCTTCGGCTAACAAACGGAGATGAGCACCGGCCCCTAGAGTCGGACACGACTGCACAAATGTGCGGGGGGAACCTGAGTCAAACTGACAGCACACACAAAAAAGTTACAAGCTTTTGTGGTACAGAGGCTAACAGCAACAGCCAGAATCAACAGGGGAAAATGACTTCCAGCCCAAACCTGGCAACCCAGTAATCTCTAACAGAAAAATAAAGTCCCATTCTTTGGATCTTCCAAAACAGCCTGGTTTTAAGTCATGTTCTTTCAACATCTCTTCTAAAATTGTGCCTGTTTTCAGTTCCTCGGGAGGAAGAGGAAATCTAGTGGTTTCTCCCTTCTGAGATTGCCTTGTCTCCTCCATCCCAGGTACAATATAGCATGCAAATCAGGGGAGTTTTCTAATGACATCAAATATTCACGTGCAACTTTCACCAGAGGAAACATCTCGCAAAGCAGCTCTCGGCCATTCATTCCGACTGAAGAAAGAACATCTCTCCTCCATAGACTTTACCCAATGGCTTGTATTCTACGCTGTTAGTATCTACATCACCATCAGACTTAGCGGTAAATTGCGCGTTGGAGCTACGTTGCTTCCCCTCCGAACTTTGCATTCCCGTGAGCTTCCACGTTTTTCTCACCTTTTTAGCTTTCTTAATCCACCACCGCGATCCAGCCTACGCGCACGCATCCAGACATCAGCTTCCCGGTAGATCCCACCAAGTTCTCCAAGTCAGCTTTCCAGGGCTGAATTTTTACTAAGCACGTTTATTATCTGCTGCCTGCTGCAACATTAGATAGGGACTGGCCAGTGGGGCGAAGCAATCCCAAATCAAACGCCACCACAAAGTTAGCTGGTAGTTCAAGCCCAAGACTCCTCGGTTCACGCGTTCAGCCGCTAGGAGCAAAAAGTTGAGAGGGAATTTCGCCCGGTTTGTGCGCGCGCGCGCGCGCGCTCTTCCAAAGGAGTTTGCTGGGTCAGGTTTAATACAACGTAAATCTTTCCGCCACTTCCCACCGATTCCTGATAATATATCTCGGCAAGCTCCCGGAAAAAAAGAGCCAGCCTTCGCGCTCGAGAGGGAAAAGGGCAAGTGTCAAAGCAGGGCTGAAGGCAGCTGCGCCCCTATGCAAGCTTTCGTGGAAGTAAATTCTAGTGCACAAAGCGGGACTTACAGCCCAAGGGACCCATACCGGGTAACAACGGCTTAAATCTCAACTAATTCCGTGGATGATCCTGCAAGGCCAGTCCTTGGGTACTATTTCCCAGGGGTTCGGAGTTTTGCCAGCGAACGCATCGCCAGCACTAGGAGGTGTTCAAAGCCCTCGGAGCCGCTTGCCAAAGAACTCGCGCGGCGGTCGCTTTTCCCACTTGGTGTGTTTCAAAGTGCCCCGGAAGGCGGAACGCAGCGAGGCGCTTCAGTCTCTCTCGCAAATCCACCTCTGACTCAAGCCAAGCCCTCGAGACCCTCGCCCAGCTCTTACCTCGCTCGCCCGGGGCGCCGCTCTCGCTGGAGGAGGCTGCATCGCTCACCCTTCACCTCGCGCCAGGCCCACCCGTCGCCCCCTGTGCATAACAAAAGCGGGGCTGCCTCCTGAGCTCATTGGAAACGTTTTCCTTTCCAGCGTGGTCTCCACCCCTCGAGGTTCCTATTTCTCTCGCGCAGCGGAGACGACTTTAACTCTTGCTGGGCTTTGCCATCACGCCGGCCTGGAGGCAGCGAGGAAAAGGAGAAAGCCGGCGACCAGGCCAGCCAGTCTGGCCGCTCCGATTTTACGAGGCAGCTCTTCAGCCGGGCGTGGCCGCGGAAGGGTTAACACCTGTTTCCTGCGCCTCTGGCTGCGCTTTCAAAGTTTTGTCTAGGGTTCCTTTTAATGTGGGGTAGGTGCACGCGGGGGGAGGAAGCCTGGCAACCGCGGAGCGGATGGGAGGGGGGACGCGCGAAACCTGGTTTGCTGGAGACACCAGTGTGCCGGCTGGCCTCCCTAGCGTCGCTTCCCTAGACTTTGCCGAGGTCGCCTGCCACTTCCTCCTCCGGCTCCGGGTTGGGGTCGCCCGTTTGCCACCTCGTTTTCCTTTTAATGCCCCTCTCCCGTCCAAAACAAGTGTAACAAGTGCAAGAGAAGAGGAGCTAGGAGCTGGTTTCTGATCCCTGAAAAGCTTAACCTTTCTGTAGGTCAAGTCCTGCTTTTTGGCTCCCTTCAGGAGGAAATCAAGAGAACAGTATAATGTTTTTGCCTCATTGGTTTCACTGGGTGAATTTATCTAGTTTTAGGACTTGTGTGGAGAATAGATCACATTTTGGGTCATATTTCTACAGAAATTCAAAAGGGTTCACCAACTTTTAAGCACCACTGTAAAAAAAGGTAAAGGTTCCCCGCACAGCTGTGTCCGACTCAAGGGGCCGGTGCTCATCTCCATTTCTTAGCCGCTTCCTCGGTCATGTTACCTTCCCACCGAAGTGGTACCTATTAATCTACTTGCATTTGCATGCTTTCGAATTGCTAGGTTGGCAAGAGCCACTTACCACTGTACTGTATATTAATGTGGAATTACTATTCCCCTTTCCAAATATCTCTGCATGACAAATCACTTAATCACGTTTGTTTGTTTGTTTGTTTGTTTGTATGCCCCTGCCCCAAACTGAGGAACCTGGGGGGGTTACAATTGAGTAACAGGTCAACATGACAACCAACCACCTCATGCCCTCCCTCCCTCCCCCCCCCCCACAAGACTCTGCTACCAATCAATTAGAATTGAAACTTGCCCAGAAAAGTTGTGAAAAACAATAGCAGTTCATGAGCAGTGAATGAAGGCATTTCATTTTAATGATTTACCACCCTGATTTGTGAGACAAGGTAGTTAACAGGGAAGTTGCAGGAAAGGACTGTGTGCTGTCTTCAGCAAGCTCTCCTTTCCCTCTGAAGCCAGGGAGAAGGCACGGTAGATTTTGCAGGCTGGTGCGCCCACACATATATATGGTCAAAGGTTCTTTGGGGCAGAAATTTTCCCCAACTTGCCATCTTGCTGATGCTTTTCAGATTCAAATTGCATTATCACCTCCTTTAAAGCCACCCCAACCCCATAGGTGGTCTGAAACTGTGGGGGTGGGGTTATGGGTATGGTCTTCAGCCCTCATTCCCACAAATAAAACCCTGGGAAGATACAAGATGAAACTGGAAGGAAAACAATGGCTTTGGGCCATTATTTTAGATTTGGTGGGTTAAGAGTTGGAATTGTAAGTGGGAGATCTCCAACTTCCCCATTAATCCTAAGCAAGAAATGAAGACAATCATGCGGTGGAAATCCAGCTCTTTTATTGCCAAAATTCAGTGACATGCTCTCAGGGTACCCAGTGGAGGGATGCGGGGCACACATGGCCCATGGCCTGCTCATCCCTATGCTAAGCCATAAACATGGTTTACAAGCCATAATTATTGGATTCATATCACACTTTAAGCTCAAACTAGATAAGCTTGAGCATGATCTGTGAGCTTCTCTGATTAAAACAAACCACAGCATGATGATTGGGGCTTAGTGTAGCTTGACAAGACATATGAACTCAATGAACGGGTCATGCTGCTTCTGAACTGCCAAATGGAAACAGATCAGGGTAACAGGCAGTGGCATCCTCCCCATCCCCAAGCAAACATTATTTATGGCTTGAAGCCCGGGAAGATGGCTGCTGCATGGCCTCCGTTCCCTCCTGTGAAAATATTCTGTTCCTTCCTCTGATGCAACCCCCTGGAAACTAGAGCAGCCTGTTGCCCCAGTGCTAGAGTCCTTGCTTAGGCTGTTCGAGATGTTTTATCCTGTTTCTCCCCACGCTCAGCTAAGGCATGTGGGAATACTGCCATCCCCTTGTTCTTCTAAGCTGGGGAAACCCACTTCTACTTGGCAGTCAGGGAAAGGGAAGCCTAGCCATATCTGTAACACAGGATTGCCCCATCCATCTTCCCCCTTCCCCCCTTCTCTTTTGTGGAAATGAGATTCCCAGGCAAGCACTGACAACAGCTACATCAGGGGCACAAGAGAGTTGTTACCCCCTCCGTACCGCAACTTGGGTTCAAGGTATGAGATATGAACAGCAGACTGGCTTCTTGAAGACATTGTAGGAAGGCAGCCATGTTAGTCTACAGTAGCCAAAAATCAGGGTCTGGTAGTACCTTTTCCGATTAGCTTCTCACGTGAGCTGTTCCTCTATGACTCTATGCATCTGATGAAGTGAGCTATGGCTCACCAAAGTGTTATGTCTGTTAATAAAATTTGTTAGTCGGAAAAGGTGCTACCACACTGTTTTGTTTTGTTTTTTCTTTTCCTTTTTGAAGTAAAAGACAGGCAGTGTCCTTAAGGAAATCCTGTCTCCCTAATTCCTAGTCAGGCTGTTCTTTCTTGTATACAACATTCACAAAAACTTCCTGGGAAAGGACTGTTGGCCAGTTAGAGAATACATGCCTTGTTGGCAGGATGTTCTGAGTTCAGTCCTGAGCATCTCCAGTTGGGAAGCTGGATACAAGAAATCTCTACATGAGAACGTGTAAGAACTTATATCAGCCAGAGCAGACACCATGTTGTTGTTGTTGTTGTATGCTGCCCAACTCTCAATGACTCTGGGCAGCTCACAACAATCAATCAAAGAAATTACAATAATTACAAGATCCCTATATTTCCTTAAGAACTCCTGGCCATCTTCCCTTTTTCTTTTTCTTTCTTTCTTTTTCTTTCTTTCTTTCTTTCTTTCTTTCTTTCTTTCTTTCTTTCTTTCTTTCTTTCTTTCTTTCTCTTTCTTTCTTTCTTTCTTTTTCTTTCTTTCTTTCTTTCTTTCTTTCTCTTCCTTCCTTCCTTCCTTCCTCCCCTCCCCTCCCCTCCTCTCCCCATTTCTTTTCCTTTTTAATGCATGCATTATAAAATCTGTAAGCGAAAGGATCAGTTGTAAGCACAGGGCTGTTTTGTGTTTTGTTCAGCTGTAATTTGTTCCAGAAAACTTTCTCAAGAATAATATATTGGTGCTTTAAATAAATAAATGGATAGGCTGGCTAATTCTGCTATAAATAGCTTTTTATTTTCTCTCTGTTTTCAGACAGTGATATATATGTTGCTGATTATATAAGATCCCCAAAAGGAACTGTCATCTTTTTGTTCGGTGTAACAGACAAACAAAACCCCTAACCACAGAACAGTAATAACATAAAACTGATTCAGACAGAAATTCCGGTTTTGTTAAATGGATCGACCCATCTTGACAGTTATAATTGATCTCAGAGCAAAACTTCTAGATTTTTTTTCCTTTTTGCTAACAGTTTCAATTGTTCCACGCCTCTCTCTCTGAATGACCACACTACACCCTCACGTTTTGAGATTAGCAGAAAATGAGCCCCAGACAAGAGAACCGTTATTCTGTAACTGTCAGGGAGGAGAAGGGGAGGAAAATGAACTTGAAGACATTCTCTGCAACAGCTACACAATCAGGAGCTGCACGTGTTTTGCTACAGTATAAACAGAACGGCAAGAAAATGGGAGATACCCTGTTCTTAACATACCATATCTGGAGGGATTAATATATCCAAGTAGGGTGTCCCATAACTGAGGGATGTAGTGACTCAAGAAATCTCATAATTGAATATAAAAGTTTCATTTTTAGATACTAATGTCATCAGCACAAAAAAGCAAACACTATAATCCTGAGAACAAAGACAAAAAACAACTATCTTGCAGGAGTTAATTGGAAAAGAAAAACAGGCATACATTGCTCCTGAAAAATCAATGTATCAACCACATTTTAAGTCCCAAATATAAGTGTAGGCAACTTGGTGCCCATGGGCACTAACGTGCTGAAGGACACCTCCCATGGTGCCCTGCTGATTCTCTGCTTCATCTAGGTTAAATGGTTTTTAGATTGTTTTAATAAGTAAATAAAAAAGGAAAGTGCCAACCTCTTGCATCACTTATATTTACAAGAATGCTTTTGAGCATCACAGAGATACACAAAAGATTTTTTTAAAAAATAAGATGGGTGGCTACAAGCTCATACACTAGCTTTTCCCATCCAACCAAATGTAATCCTAGGTTGCATCAGTAGAAGTATAGTCTGTAGATCAAGGGAGGCTTTTGTTCCTCCCTCTTCTGCATTGGAACACACTGGAATACCGTGTCCACATCTGGAGCCATTGGCAATTTGAGATATGTCTAGAGAACAGCATCTAAGATATTAAAGGGCCTGGATGGGAAAAAAATCCTTATGAAGAGCAGTTAGAGGCATTGGATAATATATGTTTCTATCTGCAGAGAGTTATGACAGCTGTCCTTAAATATCTGAACCACTGTCATATAGAAGATGGGATGGAATTGTTCAGAATTGTTTCACAAGGCAGGGGAAGAAACAATGGGTTTAAATTGCAAGGAAGTAGATTTCAGTTAGACATAAAAGTTTTCTAACAGTAAGAGCTGTTCAACAGTGGAAGGTGATGTTGGATGAAGTTAAGACTTTCCCTCGCCAGAGATGCTTAAGCAGCATTTGGATGGCCATCAGTTGGGGATGTTTGTAGCTGTGGATCCCTGTACTGGGCAGAGGATTGGACTAGATGGTGTTCAAGATCCCTTTCAACCCTTATGTCCTATTACTCTATCAGAGTGGGGAAGATTGGCATACATCTACATCTGGGTTCTTCTATGTACTACAAAGAATATGGCTGCACTACAGAGTCCAGAAACAAAGAACCCCTACAGATATTCCCAGCAACATATTTGCTCCAGGAAGAAGGCAAATGGAGTTAAATATTTTTGTTCTTCAAGCCACATATGAAAACAGTACATGAGTTAGCATGTTACTACTTCACAGGAATTTAGTAACTGCTCAAGTGTATTTGCTTATAGAGTCAATGATGTGCTTAGCAATGGATGAATGGTACAGCTCAAAGTGGCACAACCCGGGGACTCCCTCCAATGATTGTGATAGTTGCTACAAGATGTTTTCTTTTTTCTTTGTCAATGTCACACAGAGTGAGTGAACTACTGTAAAATGAAGCTATGCCCAGCCTTCCTTGCCACTTTCTTTTTTCCAGCAAGCTGAAGTCTTGCAAAATACTGTTGTGACTAGTCATCTGTCCAATAAGAATAGCCAGTGGGAATAAATGGGGGCCCAGGAAAAGAACTCCCATTCAATCTAATATGAAACAGTTCATAAAAAAGGAACGAAGTGCCTTTTCAAATTCTTTGTATCTTTAATTCTGTGATGTTGCAATGCACA
Organism: Charina bottae; assembly: GCA_023362775.1. Taxonomy (NCBI): domain Eukaryota; kingdom Metazoa; phylum Chordata; class Lepidosauria; order Squamata; family Charinaidae; genus Charina; species Charina bottae. The sequence continues at coordinate 25,830,365 of JALMGJ010000003.1, forward strand.
TATAAAAGGGAAAGGCTTGCATCACACTGCTTGTGTCATTCGGTCCCCTCCACCCAGATGGTTTTCAAATTTGCATCATTGTGGATCTTCTACCTCATCCAGTTACACTGACCAGCAGTTGTATTTGTGAGGCCCATTTTCTCTGTTTTTGAAAGTTCATTCCCCAAAACAACCTTCCACAGCCTAGCACCCTTCAGCTGTATTGGATGCAAGTCCTGTAACTCCCAGGACAAGCAAGTTGTCTGAAAAATACAATTGAGAGCGGCTGTAGTTACTGACAAAGTTAAGGCATTGTTTGTATGCTAAAATGTGACCATTTTGATTTGTGACAAAGTGTAGTATCCTCTTTTTTTGGTTAAGTTAACCCCTATCTGTGTGTCCATTGTTCATAATGCAAGAGGGGTAACTTGTTGTTGAACTCCAACCCTCATGAGGGGGCATCAAGGACTGTAAACACTGTAATCCAGTATTTGGAATTCTACAGGTTTTACACCTTTGCTGAAGTCAATCAAAGCTGACTCTACTGGTGGCAGATTCTTAAAATTAAATATAGGCCTAGTTCAAATCACATGTAAAGCATTTTTTTCCACAAACTGCCTTGCTAAGTTCCTGTTCCTTACAACAGTTTTAAATTAAATAAATCTTCCCAGAACATTGGTTTAAATATTTTTATTGGCAGTACAATTGGATTGCAATTGTGTAACAGCAATATGTGGTTCTAAACTGATTTGGTTACCTCCATGCAAAAAACGAGTAGATAAAACAAAACATTGATCAGACATTAATGTAATTAATTAATTCATTGATTGATTGATTAATTAATACATTAATTTTCATCACCATACAGTTCCAAACTCCAAATTGTCTCACACATGGCCAAAACCAACAGGGCTGCACCTGTGTTAAGTTTAGCAACGTCTTTTTTAATTCAGTTCTAGTTAGGCTCAAGAGTAACTTACAACTTCCTGAAAAGTCTTTTAGTGAGAACTTGGAAATGGGAACACTACGTACAATAGTCTAATAATTTGTTAATACGGAAAGATAGGTTTGAGCAATTCAATCTGCATTAATTTGTTAATACGGAAAGATAGGTTTGAGCAATTCAATCTGCATTAACTCTGAATGCATTAAGTAAATAGCAGAAACAAGCTTGGGAGAATCCAGAAGTCATCATGTTCTCAGCCACTGCATTCTGTAACCACTTTATGGTTATCCCTTCCATAATGGATAGGTTAGATAGACCAATTTTCTGTTGATGTTCATGCAGTCAAGCAATTCCATATCTTCTTTTTCAAGCCTAAAATCAAAGACCTGGAAATCAATAATGAAAGAATAACATCAGTACATTCAACTATAATATTCTGATACAATGTTCTCGATAACCCACAGCACCATCAATGTTTGTTCTACCCATAAACCACTATTACTTGTACTGAAGACAGAGGATAAGTCTTTTTCCTTCAGGCTTGAAGATGGAAGTCTGTGAGGAAAACTGCTTTTGTTCCTGGTGAGTAGACCCATGCTACTTTCATCTCTAGCAAATAGCGCCCCCCCCCCCCCCCATCTTGCACTGTTTCAAAAATCTGCAAAATCAATTTAATCAGAGGTCACAGCAAGATGAAAGAACTGTCCATTTCTGGGGAAACAAAACTTTACACAGGTTTTCAAGCCTCTTAGAAGACTGATATGTCCAACATTCAGTGGTCAGGAACCCTGACTGCCCATTAGAAGACTAAAACTTACTAAATTTCAAAGGCTATTTCATATTAGTTTAGGCATTATGAGAGCTTGAATAATATTTCAGGTTATAAGGATCCTTTAATTATAAAGAATGAAAACTAAAAGCAAACTTGAAATCACTAAACTATCCTAGTGAGAGCCAGTTCAGTGTAATGGTTGAAGGCACCAGGTTAGGAACAAGAAGAATCTGAGTCCTGCCTTGGGCACGAAGCCACTCAGGTGACCTTGGGCCAGTCACTCTCTCTCAGCCCTAGGAAGAAGGCAAGGGCAAACCACTTCCAAAAATGTTGCCAAGAAAACTGCATGGACTCATCCAGGCAGTTGCTAGGAGTCAAGAATGACCTGAAGGCACACACACACAAACCAAAATCCCCACACACATCCGAATTAGCTCTTTTTGTTAATAGTTCAACGGAAATGAATATTTTCCTTCAGAAAGGAAAAGTAGTTGATAGAAGTATTACCTTCTCTAGAGCCAAAAGATACACATTACTGTTGAGGAAGAAATTATCACCATTATAATTTGATAAAGAAAATCCAGCTATCCCAAATTATTATTAGATTTTTATCCATGTATTTATTTATTTATCTCAATGCAGCAAACATACCTAATGCTCCTACCTCCTACTTTCTCTACAACAACAAGTCTGTGAGGTGGATTGGGCTGAGAGTGTGTGACCGGCCCAAAGTCACCCAGCGGCTTTCATGTCTAAGGGAGACCTAGAATTCAGAGACTCCTGGTTTCTAGCCCAGTACCTTAACTACAACACCAAACTGGCTCTCAGTTGGTTGAATTGAGACCCCATTCATATAGTACCTTTTCAATATTGTTATTATTATGGTGCTTTTTATGCTTGAACCATACTGGTATTGACTTTGTAAAGTGGAATAAATATGCATGCTACAGAAGACAGGCTTTCCAAAGTATATTACTGTTAACATATTAACTGGATCTGAGAGTGATTTTCAAAAAACGAAAGGAACAGAAATTCTTAGAAAGAATAAGGAAAAATTATGCAAGTAAATGTCTTGTCCTAATTAAACTCTCCTGTAAGAGCTGGCTTTTAAATAGATTTCTCTCTGGTCCATAAACAGTAATCCACCAAATGGGAAAAAGAGCCTTAAAATTAAAGACAAGAGAACTGAAAACTAAATGTCAGTCAATCTTTCAAAGAAAATGAAGATAAATTACCATTAAAAACCAAACAGAATAGCAACAAAAATGCTCCACAAAGGAAAAGGATGCATGATAAAAACGGATGAAATGACAACAAAAGTTGCATCAGCGGACCACCTGAAATTTTCCAAGACATTGTGACTCAGCTCCAAACATTACATCAGGGAAATATTATGATTTCTGTTAATACTGTCAATCCTGGCATTTTGCCAGCAGAACTGATGCTTCCAACTCTTTCCCCATCAACTCAATTCACATCATCTGAGTATTTTCCTTTCAATTAGCATACTGGGGTTTGAAGTTTAATTCTCTGCCTTCTTAAATAACCCCAGCCTACAATCAAAATGAAGCAGCATGAAAATGAAATAAAAGCAAGGAGTCTTCAAAATGTTTTTTTTTGTCTAGCACTAAAAGGCTGTAATTTGCTTTTCAAATGACAAAAACAAATGAAGCCCCCAAACCACAGCTACTGATACATGAAAATAAAATGCTGAGAAATCTAATCACTGTTTCTAATGTGTCTGTTTGGCTCAAACTCTCCAAAATCAGTGATACCTGTGCAGACATCTATCTTTCTAAATCCATCTCCTTTGAGGCTTAGTGCCTTTTGGGGGGACTTTTCAAACTGATGAATGCCAGATACCTGTTTTAACTGTCCAAACAAGATGTCGTAGAAAGGAAAGAGAAAAGATGCTGCTGTAAGGGAAAGATAAAGGAAGGTTTCCTCAGATATTTCACACAACCGTAATAGAGGCTTATGGGAATAAATTCAGTTTTTCCCTCAGGGAAAAAAAGAAATACAGAATTTTAAGAAGCCTGAGAAACATGTTCAAGAATCTGAGTTTCCCAAAGCAGCTGCCTTCATTGGAACCATCAAGAATAAGGCAGGAGCCATTTGAAAATAAAACAGGCTCATTCTTGGCAGATATTAAACATACTACAAAACGGTTTGACCATGTGCAGGCTTTGTTTATACATCAACAAAACAATTTTCATCCAGGAACAGAGCTTTGGAAAAAGAGTTGTCGCTAGCTTTCCTGTCAATGTAACATCACCATACCACTTTCAAGGGAAAGAGACTGCTGTTTACCAAAGCATATCAGGCCAGTAACACATATATTTTGACTCTGAGGGCTTCTGAACTTATAATTACTGCAGCCTGTTTACTGCCTATATAGCAGTGACATAATTATCTTCTAGCCTCAGTTGTGGGCTAGGAAAGGGGCCAGAGCATCTTCGACTCTCTGCAATCATGTGTGAGCTTGGTTAGAATCCCTTACGTGTGCATTTTAAAGCCACTATTGGTTTCTTTCAACCAGAGGGTCTGAGCTACGTTTCATCAAGATGATGGAGGAGGAGGAGGAGGAGGAGGAGGAGGAGGAGGAGATTATTCACAACCAGCTGCAACAAAGATGGAGTTGAAGAAACAGGCCACATAAAACGATTGAAGGAAAAAAAATGAGAAAATGTAAGATCCAAACAAGGGGACAGAAAACTCAAGATAGACAGCCTCAGAAAAAGGCCACATTCTTCCCCTTCACTTTTTAAAACTGATTTTGCTCTTTTCTTATTTCAAAGTCATTGCCATTACTTCTCTAGCTAAAATTTGTGACATTTTCAATAAATATTCGAAGTATGCAGCCTATTCCTACTTCTTCCCAAACAGTGACACCAGCTTGCCCCCACATTTCAGGGCTCTACGTAATTGTTATTTCTGTCCCAAGTATCATGATTAAAATGCCATCATTTTCTAGTTTCCCTATGAGCAAAACCTCAGTGTCCATCAGTTCAACTGATTTAATTGTGCTACCTCACAGAAGTTTCATTTAGGTGGAAACAAACAAGCAAAAAATAGAGCCAAACCAAGGAGCTGAAGGAAAAGTTCCCAGAAGAACTTTTGGCTCAAAATTGTGGGCATCACAAAGCTCCTCCCCTCAAACTGGAACAGCTGCAATCCAAGCCCCGCCCCTTTTGCATGTGTGTCAGCGTGGCATGTATCACAAAGGGGAAGAGTGTTGCTCCAACCACCATTTTGCCTGTTTTGACCCCTCCATGGATGTCACTGAAATGGAATTTGATTTGGAAAAAAGATGATGTTCTCCCCAAATTCATAGGAACTAGGCCTGACCTGTGGTGGAATCACCCATTCCCCCCCTTCCTTGAAAATGTGTTAATCCTGTCACCATAGGTAGTAAAAGCCAGGCTTTTGTCAGATGGTGGTGACCATTTCCTGTACTTTCCTATGTTCTGGAGTGAAACCACATATCAAAAGTTTTAGAGAAAAGAATGATCACATCTACCCAGCATCTGACATTTTATATTGAGTTTTTAAAAAAACGGGGGAGGGGGAGGGGGAAAAGCTGCTGTGCTACAACTGGAAAGGCCCAGGCCACCCACTCTCTTCAAATAATTCCCTTTGCAATTGCCAGAATACACTCTCAAATACATTGCCTTTGAAAGGGATGATAAATATGGGATGTTCTCATCCAACTCAAGAAAGAAATGTGCCATTTACAACTGATGATTGTAATTATCACTCAGAAGGTAGGCTTTTAGAAAATTCATCCCGTCCAAAAGACTGGAGGATTTACAGATCTAATTTTAAGTTGGCTGTGGGAAGGGGATGTAATTTGAATCAGAATGTGTTTTTTGGTACTAAAGCATCAATATTATAAAAATACTTACCATTCACTCATAATCTGTCTTTTCCATGCTCAGAAAACCTCACGATTCCTTCATACTATAGTAAAAAAGACTGTTTATCCTATAATCATGACAAGCAGCAGAACTACAGTATGGAAATAAAGGGTGGGCAATATAGATTAAGTCTAATTCCACTCTTAGTAGCTCCAACAGAACAGATTAAACAGACTGTAATCTGAGAAATGCAAGAAAGAGGCTAAATTGGTTGTTTACTGTAGATAATACTTTTATGTAAGAAAATGTACTTTTATGTAAGAATACTGTTTTATAGCATTTTAATGATTATTTATTCTTGTTTTTATTGTAAACCACCAAGAGTCACTCCTTGAGTGAGATGGGCGGTGACTAAATTTGAAGAATGAATGAATGAATGAATGAATATAAATAATAAATTCACCAACTGAAAAATGTCATTTTTAGGGGCCAAGTCACAAACGTGGGAAAGCTGCGCACATACCATACCTGAGAATAGAGGGCTCAGTCTCCACTAACAGGAAGCCAGCCGTATGAATGGATGCCTGTACCAAGTCATCACAAAATGTTTTGGGATAGTCCTGTAGAATTTTCTGCCACAAATGTGTCATGATAGTTCACTAATATCGTAAGGCAAAGACAGTATCTCCTTAAATGGAGTAACAAAAGCCAACCTTCACATTTTGGAATTAAGAAGCAAAGCTTCATATTTGGAAGATCTAGATTCAAAGCTGTCTTGAAAGGCACTGCATCCAAAGGCCCAAAGTACACACATGAATGGATTGTCAACTAGCTCCAGTGTGTCCTAAGAGACACTGAATAATAGCTTTCATATTCTGTCCGTCTCTCAGGAATGTTAAAAGGGTCCCTGAGAAGGTATTTTCTTCTAAACAGGAGTGGGCATCCCAAATTCCTTTCTGTGGCAACCCCACCCTCTGGGATTTTACCACAGAGCTTTTCAGAAAAGTGCAGCCTCACTTACTCGTGGTCCACTCCCTGGTAGCCCCTGAACCTCTTTGCCAAAATAGTAGAACAATGAAACAAAACATGGAGGCTTCTGGCCTTCAAAAAAAATTGTCTAAAATGAATCACTATTGAATGCGAAGCATACAGCAGAAAATATGATACGAACACATTTGAAAAATGTTTTTATTAATGCATTTCTTTAATTTAGATTGTATGGAACATTTTCAGTCATGTTTATTGCCCTGATGAAAACATATTCCCCAAATGAAAATATGCATGCCTGTGAACATTTGAAGGCCATAAGCAGATATACAGAAAATTACAGCGTTTGTAAGTAGCCTCAGGATAAATATCAACCTATAGTTGATGGATGTATAGCTGGAATGGAGGGAAAGTTACCATATAGAACTGGTTCTATATGGGGATAATACTCTGTGTGTGTGTGTGTGTGTGTGTGTGTTGTGTGTATTTTTTCTATCCCTTTATTATTTTTTATAAATAACTCAAGGCGGCGAACATACCTAATACTCCTTCCTCCTATTTTCCCCACAACATCCCTGTGAGGTGAGTTGGGCTGAGAGAGTGACTGGCCCAAGGTCACCCAGCCAGCTTTCCTGCCTAAGGCGGGACTAGAACTCTCAAGTCTCCTGGTTTCTAGCCCGTTGCCTTAACCACTAGACCAGGGGTCGGCAAACTTTTTTATGCCGGGAGCCATTTTGACATGCTCGAGGACGTTTTGAAATGCTCGAGAGCCAGGGGGCGGGGTTTGCGGGCGGGGGCCAATCACGTGGAAGGGGGCGGGGTTTGCGGGCGGGAGCCAATCACGTGGAAGGGGGCGGGGGAGGTTTGGAAGAAGGAGAAGGGAAAGAGAGGCTCGACTGCTCCAGTCGCTTCTCTTCCGGAGAAGTTAGTGAAATGACCTGAGCCCGCGGTGTCTTGGGGAGTATGGAGGGAAGATGAAGGGGGGAAGAAGCCTTGGGAGTATAGAGGGAAGGCCTGGCGGCTGCCACTTGCCAGCGGGGCGGGGAAGCAGGGCGGGTTCCAGTTAGTGTGCCTGGGGTGGCTGATGCTTATTGGGAGTGTGGAAGCGTCTCGAGGCTTCTCACAACTGAAAAAAGCAAAGGCAGCCGCCCTGATAGGATTGCTGGGGGGCGCGACTGTGAAAGGCACCGAGGCTGGCCTGCTCTCCCCTTGGCCGCCTCCGGTCCGAGCCTGGCTTGGCTCCCCTGGCCGCCGCAGGGCTCGGGTTAGCGGGGGGAGAGGACGCCGAACGGCGGGGTGGGGGGATTGATGGGGCGGGAGGGTGCACCCGGAGGGCCTCCCGCAGCCGCTTCTCCAGGAGCGCCTCCAAGGCGGGTTGCAGAGCGCGCGCTGCACCCACGGGAACGCCTGGTCCCTCCGCTCCCTCCAGCAGCGCCGCCCACCCCGTCCTGCCGCCCGGCCACCTCCGCCAGCTCCGTCCCCCCGCCGCCACCGCCCCGGCCAGGCCCCCTGCGCCGCCCTGCCGCTCGCGTCCCGGGCCCTCGCCCAGCGCCTGGATGCCGCGAAGCAGCGCCATCTCCAGCCGCAGCAGCCCCTGCAGCCGCTCCTGCGCCGCCTCCGACAGCGCCGCGTCCCGGGCCAGCAGCGCCTCCCTGCCGCGCCAGGCCTCGCTCAGTGTGCTCGGAGAGACGGCCAATCGCGTGGAAGGGGCGGGGGTGAGTTCAGCTGCGGAAGAGCCACACTCAAGGGGCCAAAGAGCCGCATCTGGCTCGCGAGCCGCCATTTCCGACCCTTGCACTAGACCAAACTGGCTTTTGCCATATATACTAAAAGCAATCTTCACCAGTGGATGATATCCTGGGTACTCTGTTAACAGAAAACATGGTAGAGCCTGGTTTTTAGTTTGCATACCTAGAACTGTCTTTCAAAACAGCTGGCTCCACTAGCGGTGCATTTTTGCTTCTAACACAAATGGGATTTCAGTGCTGCTCATGCATATCCTGAACAGCAGCACAATCTGAAACTCCTAACAGAGATGAGGAACCCTGTTCTTCCTCTTTTGTTTAACCCTCTCTTTCAGATTACTTAGAATAGTGATTAGTAACTTGGTGCCCTCCAGATGTTTTGAACTACAAAACCTATAGCCCCCAACCACTGGTCATGCTGAGGGGTTCTTATGAGAATTGTAATAATAATTTAAAAAAAACTTGGTGGGCATCAGATTTTCTACTTCTGGGCTAGAAGACAAAGAAATCATACTGCTCTATGATTTCCCTCCATTCATATAGGCTAAAGCATAGCTTTCCAAACTGTGTGTCGGGACACGTTAGTGTGTCGGCTGCAGTGTCTGGGTGTGTCGTGGCGGCTGCTGCTACCTCCGAGCTCTGCCAGGGTTCCGCGCAGGTCCTAGTGCCTGCCTTATGCCTTGCTGCCTCCAAACCTGCTGTGATTCTGCGCAGGTCCTAGTGCCTGCCTTGTGCCCTGCTGTAAGTGTGTGTCACGAAATGATGCATGTCTAAAAAGTGTGTCACCAACATGAAAAGTTTGGAAAGCTCTGGGCTAAAGTATAAGCCTATCCCCCCATTTATATAAGCTAAATTTCCAAAGAGTCAAATACCTACCATGAAGAATTGCTTTTAAATGTTATCATAGCAGATTCTCCCTCATGTATCCAATGGACAACTGGCCCACAACAAAGGTAGACCTGGATATATAAAATCTTCTTTGGTCAAGTTCATTTCCTGGTAACTTCATATTTTCTCATCAACAATACAGAAGTAGTTTGTCACTGTCTTCTGGGATGTTTTACCGACGTCCCAATTTAGCATACAGCTCTGGTATTCCAACAAGATCATTCACCAAAGTACTAATCTGACCCTGCTTAGCTTCTGAGCCAGTTGTTGCCAGCTGCTGAGTATCTGGATATCAGCAACTCTGATGAACGGATTTGCATGCTGCTATTGTATTTCAAGGAATATAAATTGCTTACATTACTTAGGTTTAGCCTTTTCTTTTTCACTGCTCCTTGCAGAAACTTAGCAATGAAATATACCCCTGGAGAAAAATTTACAAATCAAACATAATCAGCAATTCTGTTTGGTATTATTTGCCACACGGAAAACTGGTATGCAGTCATGCAATGAATCTAAACACTGAATTAGTTTTCCATTGTTCTACAGGTTCAAACATTTGTTCCTCAACCCGATAGATCTCTATTAAAAATGCTATCTTTAACAACAGATAATTCCTTTTTTAAAAATAGGATAGTTAAAATCTAGAACTCCACTGGTAATAGTACTTTTTAAAATGAAAAAGTACCAAGAACAGCTTGTCCTTGTTTTCTGAAGTCAGAATAATAAAAAGGCTGAGGAAGAACTCTGTAGAAGAAATAGTAAAAAGCTATTAGCAGCAAGACCCAGCAAACTTCTGATTTAGATAAGAGCATCCCACTCTTGCTGCCTTGGAGTCTGTATTTTTTTTTTTAGGAAACGAGGCTTTCTGACTTAGGTGTCTGCATGTCCCAGAATGCCTATAAAGAAGAGGCTGTGAGACTTATACCCACAGCATTGCACATCCTCCCTTGGGCCATAAATATGAGGCAGGACTCCTTTGGAACTGCCAACAGAGAGGTTGCAAAAGGATGAGCAAGAAAATACAAGAGAATGAAAGCAGAAAAGAATGCCAGCCTGGAAAAGAAGAAAGCAAGAAGGCAAATTTCCATCAGTATCAGATGGACATCTGCTTCACATATGAGTTTTCAGTGCGCATGTCACTTGTCAGTGTTACCTTGTTCAGGTATGGTATGCACAAACATTTTACAATAACTGTGTAACCATCGTAAGACTGGCTAAAGGTTTCCTAGACATATTTCAAGGCACTGCAGACTCAGGCATGACTTGTGTACCTGACCAGTCCTAATAACAGAATTGCCCAACCAGGGATGCTGGAATTTTTATCTACCTACCCATCTATCTCAGCACAGTTACTTTATTTTATATACATATCAGCTTCATGAAATAAAGTAAATGAAACGGCCCTCATTGACCAGCTCCAAGCATCATAAATTCTTAATTGTTGGTGAAAAGTAGATACGCCTCTTGGTTATCTTTTCCCCCCTTTTTTCCTCCACTGCACTGTGGGGTGCAGCACTTTGATTTGCATTGGCGGGGTGTGTGTGTGTGAATGCCAAGAAATGGCTAGAACAAAAATTAATATGGCTGTGTGACAGTGGAATCAATTACCTAGAAAGGCACCTAGGTAGCGGGCTTCCTTTCATTGGATGTGTTCAAGTGAAGGTTAGATAGTCATCTGTCTGGGATGCTTGAAGATTGGAGCTCGTATACAAAACTTGTATGTATGTACAGTGGGGCAAAAAAGTATTTAGTCAGCCACCAATTGTGCAAGTTCTCCCACTTAAAAAGATGAGAGAGGCCTGTAATTGACATCATAGGTAGACCTCAACTATGAGAGACAAAATGAGAAAACAAATCCAGACAATCACATTGTCTGATTCGGAAAGAATTTATTTGCAAATTATGGTGGAAAATAAGTATTTGGTCAATATCAAAAGTTCATCTCAATACTTTGTTATATATCCTTTGTTGGCAATGACAGAGGTCAAACGTTTTCTGTAAGTCTTCACAAGGTTGGCACACACTGTTGCTGGTATGTTGGCCCATTCCTCCATGCAGATCTCCTCTAGAGCAGTGATGTTTTGGGGCTGTCGCTGGGCAACACGGACTTTCAACTCCCTCCAAAGGTTTTCTATGGGGTTGAGATCTGGAGACTGGCTAGGCCACTCCAGGACCTTGAAATGCTGCTTACGAAGCCACTCCTTCGTTGCCCAGGCGGTGTGTTTGGGATCATTGTCATGCTGAAAGACCCAGCCACATTTCATCTTCAATGCCCTTGCTGATGGAAGGAGGTTTGCACTCAAAATCTCACGATACATGGCCCCATTCATTCTTTCCTGTACACGGAACAGTCGTCCTGGTCCCTTTGCAGAGAAACAGCCCCAAAGCATGATGTTGCCACCCCCATGCTTCACAGTAGGTATGGTGTTCTTTGGATGCAACTCAGCATTCTCTCTCCTCCAAACACGACGAGTTGTGTTTCTACCAAACAGTTCTACTTTGGTTTCATCTGACCATATGACATTCTCCCAATCCTCTTCTGGATCATCCAAATGCTCTCTAGCAAACTTCAGACGGGCCCGGACATGTATTGGCTTAAGCAGGGGGAAACGTCTGGCACTGCAGGATCTGAGTCCCTGGCGGCGTAGTGTGTTACTGTTGGTAGCCTTTGTTACGTTGGTCCCAGCTCTCTGCAGGTCATTCACTAGGTCCCCCCGTGTGGTTCTGGGATTTTTGCTCACCGTTCTTGTGATCATTTTGACCCCACGGGGTGAGATCTTGCGTGGAGCCCCAGATCGAGGGAGATTATCAGTGGTCTTGTATGTCTTCCATTTTCTAATTATTGCTCCCACAGTTGATTTCTTCACACCAAGCTGCTTGCCTATTGCAGATTCAGTCTTCCCAGCCTGGTGCAGGTCTACAATTTTGTTTCTGGTGTCCTTCGACAGCTCTTTGGTCTTCACCATAGTGGAGTTTGGAGTGTGACTGTTTGAGGTTGTGGACAGGTGTCTTTTATACTGATAACAAGTTCAAACAGGTGCCATTACTACAGGTAATGAGTGGAGGACAGAGGAGCCTCTTAAAGAAGAAGTTACAGGTCTGTGAGAGCCAGACATCTTGCTTGTTTGTAGGTGACCAAATACTTATTTTCCACCATAATTTGCAAATAAATTCTTTCCGAATCAGACAATGTGATTGTCTGGATTTGTTTTCTCATTTTCTCTCTCATAGTTGAGGTCTACCTATGATGTCAATTACAGGCCTCTCTCATCTTTTTAAGTGGGAGAACTTGCACAATTGGTGGCTGACTAAATACTTTTTTGCCCCACTGTATATATGTGTGTGTAGATAGATAGATAGATAGATAGATAGATAGATAGATAGATAGATAGATAGATTTCCTGCATTGAGGAGGGGACTAGCGTAGATGGCCTAAATGGCACCTTTCAACCTCATACTGTAATTCTATAATTTACAGTAATTTACAAATTTAATTAAATTCAAAGGAAATATATTACTAGTTCAATGAAGCTAATACTCTTTTCCTTCATTCAAATTAAAAGTTAGGATCAGGTTGCATACTTGGGTAGGTGTTGGGAAATTTTATCCAAGGGTGGGAGAGTTGTATATAGCCCTGGGGCCTCAGGTTGGGCATCTTTGCTCTACTGGATAGGCAAAATAGCTTCTCAGATAAACATTCCAATTGAGTTCACTGTAACACTTCGACTTTCTAATACCCACTCCATAGCATCATGTTTACTACCATTCTGTTGCTACAAGTATCTCACAGTGACCAGGTTCTGTTATCTTTGCCAAGGCATTTTGCACCATCCTCTACAGATCAGGCATCCTCTTCCTAACTTGAGTGATGAAATAGCTGTCACATGCTGCACATGAAGTAGAAAGGATTTCCTTTAGGATTGACTGATTTGACCTCCTTGCAGTCCAAGGGACTCTTAAGAGTCTTCTCCAGCACCACAGTTCGAAAGCATCAATTCTTCGGCGCTCAGCCTTCCTTATGGTCCAACTCTCACAGCTTTCTCTCATACAAGTGCTCAAATCTTTGTACCCTTATAAGCCCCACTCCCACTTCTGCAAGAGATGAAGCTACCAATTGTGCTACAAAAGGACTCGTTTCATAGGGGAGGCCTGTATGTGCATGTGTTAGGTAGGTTTACTCTACTCCCCTGCTCCCCATTTTTGAATTGTGAGAAACTCACAATAAATAGCTATATGAGGGCAGCATCTGCGTTGAGCACAAAATGGAACTTAGGAAAAAAAGAAGACATCATTAAGCACAAATGTTACTTTCAGTAACTGTTCTTTGAAGGGAAGTGTACTAGTAAAGGAGCCTCTCTCACATAATTTCCATGCTGAATTAGCACACACAGGTACCCAAATATGCCAAGTTTATACACCCTACATAAACATACTTGGTGCTGATCTGGAACATAAAGACAAGAGTGTGGAGCAGCTGCATCACATCTTATGTTGCAAGAACAGAAATGGGATCTTTAACTGGGTAAATACCTAAACTTGAAGAATGTGCTCATATACTAAATCCAAAAGTGAATATGTTCTGAGCAGATATGGTCAGAATTCCACAGCTCATGCCAAGCATTTAGGAATCTGAATCTGAATCTGCCATTCATACTTAATACAGTTTGTTGTGGAAAATTTCAGTGCTACCACAAAATATGGTGGCTATATAAACAGTGTCTTCATGGTCACTCTCCAAAAAGATCCAGACAATCACATAGCATTTTTGTTTGTTTGTTCATTTAATCATTTTTGTTTGTTTGTTCATTGAGACTGAAGAAGCTCCTTGGATAAGGAGTGAAACGTTTCCACTAAGAAAATAGAAATCCAGTTGACATGATTCAAGCCACAGACTGTTCCACCTGGATGACTGAGAACCTTCATAGACATTTTGTTCATTTAATTTTTATACTGCTGCAATTAAAAGACTCTTGGCAGCACACAATATATTTCACAGGTTATGCAGGGCTTGAAACAGTGGTGCAATATGTTCCTTGCCTCTATAAGCAAACTGCTCAATAAGCAAACTTCTGGATTATGTACCAACTACAGTTTAATACAGCCCCACATAGATGGCACTGTAGTAATCCATTTGGGTAACAATGAGGATGTGAGTTACTCTTGGGAGATTTTCCCACCACACCAGATAGGCTGCAACTGGGGCACCAGCTGGAGCTGGGCAAAGCCTCTACCTAACCATCCAGCAGTAGCTCTGAGTCCAGAATACTCAAGTCAAAGACTTGGTCTCTTAGGGCAGTACTATCCCTTTGACTGTCAACATAGCTGACAGCAAATACATCTTGCTGAAACCTGACTGAAAGGAATCCAACAATCCATTTCCTCTAGACAGCGGTCTCCAACCTTTTTGGCACCAGGGACTGGTTTCGTGGAAGACAATTTTTCCACGGACTGGGGGGGGGGATGGTTTCCTAAGGAGCGGGCAACCTAGATCCCTTGCATGCGCAGTTTACAGTAGGGTTCGCGCTCCTATGAGAATCTAATGCTACCGCTGATCTGACAGGAGGTGGACCTCAGGCGGTAATGCGAGTGATGGGGAGTGGCTGTAAATACAGATGAAGCTTCGCTCACTCACCCACCGCTCACCTCCTGCTGTGCGGCCTGGTTGCTAACAGGCCACAGACCGGTACCGGTCCATGGCCCGGGGGTTGGGGACCCCTGCTCTAGAACCCTCAATTGTTGCCTCTCTTCCAAAAGGAGAAGGCTGGAGACCTTGACCATAGTTGTCAAGTATGGCTGGACCCAGAGAGAGTACCTCTTAAGGAAAGGGCACACCACAATCTATTTCAAGATAAATATTTTTCTTTATCTAGAAACTCAAAATGTAAATACAGTACATGCACACACACACACCAATTGCAAGTAATTTTATTTGTCAAGAGCTGATTGCTCTGTAGATCATTCTTGAGCATACAATCCTGAGTTGGTTTGCACAACACTAAACCATGAAATGATTAGGCAACTTGGATTATGGATTGAACTGTGGTCAAGTAGGAGCACATCAATCACAATTTGTGCCCATTTTTTGGTAGCAGATTTACTTAACTATGGCTTCCACTTGATGGAAGGTGTGTGCAAAGAATGGTATGGTTAACTCTCCCTTCTAGTCTCTGGATGAAATGAGGCCACTTCAGCTGGAATGATTCTGGCTGCATCAGACATGTTGGGGATTAAAATGAAGATGGCAGGAGGAAGATGAAGGTTCAGACCTCCCCCATTCTGTGGACAGTTGCTTCAACCCAGATTGGACCACTAGATCTTTTAAAATAGGTTTTACAAAAATATAAAACAAAATATAGGAAGTACCTGCCAACCAGGCACTGCAATGTTTGCTTTGATATTGGGTAAAAAGGAAGGAGAATGTCAAATTGTGGCTGGCAGTGGTTTGCTGTGCTGTATGAGAAAAATTTATTAAACATCCAAACCATGATTTAAAGTCAGCCTAGATTTGTATATCATGGCTATACTTGGACAACAAATCTGACTGGTAATACTGACTGGCAAATTATCAAAGAAATTCAAAGCTGTCCCAATTGCAAAAGCTGGAACTATTATCTTAGCCAGTGCCCCAGCCTCCTTTGTAAAAGCTGACCAGCTGCCTATTAAAAAAAACCCTCTATTTACTGGAGATGGAGTACCCAGAGAAGCCCCAATCTAGAGCCACTCTATAAACTATCATGTTTGTTCAGGCAGTGAAAGGGAAAAGCAACCTCCTTTTCTGGCTGACTGGGATAAGGTAAAGAGTCCAAGAACTCTGGGTTCCTTGGGGTTCAATCCTGGCCATAAATAACCACATTTCTTGGTTTGTTTTATACACTGACGTATTTAAATGAACTATTTAAGTGAGTCCAAGCTAAGCTTTGCAATCGCATAATGCTTCAGTTCACACAAAATGCTAAACCATGATGTAGTTTGCTTTTGGCACAGAATAATGAGTGAAAGTGGCAACTATGGCTTATTGGTTAAAAACAGTATAGTACTAGTATAATACTAGCTCAGTATTATGCATAAACACAATATGTGGATTAGTTTAAGATATACTGAAAGAGAAAGATGGGGGGAAATGAACTTAATTGTAAAGTTGTCTCTTAAAACATGAACAAATATATCTCAGGAGACAAATCTTGAACTTGCTTTGAAATGCTGACAAAATCTTCTGGAAAGTGTAATCAAGGGAAAAAGGTTGTCTCTGAAGTGTGTAGTAAAAAAGCTTCAGGGACAAACAATACCAATTCACTGCAAGCTGGGTGTTGATAAAAAGCAAGGAACATGTTTTTTTGTGATATGACTAAAACAGCACAGCAGTGGGAAAACTGCTCCAGGAAGTCCTAAAACAATATAAATCACAGTCAGACCTTCCATACTCTTCTGGACACAGGAACTCCTAAAATATCAGACCAATATGACTACTTACCAAACGCTAAGTTGATAATCGAATAGTGCTCTCTAAAAGTTGATTGCACTATAAGAACATTAATATATGCTTTTAAATACAGGCTCCAAGAACAGTACAGTATTTGACCCCAAATCCAGGTTAGGTAAAAGCTACACTAGCTTTTAGTGAAACTGCAACAAATCTAAAACTCTGAAACAGAGCCCATCATGGTGTGGAGAGAAGGTTATCCCCCACAGATGCCCCCAAGTATGTATGTATTAGAAATTCATGCATACAAATTCATGAAATAAGAGGCTTTTCAAGGACAGCAGTTGTAGGCATAGAAGATAATCTGCTGAAGATAATCAGATAATTCTGCATCTGAGAATTTTTTGAGTCCTAGTTCCAATACACCTGGGGGACTTACTGAAGGTTGAGAAGAGCTGGTTGAAATTTTATGACAGACTAAACAAGCATAGATTTACCTGGAATGGTATCTAATGACGGTCTATATATTCAGGTGAAATAGCTGTAGCTAATGAAGAAAAAAGCCCTACTAAGATAGATATAATACTAACAGCACCTCTCTCAATTCCTTGACAGAAAACCAGGGACGCTGAGCTACCTGAGGGTAAAGATGCAACTGGCATCATTCTCTGACACCCAACAATGTTGTAGATCAGGGATAACCGAGGTTATGTCGTTGCTTTTTTACTTATTGTATCTTGCAGAATTGCTGCGCAGTCTACAAAAAAACCCACCTTTTTAACTGCACCGCCGCTGCAATATCATCATCTGTCTGTCTGTCTGTCTGTCTGTCTCCCCACATATGTCAGAAGATCAGGAGAGGATGTTCAGGAGAGGATGTTCTCTGGCTTCTCTATACAGTATTTGCCTGCCTGTTTCAACCCCTCCTTCCTCTTGTTGCACCTGTTCATTCTTCCTGAACACTGTAAGCATGCATGTGGGTGTTTCATATCGTATACTGGTGATCTCTCTCTTCTTTTTCTTTTAACTCTAAATTCTGGAATTGCAAAAATCATAAGAACTGGATGATGGATAGCTAGAGTGTTTTTGACAGGTGATATTTGTGATTTCCACAGATTGGTGAGGCATCTGCAGAGACTCTTACCAAATCTAAAATGTAAAGAATTATTAGAGCAGCCCCTCCACCTCCATGCATACTACACAACTAGGTGCACCTCCTGCTGAACGCCTTTGATTCATGAGACCTAAACCATGGAAAAGGTCTGGTTGTCAGAAGATTGCTGAAGAAAGGACTGCTCTTCCAAAGGCTGCTTTTCTTTGACAACACAGATTCAGTCTATGGTGCGGGATGAAAGTGGAAGACTAAGCCTAACTAGCTGTCCTACTTAATTTTGGTAAGAGAATTTACCTTGCTGAAAAAGGCTGTCAAAATTGCCTTCACTCTTACACAATAATTGCACATCCCAAGAGGAGGCTGTTCAGCCAACTCATAGCAAAGCTTGATGGTTGCCCTTACCCATTTAGAGAAATGCTTGGGTGAGAGATTAAACCTTTCATATGTTCTTTGGAAATCTAAAAATAAATACTAGTCCCTTTAGAATGCTGTCATACAGCCAAGTAAAAGCCCAGTGCTCTTTAGACACCAAAGGAATGGAGATACCCATTGTATGAGGTACTGGGGAAAAGGTAAAGCAATAAAACGTCCTGACTCAAGTGAAATGCAAAGTGATAGGCATGGATTCAAAGAATTTTGACACGAACAGATTCTAGACTAGGTCTGCTTCAAGAAATAATTTAGGTTATGAATATTCAGTATAAATCTAAGACTGCCATCTTTCTTGGGACTCGTAAAATATCTTCCAATTTCCAGAGGACATTTTCAATTGCCACTTTTTGTAGAGGAGAGAGAGACCTTCTGGCATAATTCTTAAATAGTTCCTAAACCCATATGGTGGTTCAATGTAGCCCAAAATTCAATAAAGTAACACTAGAATACAGTCTAAGATCCCCAGAGGACATTAGTTATGGATGCCCACATACCTTGAATGCAGCTTAGTGAATAAAGCCCTGATGTGCTAGATGAGCAAGCCATATCTCGAGGGAGCCCCTGGATGCAATGCAGTATATATATTCAGTTAGAAAAGCTAGTTTCCAATGAGCAAGGAAAAAGTGGGACCTGTCCTGTCCCAGCCCAATCACACGCAATACACCAGGGAGGCAGTTGTAAAACTTTACTGAGAAACCTGTGAGGTAAACTTGTGAGGTAAACTTTACTGAGAAACTTGTGAGGTAAACTTGTGAGGTAACGAACAGGCGGCAAGGAAGTGTGAGCGCAAACGCACACACTCTAAAGAAACAAGCCCCAAAAGTCCCACGAGCTTGACTTAAGGGAGTTTCACGTTCAAAACAAGATTAGTCAAGTGAGTCCAAGAGTCACGAGTCAGGTCACAAGGTTTCCGATCAGAAGTCAAGGCACATGGAGTCCGGTAAGCAGACGGTTGTCTCCAACGAACCGTCTGGGCTTGCGGCTCCCTTTTTATAGAGGCAGACCCAGGTGGAGCTTATTTAGGAGGGCGGGGCTACTTTCGCGCGCGTAGCCTCGCCGACCTCCGCTGTTCCTCTCTCCTTTCCACTCTCCTTTCTCGAGCACTGGGAGGGGGCGGCAGCTCTGAGTCTTCGTCCTCACTGTATCAATAGGTGGAACTAAGTGGTAGAGTCAGGAGGACAAAGTTGGTAACAGAGGAAGGACTCAGATTGGGGAAGCACGCCCTCTGCTGGTAAGTACGGCCTTTGGCCCGGGAAGTAGTTTCGTCTTTTGCTATTCAACAAGTAGTTAGAGCAGGAGGCTGGATGTGGAAGTTATTAGCTAATAAAGACATTCAGTATAAATGAACCTCTGACTCATTATTATTAGAAGAGACCTTGAAACACTCACTAATCAGCGGCGCCTGTGCCTGCTGCTTGCTGACCAGCCGCGCCTCCTCTGACCGCTCAGGCAGCCATTTATCTAGAGCTGTCTGCTCGCCCTCCAACTCTATGTCAGAGGCTGGCCGCCCGTCCTCGTTGTCTGACTGAGTCCAAGCCCGAATCCCCCATGGACTCCAAGCCCAAGCCCCCCATGACAGGACCAATGTTAGTTGCAAGAAGGGACAAAGTAGGGTTTGCTGTTGTGTATAACTTTGAACCATCAATCTTAGTGCTGAATAAGCCATCTTCACCAAACAGAAATCCTAAATTCTAGCCTTGGTTTCCAGTATCAGTCAGGAGTGAAGTCAAGGTGTGACAAAAGGGTATGGAGGACATCATTATCCTGGCTACTGAATCAGTTCCATGACAAGCTGTTCTTGCTTAGCTTCTGTCTGAAAAACCTGAACTATCTGCTGCTTGTTCTTCTGCAAGTGAGATATAAACTGGGATGCCTAATACCATAAAAATGAACATATTTCATTAAACATATCTTATATTTGGCTATATAGGGCAAAATAACCTGAGAGTACAGCCTGCAGCCAAAATGGTCCAACTTCCTGCTTATCCATGGGCACAAAATGTTGTTGGCAGCAGGAACCTGTCAGAGATGCCTCCACTCTGACAGAATTAGGAGGTGAATGTTGGAATGAGAACCAGTATCCCTCTTCTTTCAAACATTCTCAACTGTTAAGAGGTGAATGCATAATAGCGCAGGAGTCCCTTGCTGTTTTCACTAAGACTAGGAGCATGGGGAGGAGCACGGGGATGAGGACTAGAGAAGCATAATATCTTTCATCAACTGGTCGAAGCAGTCCTCCACAATTTGATATGGCTGTCAAACATCCAAGCCAAGAGATTGTGCAATCCTATCAATCTGTTCACTCTAGGAATAGAAGCCTTCAGGAGAGTTGGGTGTTTGGTCTTCAACATGCATTGATATAGAAAGAGAAGCTGAATAAATTGATGCATAATCACTGCTTTCTGAGACACTGGGCTAAACCCACAAGGTAAAGAATGGATGGATCCCTTGGTTAAGTTGTAGTATCAATATTCGAGGATGAGGGCCCCTAAAGATGTGGACCTCAGTGGCTGAAGGGAAGATGGGGATTTGGTTGGGGACAAGAGGCTATGCAGGGGTAGAACGTGGATGTGGGATCTGCTCAAGGGAACACTGTGAAGGACAGCAGAATCTGGAGGACAGGAGAGCAATGCTATTAGAAACTACTTTTTATGTGGTTGTTCCAAACCCTAGTTAGATGGAGAAAGATAATGCTGGGTCAAAGGAGAAAGGACTTTGGGGAATTCACCAATCCTGAAAGTACCCCACATTAAAACGTGACACAGCAACACTGCATAACTAGAGGCTCATAATACAAAAATGGCATGCAAGAAGAGAGTATTTGTAGGAAAGGAAGAACTTACAAGCTAGAAGAAAATGAAAGAGAAAAACGTTTTTAAAAAATAATAATTAACCAACAAAGAGGAAGCAACAGAAGGAAAATAGTATGTCAAAAAGGAAAAGGAATAGAAAAAATGAGATAAAGAGAAGATTAGTCAAATATTTAAAACAGTAAAATTCTGCATACAAGTAGACTAATGGAATATGCATAGGGACAAGAAACAGAAGGGAGTGGACATTTAACAAAAATTTCTGCCTGGTAGAGAGACCATAGAGCAGGGCTTTCCAAAGTTTTCCCGCGGCGACACACCAACCGCCGTTGGTGTGTTGCCGCGGGAAAACCCGGAAGTGCCGCCGTTGCGGCAGTGCGCAAAAACCCAGAAGCGCTGCTGCCGCTTTCGGGTTTTTGCGCGGCGCCGTTGGTGTGTCGCCGCGGGAAAACCCGGAAGCGCCGATGATGATCAGCACTTCCGGGTTGTGTGGCGACACACCAGACTGTGTGTGGCGACACACTTTTGTGTCGCGACACACAGTTTGGAAAGCTCTGCCATAGAGGGTAACTGAGAAAAGAAGCAAGATCACAAAGTGATTTAAACACTGAGAAATTTAAGAGGGGAAGGAAAATTGCTCAACTGCATGATCTGCTCTCCCTGCAATCCCTGGCATCTCCAAGTAGGGTGGGCAAAGCTCCTGGCTAAAACCCTTGGCAGTGGTTGTCATTTAATGTTGACAATACTAGGCCAGATTAACTAGTGTTTACTATGTATTAAATTGGTCCAAGTAAGGAAACATCAGGAAGTGCAACTTAATTAAGGTGTTGGACTAGAACCATGGAAATACTACTATAGTCCTCCCTCAGCCATTCTTTCTCAGTCCAACCTACCTCACAGGGTTGTTTTTTGGGAAAAATAAGAAGGGGCATTGCTATGCACACAATCCTGAATATAAACAAATTTACAGTATATTTAACCATTTATTTTAAAATACTTATTTTAAATGGTTGGGATATAAACCAAATAAATAAATAAAAAAACAGCAGTAAGGAAGAAAACCAGGGAACGTAAGAGCTCAGAACAAAAACAGTAGCTATAAAGCAGTTATAAGCACAAATGCCCCCTATGAAATTTAGAGCAGAATTGTAAGTTGAATGGGGAAATTATGCTTCTGTAGCAGGGTCCTGCTTCAAAACTTCTCCCTCCTATGTGCATAAGGTGGTAGGCCAAGCTAGTGGAGATGAAGCAGAAGATAGGGGCCGATCACGGAAATCCTACGCTCCCTGTTACTGTATTTGGCAGGAATTGAAAAGGGTAAAAACCCTAATAAATAACTTGCTCAGAACTTGCAACAAGAAATCAGACAAACCTTGCACTTAAACAACTGAGGTTGGATCCCAGGAAACATGTCTCCCATCATGCATTCCATTTAGAACTGCAACATCATCAAAGCTTAGTGAAAAATCAAAGACCTAAGGAGAATGCATAGAGATTAGTGGAGTATATACATAGGCAACACTAAGCTTGTCTGCTACTTAAAGCTAACCAGCATGCTTAATTGTTATTTTGATTCAAGGCTTTCTCTCTAAAGTATATCTTTCCAAACTGTGTGTCGCAACACAGTACTGTGTCGCCTGCGGGGCCCAGGTGTGCCGCACAAAAACCTGGAAGCGCTGATGGCGCGCCACTGCGGGCCATCAGCGCTTCCGGGTTTTTGTGCGGCACACCAGGACACTGCTGCTGCCGCCGCCGTGCATAAAAACCCGAAAGCGCTGCACTGGCGGCGGGTGAAAACTGTGGCGGCGCTTCCGGGTTTTCGTGCGCTGCCGTTGGTGTGTCGCCAACTGAAAAGTTTGGAAAGCCCTGCTCTAAAGCCAGAGTAGCACAATGAGTTAAAAAAGCATTCCTCAATCTGCTCAATCAGTCTACAACTCCAATCAAACCCAGATAGCAGCATGGCTAAGTTTGCTGGCAGTTGTACTCCAGCACACGTAGAAGGCACCAAGTTAGGGAAGGCTGCTTTAGAGTGACCAGTCTCTATTTAACTGGGAAGAAGTTTGACTTTAATTATATAATGTGGATAGGTTTGTTGGCTTGATTAACTAAGCTGGATTGTTTTTGCCAGGAGTCTAATGCTGGCACAGAGGAGTATGTTTGCTACTACATCTTTCTTTAAAGACACCAACTGATTATGGCTTAATTTGTAAGGAAGAAGACTGATGTCCCTGGAGTTTTCCACAACTACACATAATTTCTTAAGTCCAAAACCTTAAGTCCATGATCTATGTTGCTGGATACCTTCTGCACTCCTGTCCTGCAGCTTTGTGTAAATCTTCATTAATCATGTAGAAAGAATGTGGGCAAAAACAAAGAATGAAGTTGAGAACAAAAGAAAAATGAAATCAGTAACTATTCCTTTCAGGCCTCTTTCATGAGAAAATCGGTGAATTAACTGAGATTGTTGATAATGACTAGGGATTCTGGGCCAGAGGGGTTTCCCTAGCTGGGAGTTTTTTTTTTTTTTTTTAAAAAGACGACTTTCTCTTTTCTCCTGGCCAGACAAAAGATGGACTAAGAGGCAGATGCTAAGGAGGTCTCTTCCCTAGAGTTTACTAAGTGTAAGGACAGGCATGGAAGGGGGAAATGTAGAAAAGAAGTAGCTGTCACAGAATGAAAGGCCATTTCCTTGTCTGCCTCCCCCTTTCCTTGCCTGCTCCCTAAGGAGCCAGAGAGTTCCTGTAAGCTGTGTGCATGATTGAAGGCAGAGCCAGCAACATCATCATCATCATCATCATTATTATTTTATATCCCACCTTTATTATTTTTATAAATAACTCAAGGCGGCGAACATACCAAATACTCCTTCCTCCTCCTATTTTCCCCACAACAACAACCCTGTGAGGTGAGTTGGGCTGAGAGAGTGTGACTGGCCCAAGGTCACCAAGCCGGCTTTCATGCCTAAGGCTGGACTAGAACTCACAGTCTCCTGGTTTCTAGCCCAGCACCTTAACCACTAGACCAAACTGGCTCTTGTTAGATATAGTTTCTGTGTTACACATATAGTGCATTCCTGAAAAGTCCCTCTAATCCATTTATGGTCTTAGCAACATTGCATCACTTCTCATTCAGGACCACCTCTGTGTCATTTTAGCATAATACAACAATACGAGGCCCACAAGCCTAAGCTGATTTGGTTGGAAGAGTAATCAACTAGAGTGGTTTTGGCTTTTAATGGCAAGGGATAGTTTCAATGAAAACTTGGCTCCCCATCTCTTTTGTCCCAGAGCTGATTTGGGAGCTCATTGAAAGGAATGGTCATTACTATAGCTTCCAGCAATGAATTTCACAAGTAATTGGCAATCGGAGGAGCTTAGATGGTATGAGCAGGGAGTGGAAAGGAGCTACTGTTTTATTAGCTGGCAGTTAGGTGGCTGAAGTGGTGATCAAAGTAGGTATGAGGTGTGGGGACATAATCAGCAATGCATTGTGATGCTGGGAGTTGTGAGCTACAGAAACAGCAGGAACGCTCAGGGGAGAATGAAATTGAAAATGGGGGATTTCTATCTGCCTTAACTTGGTGAGGGGTCTGAAGCAGCTCAGGAGTCCATGGCTACCTTACAGCCATGGACCTGTTCCAGATTACTCAGGACTCTGTCCATCAGTCAACAGGATAACTCTCCAATACAAAAAAAGTATTGATTACTCTGACCATATCAAAAAGCTATAAAAACAATACAGAAACAATAGGACATATTCAAAATAAATTGTCACTCCTGCATCCTCTGCTTTCTTTCCTTTTTTAAAAAAGTGGTATGACAGAAGAGCATATTGTACCACATTTTGAATGCAACTTGAGCATTTATATAAAAAGAATTATGATATTTGCAGTTCTATTGTCATACTTCTTAGTCTTCAACATAAAACTTACTTTAAACAAACTACTACCATTGTATACTGATCTGACATTGCTTAAGATCTTAAAATCTCTTTGCACTATTTTCAATGACTTGTCATTTGCAAGGTTGGCTCTTCATTATTCACCCCAACTCCAGATCATTTATGACTAATTCAACTTTCACTGATTCCAATATTAATTCTCTAGGAAACCCGTATCATACTTAATGGTAAAAACTGCTCATATATTCCTAACCACTACCGACCCATCAGAAAACCTGCATGACTCAAGAGTCATAGTAGAAGTTTCTTTCTTTACAAGTCCAAGAATATTACATGGATTCTTATGCAATTTAGCTGCTACAGAATTAAGCTAAAGGGTTTGTGACTAGTTGTTATTAGTTATGGTTATATTAGCAATAATCTGGGGAAAATGCTCATTTTGATGCCAGTTTCTACATTTTTTGTTAGATCAATTATGTGTTGATCTATGCTTAAGTTTTTTAAAAATGTATGTAAATACGCTATCTAGTCCTTACTGATTTGAAATGTGCCCAGTTTTGGAACCATTTCATGATTCCCTGCATTTTCATGGGAAACAGAAATCACTCCCACCATGTACAATGAAGTAGACTATCCAAACTGGGATTGCAATCTTATGTTCTTCAAGATGCCTTTCCTGAAAGAGTGGGTTCAGGAGTGAACCGCTTCCACGGTAAATGAATTATTTGTTTCCCTGTAATCTTCCTCTCCTTTCCATCATCCTTTTAAATCTTGAGACATATTAGTAGACCAGCACAAACCTTCTCACTGTAAATTACAATCCCCCAGCACCACTGGCTGTGCTGAGAATTATGACAATTGCAGTCCACCATACACTGAGGTGCCCAATTGGGGAAAGGCTGTAATAAAATCAATTCTTTCATTACTGAGTTTCCTGCCAGCTCTTGCCAACCTAGCAATTCGAAAGCATGCAAATGCAAGTTGATAAATAGGTACCACTTCCGTGGGATGGTAACAGTGTTCCGCGTGCATCATGCCGGCCACATGACCGCGGAAGCATCTTCGGACAGCGCTGGCTCTTCGGCTAACAAACGGAGATGAGCACTGGACCCTAGAGTCGGACACAACTGTGCAGGGGAAACCTTTACTTTACTTTACTAAAGAAATATACATTGTTTCAGCCCTGTAGTCTTCTGGCTTGATGCTCCTGTCTATTTTCATCACTTATTCAGTGATAATCCAGGCTTTTTAAATCTTATTTTAATCTTTTTATTAAATTTATATCCTGTCAAGACTGTTGGTGGCTTTACAGAGTATGCAAACAATTATAAAATCCATGGTACAATAAAAATAATAAAAATCTAGCAACCTAAAAAAAAATCCAAAATGAAATGCCCTCCAAAAGAGCTCCATTTTCAGCTACTTTTGGAAGACACCAAGGTCAGAGTTAACCTGGGATCTAATAGGAGGCCATTCCAAAGAGCAAGTGCTGCTACAGGAAAGCAGCTTCTCCAAGCTTTAGCTCCCCATAGCTCCTTAAAGTGGGGAATCACCAGCTGCTTCTCCCAGCAAGCCCAAATTGTTCAGTTCAATTTTTAAAGGAAGTCTTCTTGCTTTTGATACCCTTCCCATATGTGGGTTTTGACTAGGAAATGGATATGAAATCTCTCATAATATTATACATTTCTAATGATGTATTGGAATATGTTAGTTTTATGATATTTATACCCTACCTGATATTGCTCATGAACTCATATGTATCTTTTGTTCATTCATATCCTTACCTGTTGGCTTCCTTATCTGTTTTCTCTAGATCTCTATTATTTTGGCTTTAAATAATCTTGAATAATATTTAAAAGATTTTATCCTTCTGATTTTCCCTTTAACTTGTTTTTAACACTCCTTCATTTAGGGGGAATGTTCCCTCCTTTAGAAGTTAAATGAAGCTTTTGGACTTTCTGGGCAGCTATCCACTTACACAATTATTGAATGTAATAGGACTGTAGCCAGTGTTCCTGTGTAGCTGAACAAAGATTGGTCAGTCCTGTGACTAACTATTCAAAAGTGAAGTCATTTATTACACACAGAAATACTCAGCAAAGTATTTTCAGTTCATGTGTAGGGAAATCTGCTCAAGCTATGGGACTTTGTATTATCCCTTATATTTGCCTGTGTGCCCTCAAAATATGCTCTGGATTATTATCCAATCTTCTGGAGAATTCCTGGAACATACTGTATTTTATGGATACATGAGAGTACAGAAGGGAAAGCAGAATTGCCCCCTTTTAGTTCCATTAATAGAAGCTGTCTTTTTCAGAACCAGTAACATACATTCGTCCTAACAATATGTGGATGCTAAAGTTACTGATACTTATGTCATTTCTGTGTGTTTTCCACATTTCTTGCTCCATCTCAGAATTATGGAGTTTGGATGGGTGGAAACGGATGTTTTTGACAGATTTCATATCCATGTACAGTATTCTCAGTGTCTCTTACTTTTTCTTCAGACCTAATCATTTGATTTACTGGATTCACATTTTCTTTTAACAAGAAGCACTCCAACTGTCTATCTGGATTTGAAGTTTTTGGAATTAGATAATAAATATCTGTTTGTAACTGCACAGTTCTCAAAATATCCTTTTTGGTGCAATTTTGCCAACACCATTTTTTAACTGTGGACATTTGATCCCTAACCCTTTTAATTCTTTTAACCATCAGGCCAAACTAAATCCTTTTTTCTGACATCACTACTCACTGATGCATTGAGTCCCTAGTTAGCCCTGTCTAGTTGGTCCTATGTATGAAAGACTTTGAAAATGCTATCTTAAAAGTCCTAAACATTAGCTTCTTGTCTAACTACCTACACTTGACTTCCAAAATCTCTCAACTAAATTCTGCTGGAAATCATAATCACTTATTTTTCACCAATTATATATGTGATGTCCACCAAATGAGGAAATTACCCTTGTAATCATACTCACCAGAAACTTCTAACTTTCTAATTATTACTTCAAGGCTAGATCTTTACCCCCACCCCTTTTAGCTAATACTAATCTATCTATTCATCACACAAATAGACCTTGCTAAGGGATTACTTTTCATAAATTCACAATGACATTACCTTCAGCAATGACCTATCTTCGGGTTAATTTTTTAAAGTTATTAATTTTTATTTTTAAAATAGTGAAATGCAAACAACACCACAAAATACAGTAGTGATTATAAAATTTAAAATATATGACATATATTGCAGTGATTAAACTAAACTAAAAGTAACACAAAGGAAAAAAAGAATTTTAAAAAATCCATATAATATCCATTTAGTATCAATATGGGATTAATTCAGTTCTTAAGCTTGTCATTAAATCTAGACCATATAAAACATTTTTTAAAATTTTCTATCCCACCTTTATTATTTTTATAAATAACTCAAGGCGCCAAACATACCTAATACTCCTTCCTCCTATTTTCCTATCTTCCTCCTATTTTCCCCACAACAACAACCCTGTGAGGTGAGTTGGGCTGAGAGAGTGTGACTGGCCCAAGGTCACCCAGCCAGCTTTCATGCCTAAGGTGGGACTAGAACTCACAGACTCCTGGTTCCTAGCCCATTGCCTTAACCACTAGACCAAACTGGCTACACATATTGCTTCACCTTTTCATTTTTAGAAAATAAAGACTTCTCAAAAACAGATCACAGACTATATCCTGAACCTATTCCATAATATCAGGAGGACAAGTTTCTTTCCCATTGATGTAAGAATATCTTCTTTGCCTAGGCCCAAAATCAGTAATGCCAAAGCTCTTCATAAAATGACAAATTCCATCATCTTTATTACATTTCTTTCTAAAATTATACTAACATATTCCATGATTTGAAACCAAAATGAAGCTATAGCTGGACAAGACCAACTCATGTTAATGTTGACTAAAGTTACTTGTAAGCATTTAATCTCTTCTGCAGTTTGTTCTCTCAGCAATTCAAGCTAAGTCCCCCCCCCCCACAGAACTAAATCTTTTTGCACTTATTTTAAAGCTTCTCACTAGCAGTTTTAAAACTCTTTTATTTGGGTTTAATTGTTCAGGAGTATAAAAAAGTCACCTAATCCCCTTAAAGTTCAAACCTTAATACAGTATACCCTGGGTTTGTTTTAAATAATACAGTATATGTTCATTCTCTTTGCAGAGGTGCCTAACTCACATAGCTTTAATCCACTTCTTTAAGGCTTTGCCATTATGCTATCACACTTCATATTTTAGGCCAATCAGCTGCTTATTCTAATTTTTAAATGATTTCTTATTACATATGCCAAATATTTTTAGTTCTTTCACATCTTCTCCTGAGGTAATTTAACTTAGGTTTGTAGAAATAGGGTTACACAAAATTGTGTAAACTAACAAAATATTTAGTCCTGCATATTAAATACTTGATGCTAAGTACAATAGGCAGAAGAGGGTCTGCTCTCACCTGACAGTTTTCTTGGACTCTCTCTGGTTTTGTAGATTTTGGAATGGTGACTATGCCATTCTAGAAGAACAAATAAAATCAATTATTAATAGAAGCAAAGACCTAATTAAAAAAAACACAAAAGGAAAAATAAATAATTTAGGATGATGTCTCTATTTTCAATGAGTTTACACCAGTATAACTTGTCGATAAATCATATCCTTATGATGTGTTACGTGCACGTTTAGCCACAAAACAAACCTCTCCTTGGAAGGTTACACTTCTATGTACAGACATATTTTTGTAGAAAATGTTCTGTCATTTGAGTTCCCATCTGCAATTTTAATAAGTAGAGCCAAATACCTAAGCTTACTACCTCATCACTCTTTGGAAGAATTAGGCCATAAATATTTATATACAAAGATTCAGACAGTCACTTTGGTGTGTGTTATGTATCATGTGTATGTATTCTCGTGGCCCTACAGTATGCCAAAATTTTCCTGACTGATTAATAATGCTTTCTCAGCTTTCCTAAAGTCCTGTCTCCTCCTCTGACTTCTTGATTATTTAAATTCATGGAAGGAAGCCCCAATGAAGTTTCACCAGAATCTCAGTTACTTTCACCTTACCTACATCCTAAGATGAGACTAACTCATGTAACAGATTTACTTTTGGATGCTATTGTGTAACTATTCACAACATAGAAATACCATCCTTTCCTGAAAACCTACATACTACTACAGATATATCTTTTAACCAGAACATACTACAACCATATCTGTTCAGATTCATGACAGCCTCAAAAGTAACAGATTTAAAATAAGGCCAGTTCTCAGACTATAATAATTACTCAGTGAATTGCAGAATGGAAATTGAAAAACTCCAGACCTATTCCTGATAATTATTTACTACAACAGAGCCAAGACCAAATTATTTTTAAACAGTCTCAGATACTGCTCTACTTTCAGCTACTGGTTACTGAGAAATCAGCTGTTCAGTGGACTTACAACACTAAGAGACAAGCAAAGTGCATGTATTATTGCTTGGGAAGTTTTATGTAGCTAGACAGGAAACGCATTTTCTTACATTTTGTGAATCATTTAATGGAGGTGAAAGTTCAGGACTTACCTGGATGCTCCAGCGAATACAGATTTGTGCAGGAGTTCTGCCATATTTCTTTGCAAGCTGAACAACGTTAGGATGGTTAAGGGCTTCACCTTTAGCTAGTGGACAGTAGCCTTCAAAAACAATATTCCTGCTTTGGCAATACTCCACTAGCTCTTGAGGCCTTTGGAAAGGATGATATTCTACCTTTTTTTAAAAAAAGAAGAAAACTTGCTTCAAAGCTCTTGTCAGTTTATAACCTATTACAACATAAAGGTCAAGCTACTGAATGTTGCTACAGGTTTGGCATAATGCTATCATGACAATAAAATTTTATTAACTTTTTTTCCTTCCAAAAGCCAGGGAAAATTCCCTTGTGAGGAAATGTAATTCTGAAAAAAAATAGGACAATGGTTACCAGCATCCTCAGAATGTATAAAAGAAACGATTAGTTCATAAACTCTGTACAGTAATCTACGTAACTGTTTCCTGAATAAATCAGAACCCTAGACAGCAGTCATAAGATAATAACTGCATCAATTATATCCTCTCCTCTTCCAGGATAGGACTCATGTTCTTATCTTCACAAACTGGAGCCTAAGTCTTGTTTTCTAGAAACAGCACTATAGCCATACATGATGATAATGGAAAGAAATCCTAAAGCTATCCTCTTTCCTCTCATTTTTGCAATTGTCCTATCTTTCTAGACCTACATGGAACATGCAATATAGTCCAACACGTACTCAACTCAAACATGCACAGGAAGCCTGAACACTAATATTTCCATTAGAATCCTCCATTAGATTTGTTTTTCATTATTCAACCAAGGATTACAGGTGGAACGGTGAATCCCTAGAGGCTGGTGTAATAGAATAAAGTGAATCCTGCTTAAGTGATAGCCAGCTTAAGAAAACAAAAGCATTCTTGGAAACTGCATTCTGTATGGCTGAGATAGCCTTCAAATGCTAAGGCTGCAAGTTTTTTGTATAGCTATTACAGTAATTGGAATTTATATTTTCCTTTTGATTCTTTCCAACCAGTGGAATAGTGGAAAATAATACAGGGGTCAGGTCTCTATCTATCAGCATGATACCTCTCCAAAAACTGAACAGAATTCAACCAAATTTGGTGTAGACAGAGAAGCCAGCAAAAGAAAGATAGAGTTTGAAAAAGAGCCAGATCTGCTTGGTGGCTGTGGAGAAAAAAAATATTTTCAATGCATCACTATGAGATGCTGTTGGCAGCTACCCCATTCTAAGCCCTCCTTCGAGTTACATAACATAGTGTGGACAGTACACAGCTCATCCTGTTCTTGCCAGGGGATATGTATATAGTCACACAGACACAACATGAGGGAAAGCAGAAACACATGACACTCACAAATACAGCATATTTCTTTGTTACACACAAGAAAATACAAATACCTCCTATGGCCACTGCTGGTAAATGGCCTGGAAACAATGCCAGAAGCCACTTTTCCTACTTTGTTTTACTTCTCAGTTTTCATTTTAAGACACAGTATACATATCTCAGTTATTCAAGCTCTTCAAATTTTACTAGTATACAAGTTCCTGCCTAGCTTCTTATTTATATGTAAACTTTTAATAAATTAGACTTCTTGGCATGCTTAGTGTTAGAAATACAATGAAAAATAAAATAAAATAATAAAATAAAATGCTGGTGTTTCGCAAAGGTACACCAGATGTTCCATGGTGTGGATACGAAAATAAAAATATTTTATTTAAAAATAGTTGACATTTCAAAGATTGCCAAATTCTGGGAGATTTTGAAACTCATGAAGTTGATAGTCTCAATTGTTATGAAATTTGAACCTTCTTTAAAAAAATAGATTAATTTTTATTTAACTTGGTGATGGTACAGTCACAAAACATAGCATTGCCGACATCTGGCTATGTGGCATTCCATAAAAGCTTTTGGCTATGATGTAGTGGTCCACATAACAGAAAAAGTTGGAAGGCATTGATTTAAAATGGTGAGTGGTCTATGGTGAATTCCCCTTGGTGAAGGTGAGTATGGATTGTCAGCACTCTTCTTGTTTAGTTTAATCTTGTCTAGATAGTAGTTAAGTAGTGAGAGAAATATAACACATTTTCTGGGCAGTACTGGAATGGAGAGATGTCTAGATACATCTAAGGAAAGGTGAATTTTTTTTATAAAGAATTTAATACACAGCTTGACTTTCTTGGACAAGTCATACTATGTTTGTGTTTTGTCCATACCATTTCTTGGTGGTTTAGGGGCTCACTGAAGAGCCTCCTCTTTCTCAAAATCCATATTCATCCTGGAGAGTAATCCAAGGAAAATATGAGCACAGACAATGATAGAAGACCAGAGAAATAGGCAAGACGAACAGGGAATAAATACATGATGAGCATGAGCTTACTGATACAGTGCCCCAAGTTCTCCACAAGTAGTAATGATGTGTTAAAACCTGGAAAAATGTGAATTATCCTGGTGTTATCTCTCCCTGTAATTTTAGCACAGAAGATAGAAAAAACAAAATCTTGACACAATCCCTGCACAGAAAAAGCTACTTCCTAAAACATGCAAAAGACAATAGAAATTCTGTGACAGAGCTAGTTCATAGAGAGCAATCCCAAACTGCCATCAAACTTCTTCCAATGACCTAAATGTCTGTGTATTTTTATGATGAAGCAGAAGCAGAAGCAGAAGCAGAAGCAGCAGCAGCAAGATTATTGTTTAGCACAAATGACATCAGCATGAGGAATATGGAAATTTTCATCCACCCTGAGAAGGATGAAGGGCTGTTTCCTGTTTCTCATCTTTAGGACATGTTGTCTATTCAGGCAACAATAGCCAGAAACAATAGGCTGGCATCTGCTCAATATTGGTTCTGAGAAACGCAGGCACTCCAATGCTAGGCTTAGTCAGCCTAAACCTACTGTGATCAAAAATGACTGCATCGATGGGAAACAAGGTTCAAGCAGCAGACACATCCATTTCTTCAATCTTTGAAGTTTCTTGACCTCTCTGTGGCCTTCTCCACCACATGCTTACAGTTGCAGAGACACTGTACAGAAACATTCATTTGCTCATCTACTTGCACCCGAATAGGCTACAATAGAGACCATTTCCAGTACTTACACTGGAGTGCTTTGAGGAACAGGGGAGGGGCAAAACATCCGGGTGTACCTTTCCATTTCACAGAATCCCTAAATCATAGCTTTCCAAACTGTGTGTCGGGACACGTTAGTGTGTCGGCTGCAGTGTCTGGGTGTGTTGCGGCGGCTGCTGCTGCCTCCAAACCCTGCCAGGATTCCGCGCAGGTCCTAGTGCCTGCCTTGTGCCTGGCTGCCTCCAATCCTGCTGTGATTCCGCGCAGGTCCTAGTGCCTGCCTTGTGCCTTGCTGCCTCCAAACCTGCCCTGCCAGGATTCCACGCAGGTCCTAGTGCCTGCCTTGTGCCCTGCTGTAAGAGTGTGTTGCGAAATGATGCCCTGCTGTAAGTGTGTGTTGTGAAATGATGCATGTCTAAAAAGTGTGTCACCAACATGAAAAGTTTAGAAAGCTCTGCCCTAAATGCTAGAGAATGATCACTGGAGATTTATGGGAGAGAAAAAACATTGGGAAAGAAAAGGTCAATCCAAAAATGATCTACCTATTGAAACATCTTGCCTCTAAGGAAAAACCAAACTGTTTGCACACAATAGTAGTTTATAAAATTACCTGAATTATGAAAAAATGAGATTAAGCCATTTTCTCCCTTTTTCTTAGTATTATCAATTTCAGTGGATGTTCCTGAGTACCAGACTATTATGAATGAGTTTTTTTCTTAAGACTAGCTAATGAAATGAGAAAGATTTTGCGAGAATTCTCCATTCAGGATCATCCAATGAAACAGACAGAAAGTTCAGAGAAGATTTTTAAAAATACCATTTCATTGGATTTGGAAACCAAATTTTTGTAAAACAGTGAGCATCATGTTAGTTCAGCCATCAATCCAAATTGGAGAGGATAGTATTCTGCTCTCCAACCCAATTTCAGCATTTCAGAGTGTCACTAATTTGCTGGTCAAAGCTATACAAGCCTTATGTATAACATACTCACCTGATTTACATGTGGGGTTATCTGACAGTCCTCCCTGAGCTGCTCCAAGTGCTCAATAAGAAAGTTGCTTACTCCGATTGACTTGCATACGCCTTAATAAAAACAGAAAAGGAACTACACATGTGTAACAATTTGTCATGGTTTTCCAAAAGAAAACAAAAGCACAGTGGTTTTAACCTTCTGATACACCCCAAGGAATGCTGAACTTGAAGACAGAGATTCCAACTTGACCACTTTTTCTGAAATGACCCAGGCCAACGTTATATTTTAAAATTGGAAACTAAAATGCATAAGGCAATGGTGAATAGCAGAGATGAGCTTAAATATTTGAAATCAAAGGATGGCCCAAAAACTTTCCCTTGACATTAAATTGCAGCGTCCACACATAATTGTTGGGAATGCATATTGATTCTGTATTTAATTTTGAATATGCTCCCTACAGGAGCTTCAATAGTAAAATATATTGTGGCTGTATCTCACAGGCTTTAAGCAAACCACCCTATGCCTATGCTTTAGGCTTCTTGCTACCCATCTTTTGATTTATAAGGCAAGAAGGATCAGCCTATTCATTTCAAGAATGATGAATTCACCATCAGCTAAAAGACGTGAGGAAGAGTGATTACGTACACATCAATGTCTGTAGAACACTATGCTGAAAAAACATCATGGGGAAGGGGCTGATTGTTGAAAATCCAGTATGACAGCATTATCTAAGGATCCTGTCCAATCAAGATCCCTTTAGGAAGCAGTTTTATAATCTAAACACATTAGGGATTCCCTAGTGGATTCAAGTTCCAGGCTAAATTCTGGGAAAAGCTGATGTAGTGTAAGCAAAGAACAATTGGACTTCACCAGGTTGAAAAGGAGGAAATGGTGTTCTGAGCAACGTGCCAAAAACTAGAGAAAAGTGGAACACTGACAGAATAGGGTATAAGTAAAAAAACTTCAGGGACAAACAGTTCAAACAAGCTTCCGACTCCTTGCAGGTTACTATTGCAAAAATGTTGTTATATAACAATATTTTTTTCAAAAAACGTAACTATGTTTAAGAAGTCAAGAATTAAGAGCATGGAGTACACAGATTTTACATTGACCTTTTGCATTTCTGGTCCTGCCTGCCACTATAATGCCCAAGTACCTGAGATCATAATGCTTTCCAAAATAAATACAAGTGAGCATTTGTGCAGGCAGGGACGTGTGTGAAAGGGAACATATAAATCTGAATTACACTAACAGTCCTAAAAACAAGCAAAAGGAAGAAGTGTGATTAAATTTAACAAGAATAGCTTCCCTATACATTACATGCTACAAAACAAGGCAAACTCAGATACTTAAGAGTACGTTTTTTAAGGGAGAAATATCTAATATAAAGATGGTAACCAGAAGCAATTTTAAAGTTTATAAATAATTTGATCTAATTAACAGTCAGGTATAATGAGAGGAAATCTAGAACTTAATATTGTTTTTGCAGTTTTTAGTATTCAAGTATTCTTTTTTCTTCTTTCTTTTTATAAGGTCATGGGCATTTATTTTAGATAATGATAAATAGTGGTGACATCAAAATAAATATTAATGTTTAGACTTTCGTAGTGGTTTATAATTATTTCTCAAGATGATATAATGAGCCTGGTTTTATATATTCAATTAATTATTTAGTTAATACAATAATGAATTTAAAATTTCATGACAATTGTAAATTCTCTATTTATTGATGTTTTATTTTCCATTCACTATGTCATTTCTCACTTGCTTCTTTCTTCTTTTAGGTAGTCATTTATTTTATTCCTTAATTTAAAAAAAAACAGGAAAAAGTAGTAACAGGAAAAAATTCTCAGTGTGATAAGCAGTTACCTTCTCTTAAAAGCCAATGGATAAAATCCAGAGTTAACCCACTTTATTTTCTTTATTAAATTTAGGCACTACCCAACTCCAGACTGACTCTGGCAGCTCACTGTACTGATTTCTTTATTAGGAAGCTAGGAAATTTCCACACAAAAGAGAATCCTGTTTTGGCTAACAGTAATTATATGGTACAACGGGCAACCTGACATTTTCATACTCTGCAGAACTGCTGATTTAAATGTTATCCTCTGTGCACTACATAATATTGCAATGGAAGTTATCTTTGTGCCCTGAACAATGGCAACAGTATAGTGATTCTCTCCTTTGCGGTATTAAGGAATAGAGATCAAGCTCAGGGATGGAGGAAAATTTACAAGAAACAGAAATTATTTCTATTAGAGACAGTTTAGCCATATATACAAGACTTAAAAAAGAATTATTCAGAGGCAACAGAGGTATTTTAACTTACTTTAAATAGCATCTCAGATAGGCTTGTGCTAATTCAGATTTTTTTTTAAGTGTTCAGTATGAGCACACAGTAGTATGGTAAAGAGAGTAATTGTTGGGACTTTGTCCAACTAATAATGTTTTTAGAAGAGTTGTATGGCTTCTACCAAATTATAATTGGTATAATCCTCAAAAAAACAGGAAAAAAAAGAGAGAATCTTATTACATTATTTCTGAAAAGTCTTCAGGCTAAATCTTAGTGAATTTCTGCTCAACCTGATGCCCCAAGCAACAAAAAAGTGATTTTACTGCCATTGTTGGAGACTGCTTGTGCTTTTATAAATAAACATAGTGAGTTATTGGCCCTATCAGTGTTCATAATCCACATAAACACGTACACATGAGCTCAGAGTAAATAACTTACTTTTTTATAAGAATTTTATTGAGTTTAAGCAAAGAAAAAAACTACAAAAAGCAAAAAACTACAAAGAGAAAAAAAGAGATAAAAGTGAGAAAACAGAAAAAGAAAATATTTTAGAGATTACATAACAAGATGACTTCCGACTTTCAACAAGAATATACAACAATTTCCATAATTAATCCCTTACCCTATGTCTAACCAAAATCACATTATTTCTATGTCATTCCATTAACACATTATAAAACTAAAAACAATTGCTCTTTCCCCTTATATATATAAGAAAAGAAATAAATATATAAACCCCCAAATCCACTTCCCCCAAAAACGAACCCGTTATAACCCTATTAAACCTATAACCAAACACTAATTATTATGTCTTACAAATCTTTAAAAAATCAAACAAACTTTAAAAACAATAGAATACATCTTAATCCAAATCATTAAAGAAAAATAAAATCATACAAGCCTTAATATCAAAAGTCAAACAACCCAACTGCCCCCCTTACAGAATCAGATTCCTCAACCGAAAACATCCCACAAAAAGGAACTGCTTCTTTCCCAAAACAATCCTTCAGAAAGACAAAACCAGCAATATTTTGAAAGACGAACTGTCTTAACTCCTTGAACACCAAAGTATATTCGTCTCCTGGCATTTCCTCGAAGCCTCTAATCTCACTGTCAGTAAAAGCATCTTGCTCTTGATTAGACTCTTCTTCTTCTTCTTCCTCCAAAGCATCCTCAACCAGTTGACACATTTTAAAACTGATATTTTGTGCAATATCCCGAATATCTTGCAGAATAGTTTGGCAGGTATCATGGAGAAGCTGTTTAAAGTCACAATGAAGCTCAGAATGAAACTCTGAGAGTATTTCTTTAAGGTCGTCCGTGTTTCAGGCAGTAAATTATGGTGTCCCCTGGATACTTGGCTAGCACAGATAGGAGCTAGTGGGTCAATAGAAAGCTTCCAAAAGTTATTGAGTGAAATTGAGTGATACTGACAAAAGAGAAAGTATTTTAACCAGCAACTACGGCGACCAAAGAAAATGGATAGAAAAACTGAAATCTCAAAACAGCAAAGTCAATGTGTAGGAAAATGTTAAATCTTTCAAATTAATTACAAAAATAGTAACAAGGAGATGATTATTTATTCTCAGTCCTCCTTAAAATTCAAATGGGAAGTAAGCCAACAGTTAAAAGAAAAATTTAAAATTAATCCAGAAATAACGATAAGCACCAAGAGAGTTCATTTCTTCTTGCTGTAGAAAGCCTCTCTTAGGATAGAAAAACTTTAAAAATATATACATTGGGTGGTTTAGAAATGGGAAAGGCTCGACCTATTGTCCCTTAAGGGCTGCAGCATGGTCTGGAAAATGATGGCATCCCCGACTCCCGTCGTCCTCTTACCAGATTAATGCTAACGCTGTTTGTGGTCCTCAGGCTATGAGGCAACATTCTGAAGTACAAATGGGTTAATTCCGAGCATTTTCTGTCCGTGAAAATGCTCTAGGGCACCAGGAAAAGCCTGCCTGTGCCCCCCAAAGAACCCACACTGTCAGGTCTGCCCGCAGCACTCGCGAGCAGAACTGTTCAGTCGGCCATATTCCCACCGGAAGTCAACTTACTTAATGGACAACTTTCCAGTGTTTTTAACAGACAAAATAGTT
The DNA here is from genome assembly GCA_023362775.1 of Charina bottae. Taxonomy (NCBI): domain Eukaryota; kingdom Metazoa; phylum Chordata; class Lepidosauria; order Squamata; family Charinaidae; genus Charina; species Charina bottae. The sequence continues at coordinate 25,869,228 of JALMGJ010000003.1, forward strand.
TAAAAAAAATAAAAAAATGTAGTTTTGCTACTGGTAGAACTTTCAACAGTATTTTTTTAAGCTTAAGAGATGAATATATGGCTTTCTCAAAGAAGCCAGCTAAAGCCAGAAGACTGCATTTAAATATTACTGGCTTTATAAAAATGAAAACATTATTTCCACTATTTAATTCTATGACTGACAGATGGAAACAAGCAAAAAAATCCTATCTACCTAGATGTGTATATAGTGAGTCCATTCAATGGCCAGAGAGATTGCATGCTAGGTAATTAAGAAACTCCTGACCATCTGGCCAAACCTGTATCCTTTACAGTATCTCTGAAAAATCCTGGCAAATGGGTAAATATATTTTGATTTCAACAAAATGTTTGACATAGCATTTTGAATAAGAAACTAGTTTAGGCTGGATGGCATGTCTTATAGCTGCTGGAAAACTGTATTCAAATAATGGTCATCAACAGTTCCTCATCAAATTGAAGAGAGGCAGGTATCACAAGGTTCGATCCTGAACCCAACGCTCTTTAACTTCTTTGGTAAAGACTGGATGGAAGGTATAGGCATAGGTATAGGTAAAGATATAGGAATTCTTATCAGATCTCAAGATCATACAAAACTGGGTCACATACTGTAGCTAACAATATAGAAGGCAAACAACATTTGAAATTATGTTTCTTGGTTAGAGAAAAGGGTTGAAAATAACAGAATGAAGAGAATAAGCACAATGGCTAGATTAACACATAACTTTCAGTATAAACCACAGTTTACAAACCATAAACTGGGTTCATATAAGCTAAGACAAATCAAATAAACCATACTCTGTTTTCTTGTAAGGATTCAACTCTGTAAATTGCAAAACACAGTATATGGCTTAAGTATGATATGTGAACTAGACCATTATGGCTTGTTCAATAAACCACAGCTTAATGCAGTATATTAACTCAGTACTTTATTGGTGGAGTCCAGTGCTTTAATGTGGATTTGCAGGAAAAAACTTGAGAAACCATAAGCACATTTCCCAAAATACTAAGGTAATGCAAATTCAGCAGCCTTTTTCTTGTAAAAACAGGAACTGCAGACTGCAACCAGATAACACAGGAAGATTATTAACATACTAATGAATTGGCACATAGCCATTTGATGCATGAAATCACTAGTGATTTGTCTTGTCACAGAAATCCCACATAAATAGAAAGAACCTGTCCATTTGAAACAGCTGTGTTGTCAACCCAGTATGTCTGCATGACTTCCATTAATACTAATAGGATACCAAGATATATAATGGGATGGAAACCTACCTTAATCCAAGATTTAAATATAAATACCCATTAGCATAAATTAAAAATTTGCAATTCAGATGCACTATTCAGCTTACATTTGCATACTAAATAGGAGCAGCAGCATATCATCTTGGCTTTTTACATATCCATAATCAAATACAAAAGCAGTGATTCTATGACACTTAACACTCTAACAGTTCAGCTTTTAGAGCTGACAGAATGACCCCGAGCTTTTGCTCAGCCTGTCTTCACGGATTTGTTGTGCGGATAGAATGGGTCTTAAATGGAGAACTCTGGCATCTTGAAGGAAGAGGCAAAATATAAATGCAATAAATACATAAATAAATGTAATGAATTCACTAGGGTATGTTCCTGTGGTTAGAGAATGCCAACACTCTTAGGCAATTATTAACAATTACAGCCGTAGGTCTGATTCACAGACTTTGCCTCATTGATAATCTGCACATACAAAAGTTGGCATTAATCAAGTTTCATATATTTTACTTTAATAGCCCTTTGGAATATCTTGCCCCTGGAGTTGAGGTGGGCTCCCTTGCTCCCAACCTTCCGGAAAAACTTGAAGACCTGGTTCTGCCACCTTGCCTGGGATGGGAATGCCAACAGTTCCTCCTGGGGCTGGCTGATCCCATGAAGCGCTCCCTAGCATTAATAGTTATCGCCCTTGGATTTTATATTTATTTATTGACGCTGTGATTTTGTATTTGTATTTTTAACTTCAGTCTGTGTGAATACTCAGAGTAGGAACAGAATATAGGAAGGATTTCATATAGGAGGAGAAGTATGGAAGAAGGACTTTCTTAAGCTGTGTATGCCCCAATCCATTTAAGGCTTGAAAGACATAGAACTCATATTTTGAACTGAGGGATGAATCAAACAAGCAGACCTGTGGAGAGTGATCAATAGTGAACTATTGTGCTTTAAATGAGAGCAGCCTAGTGGTGGCATTTCTCCAGCAAGTCTTCAGGCAAAGCCCCAGATTATAGTAGTCAAATTTGGAGCACGGATAATGGTCACAGCCATTCTAACTATTTCAGAAAACGTCATAAGTGAAGTACTAGCTGAAACTGGCAGTAGGTACAGATAGTCTTCACTTAGCAACCACAATTGGGACTGGCAACTCCATCACTAAGTGATGCAGTCACTAAGCAAAACATCACATGACCTCGACAGGCTTAAGGGAATAACTGCAGGTCATTAAGCGAGACATCACGTGACTGTGGCTTGTGATTTTACTGCCGGCTTCTCCATTGACTGCTTGTCGTAAGCAGGCTGTGAAGTTCGCGAATGACGATCACGTGACTGCGGGGACACTGCAACGCTTGTAAATGTAAGGATTGGTCATAAAGGTCATAGAGTTCCCCGTTGGGGGAGTTGGGCGGTCATATAAATTTAAATAAATAAATAAATAAAAATAAAGTTACTTTTTCAGTGCCATCATAACTTTGAATGGTCGCTAAACAGGGAAGTTATTAAGCAAGGTCTACTTGTATTCCTAGTTGTTGCTGCCACCTGACCCTTCAAAACAGTGCTGAAGAATTATTCACATTTTTTCTTAATTTTTCAAGGGGCAATCCCTTTCAGAATAGGCTAAATATTACCTACTCCTACAGTTCATTAACTCATAACACTCCTATCTTGATTAAGTTTCAGTTTGTTTCCTCCCAACCAATTCCTGTTTCCTTCCATTGCTATTCATCTCTGAACACAGTAAACCATAAGAATACATAGTCTCAAGAGAACTTGTGTCGTTCCATAGTACATGTTCCAACCTCCATCGCTTCTATTTGTATACTTGTTGACCATCTGTCCATTATTCAGTTTGTCACAAAGCCTCTGTTGGAAAAAAGCCAACAACCTGAGAACTGAAGGTGCATTTCTTGAGTAGGTATTTTTTTGTTCTTCCTGTAATGAGTCAGAGTATGGTATAAGGTGTTCCTTTTGAGGTAATAAAATTATAAATATAATATGATTCAGAAAAAGTTCTGAAAAGTATTTTGATGTATGAGCTTGATACAGTTAATGTTCAAGGTTTAAAATTCTTGATACACACCCATAGCAGTGTTTAAGAAAGATAAGGCTTGCTATTGTAGTCAAACAAAGCTTTGCTGCTGAGACCATTTATTTATGAATTTTAGTGTTAAAAAGATCAGCATGTCCATCTTACTCTGTACATGGAGTACTTTTCCCTCTTCTTTTTGATCTTTATGTGGAGTTTGTTTGAAGACCATTTTTTTCTGACCAGGAAATATTGCATAGCAGCATTCAGTGTTCAGCTAAACTGTCACCTGCATAATACAGACTTGATCGGGAGTGAGGTCAAGCATTTGCTTGAGTTCCAAGGACAGAAAAGGGTACGCCATTATAGCAGCATGACTTTACATGACTTTACCATTACTTGGCATGGGACCATGATGAAAGCTAGAAGAGTCAGAGAGAGCTCATGATTTCCAGATCTCCATCTCTTCCAGAAGGATCATCAATATTGCTTTATTTAAGAGTCTCCCAAATCTTGGAGATAACATTGCTTATCTTAAATTAGCCTTCTCAATCTGGGGCTTGCCAGATATATCGGGTTATGACTATATGGTTTGGAGATGATGAGAGCTGTAGTCCAAACACATTTGCAGAAACCAAGTACGGGCTTAAATAGCTTGTGGTCCTTCCAATAGATTTTTCTGATCTTCTGATTATCTTTTTCTGGCAAAGTAGTTTTGGCTAGAAGCGGGGGGGGGGGGGGAATGTATTTCTTTCTAAAAAAAAAAAAAGGTAAAGGTTCCCCCCGCACATTTGTGCAGTCGTGTCCGACTCTAGGGGCCGGTGCTCATCTCCGTTTCTTAGCCGAAGAGCCAGCGTTGTCCGAAGATGTTTCTGCAGTCATGTGGCCGGCATGATGCGCGCGGAACGCTGTTACCTACCCACTGAAGTGGTACCTATTAATCTACTTGCATTTGCATGCTTTCGAATTGCTAGGTTGGTGAGAGCTGGGGCTAGTGCGGGAGCTCACTCCATCACGTGGGACTAGGGATTCGAACCTCCAAACATGCGATCTTCCGATCGACAAGCCTGGCGTCTTACCTGCTGAGCCACCACACCCCATATTTCTTCCTACACAAGTAAATATGTTTATGTCTGATTTAGTATCAAACATTTTAAAAGGTTCTACCTTTGTATACTTACTGATAATAGATTTTGGTGTGTATAAATGAGACAAACCTATTTTAGTAAAGGTAAAGGTACCCCCCGCACATTTGTGCAGTCGTGTCCGACTCTAGGGGCCGGTGCTCATCTCCGTTTGTTAGCCAAAGAGCCAGCGTTGTCCGAAGACGCTTCCACGGTCATGTGGCTGCATGACACGCATGGAACGCTGTTACCTACCCACCGAAGTGGTACCTATTAATCTACTTGCATTTGCATGCTTTCGAATTGCTAGGTTGGCAAGAGCTGGAGCTAGTGCGGGAGCTCACTCCGCACACAGGGCTAGGGATTCGAACCTCCGAACTTGCGATCGTCTTGTTAAAACACATGAATATCTCATGCTGATTTGTTTTTTTTCTGTTGCAAAAGCAGATTATTGCTTTCCCCCCTACTGCTAGGTGTCTTGACAGAAACCAACATACTAGAAAAATTCATTAACATGAGTTAACATTTCTTCTATCAGGAAGCTAATTTTATTGTAGGTTATACTGTGCTATTTGCATAGAAAATCACCCTGAAGGGAAGAAGCAAAGTTGTCTCTTGCTTCTTTCCTCCTCTTGTGAGGCCTTTTCTCAAATGGCAGGTCTTCATTTGCAGTGTATAGTAACTATATTTTAGATAAATACTACCTTGCATACCTATGTGAAAGTCAGTCACAGTAAAATAGTGAAACTTTCATCTTGTCCCTGCAAAACTCAAACCCTTGCAATGAAGATTGGACTTAGCATCATGTTAATGGTTTGATTATTCCCCCCCTCCCCTCTCCCCGTATGACCCTTTTGGAAAAGCTTCCAATTAAGCAAGCCCATTCATAGTATTCCAAGCCCTTTTGTAGGTCACCTCTGATAAAGTGTAGACTGTTTTGCAATGAAAGAGAGCAAGTTTGGTGTAGTGGTTAAGGCATCAGGCTAGAAACTGGGAGACCATGAGTTCTAGTCCCACCTTAGGCACAAAGCCAGCTGGGTGACCTTGGGCCAGTCACACACACTCAACCTAGGAAGAAGGAAGCAATGGCAAACCACTTCCAAAAAACTGCAGGGACAAGTTCAGACAGTCACTAGGAGTCAAGACTGACCTGAAGACACTATCTACAGTATCTAAATATGTTTTGCAATGAATGCTTTAGTTTAGTTTAAAGAGGTAGTATATAACCTGCGGAATTAACGTAAGTGTAAAATTAGCAAATCTGGATATAAGTGGAAGAACAGACCATTGTTTAGGGGGGAGGATGTAGGTGTGTGTGTGTGTGTGTCATTCATTCCATTCATTGGCGATCACTCGTAGCCGAGTAAGATTGTCTTCCAAAGGTAAAATTTTAACGGTGGATCCGTAAGTGGCTGTAAAGGCCAATTTTGGATCCGCACAACCTCCCACAATGAGGGCATAGGTTTCCGGGTGGGAGACGGTCATGATGAGGGTCTGCCTGACGTGCCTTCCTTTTAGCTCTTTTATCCTTTTCGCCCTGTACTCGTGTTTCTTCAAAGTCCATAGCGCCATTAATAAAGGATGACCTCCAATTGAAACGCTCATGAGTTAGGGCTTCCCAGTTCTCAATGCTGATATTACATTTTTTTAACTTAACTTTGAGAGTATCTTTGAATCTCTTTTGCTGTCCACCAATATTCCGTTTTCCATTCTTAAGTTGGGAGTAAAGTAGCTGCTTTGGAAGACGATGGTCAGGCATTCGAACAACATGACCGGTCCAGCGAAGTTGATGTTGGATTATCATTGTTTCAATGCTGGTGGTTTTCGCTTCTTCTAATACGCTAACATTAGTCCGCCTATCTTCCCAAGTAATTTGCAGAATTTTTCGGAGGCAGCGTTGATGGAATCTTTCAAGAAGTTGGAGGTGGCGTTTGTAGAGGGTCCATGTTTCACAGGCGTACAGAAGGGTTGGTAGTACAATGGCTTTGTAAACAAGCATTTTGGTCTCCCTGCGAATGTCCCGATCCTCAAACACTCTACGCTTCATTCGGGAGAAAGCTACACTCGCAGAGCTCAGGCGATGCTGAATTTCAGCGTCGATGTCGGCTTTTGTAGATAGATGGCTGCCGAGATAAGAAAAGTGATCGACATTTTCTAGTGACACACCTTTAAGCTGGATTGATGGCGCTGCGGAGGGATTGGTTCGAACTTGCTGGTAAAGCACTTTGGTTTTTTTAATGTTAATCGAGAGGCCGAGTTTTTCATATGCTTCTGCAAAGATGTTTAGGATAGTTTGAAGATCTTCCTCGGAGTGTGCACAGACTACGTTATCATCAGCATATTGAAGTTCTATAACAGAAGTTGCAATTACCTTATTTTTTGCTTTCAGCCTACTAAGATTAAAAAGCTTTCCATCTGTTCGATATATAATTTCTACACCAGTAGGAAGTTTCTCTTCAACAAGGTGCATAATCATAGCGATGAAGATAGCGAATAAGGTTGGAGCAATAACACATCCCTGTTTAACGCCGGATTCCACTTTAAATGGATCGCTTTGAGAGCCATTGTTATTCAGGATTGTTGCCATCATGTCGTCACGGAGTAGCCGCAAGATGTTCACAAATTTATCAGGGCATCCGATTTTCAGAAGGATGGTCCAGAGAGCAGTACGATTTACAGTATCATGTGTGTGTGTATACACATACTGAGAGGGGCAAGCAGGTAAATAAACTGTTTGATTACAAACAGAACCCAGTTTTCTATATCAAAAAATATTTGTTAAAATTTCCTTGTTTCCCTGTTAATGGCCATATTATTGAGCTGTCTCTGAAATGGCTTCTCTCCATCCTGAATTACAGCAGCTCTACTGCTGTCTGACATTTTATTGGTAGAAGTGTGGCTTCAGAAATCAATCAAAATCCTGGTATGCAGGATCAGTTGATTTTCCTGCCCATCTTCCAATCCATACAAGTTATTCCCTATTCAGACAATCATTCTTGGTTTTTGAGATTCCAAAGGTAATCATATTCTTTTATCTTTGTCCTTCAGGTGATGCTGAAGGCAGCTGCAATGCTGAGTCCCTCTCATTACTGACTTTTCCTCTCACTCGCTCCCAGCTTGCAACTCTACTGAGATATACTAAGTAGTTTGTGTCCTCTGCAGGTAAAGTACAAGATCCATAGGGAACAATGAATGAATCACCACATTGCTCTCCAAACTCTCCTATTCCTACGTTTTCTCCAGTTATGTACTCTTCTACAGGAGAAAAACATCTCTTAAGAAGGAAAGGGACAATGGAAATAGGCAGGGGAGAGGAACAGGCACTTTTCATAGGTTATGCAACACTACCAATAGCAGCCAATGTTCATGGACAGAATCCCTAGTCTAAGTTTTTGGTGCCTAATATGAGACATTTAATAGCAAATCCTCTGCCAGCAAAATCACACATATGCAATAAAAGGAGCTTGCTTAGTGAGCAAGGTGAAATCTGTGCTCATGTAATTCTATGTCACTGCTTACTCTCCTGGATTAAGGCTGCAAACAAGACCAGACTGGGTCTTGCTACATCAGTGCTTTCCAAACTGTGTGTCGAGACAAAACCCGGAAGTGCTGATGGTGCGTCACTGCTGCCCCTGCGGCGGCACACGTGGTGACAGCGGTGGTGCGCTTCCATGCACACCGCCGCCGTTGGTGTGTCGCCAACAGCGGGACTTTGGAAAGCACTGTGCTACATCATGGAAAGCTTTCTGCTTCATTCAGACCAGTCTGAGGAATACAAACGTAGGTGGCCTATTCCTCCAAAACCAAATATTTAGAGCATAGCTTTCCAAACTGTGTGTCGCGACACAATACTGTGTCACCTGCGGGGCCCAGGTGTGTCGCGTCAAAACCCGGAAGCACTGATGGCATGCTGCCGCCGCGGCCGTGCGCACAGCGGTGGGCCATCAGCACTTCCGGGTTTTCGCACAGCACACAAGGACACCGCTGCGGCGTGCGAAAATCTGAAAGCGCAGCGGCGGCGCGCAAAACCCCGAAAGCGCCGCGGCAGCGGTGCTTCTGGGTTTTCTCACGCGCCGCCGTTGGTGTGTCACCACGGGAAAACTTTGGAAAGCCCTGCTTTAGAGGATTTATTGCAGACCAGCCTGACAAGAAACACTGACAACTGCAGGATGGGAGCGAAACAGGCAAGAGATCTGGAATTTCCAGAAGGAAATCAGCAGAAATAGAAGAAAGAACAGCCATTGACTATTTGTCCTTCCATTTCATTACCTCTGACTCATTTAACCTCCAGCCCAGAGCTATAATTGTTCCCTCCATCAAATACTATATTGTTTTTCTGGCATGCAAATAGCCCAGACTGCTAACCTAAAGCTGGCACACAAAATATAGCATCTTCCATTCTTCACCTGAGCAGTGAACACCCCTGTAGAAAAGGAAATGAGTTCCATTCCTCAAACAAACCTAACCCTGCTCAATCAATGGGTGTTCTTGCACACAAGCATCTTAATAAGGAAAAACAACCTTTATCTCATCCAGCAACCTTTATCTCATCCAACAATGGCTGAGAACTAAAGTTCCCCCCTTAATGCTCATTAAAGTTCCCCCTTAATGCTCATTCATTCCTTCCCTCCTTAACACCTTGCTGAATCCTCCCCTATCACCAAGGTCAGCTCTAAATTCCTTTAAACTTAGTTCATGTGTTGGATTTATATGCCACCGTTCTTCCAAGAGCTCAAGAGCTTACGTGGGGATCTTCCTTCATTTTATGGCAGCACCAGGCCAACCATATTTGGCCTCAGAAGCTAGGCAGATCACATGAGAATCTCAGGGAGGTTGATTGATCACGAGCTTCCCCCCAAGGTCCGGATGGCCCCCTCTCTGCTGTTTTTTAGAAGAGCCATGAGGACTTGGATCTTCACCAGGTGACTTCAGCGACAAAAAGAGTGAGAACCCTCACTTCATCATGCTTGCCATCTTTTATCTTTATTGTTCATGTTTTATTGATTTGATTGTAATTTATTTGATTCTTGTGAGTCTCCCAGACTTGTTGAGAGTCAGAAGGCATGCAAGTTTTATTATTATTATTGTTGTTGTTGTTGATCGCACAGTCAGCCAGATGTTTAGACTGGATTTGGCATTTTGTCCACCAATTGAGTCCTTCCAAAGGACCTGAGATAGGCAGAGGTTTATCATCATCATCATCATCATCATCATCATCATCATCATCATCAAACAAACATCATCATCATCATCATCATCATCAAACAACCAACCTTCCTGAAAGGCAGCAATGGCAAACCACTTCCCTAATGCTGCCAAAAAGCCTGCGTGTATACAGCTACCAGGAATCAAGCCGAACTTGAGGGTATTTTTAAAAAGGTAAAGGTTCCCCACACACATTTGTGCAGTCGTGTCCAACTCTAGGGGCCGGTGCTCATCTCCGTTTCTTAGCCGAAGAGCCAGCGTTGTCTGAAGATGCTTCCACGGTCATGTGGCCGGCATGATGCACGCGGAATGCTGTTACCATCCCACCGAAGTGGTACCTATTAATCTACTTGCATTTGCATGCTTTTGAATTGCTAGGTTGGCAAGAGCTGGGGCTAGTGCGGGAGCTCACTCCGTCACGCGGGGCTAGGGATTCGAACCTCCGAACTTGCAATCTTCTGATCGACAACCCTGGCGTCTTATCCACGCCCCTCCTGAGGGTATTTTTACCTCATAGTATTTATGCTCCATTTTTCAATGAGTACTGAGGGCTGCTCAAGAAATGAGAAGGTATCAAATAAATGAACCATATCTGGAAGCTAAATCCATAAGTGTCATTCTGTGGACACTTTGGATGTCATTTGTTTCACACAATCCATTGACAGCAACATCTCCTTGTGACCAGATGTTGAAGTAAATAACCCAATCTCAGGCCCTCTAAGAAGGCATTATAGTCATACTTCCAAAGAGAGGGGAACAGGAAGGCACAAATATCAGCACTGCACAAAGGCTTCCTCAAGTGTAAAGCTGATAGGAACTACAGAGCTGGGGGAGGGCAAATGTCACTATACACTGTATTCCCCTCCTGCTATTATATTCCCTAGATACAAAATGCTGCTTATATTACATATCTCAAAACTTAGAGGCTATCAAAGATCATCTCCTCTAATTTCCTCAAGAGGAAAAAAGGCATTTATAAACAGATTGAATCTGACAGAGGCATCTACAAAAAATCCACTTTCACATTAGCTTTTTATGGCTTTAGTTACAACTTCATTTTATCCATCTATGGAATTTCCCATTTCCTTTAAAAACATTTGTTTTATTATGATTTATGTCAGCCCTTTGAGGTAGGCCAGGTCATGACACAGGCCCAGCAAGGATTCCAGGAATGCTCTTCAGTGGAGTAAGGTAGAATAATGGAATCTTGAAAGCCCGTCCAAGTTTCTTTCTGTCCCATCTTACACTAAACAAAATCAAGGTGGGGTTATTCTGAGTTTCTTTTCCATGCTTCCCTCTTCCTCAGGACTGTATAAACTTTTCTGCAAGTCCCCCCTTAATGCTCATTCATTCCTTCCGTCCTTAACACCTTGCTGAATCCTTCCCTATCACCATGGTCAACTCTAAATTCCTTTACACTTAGTTCATGTGTTGGATTTATATGCCACCATTCTTCCAAGAGCTCAAGACAGCTTACGTAGGGATCTTCCTTCATTTTATCCCCACAACAGCAACAGCATTGCATATATTTTATTTATTTATTTACCAAACTTATATGGCCGCCAATCTCATATAATGATTCTAGGTGGCTCACAACAATCCATAAAACAAAGATAAAAACAAAATTACCTTTCCCCCCAGTCTCTGAAGGACAGTCACTGGCTCAAAGTCACCTATGAATTTCCACGGCCCACGGTAGACTTAAACCTGAGTCTCCCTGGTCCTAGTTCAACACCTTTAATCACTACACTATAATGGCTTTCATATTTCCTTTTACAAATAACTTTAAAACCCTATTTTATGACAATCAAAATATGTTTTTTGTAATGAGCCACAGTGGGAGAACTTGGGAAACATTCTCCCCCTCTCAGTGAATGGTAGATGTAAAAAGTAATTAAGTGCAAAGAAACATAAGTTTATGAAGTCTTCTCCAATCTGGTAACCTTCAGAAGTGTTGAGCTAAAGCTCCCCCAATTCCAGTCAACATGACCAATTGCATGTAATGGAAAGAGTTATAGGAGTTATAACTATCTGGAGGATATAAAATTGAGGCAGGCTAGTTTTGCAGTTTCTAAGTAAATAAGCTTGAGTCTACAAGTAGTGTGTTTATATGATATGAGATAGATGGATCTGCTAGATCATAAAAATATACACTTGTTATCTCAGATGTACAGGAAAATGCCATAAACCAGCAGTGCACAGTTACAGAGGAAATGAAATCCAGTTGTGCCACTTGGGGAAGTAAAGTATGTGTTAATATATTTTGAATGAAAGCAAGCACAATGGACTTTCTCTATACCTGCCTTATAAGGCCTGCCAATGGGCTCCTCCTCAAAATGAAACTAGTTTTGCCAGGCCATTCCTTATTTGCTTCAACTGCTCACTCTCATTTGCAAAGCTGGATGGCAGAAAAACTCTCAAAAAGCTGCCATTGCTGATTGTTTTACTTAAATATGCCTTAGCTGAGGAGAATGGGTCAAAAGTGAAGATGTCCTTAGGATCAGATGACATATCATGAGCTGAAGGACAAGACATGGGACCAGACTGAGCTTTTGGGTGAGCAGTCACTTAATCCCAGCACAGATAAAGCACTGCCAGTTTGCATCAGGAAGAGGTGTACATAAGAACAAGACTGTGCTTATCACAGCAACTGATAACAAGCTGTGAAGGTTGACCTTTCTAATGTCCCCTTCATAAACACATGTTAGTGAATTGCAAGAGTGCAAAAGGTATGCATAAATCTCACCCCCTCTTCTCTATGCTCAGCTTCAACATGTAGACTACAGGAACATATTTTACAAAGTTACTTAGATCTTGGAGTAGTTAAAATGACAATTAAACATCAAAACTTAGTGCTGTTGGAATGGGAGCCTAGTTACTATCCTAGGAAGGAAAGAGGGACTTGCAAGCAGGATAATCCTCAGGGCAAGGTTCAGTGTGCATAATGTTACTATTACTAAGATAATGCATTCTGATAATTCATCAGTGATATGTAAAGCACAATTTCAGTAAAGTTTTCTCACAGTTTATTGAGATATACTCAGTCCTTGACAGTCAATTGCAATATGCACAACCATATGGCAAAGATAACTACAGAATAATCAGCAGCATTATGTCAGAATCATAAGCACAGCAACCTCAGTTGAAAACAGTTTAGGAGATCCTTGTAGCCATGTCATGAATTTCTACTTTGGAGCAGTAGCACACAACTAAAAGCACCCCAGGTGTGATGGAATGTGAGGGTGACCTTGGAGAATAGAGGGAAGAGATGCTGCCTAGGGAATGGTCAGATAAAAGGAAAGGGGGTCCAAGAGAGGGTAACTCTAAAGAAGAAACTTAGGAAAGACCTGCCCTGACCACTCAAGAGATAAATAGGGAGGGGGGGAGATTTGTACTTTCAGACTTGCAAGATTCTGTTAATGTAGCCTTACGATAAAGTAGAATTAGCTCATCTAGTCGTGTTTCCTGTCTGGTTTACCTGGAAGGGCTGACACCAGGAGAGAGGAATATGTTCCAGCAATTCAATAAAACCTCGATATAAAGGAACCTATATGGCTTGACATCCATCTACTAAAATACCACCAGAGATTCAACCCATCCAAAGAGATCCTCAAAGGAGAAGTTGCTCATGGTACCCCACTTCCATGAAGTGAGGGGACGCTGGAACTAGAAAGCATTGCTTCTCCATCATTACATCTATGCTACAGCACAAATTCCAGCTTGAAGTTCAACTGGCCTCCTCTGTGATGGAGAAACTTTTAAAGAGTAAAATATTTAAGGGGGCCTTTAAAGTGTGATTTTCCAGCACCGTTACTCAGATGTTATCTATTTATTATTAGCTACTATATTATTGGTTTATTCTTTTAGTGTACTGTATTGTGTTACTCTTAATTAGCATGTAACATTGTACTGTATTTCAGTATGTCATAACCTGTTAAGAGCCTAGAAAATTCAGCAGCATACAGATAAATCAATAGATTTATCTGTATGCTGCATTTATTCACCTCCAGCTTCTGGCATACTGAGGAATTCCATACCTTAATCTAGCCTACATTCTTAGGTGTCGTGAATAACAGACTCTATGAATTTGTTTCAGCCTTGGGGGTGGGTTTCCCCCCCCCCAAGCTATAAGTTAGCAGCAATGATCAATTTAGCTCTTGACAAACATACTAGAACACCCTTCCCCAAACTGGGGCACCTCAAATGGGCACCTCTGAACTCCCAGGCAACAGGCTAGTAGAAATTTTAGGAGTTGGAGCCACATTTGGAGGATGGCAGGTGGGAGAGATTACATCAGACATGATATTGCAAAATTCAGGCACACTGAAACAATGGACTAGAACATTTCAGTTTGAGTCTCCACGTATATAATGTCCATGTATATAATGTCCACAATCTTCCTTCCCATGTTGGGCTTAAATAGGTCCAAAATATCTAAAGGAGCAAAATACCCCATGAGATCATCCCTGCCCCTGTCATATAAATTTTGAACTGTTTCCATTACATATCCTGTGAAATGTAAACTATATGATTATATGCTTCATTTAAAAAATTGAGGCATTTAAATGCAGATAATAAAATGAACCTGGGATTTATGGAAACGAACAGCAGAAGATAAGACACTGGAGTAGGAACAGAAATTACAAGGCTGAGATGCGAGCTGCAATTTAACTGATAAGGCTGATTATTGCTAGAAAATGGGAAATTTGAAATCACAGGAAAGTTGTCAATTTTTTTAGAATCAAAATGTTCTAATTAATGCAAAAACCAATACCACCTACCCAAATTTAAGGACACAAATAGTCAATTAATTATAGCATTTACAAAATACATTTCAAATATCAAAAGTAATTAAGTTAAATTCTACTTTTCAAATATCAAAAGCTATTAAATCAAGTCAACAGTCTTTACAAAATCCTTGTAAAACATGTCCCTAGCTTTCTAAGACTGCCTAAGTGAGTTTTTTTGGCTAAAGAAAGATCTGAAATAAAAACTTATCCAGCTCTCATTCTTCTAGTGTAATCCAATAAATATTTACCTAGAAGTAAATGAGAATGTTCAGTCGTGCTTACTCTCTTGTTTGTATGTACTGTATGTATGTTAGGATTGCAACAGCTGAACAATTAAACAATGTAAATTAAAAGACAGCTCGAGAAATCCCAGATCAGTGCCATAAGACAAATAGTACATTTAAGTATTATCTGAATGTCAACTGAAAGTTTAGTGGTTAATTATGCAAATGAATTATTTAATCTTTTTTCCTCATGGGCTACTGCATTTAAACCTCCACATTTATTAACATTTGCCTATCGTTTCAGAAACACATGGCCAGAGGTTCTAAAACTCTGCTTCACACAAGAAAGAAAAAGGGTGATTTGTAGAGCAGATGAGACCAGACAACACAGAGGCTATTTTAACTCACATGAGATTTACATGCCATTAATTTTAATAATGTAAGAAGGGGGGAAATAGCAAATAGCATTCAAGGGGAGATGGCTCCATAAGAAGTAAAAAGCTCTGAATTATAGTGATAAATTAAGGTAGCTTCCAACATCCAATTTTAATTCCTCATACAGTATTCAACCTAGTATAGGCAGATAGTCTAGCTGAATGAATACACAGAAGAAGGAAACGGTAGAGAGTAATAGCAAGGGCAGAGGTATTACCTGGCTGATTTGAGAAAACTAGCCATTAATTTTTTGGACACAAAGCAGCAAAAAC
Organism: Charina bottae; assembly: GCA_023362775.1. Lineage (NCBI taxonomy): Eukaryota > Metazoa > Chordata > Lepidosauria > Squamata > Charinaidae > Charina > Charina bottae. Next base: position 25,884,572 of record JALMGJ010000003.1, read on the forward strand.
AAAATCTCACATTTTTCCTGTTTGTCTAGACAGGGAAAGAAGGAAAGCCCAAAGTGAATCTGACATAGATTGGGCTTTGCATACGAATACAAAGCCACAACCCTGACATGATTGAACTCCTGACTTTTCCAATAGCCAACTTGTCCAGGAAGTTGAACAGGAAAAATATGAAATTCTGGCTTAATTGTTCAACTGCATTGAAAATACTGGTACTTAAGAAGCTAATAAAGAATCTAACTTCTATTGATTCTTTTTTAAGAGAAACTGATATGCATGGTTATGGTTTATAGATGAAATTTTCTCCCAAATGTTTATGTGAACATGTAGGACTCTTGGGCACAATAGTGTATTACCTCAACCCAATTCCAAGCAGAAGTGTGATCAATGAGTTTAGGAATGCAGCTGATCCCTTTTGACTTGTAAAGCCTTTAAAATTGTTTTAATTATTGGTTTACCATATCAGCAATATTAGTAAGAGGGGGGAAATGTTACATAAGGGGAGAAAATTGCTTAAACACTCATACAGTACTTTCATTGGCCAAGCACAACAGGGATGTAAAGTAATGTCTCCCTGTCTTCAGTTCAGCAACCAGAAACAAATCTTATAATTTTTTATAATCAAGAATTACCATCCCACTCAAAAGGAATTCTTCATATGGAAAATATTTTTGTCAGTCTTAACATTCCAAAACCACTGCATTTTTCAAGGGTTTCGGTTTAACTTTGGTTCAATTGTATGATTTAGAGCAGATTCCTGAATTTGTGATATCAAGATTACAAGAACCCTAACTTCAGTTCTATCTAAAGCTTGAGAGGATGATGATATCACAAAGTTTGAGAATCCTTCTCTTATTGGTATTCTTGTGATTCACCATGTTTTTCATCTCTGTTGACATAATGCAGCTTTTTTCAAGATGTCTTGGTAGATCCTAATTGTTAACTATTTACAGTAGATATTTTTCATTTTGAAGGACTAACATGATGAATTATTGTCAGAACCAGTTGTGAACTAATTTGAGAAAAGCAATTCAAAACTTTCCCAAAGAGATACTGTGAAACATAATTAACAAAATAGTCTTCAGTTTCAGTTCTTTGTTGAGTTAGCAAACTAATGCCCATGTCATAAAAACCACAAACATGAAATTGCTACACAGATAAAACCTCCATCCATCATCACAAACCCTCTGTAGGGCCTATTAGGATTCCCCTTTAATAATATTTGAACTCAGACTGTGCAAGAGACCTACAAACCCAAGGGCAACTGGAGCACTTGGGTGTGGTGCATCAAACCCAGCTGTTTCAGCTCAGCTCTCTTGTATTCATCTCACTTTGTTTCAAAGGGCCTATGCAAAGATGAGAATATAATTATTGAGGTTGTCCTCCTTTGTCCCAGAAAGTTTTTCCATGTGCAGCATGAGAATACTAAAAGCATGCTGTACATTTACTGACAAAAAAGGATTGTCAGGGATATCTATAGCCAGTACCAAAATATGTGAGAAAGGGTTACAGTCAGTTTTAGCGCTGAAGTCAGACACCATTAATTGTCAGAGCTTTTGCATGATGGTAGAAACCAAGCTTCTACCCTTTTACAGGAATTGGGGGTGGGAGGAGCGACAGCTAATGGTGGAAAGAAGTTTCTTCTCATTCTTGCCACCTCATTCCATGCACTTCATTTCCGTGCTACCACTGTTCACTAGATGAACAGCTGACCAAAAAAAATGTACAAGCTTTCCCACAATTTCAATTCAGATGCTTTAATGAACATTGTAGGATCAATGAGCTCCAAAAAGAAATCTGCAAGTGAAGCACTTACTCAGTGATTCCCAAGATTTGGGATGAACAACAATCGAATTTAGATAAATAGAATACGATAATAGAATAGGAGAGGATAAAACCTATTTGGAATATTTTATGTGGAAAACCCTAGTACAAATGCATTACAGAAGTCATCTTACCTTTCTCATACAACTCTTCCATGGCCCGCCAAGTTTCTGCTCTGACTTCTCGACTGCTTTTTCCAGGGACTTGTGCATCTGGCCAATGTACTAAATAAAGATCTAAACAAACAAACAAACAAAACTATTTTATTTATACTTTTCATTAATCAACAAGCCTAATGATGCATGCAGTACATATAGCACAAAGATAAAGTCCTATTTATACAATTCCAGTTCAAATGTTCCTTCTTAAAATCCAGGGAAAACCACTTTTCTAGATGCTCACAAAAGTAGCTATGCTAAGGATAGTCATGTACAAAAATAGCTTCAAGCCATGCTTGAGTCATTTGACTTCTAGTTCCACAAACTGATTAAGTAGCAGCCATGAGAATATTCAGTGGTGGTTGCCATAATTTATGCAGCATTTATACAATAGGCCTATACAATTTTTAACCTACTAAGATGATTGTGGCCAACTATCCATGTTTCTTATGTTTCTCAATATTTCTCCCTCTTTTTGTAAGGCCCAGACAGAAAGCAAAATCAAGAGGTTTATTAAGATCCCTGTACATTATTGCATGTAACTGATGGGGTACATTTAGCTTGATATGTTGTGTATCATGCCAGGATATAATATTGAGACAATGGCCATAACAAATCCCTGTAAAGAAACTATATACTTTGCCCTCACTACAAACTGTGCAAATATAACACTTTAGTTTTCTATACACAAATGAATGGCAGCCATTTGTTTAAATAGGCTCCTTTAGAAATAAAATAGTTGTAGTGAAAGAGTAGCAAATCTATCGCCAAAGCTTCAGATACAAAAGAGTTAAAGGATACTTAAACTGGGCCTGCCAATCTAAAGATTAGGCAGAAACCAGCAGAATCTAGGAAACTCAAACTCTGAGCAATCAGTTTGGACCAGGAAGTTTTCTCTCTCTTTCAGGTGAACATTAGAAAATCTAGAGGGACTGGAGAATCAGAAAGAAAATAGCCATCTAGGGAATAGTAGAACTAGATATGATTAAAATCCTTTTGTTATTTAACGAATTGCCTGAATTTGTGCCCTTCTATCTTGAGTCCTATTTTGTTGTACCTGTATTATCTACTGTATCTATCTATCTATCTATCTATCTATCTATCTATCTATCTATCTATCTATCTATCTATCAATCATATTTCTTTACCACCCATCTCATATTGCAACGACTGTGTGCATTCAGATATATTCCTGCCTGGAAAAGCAGACACAGAGTGAAAGACTGCAGGAGTTATGATTTCTTCCTTCTCTATTTTTTTTCCATTATCTTCAATTCTCATTCTCAATTCTCATTCCTTAATCTTAATTCACCCAAATAAAAGACTGGTACCTTCTTCTGAAATCAGCAGTCTCATTCTGACATGGAATTTAGCTTATTACATGTTCCATCTGCTCTGCTAAGCTATAGAAAAGGAACAATCTAAGACAGGAGGACTTCCCCCCCTTTCTTTGTCCTTAGAAACAATGCAGACAGAATCAAGATGGCAGCATACTGAAGAGTGTGGGGGGATGCAGCAGGTTGTGGGTGCAGGGCCCAAACCACCGCATTCCTAGATACGTGCATGTTTTGCAAACAGCCACCCCATTATAGTAGTATGTTACTATATTAATAAAATAAATAGGAATAGTAGGAATAAAAGGACATTCACTAATCACTAAAGAGCTATGAAGTTTGGGACATTCTCCTTGTATTAATTGAGATATGAGACTAATTTGATCAAAGTCTGAACCTATGAACTTCAGTCTCTATGGACCTAATCCAGATCTAGAAGAATACAGGAATAACCTTGAAGAAAATATGGAGCAGTTGTTAAAAAAAATCAGCTAAGCCCAGGAAGACATGAAGGGGTGACGAAGAAACTCAAGATTGCCCCACCTTGATTCTCTTAGGTATAAGAGGAAGACAAAGAGAAACTCTATAGTCTATATAGTAATATAAAGTTCTAGTATTGCTTGAGGTATCTGTTTCCTGAAGTGGTCTACTTCAAAGGGCTTACACCAGGCCTCTATCCACTTGAACACATAGTTCAAGTGAGTCAGTCGGAGACCTGCAATGTGCTATTTCCAATTTGCCAAGGGAGGAATGATATTTTGCTCACATAGAAGCTGATAACTGTCTTGTGGGTTCCATAATGCCTTTGGTGACAACCACACTCATGCACAAATGTGTGGACTAATTTGAGGAAAGGACAAAATCCATGGTTGCTGCTGACACTGCAGCATTCAAATAAATAGTAAGCAAATGCTTACTCATCATTTGAGCGGCTAAATGTGCAATGTCAGGGAACAGCTTTAGAAATGTACAATTTTTAAAGGCAGACCCAAATTTCATTTGACTTTTTACATTTAATCATACAAACTAGATGTTGAAATACGTCTGTAAAACTCACTGGGAATTATATTAATTTTCTTAGTGACATCAGTGGGATTTAAATGAGCAATAAGCTGCAAATATTCTTTGCTAGTGATACCAAATATCATTGTAAGAAAAAAGTATTATTTTGTTGTGCTACATGTACTGTAACTTTTAGCTTAGCACAACAGTTACATACCAAACACCTGACAATGAAACCAGTTTCTTGAATTTTGAATTTCTATTCAATATGGACAATCAAAATGAAGTTATACAATGGTAAAATAGTAATCTCCGGTTAAGATGTGCATAAACAAACAAACAGCAAAACAAAACACATTTCAATGTATATAGATTTTCAGCCAGATATTCTGCCTTCTCAAGCCACATTGGTATCTCATTAATTTTCAGTGACTGTTCCCAGGCACTGTCAGGGCTTAGAAGAGAAGTTCATCTTTATTAAAAATGCAAGACTATCAGCGTGTTTGTTAGTAGAACTAATATTTGCAATTCCATCAGAATTCCTAACACAATAAAAGAGGAGCTGTTAAACTAGTACCAGAAAGCAATTCAAAACATACATGGGAGAGAATAGAACAGCTTATATATTCAGCGAACCACAAGGCTGATGCGGGGGGGGGGGGATATTATCATGACGTAGAGTCCAGATCCCAAGGAATGCAAGCTCTAAAGCCAAACCTAAACATTTTATATTTTTATAATGTTTTATTGATGGATGCCCAAAGCCAGATTATAATAATTTATATGGAAAAAGTGAAAATCATGTATTTTATAAAAAATGAAGAGTGGAATGTATTTATTAAAATACTGCTCCCACAATTTGGTACATTTTCAATTTCTCATCAGTGTTTAATTTGCTACACGTTGAATACAAAATCTGCAAATGGGAACTTCAGGATGCCCGCATGCACAGATCTTTATCAGCACAGCTCCAGACTCACAAAACCTCAATGACATATGACATTTTGCTTCAGTGTTTTATTTTGGAGAATTTGGAAACAATTTCTGTTCCAGATCCACTGAACTGTACATTAGTAGAAATGGACCAACCATTTGCTGTAGTGCCTATTAATTTTGGAAGGAATTTCAGAAGGAATCCTCTGCAGATGTGCAATTGTTTGTATTTTAACTGATGATTTTGATGAGATGAGTGAAAGAACTCTTTTAAGATTTTATAACTGAAATGAGTGAGATGTTTTTTAAAAACAGGACATTGTCTGAAATAAAAACACTGAACATGAACTCTCAAAGGGCAACAGGGCAGATAACTGATAAACCTAACCAGATCTAACTACTTCTGAATAGTCACTGGTCAGTGACAGCTATATATATAAGGTACAATGCAACCCTCAGATTAATAAATACTATCCTACTGCATGCAGAGATGTAACAAACTGTTGTTGGGAGACAGTGACAGAGGTCTGGCAAAGAGGATGAGAATGATTTATGCTCCAAGAGGGTTAGACCTCTGAGTCTCTTTTTTAAGACTTCCAATTTTGAATACTCGTCCCAACACAAGTTTATATATGAATGCTATTTCAGTCATAGCTCCATCTACTTCTAAATAAGTAGATTGATCCCCTGAGTAGGGTCAGTTCTCATATGCATTTACAAGAACTGACTGCAGTTTATTTCACATACTGGGAGAAGATGCACAATTTTAGTTCATATATACCTCCAACTCATTCCAAACAGATTAGGAGAAAATTTCCTAGTAACTTATAATGCTCATGTGAGAGCAAGACAAAGCTTTGCAGTGTCATGGGATACAAAGTACATGGTAGTGCTCATGCAGCATTTGTCTTCAACTCCTTAAAGCAGATGTGCCTTTTCCCAAGATCACGTGGCTCCCATCCAGATCTGCCAAGCGATCCCAAGAAAAGCCATGGTTGCCTTCAGGACTCACAGGACTCACATGGAGGTGGTACATCCATGACCCCAAATACTGCAAAGAATCTATTGCTTTTGAAAACAAAGCGCTGCAGAGTCATATAAGGTACTGGACAACAATCCTATAAACCACAAGAAAATGCAATTAGATTATATGGGTAGATAATAGTAATGTTGTACTTTGGAAAGTTCATGAACAATTAAGCAGAAGTAGTTATCTGAAATCTCCAGGAGAGCTAAGCTATCAAAAAGTGGAAATCAAGAAATCCAAACAGGCTAAACTGGAAAAAAATTAAGCAGACAGTATACAAACAGAAATTTATTTATTTATTTAATTTTTATCCCGCCTTTATTATTTTTATAAATAACTCAAGGCGGCGAACATACCTAATACTCCTTCCTCCTCCTATTTTCCCAACAACAACAACTTCCTCAACTATATACCAAACCATAATGAAGAATATTTGGAATGGAAATATTTCTTGAGAAGCACAAGGTCCAAATATGAGGCTTCTTTGAAATAATAAACTTCTTGAAATAAACTTGTGGTCTTGAAAGGGCATTAAGGAAAAAAAGAGGAGGGAGAAGAGTTAAATCAATCTTCCTTTCTGCAGTATTCAGCACTAGAAACCAAATTAAAATGAAAGAATAAAGACAAAAAAAGTAGAGGAACTAAAAGATAGGAAAGAAAAGTAAAACTATTTATTTAGACAGTATTTAATTATTGGCTCTTTGTTTATGAGAATATTCTTCAATATCTGCGATAGAACAGAAACACAATAGCAGTTCAGCATCATTTTCTGAATACAAAGGAAACTTTCAGTAAACCCATTTAACATGACAAACACAATATTTCAAGGAGGAGGAATATTTCAAGACCCTATTTCAGTTTGAATCACAACATGCTGAATAGGCTATCCGTAACTACTTTAATAAAAGGGGTGTGGTGGCTCAGTGGGTAAGACACCAGGCTTGTCGATCGGAAGATTGCAAGTTCGGAGGTTCGAATCCCTAGCCCTGCGTGCGGAGTGAGCTCCCGCACTAGCTCCAGCTCTTGCCAACCTAGCAATTTGAAAGCATGCAAATGCAAGTAGATTAATAGGTACCACTTTGGTGGGTAGGTAACAGCGTTCTGCACGCGTCATGCAGCCACATGACCATGGAAGCGTCTTCGGACAGCGTTGGCTCTTTGGCTAACAAACGGAGATGAGCACCGGCCCCTAGAGTCGGACACGACTGCACAAATGTGCGGGGGAGGTACCTTTACCTTTTAACTACTTTAATCTCTCTAACACACACAAACACAGAAAAGGCATGAGTGATACTTCCTCTTTCTCTGGCTTCTGTATCTTCTTAGAAGGAGATTGGAACACATGAATGACTTTCTGCAGTTCTTCCTGATTTGAAGAAAGTGTCCTGGTGCAACCATCATTCTAAGCTATGGCTTGCCTCACGGTGGCTTGCTGAATTTCTGGCTGTACTCACACAACATGCTAAGTCATAAATTATCATCACAATGGTTGTACTATGCCAAAACATATTGGCTTTAGCACAATATATGAACCCAACTGAACTATTGATCTTCCTTTGGGGAAGGTTTTCATCTACACCAATTTCTGATGCAACCAGGATGTATTAAGAATGTTTGCATCAAGCTTGACTTTTTCTCAAGTTAATTAATCATATTGTTGGAACAACAGGATAAGGAATTGTTTGCAACAGTTTAATTATACAATTCGTGGGAGTACTTCTAAGTCTTAAAACAATTTTTAGCATATCTTTCTAAGAAGTTTAAATCTGAGGCTCTCGATTTGTAAGGAAGTTTAAGAAAAAGCATAGATCAGTTTAAGCTGTGCTATTAAATGGCACCAAACTTGAACTTATTCTAGCTCTGTAGAGATCTTATGACAGCATAGCAGCTACATACAGGATTAAGAGCTATAATGTTAGCAAAAGCAATCATTTAAGGTAAGGAGTGTAGGATCACATGACCCTTTTTCTGAACTCTTCCCTTCTGCCTTAACTGAAGGGGATGCCTTAAGAGTACTGAAATTAGCACTGATATTAATAGTGGTTAAGGCTAAGCAGGATAGAAAAGTATTGACATTTTTGCACTTTGGCATTGGAGAAGAGTCCGGAGAATACCATGGATAGCCAAGAAAGCAAACAAACGGATAACTGAACAAATCAACTCAGAGTCTCAATCAAGGTACAAATGACCAGGCTCAAATTATCACATTATGTGAAGACCTAGCTCTCTAGAGAAGTCTATAAGGTTGGAAAAGATGGACTCAATTACAACACCAATGGACACAGCAGCAATGGGTGCACCTGAAAGACCAGGTTGGGGACAGATCATCCAAGAGAAAATCTATGTGATCACTAAGAGCTGACACTGACTTAATTCTCTTAATAACCTTCAAAATCCTTGTTAAGATGCGTTTTCTTTCCTATGGTTAAGAGATCAGCCCTGCTATATTTTCTCTGATCTAGAGCAATAATCTCATTAAAAATCCTTATGATCTGGAGCAATCATAAAAGCATGTTGTTGCAGGTGATGAAATAAGGAAAACATTAAATGCTCACCAAGATTTATTAATATAATAATCCAAATAGGATTAGAAAAACAAACACCATACCTAGATATTCCACCCCAAGTCTGTTGCAAGACTCTAAGCAGGCTTGCTTTGTTTTGTCATAGCCATAGTCAGCATGCCAGAGTTTGGTTGTTATCCAGAGATCTTCCCGTTCCACTCCACTCTCTTTGATAGCCTTCTGCAGGAGTGATTCACAGCCGTATCGTTTTGCCGTATCAAGATGACGAATGCCACATTTCTGAAGTGCGTGTATCACAGCATCGTGGGAATAGCCGCCTTCATGGGATGTTCCTTGAAACACCAAAGGAAAAAAAGTCATTATTTTGTTAATATCCTCTGTACTTCATACAGAGCATTATATAAATATAAAATAAAATAAATGGAACAAGCTGACTAGGAATGAAGGGCTTGGTTTCATTACTTGGGGCATCTCTCTATCATAGCTGTTTTAAGCAACTTATTTCATTAATTTTTTATTTATATATCTACAGTCAAAGACCAATTTAAAAAGGAAAAATATGTTTGTGAATTAAAATGAAATAAGAAAAGGAACAAATGAGATAAAGTAAAGTAAGACATGTTAAAATCAAATAAAACAGGAAAAAGGTGATTTTACATACATACATACATACATACATACATACATACATACAGAGAGGACAATATGTAGAACTGGTTTGTTTTAAGCTACTTTTTCTAGCATCCTGCAAATTCAGTTCTGAATGGGCATTTCTTTTTCCTCTGGGATCTTTTTGATTTCCACTTTATATCACCTTAAATCTTCACCCCTTGCTTTGCTTTTTCTGACATAGCAAACAAACATAGGGAAGGCAATATTTTTTTCCATCTTTAAAACTTTTTGTTCTTTTTCTGAAGCCCCACTGCAGCATCACAGACTCTTTGCCTTTCATGAAGCCTAAAGCTATACTAGATAATCATTCCACTTATCCTTACTGTTCTCCTCCTCCCCATCTCTCTCTTCCTGTAAAACTGCTCACGCCTGCTTGTTACTTTTTCCCACCCAAAATAATTTTCTAAAGATGCTGATCAGATCATCTATTTGGCATTCTCTAACACCAACTTATTAAAGGGGATCAATTCCCCTCGCATAGCATTCCCCATCCTATGCTGATGAAAACTGTGGAGTAATCCACTTGCAGGGTGCTGGGTAGAATAAAACTGTCCGGTTACATCCCCACAGTCATTTGTGTTACAGAACCCTGGAATTGGGTTACAGAACCCTTTACCTGCTCTGAATAAGGAAATGAAATTGTAGGTATATGCAAAGTGGAGATATATATAGTGGCAAAATGTTAAATGTATTTGTTCCACCCTGGCATTTGCTGGATGTTTAAATCAAGTGCAGTATGTATGCCAGCAGGAGAGGAAGTGGTTTAGCTGGGGAAAAAAATAGCAGGAGGCCTGCAAGATAAAGAATGTTGGACCCTAAGAGTAGAAAGCAGTAGTTATCTTATCTTAGACTTTCCTTCAGCTGTTTTTTCCTGCCAACAGCCCACTTGTCTACCAGACAAGAACTCAGCATTTAGGGAAGCACGTATTCCTATTTCAATCTTATGAGTATAGCCAGAGTTTCCAAGGTCACCTGTTTGATATGTTTGGTCAGCTTTTTAACGGACTATAGTACTTACTAAAACTGAGGTTCATACTCAAATTTCTCTATGCAAACAGGTGGATAAAAGTTCAGCACACTGTGGGCTTACAGTGTAAACACCATGTTTTGTCCACCCATAGTTTACTGAACAAGTCAGAATTTGTTGGGTTTGTACAGCACATTAAGTCACAACTCACGATTTATAAACTATAACCTAGGCTCGCACATCATGGCTGTTAGCTCACCATACTTATCAACCAGTTCAAGCATCTTGTTCTCCCCATTATCATAAGGCATAAAGGATTCTATACATATTTATTAGGACTACCAGGTCAGGTCTGCAAAACTCCAGACAACCACTGGATGGCAGCAGAAGATATTTAAATATATATATAATTCTATCCCATCACCTAGTGGTTGTCTGAAGTTTTGCAGACCAGATCTGGTAGCCCTATACTTTATATAATGTAAACTAGCCCTGAGAAATGTTGTTTTCAAAGACATAACTTTACACTACTAGATTCCATTGTATTAGCCCAGTTCCTGAGATTGTTCAGTTCGTAATGTATGGTTTCCTGAGACTTCGGTTTTAATAGTGCTTCCAAGCTTGGTGTCATCTGAAATTGTCATTAATTCACTCCTACTTTCCCCTTAAAAATAGATACAGCAGAGGGGAAAATGAGGTTGATCTATGCTATTATTTATCTGAGCTAAAACACTGATATATAATTGCAAATGTGTAAAAGTGAGACACAACCTATATTGAACCTCTTCTGCTTGCCATCATGCAAGCTACCTTTTCCCATATTCTTAAGTATGAATTGTTCTAGGAAAGAGATTAGAAATCTCTCTATGGACTGACTCATGAGAAACCTAGGAGGGACCACAAAAATGGTAGGCAGAGTCATCCCCCCCCTCTTCTCATCTACCACTGTCTTATTTCACTAAAACCACCTCTTCACTTGTTAGATTACCTCGTCTTTTATGGTTCAATGGAAGCCAGAAAAGACACCCCCACACATGCTATTTCCCGGATTTCTCACCATTCTTCTACCCTTCCCACTATCCTTCCAAATTCCCCCACCTCAACATACAATGTGTCTATGAAATGTTGGAGCCTTTCACCCTTTTTTTCCTCTACCCACTCCCTCAGATTCTCCACCCCCACCTCCATGGTTCTATACTAGGCAGCAGAGGTGTTTTAATATCCCCACCCCCACCCCACATTTTCCTTTTCTCACTATGTGGTGATGAAGCTTCTTCTCCTGTAGCTCACATGAAGGAAAGGCGGTTCCATCTCATGTCTTCCCCAACAGCAACAGAAGTGCAGTCAGAGGCAAGAGCCAGAGAGCTGGTTGAAAGCAATTCACAGGCCAAAGGAACCTCACCCCAATTCTCAGGCCATGCCTGACACTAAAATGGTGCTAATATCACTACAGTATAGAAACTCAATAGTCTTAATTCCTTTTCTTATTTCCAGCACTCGTCATGGATGTTTTATTCCTTCAGCTATGGAATTAATGGATGCAATGAAATCATTGTTAGCAGGCTGCTAGTAAGTAGTGGGCCAACTGATACCTTATAATTCTTTGATGAAACAACTGAATTTTACTGCCAAAACCTTAAATGACCTGATATTAGCCACTATGACTCATTTCCAATATCCTGCAGATGTATATTTTTCCTTTGCTCTCAGCTAACTCTTGCTACTAAAACTTGAAGATATTTATAGTTTAGATAGCAGGCCCATGCATATTTCAAAAATGATTCAGAAGAAGTATTCATTAAAGCAACTCAACTTTTTTCAGGCTTCCTCATGAGCCTGTAAAAATTATGCTGCTTCTTTATAAGAGCAGCATTAACTTTAATGCGTGAATGCCTTAAAGCAACATCATCTTTTTTTCCCCAATGCTGCGCAAAAGTGAAGTCTAAAGCACTTCCATCCAGATATTTTTTCAAAGTTGTGCTATGCATCAATATAGATAGGTCCTTACTTTTGTCTGTGGCATTTAACTTTCCACTTAATGTTCCTAAATCAAATCTTCTGCTATGCAATATCTATTATTAGCATTAGTCTGCCACTAGTAGGAAATTTTCCATGTCAACTACTGTTTCACACTTCGCGCTAAGTAGAACTCATCTATGAATCTATTAATAGATTAACCCCCGTTTGTTGAATAAACTACACTTGGCTAGGCTTACATCATAGTTAGCCAAAATCAAGCAAACTATACTACGGCTAAGTGGGATATATAAAGCCACTCAGTTTCAGTCTTTATGATTAATGAGTCCCTCTTACTATGCTTCCTAAAATAAGTCTTGCTCTTTTTTTCCAGGACTTCTTTGTTGCTTCTTGTGATCCTTTTCTTGATACACGACCCATTCCTTGATTTATTTTTGTAGGTTTTAAAGATCCTCAGGCAGCTCCACTGAAATTCAGTGGCAAAACCGCAGTTTATTTATTTTATTTAATAAATGTATATGGCTACCCATCTCATATACATGACTCTGGGTGGCTAACAATTAAAACAGAGTAAAAACAATAAAAACAACCAAAGCTAAAAACAACAGAAATAGCAAAAAACAGCAGCTGAGAACACTCATAAACACTCAAACTAAGCACGAAACGGGCTCTCCCGTACTATCAGGGCCCCAGGCTTGATGGCAAAGCCAGGTTTTTAGTGCTTTGCGAAAGGCCACCAGGGTCGGGGCAAGTCTGATTTCTGGGGAGATGATGTTCCAGAGGGCAGGTGCCACAGCAGAAAAGGCTTTCCTCCTGGGTCCCAAGAGATAATACTCTCCCCCAGATGGAATCCGGAGCTTGCCTCTCCTGCCAGATCTAACAAGACGGGTATACACCACTGGGGAGAGAGGGCCCTGTAAGCATGTATGCTATTTTTTTTATTATTATTTTTGCCTTTTAAAAAAATTAATTAAGCTCTAAAGCAGGTGCATTCTGCCTCTGCAAGCCCTGGAACATCCTTTTCAGACACAAATATTCTAGTTCTCAATTCTTAAACAATACATTCAGAAATCCAAAAATGCTAGAGAATGCCTGGAAGCTTGGCACTCAGACAAACCAGCCATCAACAGACACATAGAAGTAAACATTTACATACCATTCATAAGAGACAATAGAAAAGCCAAAAGACCAGAACACCTCCTTGCCAGCAATCAACACCCAGATATGCAAAGATTAACACCAGGATTAGCACCAGAGGAACAATCAAACAACACAATAGACCCTAATCAAGGAACTATTAACTCAGTCAATCAACGAAGCAGCAAACAACAGCCCAATCAAGGAACTACCAAGGAGAGAACAACACCCCTCACCATCACAAGCAGGACAAACCATGGGATATAAACAGAGAGCAAGTCCCACTCCGATGTTGCCTAGCCTGGCAATGAAATGTCTGCAAGAAAACAACAAGGCTCAGAGAGCACCAAGGACTCCACATTCAGAAATAGTTAATTCAGGAATATTTAACTACTGCTGTACTTTTGATAGGGCAACTGGCTTCCTTTGCTAGTATTTTGCAGTAAGGTTGCATATTGGATCCATATTATCTCTTACTTTTTTCTTATTATACACCAGCTTTTGAATATATGTGGGCACATATGCATTATTACATAAAGTACATAATTGGTATGATGATATAATTATATCATTTTCTGATCCATACAAAAGATTCATTGTTTATGTCATTGGTGCAATGACACCATTATGCAAGAGATGTAAATCATCATGGAAATTTGGTCTGTTGTATCTATAGGTCTGGTAAATCAAGGTTTCACTGTATTCTGCAATTCTATGTTAACAGAATTTGTGAAGGGCATCATTTTTGAGATCTGTTTTTCTTCTAAAAGTAGTCCTCACTTACTGACTGCTCGTTCAGCAACCATTCGAAGTTACAATGGTGCTAAAAAAGGAGATTTATGACTGGTCCTTGAAGATGCAACCGTTGCAGCATCCCCATAGTCACATGATCGTGATTCGGGTGCTTGGCAACTGGCGTGCATTTACGATGGTCGCAGCGTCCAGCAGCCACGTGATCACCATTTGCGACCTTCTCAACCAGCTTCTGACAAGTAAAATGAATTGGGAAGCTGGCAGGAAATCGCAAGGTCATGTGACATCATACTTTAACGACCACGGGTGATTCGCTTCACGACCGCAGCTGACATCGTAAGTCAGAGTGGTCATGCAATGTTTCACTTTACGACCGCATCGCTTAGTGACAGAATTGCCAGTCCCAACTGAGGTCAGTAATTCAGCAATGGCCAATGTTAAGAGCAATGAACTGGATGGGCCACTAATCTTTCCCAATTTTTAACTTTTTTAATATAATTTTTTATTAAAAGTTTTTAAAAGGAAGATAAAAACTAATATAAACTAAGAAAAAGAAAAAAGAAAAACAAAGAAATCAAACAGAAAGCTAAAAGTGCAAGAAAGAAAGAAAAAGGAAAATGGAAAAGAAAGAAAAAAGATATAAAGAAGTGGCTTCCAACCTTCTTCACAAGTTATAAGTACAATATTAAATTTACCTCTTTCTCTAAAGGTACAACATGTCTTTCTTCTATAATCTATTCTGTCTAATCATCAAAACCATAAATCATAAGTTCATTTTTTTCTGTTTTCAGCAAAAAGTCCATAAGGGGTTTCCAGTCAGCAATAAACGTAGATATTGTCTTTTCTCTAATCAAAGAGGTCGATTTGGCCATCTCAGCGAATTCCATCATCTTCACCAACCATTCCTCCATTGTAGGTATTGCCGAGTCTTTCCATCTTTGTGCATACAATAATCTTGCTGCAGTTATCATATACAAAAACAAAGTTCCATGACTTTTTTCCAACTGTTTGTCCATCAGTCCCAAAAGAAAGACCTCTGGTCTCAATTGTATATTAGTCTTTAAAATCCTCTGAATCAGTGTATGTATTTAAATCCAAAATTTTCTAGCTTTTTTACACGTCCACCAAGCATGATAAAATGTCCCTTCTTGTTGTTCACATTTCCAACATGTATTTAAAGTGCCTTTATACATTCTAGACAATTTATCTGGTGACATATACCAATGGTACATCATTTTATAAAAATTGTCGTTAAGATTATATCATAGTGTAAATTTCAATCCTTTCAACCACATATTTTCCCACTGCTCCATCTGTATATTATAACCAAATGTTTAAACCCACTTTATCATACATTCTTTTACTTGTTCGTCTTCTGTTTCAAATTTCAGTAGAAATTTATACATTTTAGCAATTACATGTTCATCATTTGTACATATTCATTTCAAATTCAGTCTTACAATGTTCAAAACCATAAACTCTTTTGTCTACTTTAAATCTTTCTAATAACTGTAAATAAGAAAACCATTGGCAACTATGTCCCTCTGCCATCAGTTTTTCTCTTGATTTTATTTTGTATTCCCCTTGACAAAATTCTAGTATCTCCCAATGTTAATGATTTGTATTTGCTTATTATTTATCATCTATAAAATGCTTCTTGTGCTGGAAATCAGACTTCCAGGGAAGAAATGATGAACTGAAGACAGCTCTGCTGAAAGCAGAGGCGATGACCACGGTGGAATGAAGAGCCGGTGAGTAGACCAGCTCTTCGGATTCCTCTCCGGACAAGGAGAGGACCTCAGATCGCTCACAAGTGCTCCAGACAGTTGCTCCTCAAGAAGAGACCGCAAGACAGTGGTCTCCGGCAGGTTTATAGCTCTAGGAGACGAGAGAATAGCCATCTTGCTCAACCCACAGTCAGCATCTTTAAGGGTTTGCATATTTCCTTTTCTAATCACTTTTGGAAATTGCTTGTTAACTGCTTTTCAGCTATCAGGAACCTTTGGACCGACAAATTTTATAGCAGCGGGTGAGTTTCTTCAATCCTTAGTGAAAGACGTTTTAAATGCAAGTTTAAGGACTTAAAAAAATGTCTGGAATAAACAACAAAAGGGTAATTAAAACTTTGATTTTAAAAAGTTACAAATGGACTAAGAGTCCAGATAAATTTGAAATAAGATTTTGGAGTTAATTATAAGAATCCTCCCCGTGGGAAAATACTTTTGTTTTGAATTCTTAAAAAAAAAGATAGGATGGGACCTTTTTTAATAGATTTTTTATCCCTTTATTATTTTTATAAATAACTCAAGGTGGAGAACATACCTAATACTCCTTCATCCTCCTATTTTCCCCCAAATCCAACCTGGATTTGTATCTATTTCATATTCTTAATATGGCACGTCTATCATAATGATTTTTAAAATCTACATTAACCTTGACTTTGTCACAAATACCCATGCCACCCAAATCTCAGGTCATGTTCTTCTAACTCCAAAAGCCTTCTATTTTTCAGCAGCACCTACTCTTTCATCTAAACAGCAAGCTGCAAAATACAATTTCAAATCAGGTAGAAATTGCCTATTTCCTTTGCATCTTATAATACCTTATATTTAACTCTTGTTTCTTCCTCTGCCACACAAAATTTTGCCACTGTTTAAATGGTGCATCAGTTGTCAAAACAAGTATTGTCTGAAACAAAAACATAATTCTAGGCAAGACATTTTTATCACAGAAATTTTCCCTAGCAATGACAATGTAGTTTCTCCCATCTTAACATATCTTTTTTAACTTCATTCCATGTCTTAACATGGTTATTTTGAAATAACATACAATTCATATTTGTCAAAATGATACCCAGATATTTTATTTGCTTCTCAATCTTAAAACCCATTTTATTCATCAATTCAGTTTGATCTATTTTCATTTTTTTTGTTAACAACTTCATCTTCTGTTTGTTGATCTTAAAACCTACTAATACACCAAATTCTTTTAGTTTTCCCATTAATGTTTCAATTCCCTTTAAAGGATCTTCCAAAACCAACACCAAGTCATCTGCAAAAGCCTTTAACTTATAAATTTCTTTTTTTATCTTTACTACCACAATTCTTTCATCTTCAGAAAAGTAGGTATACAATCTTAAGTTGCCGTTTTTCTGTCTTCATATGTCCACCAGCCCTAAATTGTCCATCATATCAAAGAAAACTTTGGGTAGTTTGCCTTGAGTGATTTTAATATTTTTCTCAGAAGTTCTATCCAGTTGTGGGGAGATCACTCCATTCCAATCCCACATCAAACACCAATTTTCGTAAGAGAAACCTATTAGTCTCTCCATAAGTCCTTTATAAAACAGTACTTTTTCCTCATTTGGGGCATAAATTCCCAATATCAGAGTCTTAGTCCCATACAAATTAACTTCCACCCCAACAAATCTACCCTGGTCATCAGTCAATACAAGTTCTGGTTTTAGTTGGGGATTTATATACAAAACAACTCCGTTTCTTTTTTTAGTTCCTGCTGAAATAAATTCTTCACCCAAATTTTTATAAATCAAATATTTTATGGCCTTTTTTCTAATGTGTGTCTCTTGTAGGCAAATTATATCTTGTTTCCATTAATCTTTCCCTTTGACAGATTGCCTTCAGTGCAAAGTTGCCTGTAAGTTCTGATGCCTTAGCATTACACTATCAGCCTGCTAATAGTTTGAATTCCATAATCCGAAAATAAATCAAAAAGCTCTTGCTAGCTAGAGAACTCTCTAATTATATCTGTATTATTTCTTATAGATGAAGACATAGGGTTAATTACATTTTATTTTCCACCCCGACACCAAATATGCAAGCATATCTTTCTACAGCTGCAACACCATTGTTATAGCTTCTTTCAAGTACATAAGAACTAATTGATGTACCCTATTTTATAATAATTATATATCCACAGAGAAGCCTTAAGTTCTGTCCTCACTTTTTGCATAATATAAAAAATAGTGTCCTTTGTATCATTAATCACATAGATGAAATACCAAAAATAGCAAACCTGGTAAATTCAGTTTCAAGAAGATCCACTGAATATTCAAATACTCATATATCAGACTACAGTGTACATGTAATTAAATCCCATTTTAATGTTATAAAGAAAGTCAGAAAGTATAACTAATGAACGGGTTACAAAAACACTAAGGATATGTTAAAAGAGAACTACCATACTTTGTGCATAACAAATCCATCCCTTTTAATAAATTGGGATCGGTGCCAATAAAATTAGGTTGTTTCCAATTGAATCACCATTTCTAAGAAAGCAGAATGATTTAATGATTTCTTCATTAAAGATCTTGCAAATAATCTCAGACCATTTTATGCATAACAGATTCCAGTAAGAAAATGTGGGGCAAACGGAGAGAGAGAGAAAATGCAGAACATTTCTTTGAACTTTAGTATATTTGATATTGTATATACAGTATGTATAAAGGAGATGGCTATTGTTGATTCTGAATATCAAATTAAAATATAGCCTTATTTCTACCGGGAAAAAAAAATCAGTGAAATTCAACTCATTTTTTTGGTTTGAAATTTATTTATTTATTTATTTTTCAAATTTATTCCCCACCCATCTCCCATACAAGGGACTCTGGGCGGGTTACAATAAATAAATCCACACCAATTTCAAAGTAAGTCAAGTATATAGGTCCTTGAGTGCCAGCTATGCAATTCTAATGTTTCCTGTTGAATCTGGAAGCAAAAAAGAGGCATCTGTGGTTGCCAAGCAACCATTACCCACCTTCAACTTGATTTCCCTCAAGTTTCCCTTTTATTTCGAGTCCAGATTAACCACATTCCAGTTAACAAAGACTGCCCGGAAAGTCATACAGTTGCAGCAGAATTTTCATTTAAAAGTTGCACAGCAGCAGCAAAGCAACTAGGGTGGGTCTTGAATATTACCTTTGGGATCAGCTGGCAGCATCTTGTGGTTCAGATTCTGCCTGCAGGAAAACTTTTTCCAAACCCTTAATCCAAATTTTGGCCAAATCAGATGTAGGAATATATTCTGGACCCTTTTCTTTCTCATTTATTTAATGGCTAAATATACAAATGCTAACATACTTTCTTTACAGAAAGGCATATTTTAATGACTTATCTCATTCCTACAATCCTGCACATACTTAGGTAGGAATTAAATAAAGTAGACTTCTGTGCAGACATGCACAGGATTGTGCTATAATGCTTGATTTAGGATAAAAACATGTTTCCCTTTCAAACAAAGAATTACAGTCAAAAATTGAGTATCATCTACAAGCATATTTTTAGAACTCTGATATGGTTGCCCTATGCAAGGTTTGTTGTCTGCTTTTCTCCAAAACCTGGATGTATGCTTTTAATTCTGAGTGCTGTTGCAAATTTTATTTATTTATTTATTTATTTATTTATTTATTTATTTATTTATTTAAATTTTATCCCGCCTTTATTATTTTTATAAATAACTCAAGGCGGCAAACATACCTAATACTCCTTCCTCCTCCTATTTTCCCCACAACAACAACCCTGTGAGGTGAGTTGGGCTGAGAGAGAGAGTTACTGGCCCAAGGTCACCCAGCCGGCTTTCATGCCTAAGGCGGGACTAGAACTCTCAGTCTCCTGGTTTGCCATTGGCTCCTTCCTAGGGCTGAGTGTGTGTGATTGGCCCAAGGTCACCCATCCGGCTTTCATGCCTAAGGCGGGACTAGACCTCAGACTCCTGGTTTCTAGCCCAGCACCTTAACCACTTTTTGTTGTTGTTCAGTCGTTCAGTCGTGTCACCTTAACCACTAGACCAAATTAAAAGAAAAGCAGTTTCATGGGCAGAATAAAAACTTTGTTGAACCCCTTGAAAATTATACGAAAACAACAGAAATGAAAATAAAATTGTGTGGCATTAAATCCTACTTATAGCTAATTGTTCACTAATCTCATCACCACAGTATATAAATGAAAATGGCTGTTCTTTAAGTTTTCAACAGCTCCATAAAGTTTTATACATTTACTTGGCTTCTGCTATGAATAGCCCATTACTGTTTTTCAGCTCTCAGAATTAATTTCCTGCCTAAAAAGCTTCAAACTTTTTAACTATTGTGTTTCCTACACTGCAATTCAGAATCATAGCTTAGGTATTTATCCTCTGGAAGTTCTTTGTTTCCATAAAAACAGGATGTGTGCTAAGGAAGCCTACTGATAATTATCTGGGCTACTTTAATCTTGAGTAATATCACCTGATCTCAAGGACTGAGGAAAGTCTTTGCAGGACCCAGATGTAAAATGGAAAATAAATTTGCCACTTATTAATTTAAACAATTTTTACCTGATGTTTCAGGTAACAAAGACAAGACAGGCCTGTTCTCAAGTTTATACCCTAAAAGTGTTGGCACAAAAGGGAAAAGGGTTAAAAGAGAGGAGGGAAAATGCAAATTCTGACACTAGATCTTATAGTGTTTTCCTGGTAGAGAAGGAAGAAGTTGAGTGGGGTTTCCTCTTGCCATGATGATTTTTCAGAGCGAGACCCTCAGTTTTCTGGCTGATGGATGAGGCCCGACTGTGCTGCCCTTCAGTTCTACAGTCCCACGGCAATGGTGTTTACTTTCCTCCGAGTTATTTAACATTCAGGCACCATAGGAATGCTTTAACGAAATATAGATCGACTTTTTAGCTCTCTTTTTTTGCTTAAGAAAATTATTCCTAAAGCAAAAACACTATCTAAAAGAAGGAGGCAACTTTCTATTAGTTTTTTTTAACCATCTATCTTACATTTAATAAATTAATAAAGTATGTATAATAAATACCATTTTTAATTAAAATTAAAGCACCGTGATTTTTCTAGCAGAGCTTAAGCTTCAATAGCATGTTCCGCTAACCCAGAGCTTTCCAAACTTTTCATGTTGGTGACACACTTTTTAGACATGCATCACTTCGCGACACACTCTTACAGCAGGGCATCATTTCGCGACACACTCTTACAGCAGGGCACAAGGCAGGCACTAGGACCTGTGCGGAATCACAGCAGGTTTGGAGGCAGCAAGGCACAAGGCAGTCACTAGGACCTGCGTGGAATCACAGCAGGTTTGGAGGCAGCAAGGCACAAGGCAGGCACTAGGACCTGCGCGGAATCACAGCAGGTTTGGAGGCAGCCAGGCACAAGGCAGGCACTAGGACCTGCGTGGAACCCTGGCAGGGCTCGGAGGCAGCAGCAGCCGCGACACACCCAGACACTGCAGCTGACACACTAACGTGTCCCGACACACAGTTTGGAAAGCTCTGCTCTAACCACACATAAAAACTGTGGTTAGCCTAGCACCATGAAAAGGTCACTAGGACTAGTGGCAGGCTTTTTTCTTTTTTTTAAACAAAGCAAGACATGAATTGTTACCATGTGTGATGTGTGACTATGGTATTTAGAAATGAGTCTCAAATTGGAGGTCACAGAATATTCTTGAGTATTACATAGTCTGAATGTCAGCTTGTCAAAAGATCAAATCTATTTCTTCATTCAAGTGCAATAGTCCACAAAATATTTGAAACTGTCAATTGAATTTAGCTTACAAAACCAGTCCCTAGAAAATTCCTTAGTAAGATTAGGTTATAATAGCTGTTTGCAAAGCCCTGCTCATAGGAGTGTCTTGTAATAGCAGTTTTTAAATGTGTGTCTGGAAAACCGGGGATTCCCTAAATCAGAGCTTTCCAAACTGTGTGTCACGACACGTTAGTGTGTCGGCTGCAGTGTCTGGGTGTGTCGTGGCTGCTGCTGCCTCCGAGCCCTGCCAGGATTCCGCGCAGGTCCTAGTGCCTGCCTTGTGCCCTGCTGTAAGAGTGTGTCGTGAAATGATGCCCTGCTGTAAGAGTGTGTCACAAAATGATGCATGTCTAGAAAGTGTGTCACCAACATGAAAAGTTTGGAAAGCTCTGCCCTAAATAGTTATCTCTCCCCCTAATGAAATGAAAAGTTTTGGAATAACAGCTTTGTCATCACTACTCATCTTTCCCATGATGTGTGACAGCACTTCAAGGGAAATGGGGAATTCATTCCAGGGCTTAGCTATCTCCTGTTGGAATTCACTGAATCACAAACAACTATCATAACAAATATACAGGAATGAGTCAAATGAAAATTCCAGCTGGAAACCAGCACCCCTTTTCTCTAAAGGAGTCTATAACATACGTATGTCATACAGTATGGCAGTGGAGTCAGTTTGGTCTGGTGCTTAAGGCACCAGACTAGAAACCAGGAGACTGTGAGTTCTAGTCCCGCCTTAGGCATGAAAGCCGGCTGGGTGACTTTGGGCCAGTAACTCTCTCTCTCAGCCCAACTCACCTCACAGGGTTGTTGTTGTAGGGAAAATAGGAGGAGGAAGGAGTATTAGGTATGTTCTCTGCCTTGAGCTAATTTATAAAAATAATAAAGGCGGGATAAAACAATCTAAAAAAACCCCATGATTTTTAAAAATTTAACAATGGCTACCATCTCATGAGACTAGCATTTTTCAGGCAAGACCATGCAAGAGACTGTGGGTGAGATATCACAATTTTGCAAGACTTTCACCATTTAATTCTTTTATATATAATTTGGGAAGGGCATGAGCCATTATGAGATTCTGTGATGGTTCCTTTTACCTGAAAAGGTTACTGTATCTTGTATTAAAATACACATTTAGATGTGCCTTCCTGTTTGTTCACTTCATATAGGTAACTTGGTACCCCACACAAGAAGCACAAAAAACCGAGCTTTTTGTGTTGTGAAATAGTGTTTTAAAAAATAGGTAGACAGCTAGTCAATAGGTGCTTTCACACATTACATTAAGATTTACTTTGTTTAATATGATTTCCAACAATTGGGCAAGATCATACATTGTGGTGCTAAAGCATAAACCACAATTACTAAACGACAATGGCTGGGTTCACACAGTGTTGAAACCAAAAAATAAGTCTCAGTACTACAGTATGTATAAATCTTCCAAAGATAGGAACAATTTCAATATCAAGTTATCACAGACAAATTTATAAAGTTCTAAAAAGTTAAATATTTTAATCTTTCCGCAAGAGATTATAGCATTCAACACAGAATTTGAGGGAAGCAGTGCTTAAATTATGGGTATAAAGAAAGAAGATTTAAAGAAATTGAGGAGCCCTACCCTTCATATTACCCACGTTTTAATCAAATCAAAACTCTTAAAACTAACTAAAGCTAGTAACTAAGAGTTTTAATCCACAGAACCCCGATACTTAAAGCATGGGATTAAGGGGTAAGAGTATATAGAAAGAGTATATAGCTCTCTCTCTCATCCCAGCCCCATGCATCCATCCCACCAGCTAGACCAGGGCTTTCCAGTTTTTCCCGCGGCGACACACCAACTGGCGTTGGTGTGTCGCTGCGGGAAAACCCGGAAGTGCTGCAGCGCGCAAAAACCCGGAAGCGTTGCTGCTACTTTCGGGTTTTGCGTGCTGCAGTTGGTGTGTCGCCGTGGGAAAACCCGGAAGCACTGATGATGATCAGCGCTTCCGGGTTTTCCCGCGGCGACACACCAGACTGTGTGTGGCGACACACTTTTGTGTCGCGACACACAGTTTGGAAAGCTCTGAGCTAGACAATGTATTAAAAGGTGACCCTGCCAGTTACATTATATTCTGTCAACCCCACAAGAAGGCTAAAACTACTTTTATTGAAATTGGCTATAACAGAACCTTGCAAGTTTGATTATGCTGTGCTTTTTTCTCCTCATTATACTTCAGTCAATAAGAGAGGCATCTGCCTGAGTGCTTCCGAATGTTATCTCATTCTGGACTTAAAAAATGCTTTAGCCCCTTTTGCCTAGGCAACAGCTTCTGCATTCCATCAAGGTTATCATCCTTACTCCCTCAACTTTCTCATCCTGTGAGAGCCCAGCCATTCCCAATATCATCAGCAAAAAAGAGGACCCTTGCAATTCTCCAAAGAAGCAACCATACAGGGCAAACCTCTTTGAGGCCTCCCATCAGGGTCAACTCTGCACACAGCCCACCACTTCCTTCAGGCCTGGGCTAAAAACCTTATCCACCCGTTCAGGCTCTTCTGGCTAGGCGATAATAATATCCAGGGATGTGAGATTCTCTCTACCAAGACCACAGATGGGATACAAGCCGCTGTTGTTGATAAAACTGCAGAAAAGCAGATAAAGCTTGGCTGTTGGGGCTGCTCTGGGGGTCATTTTACATGTGGGCTAAATGCCCCAACCGGCGGGGGGGGGGAGCTTTTCCTTACCCAAGTCTTAGCTTTAATCCAGGAACAGAACAAAGATCCACTGATTATGCCCAGCCATATAACATATGGCTGGGTTCACACATTAAGCCATAAACCATGATTTATAAACTATAGTAAATAGTTGCACACAACACAACATGCCAAAACCAAACCAAACATATTATGGCTTAGCATGAGGTATAAACCCAGTTTTTATATCATCCCACTTCTCTATGACTCTTCCAGATGTGCAGACCTTCACAGGCATGTTAGCTGTGAGTGCTGAAGGACCCAGATTGGAGACCCTGTTCCATACTGCCAATTCCCATCTTTTTTTTCTTTTTAAAAGGAAGTGTAAGGTGCAATTTCTTTAAAAAGTTTATCCACAGGAAGGAGGAGGAGATCTGAAACCAGAGCAGAGGCAACTGAAAAGCAGGTAATGAAAGCCTACTCCATGTAGGAAATTTCATAAGCTGTGCTACAGCAGCAGCACACTTTTATTTTCAAATGTCTTTCTGGAGAAAGTGCCAAAATCTTGAAGTCTTTTCTTTCACTCAACACTTTCCCACCGTTGTGAGAACTATTTCTCATTAACAACCAAATTGTTTTCAGATGCTCGGCTATAAGATGTTTCCTTAGAAACCGTTTGGTAAAAGGCTGTGGCTTTCTTCCATAGAAAATCTCAAGCAGTGAAAAGGCAGATTTTCTGGCATAAATCAAATCCAATTTCCAGGGTTCACTAAACCTTTTCTCCTCAGAATAATGTTTTGTGACTAGATCCGAACAGTTAATAGTGCACGAAGGATTGCTGGTGTGAACCAGTTTAAAATGATTTCCACTCTATTCCTTTTGTTACAGCCCAACTGAAATGACTTTTCAGGACTTACTACAGTATACCTGGTTGAATCTTCAGTCTCCCTAATTTTCTTTTAATTCCCACCATGAAGTAAGAGAAACCTGACAAGATATAATCTGTTTGCAAACAGTTTTGCAACAATGAGATGTAAAAACAGTATTATACTTTTCAAGCAATTAATTTATTTCCCAGAATGATCTATTAAATTGCAAACTATCTGTCCAGGCCAGTATTTACAAACAAATTCACTGTATTATATTATTATTATTTAGGACAAGATAGATAATCAGACAGAATTACAAATATAATTGAAGAAAAGTTGCCTTTGCTATTATATCTGTCAAATATCAACATAGAAATCATTCAAAGTTCTTGAACTGAGAATTGTGAGCAGCCTGAGGAAAATTCACCACAATTAAAAAGTACTAGTTACAATTGTATCACTAGCTGTGACTGGATTTTCTTGATAAGTAAACATTTTCTATTTTAATAAGCTTCTGTTTATTATTTCTATTTGATTTTTTAATTAATTATAGTATCCATCAACTGAAAATTATCGGGGAACAGGATTATTAACACTTAGAAAAACTGCACTGTTTTGAATCCATGACATGCTGTAAGATATAAAGGAAATATAGGGTACAAGCCTATTTTAGTAGGACCTAGCAAGAGGGTCTATCAAGGGAACGTTTTGTGCAAAGATGGGCATGATAAAGGACAAAAAAGGCAGGGACCTAACAGAAGCAGAAGAGATTAAGAAGAGGTGGCAAGAATACACAGAAGAACTATACAAGAAAGATCTTAATATCCCTGATAAATACGATGGTGTGGTCACTGACCTTGAGCCGGACATCCTAGAGAGTGAAGTCAAGTGGGCCTTAGGAAGCATTACTAACAACAAAGCTAGCAGAGAAGACAGTATCCCAGCTGAGCTATTTAAAATCCTAAAAGATGATGCTGTTAAAGTGCTGCACTCAATATGCCAACAAATTTGGAAAACTCAACAGTGGCCACAGGATTGGAAAAGGCCAGTTTACGTTCCATTTCCAAAGAAAGGCAATGCCAAAGAATGTTCAAACTACCATACAATTGCGCTCATTTCACATGCTAGCAAGGTTATGCTCAAAATCCTACAAGCTAGGCTTCAGCAGTATGTGAACCGAGAACTACCAGAAGTGCAAGCTGGGTTTCGAAGAGGCAGAGGAACTAGAGATCAGATTGCCAACATTCGCTGGATCATGGAAAAAGCAAGAGAGTTCCAGAAAAACATCTACTTCTGCTTCATTGACTACGCTAAAGCCTTTGATTGTGTGGATCACAACAAACTGTGGCAAAGTCTTAAAGAGATGGGAGTACCAGACCACCTTACCTGTCTCCTGAGAAACCTGTATGTGGGTCAAGACGCAACAGTTAGAACCGGACATGGAACAACCGACTGGTTCAAAATTGGGAAAGGAGTACGACAAGGCTGTATATTATCACCCTGCTTATTTAACTTATATGCAGAGTACATCATGAGAAATGCTGGGCTGGATGAATCACAAGCCGGAGTTAAGATTGCCGGGAGAAATATCAACAACCTCAGATATGCAGACGATACCACCCTAATGGCAGAAAGTGAAGAGGAACTAAAGAGCCTCTTGATGAGGGTGAAAGGAGAGAGTGCAAAAGCTGGCTTGAAACTCAACATTAAAAAAACCCAGATCATGGCATCTGGTCCCATCACTTCCTGGCAAATAGAAGGGGAAGAAATGGAAGCAGTGACAAATTTTATTTTCTTGGGCTCCAAGATCACCGCAGACGGTGACTGCAGCCATGAAATTAAAAGACGCTTGCTCCTTGGGAGGAAAGCTATGGCAAACCTAGACAGCATATTAAAAAGCAGAGACATCACCTTGCCGATAAAGGTCCGTATAGTTAAAGCTATGGTTTTTCCAGTAGTAATGTATGGCTGTGAGAGTTGGAAGGCTGAGCGCCGAAGAATTGATGCTTTCGAACTGTGGTGCTGGAGAAGACTCTTGAGAGTCCCTTGGACTGCAAGGAGGTCAAACCAGTCAATCCTAAAGGAAATCAACCCTGACTGCTCATTGGAAGGACAGATGCTGAAGCTGAAGCTCAAATACTCTGGCCACCTAATGCGAAGAGAGGACTCACTGGAAAAGACCCTGATGCTGGGAAAGACTGAAGGCAAAAGGAGAAGGGGACGGCAGAGGATGAGATGGTTAGATAGCATCACCGATATAATGAATATGAATTTGAGTAAACTCCGAGAGACAGTGGAGGACAGGAAGGCCTGGCGTGCTATGGTCCATGAGGTCACGAAGAGTCAGACACGACTAAACGACTGAACAACAACAAGCAAGAGAGACACACTGACTATATTGTGACAAAATGAGGTCCCGTTAATCTTGGGCTACCCATACCCCTCCTCCTCTCACACAAGACAACTATTCCTGTTTCAGATGAGCTGCAGTTTAATAATACATCAGAAACCTAAACTGTGATAAGTTATGATTTGTCAGAATGAATTCGTTTCATACCATTTAGTTTAAAGATGGTTTATTTCAATAAATTAGAGTTTAGTTCATATTCTGTCTATGGATCAATGATCTATCAAAAATGGAAACAAAGGCTTCTGATCTCCTTGTCATAGCTCACCGGAGGGGCAATATGTAAATTTAAGGTTCCTTGGTACTGTAATAATAAGTCATAATTTATTGTCACTTTTTACATCAGCAATTTAACTGCACAAATATACACAAATACAGCGCCTGAGACAGAAGCAAAGGATAAGTGTAATCACGAGAAAGCTGAAATGGAAACTAAATTCCTTTCTAGCAATTATTCAATTTCTTGCAGAATACTGAATTTCTCCTTCTCTAATAGTCCTGTCAATCTATCCATTGTGGCCTATAGAACTTAATCAGAGTTAGTGAGAGACCTATTGTGTCTGTGAAATTGCCAAGCCAAACTAAAATTACGAGGCTGTCCTACTTCAGTCCAGAAATATACAAGTTCCTTAGTTACTGGGGTGAGGTGGAAGAGTATCAGCTGAGAGGCCAATTAACTACGTATGCTTGATTTACCATTTTTGAAGATAAAACATAACTATATATGAAAGCCTCTACCTTCCTAGGATGCATTAATGAATAACACCACAATCCTATGTATATTTATGTCAGATATAAAATTCCATTGGCACTTATTTTGGATTAAACAAGTATGCTTTTCATGCAGTAAAATAAGCATGACATCTGTGTAGTCCCGCATACTAATATCCTTTTGTCTTCAAGACTATAAAGCAGGACAGATTACATATCATGATCAGAAGCTTGAATCTCACTGATAAAAGGCACCCTATAGTCTTTGTGCAGATTCATTTTCCTCCACTTCATACCGACAAGCAAGAACTAAGCAACACAGGATTATTCCTCTACTTCTTCACAGTACCTAATACCGTATGCATTAGTTACAAAAGGAAGTTTTTAATCCAGTACTCTACATGGTTGCTTCTGTTGACAAGATATATCAAAAACTCCAAAGGGAAGCACAAAATCAACATTTCCCCCCTAACACAGCTGAAGATGCTATGGCTGCAACCCAACTTGTAGTCTCACATGATGCAGCCATTCAGCAATTCCAGATTTTGCCAAGGCTCCTGGCAAAGAAAAGCAAATCTTGAATTACAAATGTGATAAGCGCATACTAAAAGGAAATACCACCGACCACCTTCGCTGAATTTAAGAAATACTGTACATATACAAACCTGTTATACTGTTTAGAGCAGCTCACAACCACAAAATCAGGAGTCTCCCAGGTTCAGAATAGGCAGAGTTATTACAAGGAAAAAGAGGTTAGAATACAGAATCTTGGAAACTGGCTATATATATCTTGGGCCTCATTTATTAGTGAGCATGTTATGGCAAGATCTCCCTATTGCCTTTGATCTTCTTTCTAATTGAGTCTTGGTTTAATAGGGAGGATGTTAATTATTTGATACCACAAAAATGACCATCTGTTTTTGTTCTGCAATATTTTGTAAACATCCATTTTTGTTCCCAGGTTCAGAGAATTCCACCAAAATCCCCAAATTATGAGGATGAAGAAGGGAGACATTTATTTGTGTATTGCTTCCATGTTTATATCACCCTCTCGCAAGTCACCTGGCAGTATCTATCTTATATTTACTAAGCAAATATGTTTTCTCAAAGACATTTTCACTTCATCAAGAAACACTATCTTAAAGCCATACACTAGAAATATTCTACCAATTACAACTAATGTTGGGTTAACCAATTCCATGGATCAAAATAACACAATCTCTGTCACAAGTGGTCCATGCAGTGAAAATAAAAATGTTCTTGGATTTAAGAAGGAGTGAGGGTTGTTTTTTTCCAGCACCACACTGGTTCTACGGAAGGAAATAATGAGCTGCATATCAACACTAGGCAAGGCTACAGGGCAGCACCATTCCATCCACACCATTAATACATGTATCCAGGCTGAGTCTGCACATCACACTAAGGTGCAATGTCATTTTCTTCATATGAATTGAGCTATTCAGGCTTAATCATGATTTATGATTTAGCATACTGTGTTGGTAAACTATTCAAAGAAAACTATGGCTAGGCAATTTATTGATTGATTGATTGATTTATAATTCGATTTATATCACCGCTCCATCTCCCCTTAGGACGACTCTGGGCGGTTTACAAAAATCAAACAATTAAAATAACATATAATATAATCATAATCAGGGCTAACTGTGAATTGTGTAAGCCCAGTAACTACCAAAATGGTTCTCCTCATTGCTACTGCAGTCTTTGGGAATTGGCACTTCAATGCAGTCCAGGAACCCTGAGTTAAGAATTCCCAACTGATCTAGAAGAGAGTTCAAGAGCCCCCTTCAAGGCTCCAAAACCATCTTAAAACAATGGCTCATAGTGGCTCATAGTGGCTCCCTACAAGGGAGAGGTGATATAGACAAGTTATAGATTTCCCTTCCCTGACAGCAAAAATAAATCCCGTAACAGTTGGTACACTGCTTTATAGGGCAAATAAGTAAATAAATAAATACATACAAACACACAAAGAGACATATATACATATTCACACAACCCAACACCTTCTCCTCCATCACCTTTCTCTCTTAATGGAGGAATTCAAGGCATTTTCTTCCCTCAATTCATAGCTTTCCACACTGTGTGTTGCGACACAGTACTGTGCATTATGCACCTCCTGGTTGTCAAAATACATTGCTGCTTTATTTAGTCAATTTGCTACAATGTAATCATATATAGGTGTACCCAAATTAAACCCTACTGGATTCCATTGCTTTTGGCAGGTTACAGGTTCAATTCCATATTCTGGATTCTTCAAAGGAAATGAAAAAAAAATAGGACTATATTCTATACATAGAGTAGCTTTGTGGAAAAAAAAGCCACCTCTATAGTATGCTTATAGATTTTAACAGATGGGGTTTACCTATGTTATCCTCACAATAACACTGTGAAGTGGGTTAGTTTGGATGTTTCATAGGGCATCAAGTCAACTCTAAGCAAGAATGTGAGCCTCGGAAGGCCCGACCTAAATTCAAAATTTTGATTGGTTCACATACTGTATTATGCTCTAAGGTAGATTATTGGGTTTGCCTTAGCGTATTATAGAAGCCTGGCCAACTGTAGCTTATTCAATAAACTATAACAGTGGGTTAGTGGGCTAGTGCAATGTCCAAAATCTGCCCATGTCAAATTATGCACGGATATACTATTACACTGGCCTATCCAACTTAAAATTATGGCAATTTTCTGAATGTTATGGCAGCAAGAAAGATCCATGAAATTCAACAAGAAATTTCCTTCAAATAAGGAAACAGAAAAACCACTGAACTGTGGAAAAGCAACTTTAAACACCACAAAAGCCTGGCATGAATACCTAACATGCACACAAAGTTCCAGCACTTTTACATGGTGAACAGTTCTGCTATTACTTGGTTCTCTTCCACAAGCTTGCTTTTTGTAAAAGAAAGTTTACAGAAATACCTTACTAATCAATTTTTTTCTACAATGCTCTACTAAGTCTCTATCCTTGGCTTTCAACAAGAACCGTCACACTAAATGGCCTCTAAAGAGCTTATTCAGCTAATAAAGCTCTCTGGTCAATAGGTGTTTTTCCAACCATTCTTAGATCTTTTGCTAAAATGAAACATTTAAAAAGAATTTCTTCAAAGTCACAGAAGAGTTAATAACAACTAGGAAGTGATGGTTTCTCACTTATTAAAATGAAGAATGTAGAACAATATGTGGTCCCCTTTCAATAGTTTTTAAATTAAACTAGGTATTTTTGGATTCTCCTCTCCCCCTTCCCCCAAGCTTGGTAAACCTGTAAGTTCTTTGGAGACAAATCAAAGACTACTTGAAGATGAACAACCCCTCACAACATATTGCTCAAAATTACCAATCTTCCTCAGTTGAGGTCAAGCATGGAAACAATTTAAGTCTGTATCTGCCACCTGCTTTGATGCCTTTTCTTTATTTTTCCCCTAAAAGCACAAGTAACTGTCAATTTACATTTTCCCCCTTTTCTATTTCCTTCTTCTTTTTATCAAAAGAAGAGGATACTAATCTCTGAAAACTGACCTCAACAAAGAACATCTAAGAACAGAATTTCTCCTGCAGACTTCTTGCTCCTACCTGTCATACCAGTGCCAACCATGCACAGCTGCCCCCCCCCAAAAGGCATTCCAGATATCTAAAATTTGCATCTCGTAGCAAACTAACTCAGAGATTTGTAAACACCACCATACTATGAATGAATAAAACAAATGATTTCACTGGGATAGAGTTGGCAAGGAATAAACATACCACTTACTAAAACATAAGTAACTTTTAACATACTTTCTTGACTTAAATTTTATTACTCTTTAGCTTCTCTCTTAGCATCCATCAAAAACTTCCATTTTGAAAGGCTATTAATTTAAAATAATGGGGGGGAAATACTGAACTTCATTAACACATACACTTCATAGTCATTCCAAAGAATAATAAAGTGCATTCCATGCTAGTCCCCAGCACTGCTGTGATTGGTAGATGATTCTGACAGATGACTGGACCCACTGGTTTAGCCATCTCACAAACTAGCCTTAAGCTTTGCTCAGTTTTGCCTGTGCAAATCTGCTGTGGGCTTGCTTAGGCATTGTGGGAGTAGACTTTTGACAGTCTCCTGCTTTGTTTGTGCAAACCCCTTGCCCAAGCAAAGCAGTAGTACTGTCAAAACGTTCTGTGTGCTTTACTCCCCATTTTGCCTTTGCAAATCTGGGGCTGGCTTGTACAGGCAAAGCAGGAGCAAGTTTTCATAGCACTTCTGCTTTGCTTCTGCAAGCTTAATCAGCTTTAAAAAAAATTGCAATCTGTATTTAAGTTACTCATGATTCCCACAGTCTGAGAATCCCTGCACTAAATTAAGCAGGGATTTACATGGGAATAAATCTTATTGAATGTAATGGGAGTTTGTTAAAAAATGTATTGCATTTGACCCATGTGAGAAATGTATTGCTTTTGACCCTGTATACAACATGCATCCTTGGGAAATATGGCAGTATAGAAGTATAGTAACATTTTTTTAAAAAAACCTCAAAAATTTGCAGCATGAAATCTCTTAAGAATATTTCATACTAAGAAGCCAGAGCACCTATCCAGAAGTCAGTCATAATAGATTCAATGGAAGTTAGTCTTAAGGTTAAAAATAATAAGATTGTAGCATAAACTGTTATATTAACAAGAATTTCTTACTCAAGTTTAAGGGAGTAGTTTTCATTTATGATACCTTTCATTCAACTAAATTAACTCTAATTTACTTATTTGGTAATTATATAGGAATCATAAAGAGAACTTTCAACAGAAAGTGCAGGCTAGGGTTACTGTCTTTCAAGTAAAGCTTTCCAAAATGTATGTTATCAGAAATAAAGTAAAGGTGGACAAGCTGAGGACTTTAGCATACGTTAGGAAGTCATCTTTTATTGTATTTTAACTAATATTTTATTCCTGTTTTATTGTAAACCGCCCAGAGTCGCTCTCCGAGTGAGATGGGCGGTGACTAAATTTGAGATATAAATAAATAAAATCTTCAAACCATTAAATCAGATCTATGTAAGAACTACCTGTTCTTCTCCTGGCAGTACCTGGGCTAGGAGAAAAAAAGGGATTTGAGTTTAGATAAAAAGGAACGCATCTACCCATTACTGGCTTTGGCCTTACTCATCACCAATGCTCAATTCCTAATAGATATCTAGACCGCTGTTTCTCAAAGTGTGGTCCAAGAACGCCTGGGGGTCCCCCAAGACCCTCTCAGGGGTCCGCAAAATCAAAATTATTTGCCCGCTCATGTTGAAAAATAATACAATATTAAAATCCCATCAAACAATCATGAGAAGCAGTAGTGGCAGCGAATGCATCAATTTTAATTTTTAATGTGGTAAGTATCAATATAAGTATCAATAAATATAACCCATACAAACAAAAGCTCTTTTGGGGTCCTCCATAATTTTTAAAAGTGGGAAGGGGTCCTGAGAGAAAAAAGTTTAAGAAACACTGATCTAGAGGAATGCAGTTAAAAAGAAAAAAATCCTTAACCTAAATTAAGCACTCCAAAAAGCCAAAAATATTTACCTACAGATGGAGCATGTCTAATATGTTTCTATAGCAGCTGCTCTGCAAATAGGCTCTTCTAATCAGCCTGTCCTAAGACTGGGTTATGGTGCTCCTTATCTAAGCACAGTCTTGCCAGCTCATTCAAAAACACCCAGTGCAAACATAAGCCAAAGTACCTTATAGGAGGCTGCTAGTGGATTTCTAAATGAATCACTCCTCTGAGCTTCCAGATAGGAAGCTACCTGATTTAATAACTCTTGGCAGAAAAGTGGTGCCTAAGGAGAGGGCTAGCTGTTTTGACCACGTAGTATTACAGATAATTACTCAGAAATCTTAAGTGAAAGAGTTTATTCCAAGGTATAGAGTACAGAATCACTGCCCCGACTAGAATTCCGTATACATTTACATATTGGTGATATAAATTTAAATAATAAATAAATAAAATATTAATAAATATATACAGTTGCATGGCGGAAGTTGCATGTTGCAAACCTGAACTTTTTCGAATGTATTAAGTACAGCATCCTGCTTAATTTTGTAGGGAAGGGGCCTGATGTCATACATTACCCTACAGTGGACTTTTTACCCATTGCTGCAGCAAGGATGATGGAAGCTGTAGTTCATCGCACCTGGAGGAATGCATAACGTTGATTTATAGGGCGCAGGTACAGGATGAACACTACGTGGAAAAGAAGCTCAAAGGCGTTGAAAATATGCATGCACTTGGGCGATCATTTTTCATCACATTTAGAATTGCTTTTTTTGTTTTCGCAACGAGGCGAGCGGGGGAACCGTGCACTTACCCAGCCCCAATATGGGAATGTTTAAGCCATTAGAAAGGGGAACCGTGGGCACCCCCAATGCTTTGCCGGACTCCCAGGTGCTCATCCTGATCCGCCCGCACCTCAACAACAAAGGCACCATCCACCCGCCTCCGTCATCGCCTTCCCAGGCGGAAACTAGCCAGCAGAAGCCCACCGAGAGCGAAGAGCCAGTCTTGCTGCCGTAAAACGTCGCAAGCGATGAGCAGTCTGTTTACGGCAAGCACTGAAAGACCCCGGAAGCGAAGACGAAAGCATGGAAGGGGAAAGAGGCGAACGCTAGCTGGAACGCACGTGTAAGCGGGACGGAAGGGGTAGCGTTGCGCGAGACAGGGGTTCCATGATGTCTCAGCCAATAGGAGGAAGCGTGGCCTTCCGGTGCCATGCTAACCAGGGCTTCATTTGCATACGGTAGAGAGTTGAGTGGAATTGCGCGTGAATGAAGAGAAGAGATTCTGCAAAATTTGAGTGCATCTGTTTTGAGGGCGGGAGGACGTACTCCTGTAGAATTTATCGTCTAGCGGCCTCATGGTTCCCGTGTCTTTCCTTCTGTAAGGAGTCCTGGGTCGTTTACACGCAATATTTTCCTCCCAACAGCCCTGTGAGGTACATTAGGTAAAGAGAATGAGTGGCCAGTAGATTCATCCGATGAGTAACCTTTGTAGCTTTGTGGGATGTACTGCCGCAGACATGAATGGATATTCGAGTTAGAACAAGGTCTCCTGAATTCAGTTGTGTAGGCATCAGATATGTGAATAGTACTGGTGAAAGTGTTAATGCTGAACAGCATATCTCTCTGTTCCATAATACTTTGGAATATTGAAATCACTTAATAGCTGTATTTTCTCTACATACGATTGCTTGCATATCTAAATCTTTTGGTTTTGCTTTTGTAACTTCAAAACTGCCTAACATGTTGTACTGCCAAGATATTCCAAGAACTTTTGCAATAGTTTTTTCCCTCTGTGTTTGGACCACAATAACTATAGAATTTCTCGGACATTATCTATATGTTCTCTTATCTAACATTAAGTTCCAATGTTGAGTTTTTATTGTATTTTTGTCTGTTTCATTGACAGGTGTAAAAATCCTTTATACCAAAGCATCCCTTCATTTTTTAAAAAAATGCTTTACTTGGTTGGTCTTGGACTTGGAGATGCCAAAGATATTACAGTAAAAGGGCTGGAAGTAATAAAGCAGTGTAGCAGAGTATATTTGGAAGCCTACACTTCTATCCTCACTGTTGGAAAGGAAGCACTGGTATGTGGATATAGGCAGGGAGAAGTGTAAAACAGATGAGAGCAGTGAAAACTGTTCTGATCCCTAATCTGCTGTGAAAAGTCCTATATAATATTGCATCTAGTTACTATATCTTGATTTAGCCCACATAAAATGGGACTACCTCTGTGGAGGAAAGATAGAATACAGATGTGAAAAGTCAATGAAAATAAAAGCTTTATAAATAATTCCAGTTTGGCATGGGGATCACATATGCATTTAAATAATTCTGATCCAAAGAATTTGAATGTTTTAAAAGTTTAGATTTTCATGACCCTTTAAGATGAAAGTATAAGTTCTGAC
Source organism: Charina bottae (assembly GCA_023362775.1). Lineage (NCBI taxonomy): Eukaryota > Metazoa > Chordata > Lepidosauria > Squamata > Charinaidae > Charina > Charina bottae. The sequence continues at coordinate 25,921,017 of JALMGJ010000003.1, forward strand.
TGGTAAGATATAGAATTGGCATTGAAGTTGGGTGCCCAGTTTCCATACCCCAGTTTGTTTCCAACCCATAAGGTTGGATACACGATAGGGGCAATTGCATATATATATTTATAGTGCTTAAGAACTCAACAGCTAAGTCATAAGGAGGGTAGCTTGGCTTTGGCTTAATGTGATGTGGATACCAAGCAATGTGATTTGTTAACAATAGTTGATGGCTTAATGCAACAGGCACGCCCACCCATTTGTGGCTTTTGCAATACACCATTCTTTTAAATAAGCCATATGGTCCTTAGCCTCTGCTTGTAGCACCCAAAGCTCCCCTCAGTTGTGCTACTACAATTGGTCAGCAAGTCACTGAATGCTGGCAGTGTGATTTCTTGTTGAATTAAGATAGCATACCCTATGATGTTTTTTCTAAGTTTTCAAGTGGACTTAGTGCCCCTTAAACTCCAAAAGTAATTTAAAAATTAAACATGCTGTCCCCCCTCACCCAGAAAGAAATGAAAAAGTCAGGCCCACTTGCTGTCCTCAGTGGTTGAAAATAATGTTAAAAAATAACACATGTCCATTCCCCATGCCCAACCACCCAAAGATTGCCTGCCCCGATACTTAGGCCAGTTGCATGAGTGACCTTAAGCATCCACTCTATCTCATCCTGACCTGCTTTAAAGGATAGCTGTGAGGTTATCACAGTGCCAAATCCTCTTGCGTGTCACCTTACTTTCCTTTAGAGTGTATATGATACAGATATAACACTATTTCTTTTTCTAGGAAGAGTTCTATGGTAAAGAGCTGATCCTTGCTGACAGAGAAATTGTAGAGCAAGATGCTGATACTATCCTGAAAGATGCACATCAAACTGATGTAGCTTTTCTTGTAGTTGGCGATCCTTTTGGGTAAGAAGAGAAACCTCTGAAAAGAATCCTACTGCTGATGGTCTTAAACCCCAATCTCTAGTTTGATTACACTGAAAAAAGCTTCTAATCTATAGTATGTTTGCTTCAGAATCTTTTCCTGCAAGTTCCTGCCTAACTTTCATAACTTCCCTGAATAATGCCATAATTGTACATCTGTGGAGGCTAATGTCAGAATTTAAAACTAGGGTCTAAAATTGATTTGGAGGCCCACATTTATTTATTTACAGTTATTTTATTTATTTACTGTAATGTGTACACTGCCTGATCATATTGACTTATGTGGGAGTCTTATTGTCAATAATTGTAGGTAGTGCCAGATCCTGGAAAGGAAGGGAAGTTCATGAAGAAGTGAAGAGAAATTGCAGGAAAAGCATGCTCCCAATTTCTTAGCCCTGATGGGATCAGACCTGCCAAGATGGCCACCTGTGTTGCAACTTTAAATAGGAATACAGACTTGTTTGCATGATATACCACCTTGCCCATCAGTAATGAAGCAATGGCCTGAAAATTGATTATTAATGTTCTGGCTGCCTTTTAGAAAGCAGTATTTTTGTACAGCCCATTCCTTATTGGTTTCTCAAGAGATCCAATTAGGCTTGTTCCAATTATTTTGTTCATTTTCATGTTGCATCTGCAACCCACGTGGCGGTTTTTAAAAGTTGATGCTGCAGTACAAGTTGTGCAATTTATGTGTACTGTAGATATCTGGGTCATTACAAATCTCTTATCAGTTTGGCTTATTGCTTATTAAGTGTCCTGGTTCCATTTCCTAGCTGCACCCCTTCCTTTCCCCAGAACACATCCTTCTGCCCTAGCAAGTCAAGCATCATCAATCTACCGTGTAAAAAGGAAAGACGCTTTTGTTTCCAGCTGGGGATTTAAAATTAATATTGCCTTTTTGATGAGAGTGTTGGGAAAATGTAATCACCATGGGCATCATCTGTGGGATTCCCGCTGGGAAAGAAATGTATGCATATACATAAACAGAGAGAGATTGATGCACGTTCACATCCTTAGCAACATGAGGAGGCTATTTTCTTGCTTTCTTCCTGCCTTTTTAAACAAATGGCTCTTAACTACAGATGATGCCAACCATTGAGAATTAATATAAAGACTCCACTCAAGAAAGCAGAGACTTTATTAAAGGTGTCTTACTTGAATCTTTGTGCTGAAACACAATGACAAGAATCCCGTTTGATAATCCAAATGTTTCCATATAAATCATGCAAACACAAACTTCATGCCAAAATTATTTCCAAACTTTGCTGTGGATGAACCTCAGAAGTTTAAATGTTTATAAGCTTTTGGCGGTCTGGCAATCTGATAAAGATTAATCTAGATGAATAAAAACAGAATTAGTCCATATAGGGCTTGAAGATTCAGATATCTTTTGGTCTGCACGCAAATGTTAATTTAGTCCTGAAAGAATCTGCTCTGCTGCAAAATACTCCGTGTGAAGCTTAAGTTATTCTTGGACTTATGGGTCAACAAAGCCGGTAGTGGCAATAGCCAAGGAATGCATTCTGCCAGTCTAGGCTCATCTTATCTATCAGTTATGGGTTCTCTGGCTTCTGTTAATCATGCTAGTTATCTCCATACTAGAGTGCTGAAATTACCTTGACTTGGGGCTGCCTCTGAATATTGTATTAAAAAACAAACAAGCATAATGTCTAGATTCTAATGAAGATCCAGAAGTCTGAAAAATGCAACCGCCAGTTTTGTTACAGTTGCATTGGCTATCAGTTGCATTTGCAAGCCAAGGTCAGATGCTGATATTAAAATATTTTAAGTATTTTAAAACATAATCAATTTGGAATGAAGTTGAGTAGGGTGGGGCATGAAAGCTTAGCCCTTCCCAGTTGTGTTTACTATGGGCCATGGTTCCCAGTCAATTGTTTGTCTACTTAACTTGGTTTTCCTATGTGTGAAAACTGGCCTTTTTGATGCTTTACAGTGAGTTTTAAGGAAACCTTCATTTCTATAAGCTGCCTAGAGTCCGCCTGGTTTCAGGTGGTTAGTTAGATTTTATAAATAAATAAAACTATCCTTTGCTGCTCTCTAACTATTGAAGTTCTCATATTACTCCTATCAGTCCCTAAAATTTCCTAGTTACAAAAAAAATATTAATCTTTACTTACAGTCAAAGACCAGATATGTACAACAACACAAAACCTAAACAACTGGGTAACAAATATAGTATTCTGAGCAACAAAAGCTGTTATATCATACAACATATGGCCAGAGCAATCAAACAGAACCTCAAAAAAGTGATAGAAGAAGGTTTAGTTTGAGCAAGTCCTGGACGCACCTCAATGGGATTAAGCACCAGTGCCAGAAAATGGACTGCTTAATCGCTCTTTTCAGCCAGATGCTCTTTCTCTTCCCTCAAATAAGCAGCATTAAACTAAGATACCTTGGGGAAATGGGAGCAGCTGAAGCCATTGTATAAGTTTGGCGTTCTTATTAAATTAATTTCTACATTTGGCTGGATAATGCAGTAAATGTGGTTGATGCATGTTTGATTACGAGCTTTTGCAGAGTTAGAGCTCTGAACAGTCAGTAGCTACAGGAACATCTCATCTCTGGCAGTGTCTGGCTTTGCATTCAAACGCCTTAATGATTCTTGTTGATCATGTACTTCTGGCCTGCTCACCATAGTATCTGAATGGTAGGCCATATTAATTCTGATGAATAACTTTTTTTCAGCCATACATTAATCAGTGATCAGTGTTTATAGGGGGCTGCTGCTCTTTTAACTAAAGCCTCTAACAGCCTTAATTTGCATGTTTTCTGTACGCCCTGCTGCACTTCTCTTGATTTCTTGCAATCTTTTGTTTTCTAAATCCCTCAGAAGAGGGATTTAAGCTAGATGTTTGCCTGGCACATGCAGTGGAAATCCAGCACTTGTGAGGGTCTACCATTCACTTTCCCTGAAGTCCTCTTGAATAGCAAATGTGAATGTATCACAAAACAAGCGTTTTGCATACTGGTGCAAGTACAGAGCATGCATACCAAGTTTCTCATCTGCAATTACATGAAGCTCCGTTTGCACAGTAATTAAAGGGAGCATTGGAGTTAGGCCAGAGTTGCTCTTTGTGCAGAGCAGAGTTGCTGTTTGCCAGTCAACAGATGTCTTGCAGTTCTCTGAAAGACACAAAGAAGTGGAACACCTAGTTTTCAGATGCAATTATTTATTAAAGTTAAAATGCACACAACTGTAATTTTTAGCTTTAAGGTATTTCAACTAGTATAGGGTTGCTTGGATTTTTTTCCAGATTTAAATGGTTGGGTTCAGTTTGCATTTTCATCCCTCTTGCTGCTGCACTGAGGGCCACCTGAATGCTCATACTTCTCAAGTGTCCATGTGTGAACTTCAAACTTACAATATAGTTTTGCAACTTTCGAGGCCAGGGTTGTACTTAGCCTTTGACTGGCATGCCAGGGGCTACATTAATCTGCGGGGAGGTTGAAAACAGGGCAGGAAAAAAACACATTTTGATTTGATTTTGTTTCTATTTCAACTGCATTGCATTATATAAATAGATTAATTGTATTTAATTAATACAATTGCTCTTGTTGCATATTTAGTCTTTTTTTCTTTTAAATCACGTTAAGAATTACTGTTTAATAACAACTTGTGAAGTTCTCTGTGGCTGTACCCAAGACTTTTGGGGTCATATACAATCCTGGGGTAGTGAACTTCTTCTTTGGAACCAGGTAATATAATTGAGAGGACTAAATGGCAGAGCCATTCCAAGAAATAACTGTTTAATGCAAAAAGTGTGTGGCTCTCCACAAGGAATCTACTCCTTGCTCAGAAAATTAACAAGTCAGGAAGACGGTTCAACTTCTCCCTGCTCACCAGGGAAAGCATCTAATCTGCGGTGTGACTCATCTAAGCTATAACTTGGAATGATACAGTTCAGGGAAACAGTTATTACTTGGACTTATTGACTGTATATATTAACCTTCATTTTGGGATAATTATCATCCCATCTCCATATTGTACAAGGTGCCGTGAGATCTGTAGGTCTGTAGTTTTGCAGCAGGCCATGGGTTGTAATCAGACACACAGTGGTGCTTGAGAAACAGAACTAGGGAGCTAGGATATGGGTGTAAACATCCATTCCAGCCCATGATACAGGAAATTCTGCATCTAAATGGGAAAACAAGAATTTTGATAGCTTTCTGTTTTGGGAGGGGGGTTAATAGGGAAGACAAACATTTTGGTTTTTGCTATTATTACACAGTTGGGAGTCGCAAACCCTTGCAGTGCCACAGAAAATTATTTTATTTATTAAATTTCTGTTACCGCCCATCTCCCCCCAAAGGGGAACTCTGGGCGTTCTTTGTTTATCCAGTAGGCTACCATCTTTCATAACTGAACTTTTTACTGCAGGGCAACCACACATAGTGACCTTGTTCTCCGGGCTGTGGAGCTGGGAATTCCCTACAGAGTGGTCCACAATGCTTCCATATTGAATGCTGTTGGCTGCTGCGGTCTACAGGTATATTTCTTGAGCTCATGGCATTCTGTTCTTAAGAAAACCACAGCTTTGCCTTTTCTTTATCAGGGAGGTTGCAGAAAGCAGGTGATAACAGGCCATCAATCTATAAGAAATAGCTATGAAAGTTGTGCACTTTCTGGTCTTGTGTTTCAGAATCAGTTGTGATCCTTCCTCCTTCCTTCCTTCCTTCCGTCCTTCCTTCCTTCCTTCCTTCCTTCCTTCCTTCCTTCCTTCCCTTTTTCTCAAAGCACTGTAAGATAAGATACTGTAACTGAACTTCTAAACAGTAAAAGCTTCCTTTTTTTTCTCTCTAATGGATAAGATGAGAATGGGCAGTGCTTTTCCCATAGACCTTGGGAATAAAACTCATAATGCCTTTCTCAATCTTTTGACCCTGGAGGTACCCTTGAAATATTTTTTAGGCCTCGGGGAACCCCTGCACATTCAGGCTCAAATATAGGCCAAAAGTTACAAAATTATTATATTTGTTTCATGCGTAGGCCTGTATATATGCATTCACAGTGTTCTTAAACTAAAAATAAAGAATGAAACTTACCTCTTTAATGTGAACTTGCCCAAATTTGAAATAATTTTTTAAATAAATCGTGATCTCCCAGGGAACCCCTAATGACCTCTTGCGGAACCTTAGGGTTCCACAGAACCCTGGTTGAGAAGCTCTGATCTAAGACCTGGGATATACCACTCTTTGTGGGATGTGGGCTGGCTTGACCCTTCAGCAGCATGCAAAGGCCACATTCTTCAAGTAAATCTGTTTATTTGCATAATTTGTATACCACCCCATCCCAAGACTTTGGTTGGTTTACAACAGAGCTTTCCAAACTGTGTGTCGGGACACGTTAGTGTGTCGGCTGCAGTGTCTGGGTGTGTCGCAGCTGCTGCTGCCTCCGAGCCCTGCCAGGATTCCATGCAGGTCCTAGTGCCTGCCTTGTGCCTTGCTGCCTCCAAACCTGCTGTGATTCCGCACAGGTCCTAGTGCCTGCCTTGTGCCTTGCTGCCTCCAAACCTGCTGTGATTCCGTGCAGGTCCTGGTTCCTGCCTGCCTTGTGCCCTGCTGTAAGAGTGTGTCGTGAAATGATGCCCTGCTGTAAGAGTGTGTCACGAATTGATGCATGTCTAAAAAGTGTGTCACCAACATGAAAAGTTTGGAAAGCTCTGGTTTACAATATACCCTAAAAACATAATTTTAACTCATCTAATGATTTAAAACACGCCTCCTAAATAGGATCATACATCACCACTCCTCTTCAAAAGTCCATCTAAATAAATGGATTTATTTTGTTGTTTAGTTAAATTGATTTAGTAATGCGTAGAGCCAATATAATTTTTAAATTTTCTTTGATTCCCTTTATATTCACACTCAGTTAACATTTCCTGTTAATGTCACATTAAAAATTAGAATTTTATAATTTTGTGGAGGTCTCTGGGGGGCCACACCAAAGGGGGCTTAAGTTGTCTACCCCCAATTTAGGTGGTATTTTCTATGGTGACATGTTGTGGCAGAAAATGTAAGTTGAGGACTGGAAACTTCTCTTGCACAAATCTTGACTTAATTACAAAATTGTTTCTTGAGTTTAAGATGTTATTAGCCTCAGCTGTACATTTATAATATAGGAATGATTAGTATTACAGAACTCTTTTCTTAAAATTACTGACCCTGAAACAGTCGGAAATTTCAGATATACACTCCATCCCCAGTTAATACCACATTGTCACAGCCATGCTCCCTGAAATGGAAGGTGATTATGATGTTGAATGTTACAGTGACAGTCCCAATTTTGATGGGCTCATATAACATTTTAAGATACATTTGTAGCAACCTAACCATAATTTACAGTGGTATTGACCTAAAGAAACAGTGGGAGAAGCATTATGAACACAAAATATAATATATAACTGTTATGGTTTTGTGTACTGTCAAAATTTTGCCAGTTGGTGGATTTTGAATTGGGCAAACTCGATACGGATGTTGGATCAGTGCATTTTTCCTCTTGTTTTATTTGTATTTTATGTACCTCTTTCCTATGGTATACATTACTACCACCACCTCCTTTTGCCCTGGACTAAACAGACTCATTACTAGAACTATGAATGGATAGCTCTCATAGGGAGAAGGTATACTTCAGATTCAAAACTGAAAGGGTGCTGCAGGGGGGCATAGATGCACATACTGCTATCCTTAGGTAAAGGTAAAGGTCACCCCCGCCCAGTTGTGCAGTCGTGTCCGACTCTAGGGGCCGGTGCTCATCTCCGTTTGTTAGCCAAAGAGCCAGCGTTGTCCGAAGACGCTTCCACGGTCATGTGGCCGGCATGAGGCACGCGGAACGCTGTTACCTACCCACCGAAGTGGTACCTATTCATCTACTTGCATTTGCATGCTTTCGAATTGCTAGGTTGGCAAGAGCTGGGGCTAGTGCGGGAGCTCACTCCGTCACGCGGGGCTAGGGATTGGAACCTCCGAACTTGCGATCTTCCAATCAACAAGCCTGGCATCTTACCCCTGAGCCATCACGCCCCCTACTGCTATCCTTAGCACCTCTTTAAAGAAATTCCATCTCTTCATGTTAAGGGCTTGCCAATAGCATACCCACTCTGAGGCACCTTGTTGTGCCCTGTCAAGGATAGTCAGTTTATTTATTTTATTTTATTTTATTTTATTTTATTTTATTTTATTTTATTTTATTTTATTTTATTTTATTTTATTATTTTATTTTATTTTATTTTATTTTATTTTATTTTATTTTATTTTATTTTATTTCTATAACTAGCTTATGCTAGTCATCCCAGATTTGGTGGAAATCAAGTACCCCAATCTGGTGCCTTCTGGATTTTTTCCCATAATCATACAGTCAATATGATTATGGCACTGAGTTGCAGAAGGCTGATGTAGCTATTAGAATCTAGGTAATGATGGAACAAAGACTGGAGCCCTAAAGAGAAAGAATTAATGCTGAGTGAAATAGTTGCACTGCTTCAGTGCTGGAGGTAATTCTTAGATTACTCTGGTGTGGCATGTTTAGGGCTTTCCTTAAAATAAGATATATAAAACAATGGCATCCAGCATGTGGTCTGGTATCCTTGGTGATATAAAAGGGAAATCCAGGTGTTCCCTTATGCAGCTGCAAAATAACATTAAGACTAAGGGCCAAAATCTTAGGAGATTGCCAAATATCCCAAGATTTTGGCATTCTCCCCCAGAATGTCATGTTACACTAAAATTTCACAAATTTTGTCAATCTTTGTAAGATTAAAATATAACAAGTTCTTATTTTAATTTACCAGTGTTTATGTACTTTGCAAGTATAGATGCGTATTGCCAAGATAATACCAACATTTTTCCTAGTGTTGTTTTTTCATTGACATTGTTAATTGCATTGTCATTTATTTTACCATTACCTTGTAAGGTCGATATATACTGCAAAGTGGGTTACATTTTTATAAATAAATCTCTCATTTACTTGGCAAGAGGTTCAGGATAAAGGGGGGGGGGGAACCTTTGATCTTTGCCTATTGCGTAATTCATTATTGGAATTGTCAAAGACATGGCAAAGGTTTGTAATTAAAATAGCTTTTAAAAAGGATTAAGAGAAGTCAGAAAGGTCTTAGCTCTAATGGCAAACCCAAGATGCCCATTTCTTTTATAAATCTGACATGTAAGTTTAAATAGAAAACAAAAATTAAAAGAACTCCCATCATTCCAGACCCGTGACCATTTTGGCTGGGGATTAAGGAGTGGGAGTCCAACAAAAGCTGGAGAACCATGGGTTCCTCACCCCATCTTATATCTACTTCCCAAAATAAGAGCTCGTGTTTGTATGTGCATGTATTCAAGACTGGTCTTGATGCAGAGGCTCATACTCCAGTAGTGAAAAACAGGAAACACCTTTACCTTTTTTTTTTAAAGTGCTTACATAGGGTGCACTGAAGTCTATGGTGTAATTCTGCCTTGGAGAGCAGCAGATGTGTGATATCTAAGCAAATGACATTTTGAGTTCTAATTTATTTCTTATAAACACTTTTACAATAGTTGTGCCAGGCGCATGGCCAGTGTTGGGGGAAGCCAGTTTTAAGCCAGTTGCACAGGAGCTGTAGGAGAAAATAGTTTGTGTTTCATGAGCACTTGAGAATGGCAGCTATTACTCAAAAACAAAAAAGTGTCTTATATACTGACAAATATGTTGCAGTATATATTTTCATGATTGACAGTTACAGTCCTTTCAAATGAAATGGAATGATCAGCTTCTAATCTCATGAATTTCTTTTGTTATCTGTGCAAAATAACTTGAAGAACACTTTGGTGTGTTAGAGCCTAGGTCAATGAGGTTAGCTTTCACCTAACACAAGAGACCCACATGTGTAATTCCTTCATACATCTATCACAAGTGGATTAAAGGAACAAGCATAAAATTAAAGTTCTGCATATTATACAGAACTGAGATGGTGGCTTGCAGGTAATTCTCATTTGATGACTATTCATTCACATAAATGTATCAAGAAAAGTTTAGTGTAGTTCTTTCTCTGTGAGTTCATGTTTGTTTATTTTTATGGGGGATCTCATTCAAAAGTACAACTCTCCACTTTGGATATAATGCAGGCCCCATCAACATTTTCACATAACCACCCACCTGTTTGATTTAGGTATTTAAAGGCTCCCAGTGATCTGGTTGGGTGAGGATGATGGGGTTTCTAGTTCAAATCCTGGTACTTATCTTGGTTGCCAGTATCTTACAATAATCCAGTGGAGTGGGAGTGGGTCAGAGACAGGCACAATTGGAAGCATCTAATCCCTTTGGAGACCTGATGGAATGGATCTGCTTCCATCTCTTTCTCTGAAGCAGCCTGCCAATTATTTGTGTGTTTGCCCCCAAACATTTAGAAACTGAATCAGATTGTTGGAAACTTCTGTTTAGTTATGGGATGAGATAAAAGGCTTGTTTTCTTGACCCCTAATCAGGGGTTTGATTAGTTTAGTTTAGTTTTAATTATCTAGGTGGTGGTTGTTCCCTAGCATGCTGGCTGGGGAATTGTGGGATTGAAGTCCACACATTTAAGTGCCTTCCACTTGAAGTTACCAAGGTTGAGAAACACTGTTTTAGACCCTCACTGAAAATGGGAATCATGAATGCTTAAGATGAGCTGGAGAAATGCACTGACCATTCTTACAGCTGAGTGCAGGAATGATGCTGGGAAAGGATGCTGCAAAAATGGACATTTGGTTTTGAAAAGGTTACTTCATGATTTCTGTCAAGCTATTGCATTATGGCATGTGAATATGCATCCTTTTTTTCATCTCTTTAATTTCAGTGCAGAATTGAGAAGGGCATATTTATTTCTGAACAGTTTTTTTTCCCCATAATGGCTATTATGAAGAGACATTTGGGCTTAAGCTGTCGTGGTTAGGAGACCACAACACAGATTAATTTCTATAGTGACCATGGGTGGAGGGTAGAACAGATGTTACATAAACATGTAGCTGATCCTAACAATGGCAGCCCTGTATTGATGTTCTCTTTCTCTGCTATGAAACATTTATCTGCATTAACTGCTTGTTGCAATGGTGTACAGTCTATATCAGTGTTTTTCAACCTTGGCAACTTTAAGATGCGTGGACTCCAACTCCATGCTGGCTGGGGAATTCTGGGAGTTGAAGTCCACACATCTTAAAGTTGCCAAGGTTGAGAAACACTGGTCTATATCAACCAATACTCAGGGCTCTCTCAGTTGTTTGGAATGCTCATTCCCCCTTGAGATTACTGTATCATCACAACAACCTTCCAGTTGACTCACATGACATCTGCCTTCCACTGACTTGGGTCTGTGTCCTCTTTTATTTTTCAACTTATTATTACCGCCTTTGTTCAATGCCCCACCCGTCCAGCTTGAAGACACCAAAGTTGCTTGCAAAGATGCAAGAATATGTAACTGTATCATCGACAGTACATGAGGATTGTTTCATCATAGTACATGCATCTTTTATTCCACTTCTATTCTATTCTTCATTTCAGTCAGGGGTAGGCAATTTTTTCGGCGGGTGAATGCACTTAAATTCCAAGGAGTCTCTTGAGGGCACTGTCACAAATGAGCTGTCATGGGGATGTGGCCAGTGCCAAAAAGCCCATTTACCAGATGGAAAGATGGCAGTGTTGCTCCCCATTGCCTGCTGCACTTTCAAGTGAAACACTTGCTTCGGCCACCTAACATCTTTATTTTCTGTGACTGTCTCTGTGTGGGATTCAGGGACATTCTTGTAAAGAAAGGTGATGTTAATAGTGGGCATTTTGCAATATGCCAGCTTTCTAGTTATCTTCTTTTCTTAAAAAAAAATGAAAGAAACTAAAAAATAAATTTCACATGAGGCAGACAGCTTGGTCAAGAGAGATGCTGAAGGACTTAAAGGTGATATGCAGGAGATTGTCACAAATGCTAGTTAAGGCTGAAAGTGATTTTTGAAGAGGAGTTCATTAAACACAGGTTAAATGGTTAATATGGTATGTACTCTATTTGGTATGCTGGGCTTGGGGATACACCTAGAAGTAACAGTAGCAATGTGTGGGCTTGACTTACTATTTGCTGTTGACTTACCAATGCCATTTTTCATTGAGTGGTAAGGAATAATTAAAATAGAGGAGCATTATTTTGGATAGAAAACTGTGAACAAAGAGCAAGCAGGACATCACCTCACCTATCTTACATATCATAGACTTTAAATCACTCCGGCTTTAATGGGCAAGCTCTAGGCTGAATTCTACCACAGTGATATCTAACTTCACTCCATCCATCATTTCTCAGATGTTATCTGAAGATCATTACAGGTAGTCCTCACTTAACAACTGTTCATTTAGCAACCATCTGGAGTTACGATGGCACTAAAAAAACAACTTATGACCGTTCCTCGCATTTAGTTGCAGTGTCCCCATGGTCATGTAATCGTAATTTGGGCATTTGGCAACCGTTGCACATTTATGACAGTTGCAATGTCCCACGGTCACATGATCACCATTTCCGACCTTCCCACCTGGCTTCTGATAAGCAAAATCAATAGTGATTCACTTAATAACCGCCACAAAAATGGTAGTAAAATTGGGTCTGGATTCACTTAATGGCCGCATTGCTTAGTGACATAAATTCCGGTCCCAATTGTGGTTGTTAAGCGAGGACTACCTGTGTGCAGCTTACATTAGTAGAACCAAGATGTTTCTCGATTTAATGACACCTGAATTCCTTTCTGAAAATAGAAGCCATTTATGTATCTTCAATGCTCAGTTCAAGTCAAACCTCTAATTAATATGTACTGAAACTTACTCTTTCACTGCTTCAACCTCTACCACCAAAGCTGCCTGTGCAAAAAGTTCATACACCCTTTCTAAAAAATACTGTGGGTTTGGCATCTTTCCAGCAGAGAGGAGTTCTGCATGAGCAGTCATCAAGAACATCTGTATGTGGCTTTACTTCTCAGATAGCTTTTGACAGATTTAAGCGAGATCCTTTTAGTTTCATCTGGCTGCTGAATAAGTAGTTTAGATGTGCCCACCTATGGTAAAAGCTGGTAATGAAGAGCAATTCTTACAGCTGTTGCAGGAAACATTGGTTTTACAGCATGTATCCAGAAGTAAATGCATACAACATGGATATTGGACACTCAGATGCACATGTCTGGGAAACCTAATAGGCCAGATGCACATGCTTGTCTGTCGGTTTGTACAGTGTTTACTGCAATAGATGCAATATGTGGAACTCCTCTAAAGCCAAAAGCAAACAATTGAGAACTAAGCTTCTGACATGTTGAATATCAGCTTTTTGTACCTGAAGATACTTGTACAGGTAGTCCTTGACTTACAACCACAATTGGGACTGGAATTTCCATCGCTAAGCAATGCGGTCGTAAAGCACGACGTCACGTGATTGCCTTGCTCAGCGACGGCAATCCCAGACAGTCCCGATTTGCTGTCATAACCCTAAGACACTTGGGTCATTAAGCGGGACGAGTCGGGAGCCCCAGATAAGGAGCACGGGGGGTGGGGGAGGCCCAGAAGAGCCAGTGCAAGCCACACATGAGTTGGGGGAGGGAGGTGCTGCAGTGCAGCACAAGCTCAGGAAGGGCTGGGAAAGAATACGCTGCAGCTCAGGGGCTTCTTGGTGCACTGGGACTCTGTGGTTCTGGGGCTGCAAGAAGCCCCTGAGCCACAGTGTGAAGCCTCAGCCACCCCATGGAGCCTCAGTCACCCCAGCAGCGAGGTACAAAGCTGCAGTGACCCAGGAAGCCCCAGCAGCATGGCGCAAAGGGGCTTCTTGGTGTGCCGTGGCTCTGGGGCTGCAAGAGGCCCAGACCCATCCCAGCCGCAGTCGCCCTTGCCACCCTGCACTCCGAGGCCCCTGCCACCGCACGCTCTGCCACCCCAGCTGACCTTCACCATCTTGCTCCCACTGCTGACAAGGCATTTCTGGCCTGGCCCTTTGTGAGGCAGCTGCTGATCACATGAGGCTAGGCGCAGCTAGGGCCTCCTTTCACACACCTGCCTCGAAAAGAACCCTTTTAGCCAGGTCCTCCTTTCACACCGGCACAGCTGAGTCCTTCTTTCATGTGCCTGCCTTCCAAAACCTCACAAGAAGGCTGCACGCAATTTAGACAAGGCCACACGCAATTTGGACAAGGGGCAGGCGCAGCCTCGGGAAGAAGCCCTGGCATGACCAGCAGCTACTTCGCAAAGGGCCAGGCCAGGCGCACCTCGTCAGTGAGTGCAGGGTGGCCAAAGGGGCATAGATGGGAGGGAGATAGGCGGGTGGGGGGAGTTGAAGCGCCCCTGCAGTCATAAGTGCAGGCGGGCTGCCAAGCACCCAAATTTTGATCATGTGACTGCAGGGGCACTGCAATGGCCATAACTTCGGGGACCAGTCATAAGTCCCTTTGCTCAGCACCGCCATAACTTTGAACAGTCACTGACTGAATAGTCAAGTCGAGGACTACCTGTAATCATGCCTGCAAATGTGATTGATTGATTGATTAATTGATTATGTGCCATCAAGTTGTTGTCTCTTAGCAACCACATAGACAGAATTTCTTCATGACGATCACCTGCAAATTAGGGACATCTTAAAACCGTCTCCTCATAAAAAACAGCTCAATTTGGCATGGAAATTAAGATGACCAGTTGCAAAGGAAGACAGATCTTCCATCCTTGGAGTGCTAAATTGAAGAGAAAGTCCTGAGCAAACACAACTTCTCCTGCAGGGCTAAGATGCTGCCTTTGTGAAAATTATTTTCTTTGACCTGGTTTTAAAGGTCCAAAATCTGTATCACACGATCAGGGAGCGTTTCAGGTCACTAGATAAAATGCTACTCCAACTGAATGCAAATGTGCAGCATCACTGACCTTATCTAAACAATGCTATAGCTGGGATCACCGTTTTTCATGCATTTGGTTCATTTTTTTTCCATTTTGCCCTTTTGCTGTGGACTTTGCAAGCGCTGAACTGTTTATTTCCATCAAAGAGTTGACTGCAAAGCTCTAAATTGTCAAGTTCTGCTTGAAGCATCTTATGAGTAGTTTTTAACTATTCTGTGAAGTACATTAGGACTAAGTTTATACAGAAAGCATCATGGCTAAGGCAGTACTTGAACCCAGCACCTCCTATTTATATTCTATAAAGTATGGTTCTTTCCTTATAAGACTCTTAGACTAGAGCTTGAGTAATTTCACCTCTACAGAATTGTTTCCATTACGTCGTCATACGATGTAAGCCCCACAACGTAAACCAGACCAAGAAACAGACTGCATGGAAGTCTAGATCTACTTTTATTAAGATGAACTATTGTAACAGAATCTTCCAAGTCTGATTATGCTTTGCCTCATCCCTTTCTTATACTCACCCTGTTAATTAGGGGGTGTCAGTCTGAGATGTTTGCATATTCCTTCTTCTTGTTTTGGACTCAAGCCATGTTTAACTCCTTGTTGCTTTGTTAACAGATTGCTCCTCTGTCCATCAAGATCTTCCTCTTTACTTTCTACATAAGATTATTCAGTGGTCATTATTTATTCACATAGGTGGTTTCAATAATGAGAACATGACATAGAGCAGCATATTGAGAGAAAGAGAGAGAGAGAGAGAGAGAGAGAGAGAGAGAGAGAGAGAGAGAAGACACAATATGAATATACCCCAACATGTTCAGTGGGACGTCTCTGAAAATATGTCCAGGCTGTGGTTAAGTTATTTTCCTATTACTCTCTGTTAGATTAAAAGCCCACCAGCCATCCTGATGTAGGGCCATGGAGTACATCCTCAATTTACCTTGCATGTATTGGCCCTACAGGTGGAAGGAATACCTGAGCAGAATATCTAGCAAGAACTCAAAAAAGAACTGTTGTACATTCTTTGCTTGTTCATTCTTGCTTATCCACATGGTTTTGCTTTTTGGTGCCTTTGAGTCAGTGTTGACTCCTTGCAACTGCCTGGACTAGTCCCTGCAGTTTTTTTGGCAAGATTTTCGGAAGTGGTTTGCCACTGCCTTCTTCCTAGGGATGAGAGGGAAAGATTGGCCCAAGGTGACCCAGCTGACTTGATGCCTAAGACAGGCCTAGAACTTACAGCCTCCTGGTTTCTAGCCTGGTGCCTTCACCACCACACTAAGCTGGCTCTCTTATTGAAGTGTAGTATTTAAGAATGTACAGTACTTAGTAATTTCCTTTGGCTCGTTTTACTAGACATTGATTGCACTGTAACTGTGTTACATCTCTGAACTTTGCACAGCTCTCCGGTTTTCATTTTTATTTTCCTTTGCACTCTAATTCGCTGCCCAAATCTCTAGGTCACGCATTCCAAATGTTCTAATTTCTGTTCTTACCAATTGAGCTGGACATGGAGTAGAGTTGCATAAATCACAATGATAAATCAGTTCCCTTTCTAAAAAGGTATTCAGCTACTTTTACAATACGGTAGTGGGAGCAAAACTGAATATTTTAAGAAGCATTGGAGAGTTAAAAGTTGCATTTTGACCTTTCCCCCCTATCTTGAGTAACTTTTTTTTCCCTCAAGTTCCTGGCAGGGCAATTTTGGTTGTGAAATGCAAAATCTGGATTGCTCATTCTCGTTTGGCTTACCCAAGTGTGGTATTTAGGATGTTTTCTGCACTATTCCAAGAACCATCAACAGAGCACACTGTTCTAGGAGTGTGAATGAAGCAAGCAAAATCCAGACCACTAGTTCATCTAGCTCATTACAAGGCAAAGAAAGGGTGTGAAAGTGTTTGGGGATAGAGGGTTGTATTTCTTCCAGGCAAAGTAGTTGGGCTGCATTCTGGCTGTAGCGGATAAGGCCTCAGACAAAGGAGTTAGGCCTTCAGGCAAAAGTGGCCCTCCCTCTTTTCATCCTCAGTTCATCCATTCATTCCCACTTCCATTCAGTCCCTCTCCCCGCTCCTGCCTCCCTCTGTGCAGTCCTCTTATTTTGTGTTACCAGGAGGAAAATTAGAAGTGTTGGCAAGAACGCAATACAGTGCACCTGCAGACATCTCTCCCATTGGGGGAGATGGGCGGTCATATAAATTGAATAAATAAATAAATCTCTGAGACTGCAGTGCTCAGAAACATATTCAACAATGCTTCAGGTAGCCTGTGTGTTGTCTATAGGAGCAGTGCCTTACAACTGAGTTATCCTAGGCTTGCTGTTCCTTGTTGTCACACTGGGAACTGTTTAGGAAAGGCCATAGAGAGGAAGCTTGCAGGCCGCCCTTCTCAGATCAGCGCTGATAGCTGTAATCCAAGATAACGTGGTGTGCCCTTTCCCTAACTCTGTTTTAGGGTTGCAGGAATTAAACTGGGATTCTCTATATGAGCTATAGTCCTCAGATTTTTAAAACATGTTGTTTAATGAAACCGAACAAAGAAGAAGAACAAAGCAGTAACAAAAAGAGAGAGAAATCAATAAATATAAATATAAATATAATGTAAGACTTCATAAGCAGACACACCCACATACTGTATATAGAGAGGCTTATGAAGCTTTACATGTTTCAATAAAGGATGATATTTCATTGTAATTGTCTACACTTAATCTGAGTCTATAAACAACTTGTTCATAAAGCACAAATAACATCATGTCCTTAATCTATGAATCATTGGAGCTAAATGTTTGTCTTTCCAGTGCTTGTCTCTTAGCGATAAGAAGGGTGTTGGCAACCACGGGTTGGATGTGTCCTGCCACCCGAAATCATCCAGCCCGTGGTTCCAAAAAGAAATATACTCACCCAGCACACATGAGAGAGGGAGAGAGCACTTGCTGCCTTCTTGGGTGGCCATTTTGGTGACCTCTTCATCTGCCACCTCAGTCTGGGCGGAGCAACAATTTCCCTGTAAATGGCGGTGGTGTTATGGCCTCTGGCCCCTACACAGAAAAAGGTTGCCGACCCCCATATAGACAATCCACTTCTGTTGTTTGGCCATCAGTTTCCATGCAATAGGTATGTAGTTCAAAAGAATATGGATATCTGAAAATATTAAACCCTATCTCTCTGTCAAATTATTATTTTCCCAGATCCTAATAACTTTAGGAGATTGCAGAAACGTGGCCCTCAGTTAAGTGTCCTTCTGTCCTCTTGTCAAGCATAGCTTGTCCAATAACCACATATTGGACCTCTTGCACAAAGCAAGGATGATGGGGCAAACTTGAGCTGTGAAAATGTGATAAAACTAGGGCAGTGAAGCATCCCTGAATGGCCAATTCTATATTGTCTCCTGGATTACACAAAGCATTTTGTCTCTTCCATAAGAGTTTTGCATAGGTTTTCTGTTTGAGCAGTGTCTTCTCATACCTGGCCATTGCAATGAGGGTTGCTTCATGCATTATGATGTTTGCTTGCATAGCTAAGCTGTCTTCTGATCACCGATTCACAGATAAGACTTCCCCCCCCCTCCTTTTCCATTCTTATAGCCACTTCTTCCCTCTTCCACCTTTTTAATGCTTTGAATATTTAAATGGCTGGAAAGTTTACCTTATGTTTTGATTTTTAATGCAGTGTTTATGTTGTTGTTTTGTTGTTTTTCAGTCGTTTAGTCGTGTCCGACTTCGTGACCTCATGGACCATAGTGAGAGAAATGCGAAATTAGTTATTATTAACAAGGAACTAATAAACTTAACACATAAACATATGTTGTACCTTTCCTGTACTAGTTGACAAAACTTCTGCCATAACCACATGCAGGAAATGAGAATATATTTTTAGCAAGCTGAATGTAATCCACATGCTAGAGGAAGCTTTGCGGTCAAAGGTGAGGCTTATGAGCATTGCTTAAAGTAGGACACCTTCCTTACAAGGAAAGAAATAAATAAGGGGCAGGGGGAGGTAAGAAGTGGGGAGTGGGAGAGGTAAACAGAGGCGGGTATAGTTATATTCTGAATAGGCGCTTCTGATAGGTTGTGAGCCCTAGACTACTCCAGCTAATGGAGGAAAGGGGTAAGTGTTGAGTGACGGGTAAGAACTGTATAAATGAGTGTGTAACCTGTTGCTGAGTGTGGCTCTTTTTTGGTGTGAGCACGGTTGAGTCCAGCCTTTGCAAACGCTTCAATAAAAAATTTTTGCTTCTACTTTGACTCAACAAGTTCTTGACATTAGCACGCCAGGCCTTCCTGTCCTCCACTGTCTCCTGGAGTTTACTCAAATTCATGTTCATTACATAGGTGATGCTATCTAACCATCTCATCCTCTGCCGTCCCCTTCTCCTTTTGCCTTCAGTCTTTCCCAGCATCAGGGTCTTTTCCAGCGAGTCCTCTCTTCGCATTAGATGGCCAAAGTATTTGAGCTTCAGCTTCAGTATCTCTCCTTCCAATGAGCAGTCAGGGTTGATTTCCTTTAGGATTGACTGATTTGACCTCCTTGCAGTCCAAGGGACTCTCAAGAGTCTTCTCCAGCACCACAGCTCGAAAGCATCAATTCTTCGGCGCTCAGCCTTCCTTATGGTCCAACTCTCACAGCCATACATTACTACTGGAAAAACCATAGCTTTAACTATACAGACCTTTGTCGGCAAGGTGATGTCTCTGCTTTTTAATATGCTGTCTAGGTTTGCCATAGCTTTCCTCCCAAGGAGCAAGCGTCTTTTAATTTCATGGCTGCAGTCACCGTCTGCGGTGATCTTGTTACTTCAGGTTATATCTCTTATTTTATCATGCTTTTCACAAGGTGTCCGTGATATGGGAGCCAATTTGATTTAAATAAACAATTAAAATGAATGAATATTACTAATAAGCATACTGTATTATAGCACTGTGTGTATAGATTGCAGTTTTGGTTCCTAACATTGTCTTAGTGATTAGATGTATTTTAAAATTTAAGTTGCACAAGGAGTGCTAGAGAGTCACTCTTTTTAAATAAGGAAGGCAGAGTTCCCTACATTAAATTTAAAGCCTAGGGCAGAAGCCAGTGTACTTGCATAGCCTGCTAGTGTTACCCAGCCCTGACTTTAGAACTTACTGTACCTTCAAATTTACTCAGTTACTCTTTTTTTAAAAATATAATTTTTATTAAGAATTTTAATTACAGTAGTAAAAACTAATACAAACTAAACTTAGAGAAAGAGAAGAGAATGGAAAGAACGAATAAAAAGTGTAGGGGAAAGAAAGAAAAAGAAAAATATATAAAGAAGTGATTTCCAACCTTCATCACAAGTATAAACAAATTTAATAACTCTTCACCCCATAAGGTTAAACAGATATTTCCTCATCCCATATCCCATGCCTTATCTATAAGCAAATCCATAAAACATCAACTTTTCAATCCTGGTATCAGCCAAAAGTCCATAAAGGGTTGCCAGAACACTGCAAAAAAAAAAAAAAAAAAGTCTTATTTTAACCTTGGTCAAATAAACCAACTTTAGATTCCTTCCTTTTACTTCTAACAGTCAATCTTTAATTCAATCAAATATTATCATAGGATTTGATTTCTCTTCAATTCTTTATCTCATCGCACAGATTTCTTCAGGGCTTTAACAAGCCTCTTTTGTAAATCCAATAAGAAAAATTTTTCCAGGTCATTCTCTTGATTTATCATTTGTATTTCTCTTTTAATTTTTAAAACTTCAGCCAGTTTCTTTTGTATATCCAGTAAAGCGTCGTTTTCAAAACATTCTCTTGGCCTGTCATTTGTAGTTCCACATTCTGTACTTTCTCTGTCTTGTCAGATAAAATTTGTTTCACATCTGTCATTCCTTAACATCTTTTAGACATAGTCTATCCATATCCTGTCAACCCAACAGTTCGAAAGCTTTGCAAGTAGATAAATGGGTACCACCTTAAGTGGGCTAATTTGCTGGCGTCCTGTCGGGAAGTCGGCACCACCAGAGGAAAGAATCGGAGGAAGATCGAATGGCAGGCAGTGACAATGGACCCAGATGCAACAGCTACAGGACATCAGCAGCCGGCTCAAGGCATCCTGGGAATTGTAGTCCAGAGCCTGGAAGAGTCGGTTCCCTTACCCCTCCCCTCACGCGCGGTGAAAATGGTGATTTATGAATTGTATAATTAAATGTATATATTTGCTTGTAAGCCGCCTAGAGTCCTCCATTAGGGAGGGGATAGGCGGGGTATAAATTTTAAAAAATAAATAAAATAAAATAAAAAATAACAGAAACAGACATAATTACTGACAGTGTTGATATTGTAGTTACTAACTTTTGGCTCCATTCTTCAAAGATCTCCTTTAATATTTCCGATATTATAACGTTTTGTGTCATTTTATAAGTCCTGGTGTTACCTGACATCAGGCTTGTTTTTTTTTCCCTTCGGCTTAAAATTTGTAGTCCTCTCTAGTGTCCAGTTTCTAAAATCATCACTTGTCTTTTGTTGTAACTTGCAATAACCAGGATAGCCAAAATAAGTGTATTTCCCATGAGAAGTTGTTTATTTTTTATAGTTAATTCCAAAATCATATCGTAAAAGTCAATATTCCAAATTTATCTGGACCCTTAATCCATTTATAACTTTCTTAGATCAAAATCTTATTTAGATCCTGTTGGGGGAGTTGGGCGGTCATATAAATTTAACAAATAAATAAAATAAATAAAATCTTATTTAGCTTTTTGCTGTTTATTTCAAATTCTTTAAGTTCTTAAGCTTGTAATTATTTGTTCAGAGTTGAAGATAAACTCACCTGATGAAGACTTTTCAAACTTGTCATTCCAAAGGTCTCTAATAGCTTTAAGATGGTTAATAGGCAATTTCTGAAAGTGATTAGAGAATGAGGTTTGCAAACTTTGTGTCCTTTAAAATGCTCTGCCGCGATTGCAAGCAAGATGGCTGATCCTGTCATCTCCCGGTGCTCAAACCTGCAGAAAACTGCTGTCCTGCAGTCTCTTCATGAGGAGCAGCCGTCAGAGCACTTGTGGGTGATCTCCTGTCCTCTCCTTATCTGGAAAGGTTCCAAGGGACTGGTCTACCCACCGGTTCCTTGGTCTGTGCCATGGTCGTCAGTTCTACTTTCACAGAACCGTCTTCATTTAGCCATACTTCCCCTGGAAGTCCGACTCAGTTATTCATTTTTGATGGGACTGAAAAACTGATAGCATCTGCTTGCTTTCACAGTTATCTGTAATTTTATGTGCTCATTAATTCATTCATTCATTCACTCACTCACTTGCTCACTCATTCACTAAATGTATTTCTTTTCCACTTTCCTATAGGAGCTCAAGGCAGTGTATATAGCAGTTCCTCATTTTTCTCTGTCGGAACACCCTGTGAGATTGGTTGAGTTGAGACATAGTGACTGACCTGAAGTCATCCATTAAGGTTCATTGCCTTAGGATGGATTTGAGCCTGATTCTTTCTTGTCCAAATCCAAACTACTACACTGCATTGACACTCAGTAGTTATATAATTATATCATTTTAAAATAGCAGAAATAGGCAAAGAAGAAATTGGGACACTTCCAGGACATGTGGAGGACCAATTTTCAAAAACATCTCTGGCCAGTGTACTTCAGTTGGTTCCAGACATTGCTTTTTAATATGTGAAAATAAGTATAATTCAATGTTTCTCATACATTTGAAAAATCCCACAATACTGAATGTTTATAACCAGATTTTATATAACTTTATGGAGTACAGTATAATGATGATTGAAGATTTTCTTTCCTCCCTCCCTCCTTCTTCACAGCTCTACAACTTTGGAGAAACAGTTTCTATTGTGTTCTGGACAGATACATGGAAGCCTGAGAGTTTTTTCGACAAAATCATAAAAAACAGGAAAAATGGGATGCACACTCTGTGCTTACTTGGTAAGAAAGATCTGCATCTGGTATTTATTTGTTTGTTCGTTTTTATTTAGATTGAATTGTGAGATTTTAATTAATTGAAGCAATTGTTGGATGCCTGTTTTTTTAATTGCTCGTACACCACCCAGATTTTATGCATTAAATGTTTGTCATAAATATGTTGTCCATTATCATGCTTCATCAGTGCAAACTTCTACTCTTTTGTAAATAATTGACTAATTGAATAATTCATCCTTCCTGATCAAACAAGAAGGTGGGAGACTGGACGAAAATTGTCCAGAACAATAGGGTCCAGGGATGGGATAATTGGGGAAAATTACATGAGCATTTTATTAACTAAGTTAACACATCAAGCTAAGCCACTCTAGGATAACCATTTTTAAATAAATTACAATTGGCTGGGTTCACATAAATTGCAAGCCTGGTTTGTTCAGCCCACGCATCAAAATCAAAGTGTATTATGGCTTAGCACACAGCTTTGCAAACTCTGTGTTGCGACACTTTAGTGTGTCTCAACACACAGTCTGGTGTGTGGCAACACAACCCGGAAGCGGCAGCGGGGGTGTGCACGGCGGCGGCAGTGGCGGCGCGCCATCAGTGCTTCCGCGTTTTAGCGGAGGCTGCCGCCGCCATGCACACCCCTGCGCGTGCCGCCGTGCACGCCCCCGTCCTCGTGCGCGCCGCCGCCGCCGTTGGTGTGTCGCCAACGGCGGCACTTTAGAAAGCCCTGGCTTAGCATAATGCATGAATACAGTCATTGATTAATTTATCATGGCAAAATTTCCATGTCAGGAATGTTGATATGTGAAGAAGTATGAACAGCTGGTTAAAAATTAAAATGCAATTATAAAGTCATTGGCTGAATATAGAAAATGAATTAGATCCAGATTTTGGATGACTAGAATGAAATAAATACTGGGTATAAATGGCACTAGAACAGAGAGAGAGGGCAGTTCAGTTCTTACAGAAAAAGTAAACTTGGAGTATTCTTTCATTTAATTTATTACATTATGTATTTACCATCCCATCCCATGACTCTGGGTGACTCACAATAAAAATCCATAAAACAAATCCAATAATCTCACCCATAAGCAATTCGGTAAAACTACCATAAATAGCCCACAGTAATTAAACACAACACAACCGACACCGCTTGGGCTGCCGTCTGGGGTAGCCATCTGGGGTAGCCATTCCAAAGGGGAGGGGAGGCCGCTGAGCAGACCTGTCCCTCACCCCTTTGGAGTGGGGGAGCGAGAAGTATTCTCTCTCTGATGGAGGGCACAGGTCAGGCAGGCTCAGGTGGAAGGAGACAATCCCCGAAATACCTGGGCGCTGAGCCCTATAGGATTGTAGAGGTTAATACCAGCCCTTTGAATTGTACCCAGAAACGATTGGAGGCCAATGCATCCCCTGCGGTTCCAGTGTTATCCTGCTAAAGTGGCTCTTACTGGCCAGGAAGCAGGTAGCTGATAGAAACAAAAAGCACTTATATTTATATCCATGACTTCTCCTCATAGCTCATTCATGTTGCTTAAGCTTAATAGAGAATCAAATTCAGTAACTAATGAACTGAGGGAAGCATGACACACAATATGTTTTTCTGCTAGAAGAAAAGATGAAAAACTTCAAGTATATTACTGATCTCTTCGACCTTAAGTCCTATAAACTCACATTTGGTTCCAGATGTAACAGCTCTAACTCATTAAACCTGATGTCTACCTAATAGATTTCAATTAAGACTGGTAGTTTGGTCTAATGCAAAAGGAATTCCTTTTAATTATGAAAAATGGATTGTGTCTTACACACTGTCATATACTAGCGGCAATTTATTCTCTGCGAGTGGACCTTATGAAGCCAATCCACACACATAAGAGGGATGTGTCAGTGTCAACCCCAGTGTTGGAAGAAGTACAAGGAAAAAAAGTCCAGCAAAAACATCTCCAAAGGCATAGCAAAGACAGAGTCTGTTCAATACCCATAGAATGCTTGGAGAACCCCCTAAACAGATAACTGGGAAAGAGGGAGAATGATTAGAACTCCATGGAAGAATAGGTTGAGGCTGTTTGGGATCCTGAATACCAACCCTTTGTTAAAATCACTGCTTGTTATGAACTAATATTGAATAGAGATACTCTGGAATTATTTGTTTTATTTTTGCCAACAGCTGTGTTGAGGGGGGGGTATTAATTCCCCCCCCACACACACATGCACACACACTCTAAAGCAGCCCAAAGAGAATTGAAAATGCTATGCAGCGACAAAATGCTAACCATGTATTGGACAACACAATAGAGCAATGAATACAATTATGTTGGCTGGCTGGCTGGAATTAGTCCCATTTTAAAAAATATTCTCTGAAACAGAAATTGTAAGATCACACATGCAGAAGTGGGTCAGAGAGAATAGTCTATGGGAATATTTCTGTATCAGATGCAAGGGAAAAATAAAATCTGAGTCTTAATAGTTTCTACATAAATTAACTTCCAGTGTATATACACTTACGTTTTTCTGCAGACATTAAAGTGAAGGAGCAGTCAGTGGAGAATCTCATGAGGTAAGTTGGGTCGCTAGGCGTGTGGATTGTCAGCATGTAGCAGTGAATAGCGTGTGTAGATAGTTTAGCACTTGAAAGTAGAATAACTGTTACAGGAGTCTGTAGGATTACTTACATAATTAATGCAGAAGATGGGAACGAATTGTGATAGCTCAATTTGGGGGTTATGTGACAGATCAATAGCAAAGTTAAATCATATTTGAAGTCCACTGGAACCCTATGACTGTGCTTCTACAAATATTAGGTTTAAATATATGTAGGGAATCTGGAATAAATTTGCACCCAGACCGTGCCTCCAGTATGAGCTTTTCCAAAGATCCAAAAAGAGGTTTGCAAATATATTTTTCTCATTGGTTGAATGCAGCCGAAGGCCTTTGCACAATCAGCAACATTGCTGCAATCCATTCTCAACTTCTCTGAAATGCAGAGGCCTGACTTCTTATTGCATCCACTCTTAGGAGGCTTGCCACTGCTTTTAATAGTAGCTAATTTCGTCTTGTTCACAACAGCAGGACCACATCATAGGATGAAACACCATCTACTTCAGGAAGCACCACCAGGAATAGGTGTCCAAGGGACAGCACCCTTGGCTTTCATAAAATCATTGAGTTGGAAGGG
The DNA here is from genome assembly GCA_023362775.1 of Charina bottae. Classification (NCBI taxonomy): domain Eukaryota; kingdom Metazoa; phylum Chordata; class Lepidosauria; order Squamata; family Charinaidae; genus Charina; species Charina bottae. The sequence goes on from JALMGJ010000003.1 coordinate 25,946,889, forward strand.
ATCTTCAAGAATATTGAGTCCAACCTCTTGCTCTATGCAAGATACACTATATCACCTCTGACAGATGACTGTCCAGTCTCTTTTTGAAGACCACCAGCTGAAGACCTCATTACTTAAGTAGCCTCCTGTTCCACAGTCAGGAAGAGTTCCTCTTGATATCTAGCCCAAACCTCTCTCCTTGTAGTTTTAAGTAGCTTTTAAGTCTTGTGCTAGCTGGGATTGGAGGTATCACTTGGCCTCTGCTTCAGGCAATAAAATGTCATTGGCCAATGCTCCCAAACCTCTTTTAGTCATCTTTTTCTGTTAAAGATAAACTGGCTGCTTCATAAGCAAACTTTCATATTGCGTTCAACATATATTCACTCTGTCCCATTTTTAAAAAAGTGAATAGAGCAATGTTAGCTCTGACCCAAGTCGTTTTATCTGTGGTATCATTTTTTTCCGCTCCCAGTTGTTCAGTATTTCTAATCTGGGGGGGGATCAGTCTGCTTCCTTAGTCTCCCTGCCAGCTCATCTTACGGAACAGTTGATGGTTCCTGGACACATCCTTACTTTGGTTTAGCTCCATATTCATATGGACTGACAATCTCTGGAGAAGATTTATTTTGGAACTTCTTCATAAACTTTGCTTGGCCAAGTCCAGGGTTGGCAAACTTTGCTGAAAACAACTCTTGAACACTGGATTTGGGGGACTATAATTATGCAACTACAGAGTATATGGTAGAAAAATACAGGCTTTCCTTTCAACTTGGCATGAATAGCACAGACACTGATACAGGGGAAGTAACACTACATTTGAGGGGGCTGAGGAATAGACATGGCTGGGATTGTACTGCAAGAGTAAACATGTGGCACCTCTTTTAGAAGTGGAGAATACATTCATTTGAATCATGCAGGCTATAATTCCTTGGTTAAAAGCTTCAAAACAGCCACACAGATGCCTAAGAGTGATTTTTGTTCCCACTGACATAAGTGTTGGGCGCAGCTTTTTATGCACATCTAAACCTAGGCAGTGAGGTCAATAGAAGAGTGTGCCAATATGTTTCCTTCTGCTATACATAGTGTGCACCTCTTTTCAGCTGTTTAAAAATCTTGAATAGAAGAAGTGTAATAAGCAAACCCTCATGGTTGAGTTTAACCAAGATTGAACAAACCGCAGTGTGCAAACCAGCTAGTATGGATGTCAGTTTGTTGTGCTCATGAATTCCAACATGACTAGGATGTATAAGCTCCTTTTTTGACATTGTCGACTCTCTCTCTTCTGTCAGGGGAAAGAAGATCTTTGAGCCACCACGCTACATGAGTGTGAATCAAGCAGCAGAGCAGCTTCTTGCAGTTGTTCAGAATAGGCGGCTACAGGGCCAAGAGCCAGGTATCTATGTCTGCTAGAAAGATACCCTGGTTGAAATTTCTTCAGAATTCAAGAGCTCCCGTGGTGGTATGGAGATGGGCCATCCTGAACTTGGCAAGATATAGCTTGCGTGGAAGCCAAAGTTTTACACTGGCTCATCATCCATAATGAAGTGTACGTCACTGGCCAGGAAGCACATAGCTAAAGGCCACAGAATGTTGGCCTGTACGCAAGCCAGCCACAAGCTCAATGACCCAGTTTATTATTATTTTTAAAAAAAGCATTCCATATGGATGTATTTCAAGAATGAATCACATTGACTTTAATCATTTCCCACACTCATGAGAAATTATGCATTTCCTTCATTTGGTGTTTACGACCTGCCACAAAGCAGTGGTTCCGAATACATAAAGAGCGAGAAAGCACTTTTAATATAAATAATTGAATGAATATTACAGTCTTATATCAGCACAAAGAAAAATACATATGCCATACACTGCCATCTTGTATTCAACTAACCATTTGACATTGCATTAAGAAATAGACTTTGGTGGGGAAAATACAACCAAAAGTAGTCCTGTTAGTACAACATTTCTGTGTTGTAGATGAAAACCTCAGAAGTTAAGTAAATTAACCTTGGTTTGATCCTCAAGCATTTTAATAGTAAAATTGTAGGTCAGGGATGGAAAATTGTAGGTCAGGGTTGCACTATGACCCCATCATCCTTGTCATGATCCAGTCATGCTAACTGGAGATGATCGGAATTGAAATTCAGCAATATCTGACTGGCTGAAGATTTCCCATTTCTGCTTTAAGCTTTAAAGTAATAAAGCTCCTGGTCCATTGGTGTTTGGTCCCAGGCAATTTACAGCAACCAAACTATGGACACTCACTTTCCATATAAGGGCAAGATGTTAGCTCAGATACACTATTTATCAAAAGTAAACCTGGAAGCTCTGTCTGTCTGTCTGTCTGTCTGTCTGTCTGTCTGTCTGTCTGTCTGTCTGTCTGTCTCTATCTATCTATCTATCTATCTATCTATCTATCTATCAATCTATCATATTTATATCCTGCCCATCTCCCTCTCAAGGAGGGACCCTGGGCGGTTCACAATAAAATAGTTTAAAATCAATTAAAAAAACCATAAATAACACTAATAATCGGTAAAATACATAGTTACAGTCAGATCCAAACAATGGTAGGTCTTATCCCATGAGCTGGTAGGGCTGGTCGAGGCAGATCTAAGAAATCAGCCAACCCCAAGACTGGCTATTCCCCTCCCCACCCCAAGTATGGTGACAAAACCAGGTCTTTAGGTTTTTCCTAAAGTCCAGGAGAGGGGGGGCTGATCTTATTTCAGGGGGGAGGATGTTCTAGAGGGCGGGGGCTACTGCAGAGAAGGCCCGCCTCCTGGACCCCATCAGATGGAATTCTCTTACAGACGGGGCTCGTAGCATGCCCTCTCTGCATGATCGGGTGGGACGGGTTGATGTGACGGAGATGAGACAGTCCCTCAGGTAACCTGGTCCCATGCCATGTAGGGCTTTATTACGTTTCTTTCATATGAAGCAAAAGCACATAAAAATAAGAATTATGGTTAAGGAGAGCCTTAACCACAATTTAATTCATAATTGTTATTCAAATAATGTAAGCCAAAACATAAAACAATTTAGTGTGTTGTACAAATTATGGTTAATGAAGGCACCCCCCCCCATCAAAAGAGCAAGAAAAAATGGGAGTGAAAATAAATCCCAGCAAATTCTTCATATTCTCTAGTTACAGAAACTTTTTTCCAGATATGAAACCATGTCCACAGATATTTCATAAATACTCCCTTGTCCTTTGAATGTTATTTGTTTCGGAAATTCCTCAGTTACAAGGAATAGAATCTAGTCTTACTGGGGAGCTGCATTCACTTCAATAACACTGCATGACTGAGAACCTGCCTGGCTAATTATTATACCTGAAGTTCAGATTCCTGATAGAACACCATATTTCCTGTGCCTGCTCTTTACAAATTTTGCCACATCCTATTACAAGGCAGTGTTACAGGCATTGCTCAATTGCTATCTAATTTTCAGGGAAGTGATTGTGGAGTTTTTCAGAAGGTTGCCTGGTGTCAGCAGAATGATGTAACTTTTGCTAAGGAAATGAGGGAGAATCACTTTCTCTTAGATGTGCTGCATGAGAAAATTTCAAAGTAGATTTTCTTAATATCATTGTTCTTTGTTTTTGCAGAAGTAACAGAAAATACTGTCTGTGTAGGCTTAGCAAGAGTTGGTGCAGTGGATCAGAAGATTGCTTCAGGTACTCTACAGGAAATGGCTACAGTGGCACTTGGGGATCCTCTACACTCTATGATCATAACTGGAATATTGCATCCCCTGGAAGTAGACATGCTTAAACTCTTTGCAGTAGATAAATCCATCTTTGAACACCACTGAATTGGAAACTCTTTGTACCCCTACTATGAACTGAAGCTGGTAAAGTCCTTGTTAGTAATAAAGGCTACTCTGCAAAGAAGTAACCCATGTCTTGCCAAAGAAGACAGCTAGCAAGCCCAGCTGTGATTCTTTATGGCTCAGGCTCACTGCTTACAACTTTTAAATGTTTTGTTACTTGACAGAATTAGAATAAAATAACTGAGAGTAGCATCTTGATTCCACCTGTGTGGCAGGTGTTGGGAGGACAGTCAGTATGGCAGAAGACAGAGAAGTTTCAAAAGATGAAATATAGCACTTCGCTAGGATGCTTGTTTTCAGGGTTAGACTTTGACATTTTTAGAAGAAATCTGTCCCTACATTGATGGAGATGGAGATGGAGATAGCCTAAGGTAGTAAGCCTGTGCCTGAACTGTACCATTTCAAACTGCAGATAGCTATGATGATGATAACAGTAGCAGTAGATAAAGCTTGAATTGAACTTAAACTACCAGCATTTGCTGAGCATTCTTATAAGGCTATCGGATCAGAGAGACTTAAGGAAACTTACATTTAAAAATACAGTAAAAACAAATACAGGAAATAATCAGTGCTTTGAGGCAGTTCAAAAATCCCGTTTCAGCCCTCATTCAGTGACAGCACAAGGCACCTCAGTCCATGGCCTGGTCAAAAAGCCAGGTTTTCAGCATTTTCTATAGCAGAGTAGGGATGGGGCCAAATGGATTTCTGGAGAAGCAGTATTTTAGCGGGCAGGAGTTACAACCGAGAAGACATGCATCTAGGATCCCACAAATGACACTATTTAACTGAAAGCACTGAAGCACGCTCACCCTATCATATCTTATAGGATGGGCAGAGACAATTGGGGAAAGTTAGTCCCACAAACAATCAAGTCTTGAACCATGTAGGGCTTTATAGATGATAACCCTCACCTTGGATTGCACCTGCTCACAGAGCAGAGATGTCACATGAGCGCACTGAGTTGTGCCCATACCTACTTACACAACTCCATGCTGGACCAGTCTACTTTCCAAGTGGATTTCAAGGGCAGCCCCATGTAGACTACATTATAGCAATACAAATGAAAGGTAACTAAGGCATGAGTAACCATGAGAAGGATCTGTCAGCCCAGGAAAGGGCACAATTGGCACACACAATGAATCCATGTAAAAGGCCTCAGCTACCATTCTTCAAACAAGAGATATGAGTCTAGGTTGTGCACTGTGTGAGGAAGTGCAAGATGGAGATTTCTGGACTGATTCCGTGCAAATAATTCCTCACAATGAAAAGTAGCATGTCTGCAGAAGCTGCGTTAGAATTGCCTTACTAGTTCACTGCGCAGATTTACCAAGAAAGTCAATTTTGTACAGCAAAGACACATCTAGGCTGCCAGGCTGTTTCAAAAGTGGAAAGGGTCTTGAGGGTATATGCAGCCAATGATTCATAATTCTCAAGTAGCTCTCCTCTATTCCTTTTTTCCTCAAGTGTTCTTTCTTTAAGCTCTTTTTACAGCTTGTTCTCTCAAAACTGGAGAAGAGACTAAGGAAAGTAGACTCAAGGATCTACTTCCTCTCTTCAAAGGAAGTGGACTCAAAAAGATCTCTAGGCCCTGCCTCTGGAGCAAGCAGGAGGTAACCACTTTCAAATATCTTGTCTTTGATGTAGAAATTGGACCTTGACAATTGGTTCAATGTACTATTTTCATTGAGTCCTCCTTCTCCATACTGTTTTCTGAAGATTTGGAGGTTCTTCCAAAAGATTTTCAAGTGAGATCAAGGGATGCCATCTCTTCTATGCCATTTCCATGAGGAAGAGCCTCAGCTCAACACTCCCTTGAGTTTCTGCAGAAAGGGTGGGATATAAATCTAACCAACCAACCTCACAGTATCTCTGTATTCTTTGATTCACATATTGTGTTCTACTAAAATGTGGCTTAGCATGCTGGGCAAGACCAGCTGCTGTGATGCACAAACCACAATTTACAGCTTATTAGGGCCTCTGACACCAGTTTTTTTTAATTAGAAGAGAGCTTAAGAATTATTTAAAAGGATGTATTTGGCCCCAAGAACTACAAACACAATATCTGAGGTTTTGAAAAAAAGTTTTATTGATAGGAAAAATTGATCCCAAATATTGTGCCAAACATTTTTGCTGTTTCAATAAAGACTGTATTAAAATAGGGGGGAAAAAGCAGTAAAATGTTCAATATTGCACTGACGGCAGGTCAGACTGGCCACTAGCTATAGTATTTTCAAGTTATTTTCAGTATATTATCTTCAGCTACCACTTTGAATTTACCAGTACAGGAAACTCCTTAAACTGTACAGAACACCCAGCATTTAGAAACTGAATAAAAGACTGGTTGACAGCAAAAATCCATTTTATCTGAAAATCCATTTTCAGAAATAAGAGTTTCAGCCATTTTCTCATGCAGGAGAATGTATAGGTAAAGGTAAAGGTTTCCCCCGCACATTTGTGCAGTCGTGTCCGACTCTAGGGGCCGGTGCTCATCTCCGTTTATTAGCCGAAGAGCCAGCATTGTACGAAGACGCTTCCATGGTCATGTGGCCGGCATGAGGCACGCGGAACGCTGTTATCTACCCACCAAAGTGCTACCTATTCATCTACTTGCATTTGCATGCTTTCGAATTGCTAGGTTGGCAAGAGCTGGGGCGAGTGCGGGAGCTCACTCCGTCACGCGGGGCTAGGGATTCGAACCTTCGAACTTGCGATCTTCCGATTGACAAGCCTGGCGTCTTACCCGCTGAGCCACCACACCCCTGGGAGAATGTATAGCTAGGCCATAAATACAATCTATAATCTATAATTTAAATCAGGGCTTGGCAACAAGACACACCACCACTAAATAGTGGTTACTGATCTCAAAAATTAAAAATAGATGGCTGAAACCTCATTAGATCAGAGTTCTCATGTCAGATTTTGGCTTATTAGAAGTTTATTTGCCAGCTACAGGCTGCACAGTGGTGCTCACTGCCTGAAAAGACTGCTGATCCCTGCATAAAATTTTTGGGAACTGATACCATACCAACCACGCCTCAGTAAATGGAATATGCAAACAATGCTCTTTAAGTATTTCATTATATTGAAACTGATTTTCCTTCCCCTCCCCTCCCCTCCCCAAGACAATGGGACAATAAAAACAGAAAATTCCATCTCTGCTAAACATTAGTCACAGAGCTCCACAGTAAAATTAATCATTAATGGGACACAACTCTTTTAAGGTCAAAAACCAGTTGCAAAAAGATAGATCAGATCAAAGTGGGAAGCAGCAGCAGTTAAAATGGAGGGGGGGGAAAGAATGCAGGAATCTGAGAAAAATGCATATTGAAGCACTTTCTGCAGCAAAATAGAAGCAGAATCATGATTTAGGAAACGTAGAACAAAACTAATGAGAGGATATATTCTAAATTGGACAAGGCATGTAACAACCCTGGGTTTCATCTAAATCATACCAACCATATTTGAAAGAAAAAAAATGTAGTACTGCAGTTTTCCCTTGGAAAACATAATTTCACCGGTTTTAGTACCTATCCTGGAATAAGCAGCTATTGATAGTTCAACTGCCAGTCTTGATTTCTTCATATGCCAACACTATTCATTTGGATAAAGTGCAGTTAGCATCTCTTCTTACCTCTCTTCTAAAACTTTGACCACAGTTATACCACAGTGTTTTGTTTACTAGTCGAGTCTCTGAATATCTGAATGTGATTACAAGCGTTCATTTTTAGAAATGAAAAAGCACTGAAAAAGAATGTTACTCATGCTGCTGGTTCCATCTGTAGAAAATGATGCTCTAAGCCCTCGAGCTATGTTGGGCAGCCTACTTTCACTCAAGAATTACAACTAAGCCTAATACTTTGAACCTAAAAGTATAAAGAACACTTTCCCCCTCATATTATCTATTTGGAGCTTGGTTGACAATAAACTCGTTCTATAATGAACCTCATCTCCTAAATTAAATACCTTGTCTTGTGATTAAAGACAAAAATGCATATTTGTTTACTGAGTGAGCCCTCTGCTGCATTATATTGTGCAAAGGCAACAAATTCAATGTAAGTTATTTTGCCAAAGTTAGAGAAAAGCAAGTTTCAGTGCCACATGTTTGGCCAAGTATAATTTAACATGCTTTACTATTTGACATTTGGCTGAGAGAAGTCAGCAACAATAAAGAGGACACATCCTACAGAAACAAAACAAAAGAGCATATTAACCCCACTAAAAAGGTTAAGCAGTTTCCAGCCTCTCTTATTTAGGCACACCCAAGGATTTAGAACATGCCAACAAAAGCCACAGAAACAGTCATGTCATAGCAGAAGCAAAATTCGGAGAGATGCACAATTCAGTGGAAGAGGCTGATTTTCTTTTTTGAAGTGACTACAAATTAACTATTTAACAAGTAAACAACCTATTTCAGCAAACTCTTTTGCTGAAAGAGATTCCGAGGCAATGGGACTTCACATTAGTCTACACGGAGCTAAATAACTATATCCATGTGGGGGGGGGGGACTATTTCTGCACCAGGCAAAAACAGCACTTTTTCCGCGCTCATCTCTAGGGATCTCCTATTGTCTTTCACATACAACGGGAATCTCCATAAAAAAACAGTAATGCAAAACAGTTTCAGTTGTGTCTTGTGGAAAGGAATGAGGTCCAATATGTTACTGTGCAAAAATAATGAATCAAAACTTATATTAGGGTTTAAATTACAGGTTGCATAAAAATACTCTTATTTCTATATTAACAGTGAGCAAAACCAAGCAGGGTTTAGAAATTAAACAGCCAGTAATAGGTTATCTAAGAACAAGTGGATTAAAAAATAATAAAGGGAAGTTATTACCATAAAAACAGAAAATCCATGCTACAGTCTTTTCCAGTATAAAATTCAGGTCCATTTTATGTATTTCTAATGCCTATCACAATTTCATGCAAGCAACAAAAACAATTTTTTGTGTTAAGAAAACAATTTCTGACCATGAGTTAATGCTAACCTTCATTTTTCTAGGCAAGCTCATCTTGCTTGCATTACACACTTTTCTTCCAATTGCCTTTTGAAAAGGTTGAGTGATTTCTATTGATTTGACAAACAATTAATCAGAGCTTTGTTTATTAACCTAAAATGGAGACTAGCTTCTGACCAACTTAGTTCCAGCATTAGAAACAGCAAAATGCATATGTGGCATCTTTGTTATTCTGTCCAAAGAAAACCTTTAAATATTACACTAGCACTGTGGGATACACACAGCAGACATATTACCCAGAGTGTTCCCGTGAAGTTTAAAAGAACTTCAATTATGATGGAGAATAGCAGCACGGAGTCAATGTTGGCAGAACAATTCACTAAATAACTAAGTGCCAGAAAATGCTGCTGAAAGATTTATAGGTCCTTTAAGAACCTGATGGAAAAAGTCAAACTTCAAATATGGGGTATGATTTAGGAAAACTCGTATTCAGTTAAAATGTGAATGTGTAAACCTATGACAATGCAGACAATGGTGAGATTGCCAGAAGAATATCCTGTCTTAACATTCATAAGAGGATTAAATAATTTGTTAAGTAAACATATAGAGTATGAAGCAAAATCATGTATTGACTGTTGGCTAGCATAAAAAAACCCTTGAATCAAAATAAATGTATCCAACATAAAGGCTCCAGATAGGAAGTGGTAATGCAGGAGGAAGCAAATCCATAAAAGCATCCCTCCTTTTGAGCGTTTCATAAAAGTTAAATTAAAAAACCTAATCTTTACTGCAAGACTTGTCCATGTATGAAAAACAACAATTAGAAGACATCGGATCAAAGGGAGATATCACATTCTGGCAAGCCATCCTTTTGCACGGTGGCCACATGTAGTAATGCCCAATTACTGTCAGGGTGCTGCAGAACTAGCAGCCAAGACTTACTTCACGGTAATCAAACGTTCTGCAAACAAGTTTTATGTATTCATTTTACCTTTGTATTTGGAAACTGAAGAGTCACCTCCCCAGAAACTTAAAAATGTAACATTAAGAGGGAATCCATCTTCTCTCTATTCAATTACATATTTACATCACACCAACTGCAAGCAAAAACCTTACCGGTACAAGTCACAGCCATAAAAATTAATAAAAACCCCCAATGTTTCCTATCTGTGCTGACAGATACTTTGATATAAAGGCACTCTGAAAACCCAATATGGTTTGGTTCATTAAGTTTGCAAAGTACAAACAGTCTTATAAACAGTTATGCTGTAGAATGTCAACCACTGTGACATTACACCCTAAAGTAATTTCCATTTAATCCCCCCTCCCTGCAATAATACCGGCTCTGTGGGAATGAGAAATCTCTGCAGCAGCTTTACAGAAAGCATAGTCAATGATTGCAATACCACATCTGTATTTTTAAGTCTGCTGTAGGTAGGAACAAACTTGGCAAGGAATCCACAAAGGTTTGGGGCTCCTGAAAGTCAATCCCAGGTAATGCAAGATGAGGCCCCTTTCATTTTCTCTTCTGCTAATCAGGCAGCAAGAGAGTTTGCTGGGCAACTGAGTCAAGGAGTTTCAGTTCCAAAGGAAGAACAAAGTCTTTAAATGACAGTACTAGAAAGCTTTGGTCCAAGGAGGAGATGAAGAGGTTCGCTACATAGCGGCAAAGTCAATCTGTACATACAGTTGCCTCACTCCAGCCTGCAAACACAAGGAAGAAACACATATGTAAGTCAGTAATGAGAACAGATGAGCCACATTTCAAATGCAATAAAGTCACTTGGCATGATCTGTCATGGAACTTACTCGCAAACCGCTTGAGGTCTGCTCCATTTAGGAAAACAGCCAGTGCAGTATAGTGGTTGAGATGTGGGATTAGGATCAGAGAGACCCAGGTTCAACTCCCCATTCAACCACAGAGGTCACTGCATGACTGTGGGTCAGTTATTCTCTCATCCCAACTCCCCAAAGAAAGTGACTGTTGCAGGGATAAAATGAGGGGAGGTTCCCTTGTCTGCCGCCATGAGTTCCCAATAGAAAGGCAGGATGTAAATTCAATAGACATGACCAGTACTATGCACGCATGGTTCTTATTGATAAGACAGCACTTCAGCAAGCTCTTAATTTCATTATTCCTTGGTTTTATGATTGTAAAAACAAATGAATTTTTCTGCTTCAAAATATTTTTGTAAGAATGCTTGAAAAAGGTTGTTTTGCTTGTGTAGAACACTTAATGTAATGAAAGTGAACTAGCCAATAAATAGGATTTTTTGTGAATTAGTCACAAAGAACAATTAAAAAAATACACACACACACACAAAATACATTATTACTAGATTGATGCTACTTTTAAAGTTTAAAGTTTATTTTTATCTTTAAAGTTTAAAGAACCACAGCCAATTATTTATTAGAGTGCAGCTTTTAAACTTTTAAAAAATGCTAGACAATGTAGGTACATCTCATAATTTTTAGCAAAAGAAAAATAAGAGGCAAAATTTCTCCTTTAGGACAGAAGTTGATCTATAGACCAACAATCAACAGAAAAATGACATATTTGAAAAGCTAAAGAGCATCTATCTAGAAATAAGTGTAAATAGAATTTAATGTAGAATTTAGATTATTTAGAATTTAAATCCAGAAATAAGGCTTCTTGCAGCTCCTGAATTTTATAACCCAACTTAGTTTTTTTTATAGACTCCAAAGCATGTTAAAAAATTGTTATACCGTAATAATATTTTCCTTAGTTGCTAAAAACAGCATTGTAACTTATAACCTAGGTGTACACATACAAATTTTACCTGAGTAAAAATGTTGTGAGTTTGGCTTAATACCCATTTTACATCAGCATCTGGAGCTACAAACAGTTTCAAAGTCCCTATGTAAACATCAGTACAAAGGGTCCAGAAATGAGGATCGTGCAAATTGTAAACTCCTTGCAATTGCTGAACCTAAAATACAGAAGTTAGTGTTTTAGTTTTTCCTTCTTTTATTCATAAGAGTGGTTTATAAGAAACATTTAATCTGAAACCTAAAAAATTGTATGTAATATTACATAAGTAAAATGAATTCACTCAAAAGATGTCCAACTGTATTATTTTTCTTTTAAGACCAAATATAGTAAATCAGTCTCAATCTTATTCTGAAGAGGGTTTTTTTTTCAATTTCTGTTCCCGAAACAGAAATTTAATCCATGAAGTACAAAACGTTTCTTTCATGCTATTAAGAACATTATGGTACCTTATACTAAACCAGATTTTTTAAAATCATAGGTTGTTAAAGAAATCATAAAAGCTGCTTTGCACATTAATCCTAAACAAAAATGATGTTCATCCTCATATTAACCCCAAAACAACCATACCACATTACGGCTTAAAAATTATATGAGAAACAGGGTTATAACTCAACATGATCTTAATACTGAGAGACATTGGTAATCCATTTTTTTTACAAAGTTTGCCTTCAGGTGTTTTAGACCACCTGCCAAGCTAAAAAACACTTGCAAGGCATCATATTGGAGAAGACTGTATTGGCATAAGTAACTGAAAGCCTAGACTGAATACAAATGTCCTTGTTTATTCATTCTTCCTGCAATTATGAGAATCAGGTTTCAATTTGTATAGGATGAAAATTGTACAAATTCACAAATTGCTTTCATCAGATTATTATTATTATTATTAGTTTTAGTGTTTTGTTCATTTACCAAGAGAATTGTACAGGCTTTCCTGGAGGACAAGTGTTCTCCAGATGTTGCACTTCTCCTGCTCTATTTGAGGAGTATGTTTCAAACCAATCAAGACATTGCAACTCACCCGTTGATAGCACTGAGGCAAAGCACTTTCCAGAGATGGAGGCGTTCGCTGCATCAAAATTCCAATGGATTCTCTCAGAAGTGGAACAACACTAGAAATAATTTTTAAAGTTATTTGAAATACCACTTTTAAAAAATGTATATTTATTATTAAAAATATATATATTATTTAACAGATCGGAATTAAGTTCCTTCATTCTCATGAAAAGATACACTTTCTTATGTTAGAGCAATAAAAACTACTAGAACAAGCAAAACAAAAACAAAACAAAAAAGACCAATCAGCAGAATATTTTTTAGTCAATAAACACAATCTATTACTTTTGATTTTTTTTTCTGTTTTATTACCTGGAAACATCCACGCTCATGATTTGGATTGTGAACTTTGGGGACACAAAATAAATTTAATGAAATTGTTGTAATGGCAGCTGTACCCCACCAAGCATGATGAAATTTGAGTACAAATTATAATTACATAAATTCAATCATTAAAATCACCAGCATTCTAACATTTCTGTAGTATTAGGCAGCTTCTTTATTTGTAAGTAACATAGCAGAAACACTATCCTTAAAGTGCACGGACTCTTTCTAGAAGAAACAGTATCCTCAGAGTGTTTAGGCATTAAAGATAATGGCCGTGTTTGTGTGTGTGTGTGTATGCATCACTTTACCCCTCACTTTACTGAAGATATCAAAACAGAAATCCTTTGACTAATGATCTTTTCCAATTCATCCAAACCAGAATATGACTGCTGGATTTACACATTACACTAAGACAGTTTATTTGAACTATACCTGGTTGAACAACTCACAATTATTTCATTCATGACGTGTGCTAAGCCATAAACCCTGATTTACAATCCACAGTGGTTGGGTTGAAACATCAAGCAACTTCAAAACCAAACAAATGTGGTATAATATAATACACCATCATTTGTTGGATTAGATGGAGCAAAAATAAATTTAAATTCCAAGATGGCGACCGGGAGCGGACGCAGAGCCGTGAGCTGCTGTGAGGGGAGTCTTGGGGCTCGGTTTTAGAGTTTTAGAGTCCAGACCCCCTCCTTCATTTACCATTACCATCCCTTCGTTCCATCTGGTAGGGGGATTGGTTAAGGAACCCCAGAATTGTGTGCTACGGGGGAACGGAGAAACGGAGGAAGAGAGCAAATCCGGCGGCTGCAGCTCCCGGTCAGAGAACTGGAGTGCTAATTGTGTGGCAGACCTGGAGTCCAGACCCTACCTTGTTTGCCATCTGGTGGGGAGAAGCGGCGGAGGAACTGGGACAGAGTGGCTGCGGGAGATACTCGGCAATGCGGAGGTTCGCGGTGTGCCTGTAGCAGCCAGGAGCGGTTTTGCTTTGCTGGGCTGACGGGAGGCTGCATCGACTGGAGGACTGGTGGGGCGGTGCGGTCTTGCTGGCCCCGGGTGGCATTTGGCTTGAGATCTTTGGGGAGTGGTCTTTTTGGCCCCCTCGGCGAGTGCCCCGGCGAGTGCCCTGGGAGAGTGACCGGTGGACTTTGGCGCGAAAGACCTTCAGACATCTTGGTGGCCGGACTCCTAACTATTATTGGATTAGTGACCGGTGGACTTTGGCGCGAAAGACCTTCAGACATCTTGGTGGCCGGACTCCTAACTATTATTGGATTAGTTGAACGACGAGCCCCAATGTGTCATTATTTATTTATTTATTTATTTATTTATTCATTCATTCATTCATTCATTCATTCATTCATTCATTCATTCTATTCCCCGCCCATCTCCCATACAAGGGACTCTGGGCGGGTTACAATAATCAAGGTTAAAAAAGATACAATAAAAAGTCTAAAAAATGCAATATAAATAGATAAAATACAAGATGGGGGACGTAGGGAACGTAGCATAGATAGTGTTGCTACGGGGCTAGCCAACCCCAGGAGGCACTACCGCCTCTGTTGTCCCAGGCCAGGTGGCAGAGCCAGGTCTTGAGGGCCTTCCGAAAGGTCAGGAGGGAGGGGGCCAGTCTCACCTCCAGGGGCAAGATATTCCATAGGGCGGGTGCTATCGCAGAGAAGGCACGCCTCCTGGACCCCGCTAGATGGAATTCTCTTGTTGAGGGGGTCCGAAGCATGCCCTCTCTGCATGCACGGGTGGGGCGGGCCGACGTTATCGGGATGAGACGGTCATTATAGTACAACTTGGACTCCTTCCTACGCTGCTAGTGTTTTAATTGGACCCAGGAGATGTTGGAGATCAGGTGGACTTGGGGAGAAGAACCCGAGACTCAGACATTGGACATTGGGCTGGCCTTAACATCGTTTGCCACAAGGACTAACATCATAGAGGACTGTTTGTTTGAATATAACAACTTGGAGTGATCCATTGGTTCCTTCCCAGGCAAGCGGCAGTGGGTTGGGTCCCTTGGTGTGAGTGCTGGCCCCTCAGTAGGTGAGAGATACTGGGTGGGGCTAGGAGTGTTTGTTTGTGTGTTTGAGTGCTCCCTGAGTGTTTCTCAGTGGGGTAGGGATGATTGAGATGCCCCTCCTCCACTAGTGAGAGGAGTTGAGGGGGGTGCATAGTAAAAGTGTTAGTAGTGTTTGTTGGGGAGTGTTGGGATCCCAACAGTGCCGAGAGCGTGAGCTGGTGCACTGGGGGGGTCCCTCCACTGCCTAGGATTGAATGTGCTTGAGAGGATGAGTGTATGGTGCAAGGGACCTATGTTGAGACCCAGGACTTCCGGGGGTTCGGGAGTGGAGGCTACCGACCTAGGAAGCTCGGGGGGCTGTAGGGCGGGCCAACTGATAAAAGTGGTGACGGGTCGGGAATGTTATAACGGGTACTGGAAGGCAGGCCATCATCGGGGAAGACGCCCCCGGTGTTTGTTACCAGTGGCGTGTTCCGGCCCTCCAAGTTCATTCCCAGGCCCTGGACGACAGATCCTTGAGGGCCCTGGTCTCCGGCTGCTGCTTCTCAATGCCAGGTCGGTGAACAACAAGGCCCCTCTCATATGCGATTTGATTGCAGAGGAGGGGGCAGACCTGGCTTGTATCACCGAGACCTGGCTGGGCCCTGAGGGAGGGGTTGCCCTCTCGGAAATGTGCCCAGCCGGGTTTCAGGTGTGGCACCAGCCGAGACACCGGGGCAGGGGAGGTGGGGTGGCGGTTGTCATCTGAGAGTCGCTAATGGCTCACAGGGGCATTGCTCCACAAGTGGCCGGCTGTGAGACCCTGTTTTTTAAGTTGGGTTCCCGAGAACAGTTGGGAGTGTTGCTGCTGTACCAGCCTCCCTGCTGCGTAGCAATCTCCCTGCCTGAGCTGCTGGAGGCCGTCTCCGGGCTGGCAGTGGAGTTCCCCAGACTTACGGTTTTGGGGGACTTTAATCTGCCGTCCCTGGGACGGGCCTCGGAAGCGGCCCGGGAGTTCATGGCTACCATGGCAGCCATGGGCCTGTCTCAGATAATTAGGGACCCGACTAGAGACAGTGGCCTCACTCCGGACTTGGTATTCTTGTCTGAGCAATGGCAAAGTGATCTGAGGGGAGAGTTAGACCTGTCCCCGTTGTCATGGTCAGACCACACCCTGGTGACTCTGAGACTCTCGTGCACCGCCCCACTCCGCAGGGAGGTGGGACCCATTCGATTGGTCCGCCCCCGGCGACTGATGGACCCTATGAGGTTTCAGAGGGAGCTGGGGAGTATACCCGAGGATCTGCTGCACGGTCCAGCAGAGGCCCTGGTGGCAGCCTGGAATAAAGAGGCCGCCGGGGCCCTGGATAGGATCGCGCCTATGCGACCTCTCTTCCCTCATTCGACCCGTCACTCCCCGTGGTTTACGGAGGAGTTGAGGGTTTTGAAGAGGGTTAAGAGACGTCTGGAGCGCCGCTGGAGGAAGACAAGGACTGAACCTGATCGGACACAAGCTAGAGCCGCTGTTAAGGCCTACCTTGTGGCGGTAAGAGTGGCGAAACGTGTATATTTCTCCGCTCTTATTGCCTCTGCAGAATGCCAACCGACGACCCTGTTTAAGATAACGAGATCTTTGTTAGGTCAATCTAAACCAGTGACCTATTTACAGGGTCGATCGGAGTAGTTTTCTGAGCATCTGCAAGAGAAAATCGCTCAGATTCATTCTAAGTTGGACTCTATGCGTGATACACGGTCTGGGGAGATGACGGAGACACGTACTTACTCTGTTATCTGGGAACAGTTCGATCCTGTTGGACCTGAGGAAGTGGACAGAGTCCTCCGGATTGTGAAGGCCACCATGTGTTATCTAGACCCATGTCCCTCCTGGCTAGTAAAACCAGCTCGGGAGGTGACTTATGGTTGGGTCCAGGCGATGATCAATGCATCTCTGGAGGAGGGGGTGTTCCCAGCAGCCTTTAAGGAGGCCCTGGTGCACCCCCTCCTCAAGAAGCCATCCCTGGACCCTACTGTTCTGGACAATTTTCGTCCAGTCTCCCACCTTCCCTTTTTTTTTTTTTTTCCTTTTTTTTTTCTTTTTTTTTCCTTTTTAGGGAAGGTGGTGGAGAAAGTGGTGGCGTCGCAACTCCAGAGGATTCTGGATGAAACGGATTATCTAGACCCCTTTCAGTCAGGTTTCAGGCCGGGATATGGGACGGAGACTGCATTGGTCGCGCTTATGGATGATCTCTGGCAAGGACGGGATGGTGGTAGTGCATCCATCCTTATCCTTTTAGATCTCTCAGCGGCTTTTGATACCATCGACCATGGTATCCTTTTGGGACGGCTCAGGGAGTTGGGGGTGGGCGGTGTGGTGTTGCAGTGGTTCGCCTCCTTCCTCCAGGGCCGTTCCCAATCAGTGATGATAGGGGAGGAGAGATCTGACCCACGGCCCCTCCTGTGTGGGGTGCCACAGGGTTCGGTGCTCTCCCCTCTCCTGTTTAACATCTATATGAAGCCGCTGGGTGAGATCATCCGTCACCACGGGATGAAATACCATCTATATGCTGATGATACACAGCTGTATATTTCCATCCCGGGTGAAGTAAGTGATGCAGTTGTCACCCTGTCTCAGTGTCTGGAGGCTGTGGGGGCCTGGATGGGGAACAACAGGCTTCGACTGAACCCTAGTAAGACGGAGTGGCTGTGGATTGATGGCCGCTCGGGTCCTAGGAAGCTGTCATCTTTGGCTCTAGATGGGGTCGCACTACCCCATTCGGAGCCTGTGCGGAATCTGGGGGTTCTCCTGGACTCACGACTCCTGCTGGAAGAGCAGGTGGCAGTCATGGCCAGGAGGGCCTTTGCACAACTTCGGATTGTGCACCAGTTACGCCCTTTCCTGGACCGAGATGCCCTCCGAACAGTCACTCATGCCCTCGTCATCTCCCACATAGACTATTGTAATGCGCTCTACATGGGGCTACCCTTGAGGAGTATCCGGAAGCTTCAGCTGGTCCAGAATGCGGCTACGAGGACAATTATTGGGGCCAGAAGATCGGCCCATGTGACACCGTTGTTACGCGAGCTGCATTGGGTGCCAGTTTGCTTCCGGGTACAATTCAAGGTGTTGGTTATCACCTTTAAAGCCCTACATGGCATAGGACCAGGTTACTTGAGGGACCGTCTCATCCCCAGAACATCGACCCGTCCCACCCGTTCAGCTAGAGAGGGCTTGCTACGGACCCCATCGCTTAAAGAGTTTCACCTAGCGGGGTCCAGGAAGCGGGCCTTCTCTGCAGTGGCGCCCGCCCTTTGGAATATCTTACCCCCGGAGCTGAGGCTGATGTCCTCGCTCCCAGCCTTCCGGAAAGGCTTAAAGACCTGGTTCTGCCGTCTTGCCTGGGAGGGAAACGTCAACAGTTCCTCTTGGGGATGGCTGGCCCCTTGAAGCCTCCCAGTGACCTATTTTAATATTTTTCTTGGAATTTATATTTTGTATTTATGTAATTTTATATATTTTTAATTCACTATTTTGCTGTGCACCGCCCAGGGTCCCCGTTGGGGGAGATGGGCGGTAATATAAATTTAATAAAATAAATAAAATAAATAAATAAAATTAGACAAAATATCAAATGAATTTTTCCTGGTTTGATTCACTTTCAAGAAAAAGATCAGTGAAACCATGTGAGCAGCAATAAGCCTTATTCAAAACATTATGCTGAAATTTGATTGTCTGAATTTAACCATTATGGAGTGATTCAATTTACATATCCTAAATATGCATATCTCTCTCTCTCTCTCTCTCTCTCTCTCAGCCATTTACTAACTATATTTCCCATGGGAAAAAATGGAGATCAATACTGTTATGCAGCAACATACAACTCCTTGCCGGCAATCAATACCCAGATATGCAAAGATTAACACCAAGATTAGCACCAGAGGAACAATCAAACAGCACAATATACCCTAATCAAGGAACTATTAGCACAGTCAATCAACCAAGCAGCAAACAACAACCCAATCAAGGTACTACCAAGGAGAGTACAACGCCCCCACCAACACAGGCAGGACAAGCCAGGGTATATAAACGGAGAGCTAGTCCCACTCCCTTTTCGCACTGAAGATGTTGCCTAGCCTGGCAATGAAACATCTGCAAGAAAACAACAAGGCTCAGAGAGCACCAAGGACTCCACAGTTCAACCCTGAGCTACAAATATTCTCTTCAATTTGTGACTCAGGCACTTGACAGAAGAGACAACATTGATAGGAAAAAAATACTGATGGTTCTTTAAACCAGGCTCAGTTACAATAGTAATTAAACCAACCATCAAAATATATAATACATAAATTTTAAAAAAGCATGCTGCCTTTTTCTCTGGTTTAGAAAATGTTTTACTTACAATCCAAGATAATAAGGAATGGGGCGCAAGTGGGAGAGAACACCAGAAGAAAGATCATAGAACTAAATTAGTAGGTACAAGTTCAGCCATAATTAAATGACTTGTCTAAAACAGCCAGCTCTGCATTTCTTGAAATAAGGGGACCCAGGGATTTTAGCAGAGCTCAAGTAGGGAGCATTTGGAAGCAATTAGAGGCTCCTTTCGACAACTGTAAAATGAGCATGTTGAGGTATCAGTAGAGACGCACAATTTCCATGATAAAGGGCTTAGAATCACAGATTATATACGGCTGCACTGCTCAGAATATTGAGATTTCTATGACTTTCTATTTCCTGATATTAATCAGGAATATTGACCTCACCACAGGCATCTGTGGAGTGTGGGTGTACAACGAAACATGCATCAAGATGTTGCTATGCAAACTTCACTACTTATGTACTTGTATGTGATATCACACTGCAAATATAAAAAGATTGTGTTGTGACATCATGATGCACATTTTGGTATCATTATTAGGAACAAATGCCTATGTCTGTCTGTTGTTTATTCGTTCAGTCGCTTCCGACTCTTCGTGACTTCATGGACCAGCCCACGCCAGAGCTTCCTGTCGGCCGTCACCATCCCCAGCTCCCCCATGGTCGAGTCTGTCACCTCCAGAATATCATCCATCCATCTTGCCCTTGGTCGGCCCCTCTTCCCTTTGCTTTCCACTTTCCCTAGCATCAGCTATGTCTGTGACTACCCAATATTCTCAGATTCAGGACATTATCAGGAATCTTCAGAGGGCTGGTTTCGAATTTTCTAATAACACCATAAAATGGATTGAAAGAGCATGTAGTTTCCTGTCCAGACTAAGCACTTTATTCCTAGCTTTAATCCCACTTTAGGCCAAACAGAAATATAAGGGTAACAATAGGGCTTAAATGATATTCAGTGGGAAGAAAGTGAATTAGAGAAGTAGCTCTTAGGCAGAAAAGTTATACCTTTAATTTTTCAAAATTCATTCTCTAGATGACCTCATAACACTTCTTTTCAAGAGGCTGGTGAATGCACAGAATGAGAAAATTATGTCTGGCCATTCTGCTGTAAACATTGTTCATACATATTTCAACTTTCCACCACAAGCTTGTCCACAGTGGAAACTAACCATTCAATATCAGCATTACTGTAAATACTTTCTTCTGTGCAAAACGTGATGCACAGATGAATATTTCACACCAAATAAAGGCCTAAGAATTCTATAAGGCTAAGAGGTTATTGATTGCCAGCCAGCCAAGCGGTTTTCAGCAGCTTTGAGGACAGAGGAGACGAGAAGGACTTCAATCCATGTAGCCTAACCTATTTATTGCTGCCCTAGTGTGGGCATGAAGGCAAGAGTGTTCTCTTTGAAAAGAGAAGAGAAGAGAAGAAAAGATAGTCTCCCTAGTGTCAGGAGGAGAGCCAGCTGGTTAATGGGAGGTTTAGTGGGATCCCAGAGAGGGCAGATTTACTCTCTGCAATGGACCATTTTATTCTTAGCTTTAATAACATTTCAGGGAGACTTTAAAAGTGGAGCCATACAAAACGACTTAAATGAAGTTCAGCTGAAACAATGTGGAAAAAGTGAGTCAGAGCAATTATTCCTTTAAAAACAAAGGAACTGCAAAATCAATTCAAAACCTCTTTATCTAGATGATCCCATAAGCCTTTTGAGGTCATCTAGATCACGGGTGGTACAAGGCTTGATATATACTGTAAAGACCTATCCAAATGTAAAGCTTTTTGACTTTAGAAAACACATAGATAGCCCATCTGCAATATTTAACAAAGACTCTTTTGGTATTTCTGAGTTCCCCCTGTGGGGAGATGGGCGGTCATATAAATTAAATAAATAAATAAATAAATAAATAAATTTCTGCATACAACATTTTAAACAACTATAAGAAATCTAGTTATTGTTCCCTACACTTGGCACTTTCAAAAAATAGTCCACTGGTTATACTGCTTATTAATATACTGTGTGTGCATTGGAAAGTTGTATTAGACGCATTTTTGGCTTATATATTTGAACACCTGATAATATTGCTGATACTGTGGTATAACTGTTTATACTATTTGTGAGCAAAGAAAGGCTGGACCTAGTTTAGGAATTGAATGGGAGACACCAGAGAATTCCATAATTATAGTAAGACTAGAAAGTCAAAAAACATCCCATAAGAAGGTAATGGATAGGAAAAGTATACAGGCATGACCACAGGAGTCAAGCCCCACTTGGAGATTTTACCTTTCCGGAGTTTAAAATACTATTTCCATTTATCAAAGGAATTATCTAGATTGCTGTTCTATGTTTTGGGAATGAACTGGTTCCAAACTGTGTATTACTTGGATCTCCAACATGACAGTTACAGACATCACCCTTGTCCATCTCATTTTATTTTGTTTTGGATTCTTTTAATTTTAAATAAATAGGAAGCTCACAAGTTGCAAAATGAATGGCCAGCTTCAGCTTTTAGCATAATCTTTATTTCCAGAGTGCTCCTGGGCCTTTCAGAGACATTCTTAGAAGATGAAAATGATAAGGGTTGCATCCAAGTGCTGGTTGCATGTACCCACTGCCCAGAAAAAGAAAGCATTCTGGGAGGGTAGATGGAGTGATTAAATTTGCCTTTGGGTTCAAGGGTGTTTTGTCATGAGCCACATCCTTCAGGGCAGCAATTTGTTCACATGCAAGGTCCCATGTACAAGAGTGTCCTTAAGATGCTCTCAAAATTCCAAATATGCCACTAGCCCCAAAGGATGGTGGACAGTGGTTTTATTTTAATAAAGTTTTGAGAAGTATTCCTGTTCTGTATTCTTGCACTGTGAGCTGCCTGGAGCACATGCACGAGGAAAGCCTTGAGTTATTTATAAAAAATAATAATAAAAGGCAGGATAGAAAATAAATAAATAAATAAATAAATAAATAAATAAACAAACAAACAAACTAACAAACAAACAAATAAATGCAGCATACAAATTAAAACAGTAGGGCTCAAAGGAGAGGAAAGCTCTAGAAATCCCCGAATTTTTTAATTAGTGTGATTAAAATGCAAATGAAAGGAAAATAGTGGCTTTCCTCAAAAAACAAGGAGCTTGCACAACAAGGAGAGATGTTCTACCATATTCAGTCTAATAAAGCAAATAATTCAGCACAGTGAATACCATGTGGAATAACTGGAATGATATCTAAAGGGTAAAGTAAGTGGGTGGGAAGACATCCCTGCTCAGAGAGGGCCAGGGGAGTGCTGGCTTCCTTCTACCATCCTTACACTTTGTCCCCGCCACCGTTCTTTACTCCAGTCCTATTCAATGGAACAGGATCAACAGACAGATGAACAAATCAGAACGCAGGAAGGAAAACGAATTGCCTGCATGCCTTTCATGGCTTTGTTTCTTACATCCATGAATTTTGCCTTGAAACATTTTCTCTGCCAAACTAATGGACTGATTTCACCCCATTACACGGGGGGGGGGGTGAGGTATGGAAGGGAGGGCCATGCTGCTGAATACTCAAGTGAGGAGGTATTTGGGAGGCTGTTTCATAGAAAAATTAGAGTAAATTAAAGAGAGGTTCTTGAAAGCTCTTCCACCTCTAAAGTCATATTTAAAAATTATAAATTTTTAATTTGTTTTTTTTAATTAGTCATGCGAGTACTGGAAAACCGCAACTGTGAGACAGCATACACTTGTAACTTCTCTTTGCTATTATTAGTTCTTGCTCTAGACCAAAGTAAACAATGCCCAGATAAATCTTTTGCCCTATCTGAATATATTTCACAAGAGCTGTGTATGTTGATTTCAGGGATCTTACTATGGATTATTAAATTTTCAAAGCTTAATGGGCCACTTAATCTGGACAAAGACAATAAAAAAGAAAGAAATGTTTGACACAACATTGTTATGCCACTATATTGTGATGATTCAGACATATGAAGAATTAAATCTTAGTATGCAGGGCAAACTCAATGCACAGTTCTCTAGTTCTAACAAAACAAATCAAACACTATCTCTATCAAGAAGAGGAAGACATCATCATGGCTGGATTGATACAACATGCAGCTAAGGCAAAACCAAAAGCACATATGACGGCTTAGTGTGATATATGAACACAATCTAAGTGTGATACATACCTGCATGTTTATTCATGTAGTCATGGTGTGACATTGAACTAAGCAGCCATAGTACATTCTCACAGATCCCATAAACAGCCGCCCCCCAATCTGCAGCAATGAGCAGCTATATTAATATAGCTCTCCAGTGAGTTTTCCACTGCAGATCTTCACCCATAAGGATATAATGGAATAAAGTTGCAATATTTACATCACTTCATGGCATATAGCAATAAGCCCAATGTCTGCTGTTACAGGCACTAATGTATCAGGGCAAACGTATCTGGAATGCATTAATATAAATTCAGACCTACATTAAAAAAATGGAGAATATGGAGAAGAATGAGCCATTACTTCCAAACCAAAACTGGAAATTTAAGACGATGAGCAATTTACATGGCACAATTTTTTTTTAAAAAAAGAAAACAATCTCTTCTGACTATACAGGAAAAACCACCCCTCTACAGTATTAAAAACAGGCCTCAGCTAAATTTCAAAATAATTTCCTTTCAAGCTGGATCATTCTACCACGAAATAATTACATAAGAACAACTGCATGTTTCTAAAATGCATTACACTTGAGGGTTTTGACAGGAAAATTAAGTTTGCTCTAAAGTGAAACACTGAGTTTAGGCAATTGGCATTTGGCATCAAATGTCTTATTACCCACTGCATGCTCTTTAGCAATTCCTTCTCTGTGATGGACATTATTTTTAACCTAAAAAAATGATGCATTAGTATAGAATCAAGTCTTAATGTAAGAAGTGAACTAGCACTGAAGCTATTACAGCAATAGGCAGAGTTATTGCCCATTTTATGTAGTTAAAATGGTAGGACAGCTTGACTGGAATTATTAATTAATCAATAAGATTTAAGAAGTGTAAAAAAAAGGTAATGGTTCCCCCCGCACATTTGTGCAGTCGTGTCCGACTCTAGGGGCCGGTGCTCATCTCCGTTTGTTAGCCGAAGAGCCAGCGTTGTCCGAAGACACTTCCACGGTCATGTGGCTGCATGACGCACACGTAACGCTGTTACCTACCCACAGAAGTGGTACCTATTTATCTACTTGCATTTGCATGCTTTCAAATTGCTAGGTTGGCAAGAGCTGGAGCTAGTGCGGGAGCTCACTCCACACGCAGGGCTAGGGATTCGAACCTCCGAACTTGTGATCTTCCGATCGACAAGCCTGGTGTTAATATGAATCCTACAAAAACAATATAAGAGCTAGGACACATCTTTAGAAACTTGAATAAGAACATTCTCTAACACTCTGAGTTCCAAGTCAATTTTTATGTGCTTCTGGTTACTACTTTTCTATCACGTTTTCAAATAAAAAGGTGAAGCATAATATGAATCCTTATATTTCCCAGGCACAGCTATCATAAATAAATGCATTTATTTTAAATTGCAATGGCAGATACTATTTTGTCAGATGGACACCACGGGATGCAACCCTATAAAGTTTCATTTTCAGAAAAGAGAATTCTTCTGTAGAATAAGATAATAGAAAGTTTTCTAGTTTATACTGTGGTGAATCTATATACTACTAAAACCCTTGTGTCTGTTTGTAACCTTAAACTGGACAAAACGGTGCATCATACAGCAACACTTTTTGAACCAAAATACCTCATATAGGCTAACTTACAGAATGCGTCCAAAATCTGGGACCCATGACTCCTGTGGAATTGAAATTGACAAATTTTATAAAACATTTTATGACATACAGTAATACAAAATGTCATAAAACTTTTCCTGTGGTCAACTCCTTATGTTTGACTGTGCTATACAGTTCGATATGAATGACATGGGCTATTTTCAAGGCAGATACATCTTGAATATCTCCCTGAATTTTTAAGAACTTTTCTAGTGAAGGCAGTACATTAGAATGTTGAAGGCTTTGAGGAATCTGGTAAGGAAATATCTCTGAAACGATGACCCAATGGGTCACGGGTTGTCTAGTTAACCCTTGAAGCTATCACAATTTTTTGTTGTTGTTTATTCATTCAGTCGCTTCCGACTCTTCGTGACTTCGTGGACCAGCCCACGCCAGAGCTTCCTGTCGGCCGTCACCATCCCCAGCTCCCTCATGGTTGAGTCTGTCACCTCCAGAATATCATCCATCCATCTTGCCCTTGGTCGGCCCCTCTTCCTTTTGCCTTCCACTTTCCCTAGCATCAGCTTCTTCTCCAGGGTATCCTGTCTTCTCATTATGTGGCCAAAGTACTTCAGTTTTGCCTTTAATATCATTCCCTCAAGTGAGCAGTCTGGCTTTATTTCCTGGAGTATGGACTGGTTTGATCTTCTTGCAGTCCAAGGCACTCTCAGAATTTTCCTCCAACACCACAGTTCAAAAGCATCTATCTTCCTTCGCTCAGCCTTCCTTATGGTCCAGCTCTCACAGCCATAGGTTACTACAGGGAATACCATTGCTTTAACTATGCGGACCTTTGTTGTCAGTGTGATGTCTCTGCTCTTAACTATTTTATCAAGATTTGCCATTGCTCTCCTCCCAAGAACTAGACGTCTTCTGATTTCCTGGCTGCAGTCAGCGTCTGCAGTAATCTTTGCGCCTAGAAATACAAAGTCTGTCACTGCCTCCACTTTTTCTCCCTCTATTTGCCAGTTATCAATCAAGCTGGTTGCCATAATCTTGGTTTTTTTGAGGTTTAACTGCAACCCAGCTTTTGCACTTTCTTCTTTCACCTTCGTCATAAGGCTCCTCAGCTCCTCCTCGCTTTCAGCCATCAAAGTGGTATCATCTGCATATCTAAGATTGTTAATGTTTCTTCCAGCGATTTTAACTCCAGCCTCGGATTCCTCAAGCCCAGCACGTCGCATGATGTGTTCTGCGTACAGGTTGAATAGGTAGGGTGAGAGTATACAGCCCTGCCGTACTCCTTTCCCAATCTTAAACCAGTCCGTTGTTCCGTGCTCTGTTCTTACCGTTGCTACTTGGTCGTTATACAGATTCCTCAGGAGGCAGACAAGATGACTTGGTATCCCCATACCACCAAGAACTTGCCACAATTTGTTATGATCCACACAGTCAAAGGCTTTAGAATAGTCAATAAAACAAAAATAGATGTTTTTCTGAAACTCCCTGGCTTTCTCCATTATCCAGCGGATATTGGCAATTTGGTCTCTAGTTCCTCTGCCTTTTCTAAACCCAGCTTGTACATCTGGCAATTCTCGCTCCATGAATTGCTGGAGTCTACCTTGCAAGATCTTGAGCATTACCTTACTGGCATGTGAAATAAGTGCCACTGTTCGATAGTTTGAACATTCTTTAGTGCTTCCCTTTTTTGGTATGGGGATATAAGTTGATTTTTTCCAATCTGATGGCCATTCTTGTGTTTTCCAAATTTGCTGGCATATGGCATGCATCACCTTGACAGCATCATCTTGCAAGATTTTAAACAGTTCAGTTGGGATACCGTCGTCTCCTGCTGCCTTGTTATTAGCAATGCTTCTTAAGGCCCATTCAACCTCACTCTTCAGGATGTCTGGCTCTACCTCACTGACCACACCGTCAAAGCTATCTCCAATATTATTATCCTTCCTATACAGATCTTCCGTATATTCTTGCCACCTTTTCTTGATCTCTTCTGCTTCTGTTAGGTCCTTACCATCTTTGTTTTTGATCGTACCCATTTTTGCCTGGAATTTACCTCCAATGTTTCTAATTTTCTGGAAGAGGTCTCTTGTCCTTCCTATTCTATTGTCTTCTTCCACTTCCGCACATTGCTTGTTTAAAAATAATTCCTTATCTCTTCTGGCTAACCTCTGGAATTTTGCATTTAATTGGGCATATCTCCCCCTATCACTGTTGCCTTTTGCTTTCCTTCTTTCTTGGGCTATTTCCAGTGTCTCAGCAGACAGCCATCTTGCCTTCTTGGTTTTCTTTTTCTTTGGGACGTTTTTTGTTGCCGCCTCCTGAACAATGTTGCGAACTTCTGTCCATAGTTCTTCTGGGACCCTATCTACTAAATCTAGTCCCTTAAATCTATTCTGTGGCACCTTCCAGAATAACATTTTACAAACCTCCTTTGAAACAAATTATCCTCACTTCTTGCCATAGATGGTCCACACAGAGTTGTTTCAACACTATGTTGTTAGCCATTCAAAGCATAATCTATCACTTCAGCTAAGTGTGAGATAGGAAAACACAGACAGGGAAGGCAAGGCACTGTATGTACATGAAGTTTTAGTCTTGGGTCCAGTGGGGTAATTCTCCTGACAGCTGACATTCTGTCATCCAAACTGATGCATACTTATACACTTCCTCCCTCCCTCCCTCCCTCACACACACACACACACACACTCCAATAGACAGTCCAATTGTACAAACAGAAGTGCACTTACTTAACACTGGATGCAGCCCACAGTACTATGACAATAAATATAGTTTATTCACAGTATAAACTATATAGTATATACATAATACTGTATAAACTACCATAATGATCCAGAAAGATATCCCTAAATCTACAAAGATCCTCTCTTACCCAAAGAAGAAAGTGTAGAGACAAAGAAAAAATTGCACAATGACAATCAACTTTGTCAATGTAGGCCTGCCAACTCCATCTGAAACCAATCCTGTGGATTTCCCCACCCACAATTAGCATATGCATATAACACATGTATATATGTGAATGCATATATATGTATGTGTATTAGAATTGTGCAAGACTTCAGATTCAATTTCAAAAAGGTGCTTTGGAATATGTGGAATGATAAAAGTGGCACCTGTCTGTAACTCTAAAACAAACAAGCCTTTTTCCAGGACCATGTGGCTGTGAAAAGATGCAGCTCCAGTAGAGAGTTGCAGATGTGCAACTTATATCATCCCACACACTCCAAAGTATCTTTCTGGAATTGAATCTCTGATCATGTGACTGCAGAGATGCTGCAATGGTCGTAAGTGCAAGGACCGGTCGTAAGCTACTTTTTTCAGCGCCGTCATAACTTTGAATGGTTACTAAACGAATGGTCGTAAGTCGAGGACTACTACATATTATTTGGTATTTCCCCAAAAACTAGTGTGTCTTAAGTAGTGATTTATTATAAGACAAGATGGCAAGATATTTTATATTTTGCAATATTCAAGATTCACTATTAGCAAAAGATAAAATGTCTTGTCATTAGTTTTTGTATCTGAAAAGAGTTATGTTTTAAGAACCACAACCTTTATAAAATCACCATGGCCATTTGAGTAGGAAGTTTCACAAAAAATAAAAAGGAGAACTAGTGTAGTGGCTAAGGTGCTGGACTAGGATCAGGGAGACCCAGTTCAAGTCTCCCCTCAGCCATGAAAGTTCACTGGATGATTTTGGGCCTATTGTTGTCTCTCAGCCCAACCTACCTCATAGGATTGCTGTTGTAGGGATAAAATGGAAGAACGAGCACTATATACACTGACTTCAGCTTCTGAACAAAAGCTGCAATATAAAACTAACAAATAAAGAATCATAAACACATTATTTTGAGTTGAGAAGTTTCCTATAGATTTTGGATGCCCAACTTCAAATTCAACCATTTTCCATTTTTAAAATCTTGAAAGCAATAGTGTAGAAAGAATGTAATTATTTTAAATTTCTCAATACATTCTCTAAATGTGCTTGCTGACCTATATGTTTTCACTCTAAGCATCCTTCTAAAGAAACCCTCACATTCAATTGCCAAGTATGCTCAGTTCAGCCCACATTCTCTCTACTTACTAATTTATGCCATCAATCTACCTTCTTTCTGATTTGCAAAAACAAATGCAATATGTCTACCACTATGCATGTCTGGTTCAGCAGCTTTCAGTGTGATGTTTACACCAAACTGAATTTATGATCCAGCAAGTGTTGACCCAATATTATATAGCCTGGAAATGCTCTGCTGGAGAAACAGAGTGATCTCACTGTTCTCACTATTAAACTGTAATAATGAACAGTTTAAACCAATCCCTGTTATCAAAATACAGGAAGTCTGCAGAGTCAAAGCATAGTGGTAATTAAGTTGAAGGCCAGTTCATCCAAACTTTGTTTAAACAGATGGGCTAATACAATACAATGTTCTTTGTGCAACACACAAAAATATGCAAACCCAAGACTTACAGTATTCCACTGCCCAGGGTCATTTCAGAATCAGACCATATGGAAATGGGACATATATTTCTTCTTTAAGCTGAATTTACAAGAGATATGGTTCATCTCACAAACCAGACACAATTTTAGTTTTACCTGCGGAGTTTGCAACATCTTTTTACTCAAAAAGTCAGAAGTGTATTAATGTTAGATAGAGATGGAAGAGAGGGGCTGCCTTTCCCTGCTCTTCATCTGTTTAGATTGTCCCCTTACAAGAATTAACAAGCAAACAATTGGAGATTATTCTTCAGGTCTTTCTCTATGATGTGTGCAATCACCTATTAACACGGCCTTTTTCATGCTTATATAGGACCAATGGGTTATTCCTCCAACTCATAAACACGAGTGACCGTCATTTTGACACTAAAATGGCAATATCCAGACATTACTGGGAAAACAGTTTCACCAGTCTTCTAAACAGAAAACCACCAAATTCCATCAAGATACTGAAAACTTAATTTCCAATGTGGAATTTCAGAACTAAAATTTATTAGTGAATCTGACTGTTTTATTTGGACTCTGCCTATTACAGGAGTTAGGGTCAAAAGCATCCCCACTGCTTTGCGAGCTGCACTGGTTACCAGTTGGCTTCCAGGTACAATTCAAGGTGCTGCTTATCATCTATAAAGTCCTTCATAGTAGAGGGCCTAGCTACTTGAGAGACCGCTTGTCTCTATTTCCACCCATCTGGTGAGGTCAGGCAGAGTGGACATGCTTCAGGTCCAGTCAATGAAATAATGTCATCTTGCAGGATTCTGTTCCCATCTTAATGACTTTCGGAAAACTGTTAAAAACTGGGTTGTTCTGCCAGGCCTTGGGGTAGGATGGTTGTGGAGTCCCTTTTTTGTGTGTGATAAGGAGTTAGTCTTGCAGTCAGTTGTATTTTTATATATATGTTGTTTCCTTTTTTAATTGTAAGATGCCCAGAGTTGTTGAGGAGTCAGGTAGCCTCAAAATTGAATTAAATACGGATGTTGCACAACAAGACTATGTTGCATCATTCAAATGCAGCAAAACACGGACACACTCAACTTAAACAATGACACTGCACTTCACTACTGAAAGGGAACTTGGTACAAAAGTGCTATTTATGCTGACATGTGGCTTTTAAGAGGCTAAGAGAAATGTGATCAGACAGTCAAGAGATGCGAGGCAGAATTTGCTTCCATCAGCTTTAGACTACAAGATTTCTTTCAAAGTATGAAAACACTGAAAGCCTACATTATCAATAGGATCTGGATTTTACCCCAAGCATGCCTTGGTTATTTTCTTGCAGCGTTTCTCATAGTATCAACTGTTTGGGGGGCACTGTCCTATGGTCAACATGAAGAGACCGTGAGCGACTGCAAAGTGCAGTCCTAGCTCCTTAACTATGGCTAATTCTTGAATTACTACATAAAAATAATTTCTTCAGAAACAATTCAAGCGTATACTAACTGGGTTTACTTATCATACTAAGTTATAGATCTTTTCAACATGATTTATTGGACAAGATGAAATTGACTAGGTTCACACATATACTAAGCCAAAATCAAACAAACCACATAATATCTTAGTACAGGGATTCTCAAACGTGGATGACAAGCCCCCAAGGGATCATAATCATAATCATAATAATACGCCGCCCAGAGTCACTTTTTGTGAGATGGGCAGCTATATAAATGTGATTAATAAATAAATAATCAACTTAGAAAAGAATCACATTTTTAAGCACATTACCTGAACACCAACTTCTGAGTACTACTATGTCTACAAATCAGTTTTCTACTGCTTCCTTCCTGTAGCAAAGGTGCAAGAGTAAATCACCAATATTGTATTCTTTAAATTATTATTTATGTCTCAGAGTGTTATTCTGAAATAATTTTTACACTCACATATCTATTTTACAAAAGGTTTAGATTTATCTATTAAAATATATTTTAAGTTTTAAAAAAAACCCTGATGGCTTTGTAATTTGCTCGGAACAAAGCATAATGTATTTAATTGATTAGGGTAAATTCAACTGCAATGGGCAAAAATCTCATTTCCACATAATACAATTAATTGATCATGTGACAAACTATTATTAAATATCAGTGATGCACAGATAGTTGGATTTGACTTCTCTCAAAAATATGCATATATCTTTAGCATCTCCACCCAGCATGGCATGTAATAGAATGTCCATAGCCTCTGGAGTACTTGTACAAGTATTTTTATCTCCTATTTTAAATCACTAGCTTTTCAAAACAGAAAAGCTTTTGTTGCTTGGTAAGAGAAAAGCAAAGACAACCAATCTTTGTTAGTACTGAAAAAAGTAAGCCGGAATCAAGAAAGTATGATGAAAGTTATGTATCTTTCAATTTCACAACATTTTTTGTTATTGGATAAGATGGCCTATTAGCTTATTACAATAAAAAAACCTACATAATAAGAAATTAAAGTAGCTATTTCAAAAATGAAATCCAGATTTCAGGAATTAGGCAAAAGTAAGCAACGTTATCCTTCCCATTGAAAGTATGGTTTGCATTTGATTTTCTTTTGGTAATTCTAAAGGAAACAGTTTTATAAAGATGTAAGGTTCTACTATTATTTTACTTAATATAAATATTAAAATTTATATTAACTAATTTTTAATATTTATTATAAGGGAAGTTTATTTCTTACCCAGCCCTAAACCCAGTGAAATTCTAACTTTAATTTGGGGCGGGGGGAGGATTGCACAAATCGATTTATAATTTTAGATCATCATATTTGGAACCCAGATTGCACCAGAAAACCACTTTAAAAATGTTAACTATGCTACTCCATTAGAATAACATTCCCATAAATAAAATGGAAATGGGGTCCTAATAGTTCAGACTGCAAATTTCCTAGGTTATAGCACATGGCTCAGACAAAATAATCAGAATAACTGACTATATTTTTATTTGATTCTGTTTACATGAGACTGACCGGGAGGGTTGTAAAAAGTGCAGCCTGGGCAACTCACGCAATTGCCGACCTCTCTTCTGGAGCTCAGAGAACCCCCACCCCCACCCCCTGAATGGGCGGGGTCACAAAATTGCCTCAAAACGTACAAATGCTTTAGGCCCAACTGAACCTCTGATATCCCTGAAACCCCTCCCAAACCAGGCTCTGGCCCTGCCCATTTTTGCATGGCAGCTCTTGATATGCCACATTAAGGCTGCTGCAGTCCTTGCCAGGTTACCTAATGACTTTTGTACCTATAAGATCACCTCTACTGCTTCTTTGATTAAAGACACCTCTACATAAATGCAGATTCTATATAGAAAGCGACCTCATACTAAAGCAAACTTAGTATGCATAACCATTTTCCTATGGCATCTGGAGAACTAAAGGCAAGGCCAGCAGACTAGGATCCATTGAACTTGAGACCGTTCTGCTTCATTTAGTAATACAGTAGAATGCTTATATGAACCACAACACAAAGGTGTTTCATAGTGTGAGTCAGAAAAGCCATTTTGCAATCCTAAAATACATATAATTATTTGTACAAGCAAAATTGGTTTCTAACAGGAGAAAGTTTTCCTGGGGTATAGAAACTAAGGAAAAAAGAGAACTGTTATAGTTGGAACAGCTGACAACAAGGCCAGTCATATTTGTTACAATTCTAAATCTTATGATTCTAAATCTTCATCCATTGCAACACTTACCTTACTCCTATAAGCAGAGCTATAAGCATTGAACAGATTGGGTCAGCAATCATCAAACCGTAGTTCTGCATCAATAATGCAGATATGATTACACCAATACTTCCAAGCGTGTCAGCAACAATGTGTAAAAATACACCTGCAAGAAAATGCATACTAAGTAAGAGGTATCAATTCCTTTTCCAAGATCAAATTTTCAAAGGGACTTTAAATAAATGGCCAGAGGATAACAGTACACCATCATTTACTTAACACATATTAACCATGTTCCTCATATAACTAGTATCTGACAGTTATCTGTCCCCCTTCTTTTATGCTTTCAGCAGAACCACCACTGCAGCCCATACTACAAAGCTAGCAACAGGGGCAGGGCCACATTATGATATCTGTGAGTCCTAGATACTTTTGCGTTCGTGGTCCCTCCCTCCATAAAAACAATAATAAAAATTATATTTCATATGATTTTCAATGTTTTCTTTATATTTTTACAGAGAGATAAGGAATGGTAAGTAATATATGATTACTTGTAATAATAATCAGTTGTTGCTGATTATGAGTTATTAATTGGTAGCATTTAATATATGGCTGGGCTTAATTTGAACTATATGTATATTTCATTTGTATTTTTATGTATCTGTATTCTATTTATTGTGTATATTTTCAAGGCTGAAAGGTGAGGCATGAAAATAATATCTACTTTATTTTTATTCTTTCTGATCTGAAAAAAATGAAAAGCATTTTCATGGGCCCTAGGCACTGTGCACAAGTCAGTTGTGATCAGGAGGTCTGAAAGTTTTCCTAAGTGAAAACCAGATGCTAGCTCTTTCAGTAGTTAACAAAAGGTAGGTTGCACCTGAGTGAAGATTACCTCACTCCTAGCTATTAGTAGGTGTCAATAAACATAGAAACCATTTTTTATTATTCATATCCCCCTTCTAACAAAGAGCCATCTGGATGACTCTTGGAATAGATATGTTAAAAATACAACCAAATGAAATAGCTTTCCAACAAATTTCTCTCACATGCCCCTAAAGATCACATGTTCATCAATTGTCTCATGACTGAAGCAATTTTTGAGAAGTTAACATTTTTTGTAATTATTTTTCCAAATCATTTGCTCCAATATATATTTGGTTACAACAAATAATTTAATCTACAGTGCACTCCCCCAAATAATTTATTAGCAATACAACAAACAAAGTTAAGAAATCAGGAAATGTGCTTTTTGCAAAACTTCCTTTTGGCAAAGGGTTTTTTAATTTGTTTTTTGTTTGTATTAATTAATTTGGCAAAGAAGTATTGTCGAAGGCTTTCACGGCCGGAGTTCAATGGCTGTTGTGGGTCTTCCGGGCTGTGTGGCCGTGTTCTGGAAGTTGTGGTTCCTAACGTTTCGCCAGCATCTGTGGCCAGCATCTTCAGAGGGCAGGAGCACAGATAGACAGAGATTTTGCTTCTATCTGTGCTCCTGCCCTCTGAAGATGCTGGCCACAGATGCTGGCGAAACGTTAGGAACCACAACTTCCAGAACACGGCCACACAGCCCGGAAGACCCACAACAGCCATTGGCAAAGAAGCTTTGCCAAGCAGTTTTCATGACCCCTTCTGCACTTCAGGTGTTACATTTTTTTTCCCCAGTCTGGGCACACATTCTTTTGCCAGATGAATTATAGTATTTAGGTTCTTATACATTTCACAGATTTGAGCAAGTTTCAAAGCCAATAGATCCCCCCCCAAAAAAAAAATGTTTAGCAGCTGTCCAAACATAAGGAATATAGTCCCTCTCCCTGCTGATAAATTGAAGGTAAAATGCTACTCTATGTTTTGTCACTTAATCAGAGACAAATAAAACTTACACAATAATCAAATAAGTCATTTTATACAAGAGCAAGTCAGAAGTCTTCTATATGCACAGTAAATTAGTACTATAGGAAGATCATCTAGCACCCTCTGCAGTCACAAAGTGGAAACACAGATTATAAAGTAGTTTTTTAAAAATATAAAGTATCAAGATATTGTATACACTCCAACACTGGCAGGACTTCTGGGGAGGTATGGCAAACTGAAGACAGCTCGGCGAAAGCAGAGCCGACGACCACAGTGAAGACCAAGGAACCAACGAGTAGACCGGTTCCTTGGAACCTCTCTGGATAAGGAGAGGGTAAGAGATCACTCATACGTGCTCTGGACAGCTGCTCCTTGCAAGGAGACCGCAGGACAGCGGTTTTCCGCAGGTTTGAGCACCAGGAGACGATGGGATTAGCCATCTTGTTCACAACCACGGCGGAGACTTTTAAAGGAGACTAAGAATCAATCTAGTTTAGAAGAAAAAAATCTATTTTCTGTTGACTGATGTTGATGAACATGTAACTAAACAAGTTGCATTGTTTGCAATGGCCGCAAGGAAGATACGAAAGCAGATGTTGACAAATAGTGCTGTGAATATTAGAGGGGATGTATTGAACTGATGTAATTTTACATTAATTTTGCTAAAACCTGTGGTTGCAAATAAATATATATATAATACAATACAATACACTAAGTTCACAAACCTCACTTTCTAATCACTTTCAGAAATTGCTCATTAACTACTTCTAAACTATGAGAGACCTTCAGACCGACACGTCTTAAAACGCTGGGTAAGCCTGCCTTCAGTCCTGAATGGAAAAAAATCTTAATCATACGCTTAAGAATTTAAAGAATCTGATAAACAGCAAAAAGCTAAATAAGATTTTGATCTTAGAAAGTTATATATGGACTAAGGGTCCGGATAAAATTGGAATATTGAAACTTTTACAATAAGAGTTTGGAA
Source organism: Charina bottae (assembly GCA_023362775.1). Lineage (NCBI taxonomy): Eukaryota > Metazoa > Chordata > Lepidosauria > Squamata > Charinaidae > Charina > Charina bottae. The sequence continues at coordinate 25,982,971 of JALMGJ010000003.1, forward strand.
TTAATTATAAAGAACAAACAGCTTCTCGTGGGAAATAGATTCTGTTTTGGTTTTACAAGACAAAACAAAGATAAGTAATTTCATGATTTCAAAAACTGGACACCAGAGGGGACTAAAGTTTTTAGGTAGAGGAAAGATTTACAAAACTGCAAAATGTTGCAAAACGTTCTAACCATGAAAATACTGAAGGCGGCTTTTGAAGAATGGAATCAGAAAATAGTAGCCACAATATCAACAATGTCAGTAATGATGTCTGCTTCTATGAATAGACTATGTCCAAAAGATGTTATTGAAGAAATGAGAGATGTAGAACAAATTTTAGCTGACAAGATAGAGATGGTATCGAAAGTGGATTTGGAAATTGTAAACTGGATTTACAATTCACTTCTGTATATATTTATTTTCTCTTTCCTTATTATATTCCTACTTTTCTCTTTCTTCTCTCTTCCTTTTTTCTTCTACTTTTTACTCCTTCTTTCTATTCTCTTTTCTTTCTTTAAGTTTAGTTTGTATTAAATTTTACTATTACAATCAAAATTCTTAATAAAAATTGAGCAGGTGGCAGTCGTGGCCAGGACGGCCTTTGCTCAACTTCGTATTGTGCGCCAGTTAGGCCCTTTCCTTGACCGAGAAGCCCTTCAAACGGTCACTCATGCCCTGGTTGTCTCCCATATAGATTACTGTAACGCGCTCTACATGGGGCTACCTGGGGCTACCCTTGAAGAATATCCGGAAGCTACAGCTGGTGCACAATGCGGCCGCGCGGGCAGTTTTAGGTGCACCAAGATCGACACACATAACACCTCTGCTCCGTGAGCTGCACTGGGTACCAGTTTGCTTCCAGGTCCAATTCAAGGTGTTGGTTATCACCTTTCAAGCCCTACATGGCACGGGACCAGGTTATCTGAGGGACCGCCTCATCCCCATTACATCATCCCATCCCACCCGATCTTGCAGAGAGGGCATGTTGCGGACCCCTCTATGAAAGAATTCCATCTAGTGGGGTCCCGGAGGCGAGCCTTCTCTGCAGTAGCACCTGCCCTATGGAACATCCTCCCCCCAGAGATAAGACAGGCCCCTTCACTCCTGGACTTCAGGAAAAAATTAAAAATTTGGCTCTGTGATCTCACCTGGGGCAAAAAGGAAAGTGGTCAAGCCTGGGGATGGCTGATTTCCTAGAGCCGCCTCAAATATTTTAAATATGTTCAGCGTCACTGTAAGAACAACCTGCCACTTGCATTTTATTGTATTTATATTTTTATTGTTTTTATTGTATTTTAATGATGTTATGTTGTGAACTGCCCAGAGTCCCTCCTTGAGAGGGAGATGGGCGGTCATAGAAATTTAATAAATAAATAAACAAACAAACAAACAAACAAATAAATATTACACACACACACACATTTTTATATGGCTTACATTTGTAAATTCAAGTCATAATTTAAATGCTGTACACCAATTTACAAAAAGGAAGTCATTTATATCAACACTTATTATAAACTTAATTATTCCACTGATTTTTTCTAAATGTTCCATTGTATTTATAGTTAAAATATTATACCAAGAGAAATTGAAACAACCATGAACATACTGGAAAATCAGAAGTTCTGCTAATCATTAGGAACTAGTTTCTCTCTAGCACTGCTTGTTAGTGATGTCAAAGGTTCATTTCTTTGGAATTTCTGAATTTTCTTTACTACATTACAATGCTCAGAAAAAGGATCTGGTTCTACAAAATTCCAAAAGTTCATGTGTTGCAATATATTTAGACATTGAAGTAATTGTACTTTTCCTAAGACTGTAAAATATTTGTATACTTCCGAATAAAATGAGTCAATTTAATACAATCTTTGTGAGTTTTCCCCAGTTGCTTTCTGTTTGCCTCATTTATCTTTTTCTCCTTGAGAAATTATTCAAAGTATCCCAAAACTTGGCAGCATTTATTAATGTAGTAAGCCAGAAGCAAGTCTATATTCTAAAAAATCTATTATTTCTTTATGTATTAGCTCATGTACCTTTTAGGAAGAAAAGTATAATTCATTTCTCTTACTGCTTTGATATAATTTTAATAACATTCTGAAAGACAGACATCACCAGTTTGCATATACATGAATATTAGCTTGGAAATAGAAAGACTTCACATTTATTAATTCATTAACATACAACCAAATAGGTAATTACTAAAAAAAATAAACTAATTTACTTGTCATTAATTTCAATAAATAACATTATCCAATGTTTGGCTTTAGACTTTTTCCAAATGCATACTATACTTTTGTTTCACAGCATCACCTGAAATTTAACACAATGTATCTACATCATACCTTCTAAAATCTGTTTGCTGGATCCTGCAGCCAACTCAATGGGGTGATCACCTGGAAAAACAGAACAAAGGAAAAAGTCATTTATCCTTTCAATGTGGCTTTTATTTACTGTTGAAAGTATTTAAGGAATCATTATATTTTGAGTAGAACCTCCAGACCTTCTTAACTAAAAGCAACCGGGAGGTTTTTAAGTGAAAAATTAACTTTTTAACATAATAAGGGAAGATGTTAAACAGAAAGGAATCAGTAAATCCTCCAAAGCACAGGAGTTTCCAAGCATTTTTACGCTTTATTTTAATATAAGGTAAAAAACAGAGAAAGCTAGAAGCAATGTAGTCTCAACCATGCTAAAGGTCTTGTTGTCTACTAAAGCAGAACACAAAGACAAGATTTCTAGATAGTGAGTGAATAGGTCTGAGTAAGTTTCCAATTCATATGAAAGGATGAAAATAAGCCCAGTTGCAAAAGGAAAAGGACTTTTCCCAGGGCCAGGTGGTTGCCAGGGGAGGCTTCTCCAGCTGTAGTGTTCATGCTCCTGTGCATTTGAAAGCACCTTTTTTGAATCAAATGAAAAGTACCACAGGGCGTATGTGCAGTGCCCAAGTACAGTCAATCACTAGACTAAAAATCAAGAAGCCAAATCACAATGAAGTGAACATTAATGTGACATAAAAAGTAACATCAGCAATTCAGGAAAGATTTATCCTATGATATTGCAAGGATTCATACTGTTCTAAAGCTACACTACTAACATCTCAATAGGTTTCCAAGTACAATTCAACATGCTAGTTTTAACTTCATCACCTTGCCGACAAAGGTCCGTATAATTAAAGCTATGGTTTTCCCAGTAGTAATGTATGGCTGTGAGAGTTCGACCATAAGGAAGGCTGAGCGCCAAAGAATTGATGCTTTCAAACTGTGGTGCTGGAGGAAAATTCTGAGAGTGCCTTGGACTGCAAGGAAGTCAAATCAGTCAATCCTAAAGGAAATCAACCCTGACTGCTCATTGGAAGGACAGATAGTGAAGCTGAAGCTCAAATACTTTGGCCACCTAATGCGAAGAGAGGACTCACTGGAAAAGACCCTGATGCTGGGAAAGACTGAAGGCAAAAGGAGAAGGGGACGGCAGAGGATGAGATAGTTAGATAGCATCACCAATGTAATGAACATGAATTTGAGTAAACTCCAGGAGACAGTGGAGGACAGGAAGGCCTGGCGTGCTATGGTCTATGGCACAGCTTTCCAAACTTTTCATGTTGGTGACACGCTTTTTAGATATGCATCATTTCGTGACACACTCTTACAGCAGGGCATCATTTCACGACACACTCTTACAGCAGGGTACAAGGCTAGGACCTGCCCGGAACCACAGCAGGTTTGGAGGCAGCAGCAGCCGCGACACACCCAGACATTGCAGCCGGCACACTAACGTGTCCCAACACAGAGTTTGGAAAGCTCTGGTCTATGGGGTCACGAAGAGTCGGACATGACTTAACAACTGAACAACAACAAGTTTTAACTTCTAAAGCCCTTTATGGCTTTGCCCCCAGGCAATCTCCTACAAATAGAAGTATTCAGTCTGCTCATCTCAACAGGGATATTGAGGATCCCCCACCCCACGTGTGAAGTCTGGGTGTGGCCTGTCCCCATATATTCCAATGGCTCTTTTTTACTAGTTTTTATGTGGCTTTTAATCAATAATAACTGTCATGTGGACTTCAGACACTGGGCTGGGTTCATGGTTTTATCAGCATTTTATCAGTTTTATGTATTATCTTATGGATTTTTTATTTTATGTTGCAAACTACCAGGAGTTTTCTCAGAGTAAATAAATATTTCAAGTAGCTTTCCTTAAAAACAAGATGATGCAGAAAGAACTATTAAACCTTCACATAGTAAGGGTTCTTTTTGTTTGTTTGCTTAGGTATGCAGTGGGAAGAACCTCTGCATATGTAAAACTGCCCAACATTGTTCCTCCTCTAATATATGCATTAAGAAAGCTTGCCAAAATGTAATAACCACCACAATTAGGTCTATCTTCCTCCAGGGAAGAAAGATAGTACTACTGCACAATTTTACTCTCACCACTATCCTATGAAAAAATTAGCTAAGGGAAAGTGCATAGCTAAAGCTTATTGAATGAGTTCATGGAAATTAAATCCTAGTTTTAGACTCTTAACCATTACAGCATATTGAATCATTCATACTGACCATGAAGCACCTGCTTTACATAACAAAAGTATGGTTTAAAGCAGCAGGAGAATGTACCATTCTTTCCCCTGTATTCATTACCTCTCAAAACCAAAATTCCCTGGTTCTTTTTAAAATGTGGTTAAAACTTTCTTGTAACTTAAAGAAAACAAACACAATACTGGTTTCCCATTGACTTTGAAATCATGGTATTTTTCAAGTGATAGCAAAGAAAATGTCTGATACTGAGTCATTTAAGGAAAAGTGTTTGCAAAGATTCCTTGTACATAGTCAGTCTGCATATATCTCTTTTGTACCTTTTACTCTTTCAGAATTATTGTAAATTGGGCCTGGGAATTTTGATAAACTGAAGGGCAATGCAGAAACATTTTGAGTAATTATCACCTTTCATACCACCAGGGATGGAACTAGGGTCTGTGTCACCCGGGGCAAACATGGATTCTGCGCCCCCCACCCATGGGTTATTTTGTCATTTTGGCGCCCCCCCAGGCGTCATTTTGGCACACCCCCCAGTGCAGCACCTGGGGCACATGCCCCACTTACCCCCCCTAGTTTCGGCCCTGCATACCACATATATATGGCACAACATCATACAGCCAAATGGAAATACGTGCACATATTACATAGGATGCTGCACTTAGATAATTTCTGTGGAAGAAACACATAATGCATGATGTAGATCCACCTTTTCTAATAACTGAGGCAAGACCAAAGGTTTCCTCACCATTTTTTTTTCAAATAATCATTATTACAAAAAAAAACAGGAAATAGATTAGCTAGCCAAAGACAAGATCCAACAATTTTCATATAATCTTTGTTACTGGAAGATTTTAGCATCTTTTCAGTGTATCTACAGAGATATCCCATTTTGAAGACAGGTAGCATATAGATGTGCAAGCCTGCTACACAAACCCACATACCCACCATGACAATAATCTTGAGAATGTCCATGACCGTGGGAATGTCCGTGCCCATGCTTAGAATCATGACTGTGGCCATGTCCTCCATGACCATGGCTAAGAGCCCCATTAAACAGTGAATGGCTGTGTTCATGTCCTGCAAAAAGAAATTTATTGAAGTTATTTATCAATAATAAATATTAAAATTCTGAATTTTATCAAGATTACAAAAGGTTGTACGTTGAGAAAATAAAGCAGATACATTCCAGTGCCCATGCAAGTAGATGTTCCCTTTCCAGCACAAAGGTTAAAACAGACCATCTGCTGCACTTAAAGGGACCCCAAAATCTACTTAAAATAGACGAATTTACATTGGAACAATTTTAACTGCATTTGTGAATTTTACTTATTTATTTGCACAATTGTTATATTATCCCAAGCAATGCAATAGTTCTGAAAAAAATATAATTATTTTTATTTGATGAATTAATGAATCACAGCAGACATTTCAGAAGCACTGACCTTTCTTTCTTGCAGGAAAGGATGTCTTTAAGATGGCGTCTGCATTTGTCAGTTATATGAATATTTATATTAAAATGTATTTTAAAAAATGTCTGCAGACCAGTTAAGTCTTCTGATTGAAGAGTGCCCTTGATTAATTGGAATTAATTAATTCATTAATTAACAAAGTTTAGGTGTAACTACATTGTATCAGTAAGCTATCTTGGCTTTACTTAATACTTTTGAAGCACCAACTGAACCACACTTTTCTGGACAGATACAATGGGAAACTGTAGTTTAGTAAGTCAGAATACAAACAATATGTGAGAGATGCAAGAAGAGAAGTATGGAGGGAACATGGCTCTGTCCTGGGCTCAGCTATGACCTGAAGCATACCATACCAGTTCAAATGAAAAATTTTATATTTCTATATAATTACACCTTCATTATTGCAAAGTATAAAATTTTTCACTTAAGCACCGCAGTTCTTCTGCAAGGGATTTTCCACATTTTATACATTTCTAAGACAAATTAGTTGATCAAACAAAGTAAATTCCACTTGTTTAAATGACATAACAGGTGTCAAACCTAAGTTTCTATCCCGTTTTGACTAAATGAAAGAGACATGACCTCTTTGCATGGCCTTAACACATGGAACAAAACAAAGGTATTCTAAGGCTTTGGGCTGTAGGACATGAAATTAAGCAAAAGTATTCCCAGGTTTTTACCAAGCTGGTTAAATCAGACCAATGATTCCTGATGATGCAGCATAAGAGACAGGGTCACCCTACAGCTATACAATAAAGCACAAGAAATCCTACTAAGATTAAAACAATGAATCCTGAGACTAGCTGTACAATACGGACACTTCTACTACAGCTGGTGGACAAGTCACTGATACAATGAATTGGTAACAATTCTTACCAGAATCATGAGAATGGCCATGTCCGCCATGTTGAAACACAAAGATTCCTATCAGGTTTACAAGGAAGCCAAGTATGGAAACAGGAAGGAGTCTTTCATGATGCACATCAGGAGGCTCAAGTGCTCTCTGCAATAGTGAAACAAACTGTTTCAATGAAAGTCATGTATAGACCTCACCAATAGGTTTTCTTCAAATCTGCATAAATATTAATACTGTCTAATTCAGAAGACTATTTATTTTTATTGGAAACTAAAGCTAGATTTCCAAACACTCACAGTATAATCTCACTTAACATAGGAACTCAAAACATTCCATGAAATTGGCTGATGGGACATTTGGGACATGTTCATCAAGTGCATAAATAATTTATGGCATTTAGTGAAGAAAAAGGTAAGGATGCTGGCCACTTAGATGGCTTTTAAACACACTCATTATGAAAAGTTAACTAATAATTCTAGGTACTGCTGGCTACATGTAACATTCAGGTTCAGAAAATATACTGCCTATGAATACCAGTTACAGGAGAGCAATTGTATGAAGAAGCCCAATACTTTCATGACCTGTTTCTCAAGGCCATTTGACTGGCTACAAGATACTGGAATACATGGATTTTTGATCTGATCCAAAAGGGCTTTTTTCAGATAAATATATGCTGATGCTAGGGAAAGTGGAAGGCAAAAGGAAGAGGGGCCAACCAAGGGCAAGATGGATGGATGATATTCTGGAGGTGATGGACTCGACCGTGGGGGAGCTGGGGATGGCGACGGCCGACAGGAAGCTCTGGCGTGGGCTGGTCCATGAAGTCACGAAGAGTCGGAAGCGACTGAACGAATAAACAAAAATAGTCTGTGACATAATTTTTAAGCGAATTACTGCACATCAAAGAGAAGTCAAATACAACCTAGTCTTCACAGAATGAGAAAAAAATGTCACGAGTGTTCTAGTGTTAAGTAAGCATAATAAAATTAATATATAATGTAATCAAAGGGACTACTTGAAAATACATTTTAAAGACTTTTTGAGGATTTGAGAATGCCAGATTTTTAACACTGCCATGGAAAAAAAGGGTGGGATAATATTTCTTAAAGAGTTAGGGGTCAGTAAATAAGGCTACCACCCTATGTACAATTACTACTGAGTAAATCCCACTGAACATCATGTTACTTATTTCTGCAACATATTTAAAACTGTATTGTTAAATCCTGAAGACATTCTGATTCACTTCCTATCCAAGTGGTGAAAACGTTTTGTTAACTAGGGTGAGAATTACTTACTTACTGAACTTATACCCTGCCACAATCAAGCGGTTCTCTTTTACATTTTCTGGGCTGCATTTGCCAGTAACTTCATCCAAGTGAGTATAACTGGATTTTAAGTAAAAATCCACAAAATTGCCCTGCAAAAATCTTTTCATTCAACAGAGGAAAATATTTTTAACCATCTTCAAAACATACCTCAACCCCTTCAGAGAAAATGAAGAAAGCTGTGAAGATCAAAAATAGACCATTTACAAAACCAGCTAATACTTCTGCTCGAACGTACCTAAGATGAAAAAAGCAGATAGTACCATTTACCTTTACCATTCTAGATTAATGCAAAATCCACAATTAATTTCATGTCCTGTTTTTTGCCACTCTTCTGGCTCATATAGAAGATAAACACAAAGGTAGCCATGCATCAGTCAAAGCCAAATAAAATGCACAGACATGCAGGAACTATATCGTCCCAGAACCCCCTATAATAATTTCTCATTTTCTAGAAGGGATAATCATTGGAAAATAAATAGAATACTGCATTCTGCTTTTAAAACAGACAAGATTATTCCTTGATTGTCAAGATATCATTCACAAAACCAAACCAGCAAAATGTAAATGGGGAGGGGTGGGGGTTTGGTCTACTTTTATCATTAAACAGTACATAATTAAGTGTCCCCTCTTTAGTCTTGAAGTACAGTACTTCAACTATTTCAACTCTTCCTCATTCCATTTAATTTACATCTGATATTAGAGCAAGGGATTGGTAGAATAAAAAAAAAGTGTAGAAAAAAAGAAGTAGACAGCTAGGCAGGGGTCAGCTTTATTCCTATCTCCCACATACTCCATTTAGCAATAAAAGTACACTGCATACCCTTGTTTTATAGCAAAATTGATAGCTATATATTTAGCACAGAGATCAACAGAAGGAAGATCAGCACCTAACAGTAGATCTCTTGATGATGTGAAATAGGTATCAAGAACTACTGACATCCTACTGTTGAACAACAATGCTCATCACTTCATAATTATATTGCCAAAATAACTATTGGGGAGTAAACCCAGGAATGGATTTTTTTTGTGGGAAGATTGCATCTGCAGTTTACTTTTGGTACTAAAACAAATTCTTGAACTCAGAATTCTTAAATTCTAAGTTAATTATGTTCTGTGCTTAAGTGTATTATTTTTTGTGCATGATTCAGAAGAAGGTAATGACAAACCATTGCCATGTATTATTGACAAGAAAACTCCATGGATGTGTTTATGTAATCACCAGAAGTCCAAAAAAAAAGGGGGGGGGGAGAGAGACTTTACCTTTAAAAAAAGAGAACTTATATACATGTATACATACTATATAAAAACATAAATTTATGTATGGAGGTTCTGTATCACCAACTAAAAGCTACTATCATGAGAACAAATAAGGCATATGAACAAATAATAACTTTGATACTACCACTTGGTAGTGTCTGTTGGTTTTGATCCAATAGAAACATTCCATTATTTTATATCCACCAACATCCTGAACATGGGAGACCCCTGAGAAGAAAGTTGAAGTGCATGCAGGGATGAAAGCAGAACTAAATTTCATAGCACAAAGAGAAGTGTTATTATATAACATTAGATGGCCAATAGCAACTACAAAGTGCATCCTGTTGCTCTCACACAGAGTAGGCAGTGGCAATCCCACATAAAAGAAAACCCATAAAGCAGAGCTTTCCAAACTGTGTGTCGCCACACAGAGTCTGGTGTGTCGCCACACAACCCGGAAGCGCTGATCATCATTGGCGCTTCCGGGTTTTCCTGCAGCGACACACCAACTGCAGCGCGCAAAACCTGAAAGCAGCAGCAGCGCTTCTGGGTTTTTGCGCGCTGCCGCACTTCCGGGTTTTCCTGCGGCGACACACCAACACCGGTTGGTGTGTCGCCGCGGGAAAAACTTTGGAAAGCCCTGCCATAAAGAATGGGAACCAGAACGGTGCTAGTCAGATCTTTGGGGCACTAGGCATCCATATTAAGTATTCATTATCTATTTTGATGGAAGATAATGGAAGCGTCAGACTTTTGGGGCTCACCAAATGTTTCCTGGGTTTAGAAAATATGCCTATATCAGCATTAAGCAACAGTTGACTAGTTTGGCATGGTTAATTTAACTACATTGTCATTAATACCAAGAAGGAAAATACTCAAGGCAAGCACTGTAGACTTGGCTCCTCTCCTGTGAAAAACTACTGAAATATGAAATATCTTTCATATACATTAGCCAAATTACACAAGAAATATTTATAGGCTGATTCCATTAACCACTTTAGTACAAATGCCAGACTGCTTTATCAGCATGTTGTAACAAAACTGCACCTTCTTTCCAATTATCGTCAACAGGTAAATGTTTCAACAAATAAGCTTCTCAGAACATGAAAGCTTACCCATAGGAAAAAGCATCATTTGATCTCCACTTTGAAATGACAGAAGCTGCAAGTCCAGCTAACAGAGCAGTACAGTCAAAAAACATGTGAAATGAATCAGATATTAAACCTAGACTGGGAATATGAAGATTAAAAAAATCAGTTAAGTACAGGTGGTTACAGAAGGTACAGTACATTAGAACATTTTTTTAAAAAATCCTACCAGTAGTAGTGTCAGTGTCCCTTTGGCCCTGTATTTACTGAAGTTGTTATCCCCCCCAAATCTCTCCAAATATACAGTTGCAATTGAAATTATTCAACCCCCATTGCAAATCAGGTTTATTGTCAACATTTACAGACTTTCAGATGTTTGCAATGAACAAATCAAACAAAAGCAATTGAAATAGCTCAACACAATGAATGCTTCAAGTGGTTTCCCCAGATCCAACTTACAATGACTTCTCCAGTCTCAAAATTATTCAACCCCTTCATGGCAAGCATCTTCAGTACTCAGTAGAGCACCCTTTTGCTGTTATGACCTGCTGCAAATGAGATGCATAGCCAGACACCAGCTTCTGGCAGCATTCCTGAGGAATCTTAGCCCATTCCTCATGAGCAATGGCCTCCAGTTCAGTAATATTCTTGGGTTTGCATGCTGCAACCGCCTCCTTCAAATCCCACCAGAGATTTCCTATGGGGTTCAAGTCAGGTGACTGTGATGGCCACTGTAGAATCTTCCAGGACTTGTTCTGCATCCAAGCCTTAGTGGAATTTGAGATATGCTTGGGATCAGTGTCCTGTTGGAAGGTCCAATGATGCCCAAGCTTCAGCTTCCTTACAGACGGCATGACGTTTTCTCCTAGGATTTCCTGATACTTCAATGAATCCATCTTGCCTTTCACACACTGCAGGTTTCCAGTGCCAGAGGATGCAAATCAGCCCCAGAGCATCACCGAGCCACCACCATGCTTAACTGTAGGCAGAGTGTTCTTTTCAGTGTATGCTTCATTCTTCTTCCTCCAGACATACCGCTGATCCATCGGGCCAAAAAATTCCAGTTTTGTTTCATCGCTCCACAGAACAGAATCCCAAAACTTCCGTGGCTTATTTATATGATTTTGAGCACATTGGAGCTGACTTTTCTTGTGCTTTTGGGTCAGTCGTGGTGTACGTCTTGGGAGTTCTGGCATGGAAACCTTCTGTGTTTAGTACGCACCTTACTGTGCTCACTGAAACCTCAGTGCCTGTTGCCACCAAGTCTTGCTGCAGGTCTTCTGCAGTCACTCAAGGTTTTCTCTCAACCTGCCTTCTCAGAAATCTGGTTGCAGCCATTGACAGCTTCCTTTTTCTGCCCCGTCCAGGTAGTGCAACCACTGTTCCTATAACTTTGAACTTGTGAACTATGCTTCCAACTGTGTCTCTAGGAACATTCAGTGCCTTCATCATCTTTTTGTATCCTGTTCCTTGTTTGTGAAGGGCGATGATCTCTTCTCTTACTTTTGGACCATTCTTTTGACTTAGCCATACTTCTAACATGCAGTCAAACGTGACACTCAACCAACCCCTAGCCAGTTCAGGTATTTCATGTGTTCCAGCTCAAGCACACCTGGTGCAACTAATGAAGCCCTTGATTAGTTGCATCAGGTGTGCTTGAGACAACACCTGTTTTGCATACTGTACTGTATATGTGCTGTTGTGTCGGATTCTATTCAGGGGGTTGAATAATTTTGAGACTGGAGAAGTCATTATAAGTTGCATTTTCAGTTGAATTTGGGGAAACCACTTGAAGCATTCGTTGTGTTGAGCTATTTCAATTGCTTTTGTTTGATTTGTTCATTGCAAACAGCTGAAAGTCTGTAAATTTTGACAATAAACCTGATTTGCAATGGGGGTTGGATAATTTTGATTGCAACTGTACATATAATATGCTAGAGTAAAGGTACAGCCCATTCAAGACCAATAACCCATTTAACTAAATTAGAACCAATGAAGTAAACCTAATTACTAGGTTTATAGGCACCCTGTGTCCCCAATCTGGCACCCAGGCCAGTCCTATGCCTGCCAACACGTAACTTGGCACATACCAAACTGCCTTAACCATTTTAATTTGGGTTTGTTTTTAATTAAAAAAATAGGAAGATGGTATTCTGCAAAACAAAGCACCAACTTTAAAAATAATCTGTGTTTCCAAAAATGCTGTTGGTCACCATATAGGCCCTAGAGACATTCTTAGAAAATAAAATATTAAGTGGTTGCAGCTCAGTGCTCTGTTTACCTTCTAGTATATGGGCATTTTAATACTGGCCACACACAACCATTTTATGAGTGTGGTTATCAGACATTCTCAAAATTCTGGGTGTGCCCACTGTCCCTAAGAGATTGGGCCCCTGGATACATACATAAGTATTGGGAACATTCAATAAGGTATAAGAAGTGTTAATTTCTTAAGCAGAGATTCATTTTAGCCCAATACCAGCCAAAATATAAATCTGTATTTAAAAACCAGTATGTGCAAACATCATTCAAATGGGAATGAAAAACCCAAGATGTCATCAGCCAATTTTATGATCATTAGGGTTCAAAAATTTAAAGATTAGTGACTTATTGCAAATTCTTTCCTGAGCAAGCCCATTTAATGGCCATCTTCACAAGAGGAAAGATGACTATGAAGCCAGCCAAAGTTTAAGAGGGCTTTAGTCACTTAATAAGATTCTATAGAGAATTATTTTGCCTATATCCCAAATAGATACAATAACTTGTTATATACAGTATATGAAAGTGTCATACAAAGCCTTTTGAAGGGTTTGTATAGCCCAGGGCTTTCCAAAGTTTTCCTGCGGCGACACACCAACCGCTGTTGGTGTGTCGCCGCAGGAAAACCCGGAAGTGCCGCCGTTGCGGCAGCGTGCAAAAACTCAGAAGCGCTGCTCCCGCTTTCAGTTTTTGCGCGCCGCCGTTGGTGTGTCGCCGCGCAAAAACCCGGAAGCGCTGATGATGATCAGCGCTTCCGGGTTGTGTGGCGACACACCAGACTGTGTGTGGTGACACACTTTTGTGTCGCGGCACACAGTTTGGAAAGCTCTGGTATAGCCCTTCATAGTTATTATTAGATTTATATATCCTCCCTTTATTTTGTGCAAGGTAATGTTCCTGCCTCCTGTTCTTCAACCACCCTACAAGATGGATTGAGCTGAGAGAAAGTGCCTGGCCAAGAGCCACCCACTCTAAGGGCGGACTAGAACTCAAGTCTCCTCGTTTCTAGTCTAGCACCTTAACCATTGCACAAAACTGGCTCCCATGTCCACAATTAAATAGTTATGAACTATAATGAAGCTTATTAATTCTCACAGTCTAATGTTTTCCACGTGGTACATTCCCAGTCATTTGGGTTTAATATAGAGTAAGAGATTGATTATGGGAAATTGCTGTATATCCTTGATGTTTAAAGTCAGAAGTCACTTCTTTTTATAATCTATCTAAAAAAGTTTATCTTGTGTTGTCACACTTTTTTAGTTCGTTTTTTTGTAGTTTTTTGTTTTTCTGTATTTTTTATCTTTTTTTGGAATTTAATAAAATTCTTATAAATTTTATAAAATTTTATAAAATTCTTATAAAAAAAAAGACATACCTTCATAACAGATACATGCTCAAATGGAGAAACTTGTTTGCAAAATGAATTGTGCTACTCATTTTTGTAGTACAGTACCTTTGTTAAATACACCAGCCAAACTACCAACGGATGAATATTGAATAAGCTACTCTGGTATGTCATCTTCGACCTTAACCCAAAGTGCTAGATTTTGTTTCAGAGATTTACTAGATACCTGCAGCAATAAGATAATTTTACATATAGTGTTTTCCTATTTCATAGAGTGACAATTTCCTAGAAATGGTTGAACTTTAATTCTTATAATCCTCAGCCAGTATGGCTGCTGATTTGAGAAGATGGAAATTGAAATCTAACTGCATCTGGAGGGTCATGGATTGCTTATCCCTGCTCCTCCTAATATTCATGGCATACACAATGTGTACACAATATAGTATGAGAGTTTATACTGCACGCATGCCTAGATAGCGAAGCTACTCTGGCTTTCTATACTGATAATTACATACGTTGAGGGGGAGGCACATAGAAACAGGCCTCAGCATACAGGAAATTAAAAAGAGCCTATGCAAAGGCATCTGCAGGGGGTGGGGATGACTGCCATTACAATGCAAGCTGCCACCCTTTTCTACATGTGCTGTAATGTTATACACACAAAAAGGGGATGGATCTTGCATCATGCTCCACAACACCAATATTATCATTTCAACAAAATCACTGGATTTTGTGTCATGATTTCTCTGGAACTGCTACTGCCCTTGTCAGTTTGGGCACATGAAACTGAGACAACTAAAGGGTTGATAGGATACATGTTTCCACAATTTTGGTTTTGAACTGAACGTAAGATGCAAAGACACTCCCCCTTCCAAGAAATAAGATAGGAAATCTATGGCTCCTACAGGAGCATGCAAGTCCCAACCGCTATCAACTACAACTAATTTATGTAAGAATCAATATCCGCAAGAAAAATATAAAAAACCTATCTGTAGCTTGAATCATGTCAACTGGATTTCTATTTTCTTAGTAGAAACGTTTCGCTCCTTATCCAAGGAGCTTCTTCAGTCTGAGCAAAGTTGGTAAGGGAATCCTAAATATGTTCCTAGGTAGCTGTGTGACCTTACACCTGGGGCTAGGTCATGGTTATATTGAGATGTAATTTTTAAGTCCTTTTATCATCTAAAGGAGGGTTACATAAAAATTACATCTCAATATAACCATGACCTAGCCCCAGGTGCAAGGTCACACAGCTACCTAGGAACATATTTAGGATTCCCTTACCAACTTTGCTCAGACTGAAGAAGCTCCTTGGATAAGGAGCGAAACGTTTCCACTGAGAAAATAGAAATCCAGTTGACATGATTCAAGCTACAGACAATTCCACCTGGATGACTGAGAACTTTCATAGACATAAAAAACCTATACATTCACTGAGATCTATTTCAACAACTTAATAAACGCAGTGTAAATGGCATCACCCTTAGACATTTTATGGAGTAATTGCATATTTGCAAAAGAAGGGCAGTTCATCACTGATATTTTGCCTTGAACATGTTTAGGCACTTCATCTCAACTGCTCTGTTCAGACTGATTAATCTGTAGCTGGACAAGTTAAAGGATAACAAATTATAATCCCTTAGGAGTAATTGTTTCATCAGCTCCTGAACTCTAAAACACCTGGCTCAACAAAAATCATCTGAATACCACAGAATGGGAGAGAGACCGCAGAATTTCCCCAGGTACACAGGACAACATTAGCAATTTGTCCAAACCTTTCTGGTTTTCCCCCTGAAGCTTAAAAATTAGCTTCTACTGACTGGTATCTAAAAGTAAAGAAAAAAGCCAGTGCGCCATGATAAGTTCTCAAAGTACTCCAAGAGACAGGCCTGAGACCACCCTTTCCCCAAAGCTAATGGCACTCCTCCTCACAGCGGGGCCAGCTGGGCTTCCTCCTCAGCCCCAGCCAGAGGGAGACGTGGCACCAGCGCAGCTGAACTTGACGTTCAACCGAGAAGCGCCGCCTCCCGGCTCTTTCTCCCTGGCCTCCTCTTTGTACCTGTTGCTCCAGATGCCGTACAGCAGCTCCACGAAGGCGAAGGAGAGGTTGAGGCAGAGGAAAAAGAAGAGGTTGCGCGACGTCTTGTCCGAGAGGATCGACCTAGAAACAGGGGCGGGGAGGGCCGGAGAGGGTCAAGCGAGGAGGCCAGACCCCGGTTTGCTCCTGCAAACGCCAGCAAGGCCTTCCAGGGAAGCGGAAGAAGAGAGGGTCGTCGGGCCGTTCCCACGCTTGAGTAACCTAACGACAGTTGCAAACCGCCACCCGCCCGCAGAGCTTTTGCTCCGGTTTCCACGCAGCCCTTCGAGGGAGGCGCGTCCTTGACAGCCAGGCCTCGAAACCCCACCGCCTCTTTCCTCTCTAAGCCCCTTGCCCGGACGAAGGGACACCGGCCCCTTCCCTCGACTGCATTCCCGCCCTGCAAGCGATGGTCCCGAGTGGCGCGCCAGCGCGCACCCTGCTCGAGCACCTCTTCTGCGAGCTAAGCTAAGCTGGGTGCGATGGGAGTTGGAGTCCACGCCAAATAGGAGAAAGATGCCGCTAAAGTCAACCCACGGCTCCCTCCCCCTGCGGCCTGCCGGCTCCTTCATTCAGACGTTGAACTGAGAGATCCCCGCCCCCGTCCTCCCCTCCGTGGATCCGGGTCCCCTGTCTGCAAGCCCCGCAGCTAAATCGGTTTCAATATTCAGCCCACCCAACGAGGCTCCTTCCGTTCCTCCCCAGTTCCCAGTCAGGGCCAGCCATTCCCTGGCCTCAAGTTGAGCACAAGGGGGCTCCCACTGCCCCACTTTCTCCTCTTCTCGGGCGCCTGTTAACATCCCACCCCCCAGCGGCTCCCAGCTCCCCGACACCCCGGGCTTCTCCCGGCAGCCCCGGGTGATGTGCCCCCCTCGCCCTCACCTGAACCATCCCGAGATCTTTCGGAGCAAATGGAGCTTCGGAGGCTTGTACTCGTCGTCCTTGATGGACAAAGGCAGCATCTTTCCTAGTGGCGGAGGGAAAAGCCGGGGCCTAGCCTGGCGTGAGGGGCCGAAAAAGCAGCGGCGCCCCCAACTCTCGCTTCTTGGCGAGGCAGCCGCCTGCAAGGCAAAAGCCGGCCTCTTCGCTCAGCAGCTACTTCCGGCACAACCGGAGCCAAGCGTCGCTAGTGAGCCTGCGCGGTAGGAGGGGGTGGCTAAATTACGTCATGATAAGAAAGAAAGAAGGAAGGATCGCCTGGTTTAATTTTATGCTATAAAAATAATTGTGTAATAATTGTGTATCTACTGTATAGCGATCTGTGCTTCGACACTGGTGGTACACTAGGGGGGCGGCGGTATATTGACTTCAAGTAATACAGCTTTACAGCTGATCCTTAACATGTGGACTTCGCTGTAATCCCCACTGAGTACAGTGGGAATACGTCTACATGACATTACAGATGGGCATGCTACACAGATGAAAATTCCATTAAGTTAATGGGTGTCTATCCCAAGTCAACGAGTCTAGGATTGTTGCCTAAGAATTTCTATTTTACCAGGCTAAAGAAGTAGGATAACCAGTGAACTTCAAGGGCTCTTTCCCAAAGAAGTACTAAGAGTCCATGCTGACTTGATGGCACATAATCAATCAAAAATAAAAATCAAGTGCAGGAGCTGGAACAAAAGGATGCCAATTCAGAGACATGCTGAGCATACTTCAGACCCCTGTTCTGCCTGGCAACAAAGGAGAATTGGTTTTAATCGAAGAGAATATTTGTAGCTCAGGGTTGAACTGTGGAGTCCTTGGTGCTCTCTGAGCCTTGTTGTTTTCTTGCAGACATTTCATTGCCAGGCTAGGCAACATCTTCAGTGCGAAAAGGGAGTGGGACTTGCTCTCTGTTTATATACCATGGCTTGTCCTGCTTGTGTTGGTGGAGGTGTTGTTCTCTCCTTAGGAGTTCCTTGATTGGGCTGTTGTTTGCTGCTTGGTTGATTGACTGAGTTAAAAGTTCCTTGATTGCCTGGCAATGAAAAGTCTGCAAGAAAACAACAAGGCTCAGAGAGCACCAAGGACTCCACAGAATTGGTTTTTCTCTGCAATGAGAACCTGGGGGAGGAAAGAAGCTGGTAGGGAGTACCTCCTTTGGTGCCAGTAACCTAAGTTATCCACAGGTCCTCTGCTGCCAGTAATGGGCACCAAAGGAGCCATTTTTCACCTCTGCTCTCCACCAACCTACTACTCTCTCCCACCCCAACCCATGTCTCCTGCCACCAGTTCTCCCCACCTCTTGTCATGGGTAGCAGACAAAGTGGGGAGGAGAAGGAGGGGAAACTGGAGTCACCACCCTTTCCCACAGGGGTGTAGGCTGCAGAACCTTCGCAAAAAAAAAATCCACAAAGAGTTGTTGAAGATCACTTTCCCCCACTTCGCTTTCCAGAACAAAACCACCCCACTAGGGAACCACCTTTTTGTGGGAACAGAAACGAGGGAAAGGAACTCTTTAGCTACTCAGTGGATAGAAGGAGGTCTTTTGGGGGGCAGGGAGAATTGGCACTAAAAAACATTCCTCAGCCAGCATGGCTGGCTGGGGAATTCTGGAAGTTGAAAGTTCCCAAGGTTGAGAAACGCTACTCTATCCCCTTCTCCTACCACTCATAGATTGACCAGAGACATGGGAGAGTTGGCTTTTTGGCGCTGTGGCAGGGCCCCAATTATCTTGGCCTAAAGGCAAATAACCAGGGGGCATGTCCACAGCAGCTACTCATGGGCAGGAGCAGCAGGACAGGCCCAGCCCTTAAATTTACCATGAAAATTTAGCCACAGACTGACTGTTCTGAGCAAAAACTGAAAAGTGCCATTTTTGAAGTAGAGCAAGAAAAGCAAAGACTCCTTTGAAACCGGCTTCCTAATTCCCGAGGTGATCATTTCTGCGGATGGAGGCTGCCTTTGCAGTGGGCTGGATGCAGGATGAGGACAACGTTTTGCATTCATGACTTCAGCACATGGTTAGTGTGGCATCTTTGTGCAGGGGCAAGTGGGGCATGCCATTATTATTATTATTATTATTATTATTATTATTATTATTATTTCTTTTAATAAAATGTGTTTAAAAGGTGCTACCAGACTCCTGAATTTTGCCTGCCATAGACTTAATGCAGCTCTCCTCCTGCAACCTTTCCAGAACAGGAGAGGCTTCAGCCCAACATAACGGTTAGGCTGCACGACTGAAAATCTAGGGAAAAGAGAGGAGGGACAGAAATCCATTATTGTATATTTGCAAGATTATTATCGACCTGCTCCATCGCATTGGCAACCGCCGGAGCTTGGAGGAGGAGCACTTTCTTCCAACAGGAAGCACAGGGCGACGAAAAGGGAAGGGACTGCGGGACCGGGTCCAGCCCCTTTTGCGTTCCTCTCACGTTGCGATGGATGTTTTTTTAATTGCGATTGAATCGAGCGGTGCAGAGCTGGACGTTTGCAAGTCTGAGTCGACTCCTTTGAAACCGGCTTCCTAATTCCCGAGGTGATCATTTCTGCGGATATGTGAACTCGCTCTCAGCCCTCGGCCCCCCTTGATTGCAGGTGAGCAGGGGGCGATCTGAAGCTGGGGTCGTGGTCAAGAAGCAATGCGGTGTCATAAACGCTGCGGGGGGGGGGCGCGAGAAGACACATTTTGTGGTTCCGTAGAGGCGCGGGTGTTCGCACACGGGAGTGGTCGGGGGAGAGAAGTAAACTGAGGGTTCAAAAAAGATCTTTGATTCAAACAATAGCCTACTGAATCTCTTGTTTTCATCTCACTCGTTGTGCGTCGTTTTCTATTACGTTTTGCGTTTGTTTGCCCGAATGACGTGGGGAAGAGAAAAATAAACCTGTAGGGTATTGTGGAGATTTCATAATGCCAGGAGAAGGAGTTGTATATTCGACTTTGCGTCATTTGGAGGAGGAGGAGGCACGCGGATCCCAGTGGCGTCCAGAGCCAGCCTCATCACCCCTCGGCAGCTGCAGGAGCATCACTGGGTATTGTCGTGCAAGCCTCTCCCTAATGCCATCTCCAGCTGAGGAGGTGGGATCGTTGACAGCCCTGTCATATATCCTAAAGAGCTTCCTTACAGACTTAGCTCTCTGTAAGATAATACTTTGCTCCAGATGTGTAGAAATAGAAGGGCAGCCCCCTGAAAAAGAGAGGTGTGCTCTTTTATATATGTTTGATTGATTCATATCCTGCTGTTTCTACAGGAGCTCAAGGCCGTGTTCACAGTGCTCCTTATACCCTGCAGTTTTGTATTACTGTCACGTTTAACACACAACTCTTGTAGTCTGAATTTTGGTAAACACACGTTTGGGACTGTGGCCCACTGAGATCCTTGGGTCTTTCTCCCAGAGTTGTATAATATGGAGCTGTAAGTCAAAAATATTGAATACACACATCCATGGTTCTAAACACCTTTAGACGGAAGTACCAAGAAATCTACGGAGAGATTTTCAGTAAGCACCTTTGTCCTAAGACAGATACCTTGCTTCAAGATTATACAGAAAAATAGTGGCAAACAAAGAACCGTTCCTATCATTACCCTCCCTCACAATATTGTCTGGTTTTTGTGCAAGAGAGACTACCAGTCATAGTTAATCTTCTTAAAAAAAGAACCAATACAATCCATCGATCTAAACATAATGTGTCAGCATAAAATAAAGCCATCTGGTGAACAAGACGGAACATTCAGTTGAGAAAGATGCATGAAAAGATACATGGAAATGTTGATCTCCCTATTAAGGGGGGGAAATTTAAACACATTGGTCTGTTTTTGTTTACTAAATGCATGTCTGTTTGGAAATGAGTTTATGTTCAGAGGCTCTCATTGTAGAAGTTCCCCATGTAATGAAGGCAAATTGCACATTTTGGTAGAAAGGTGTATAAAAACAAAGATGTGAGAGCTCTTCTCTTTGCAGTGATAGACAGTAGAAATATTAACAATATCTAAGAGGCACAATTTGAATGGAATTTTTTTTGCCTACAAATATCTTTGCTAGATCCTAATATCTTGCACCTGTATGCAAGTTAGGAATTCAGGGAGTTGCGGTCTCAGTACATCTGGAGGGCATCAAACCGGGGAAGGATGGTGTAGCTCCTAAAGAGATGTGACAATGCCTAATTTTGAGTCACTTCATTTTCCAACAGAATTAAAGTTTATCCCAAAAGGAGGACCCTGATCAACAAACGAGAAAACTTCCTTTGCAGGAATGAGGTGAGTTCAGACCAAATAGATTCCTCTGTTGGATTGATTTGCATATGTGCTTTTTAGAAATTAAAACATTGTGTTTCTAATGCCTAGAAGAAAAACATGGTGTTGTCAACATTTAATTATTTAGAAATGTTACTGCTACTTGGCTTTCTGTACAGTAGTGATTGAATTGTTCAACCACAATGTATACATCACATATATGTATGTATATATGTATGTATATTATCAGTCAGAGTCAATCCACTGCATAACCTCTTCATTGAAAATTATGTACCATAATCTACCATGCTGGTCTAGTGCAGTTTGGTAGGCAGATGTTTTTAGACTTCCTAGTCTAGGGCTGAGAGATTGAGTGACTGGACCAAAGTTACCCAGCCAGCTTTCATGCCTTAGGGAGGTTTAGATTTGGGTGTCCCTGCTCCTAATCCAGCAACACTTTAACCATCACAAAGTTGAACATCTGTTTTAGCAAGTGGTACATTTTTATTTTAAATGTATTTATTAGATTACCTCCTGTCTTTCGTCTAAGAGCTCAAAGAGGCTTATATAGATATCTGTCTTCATTTTATCTTCATAGCAGCAGCTCTGTAAAGTAGGTAGGGGGGAGAGAGGACGCTGGCCCAAAGTCACCCAATCAGTTTCCCCCATCATGGTCCAACACTTGCACTACCTCTTAATATGTGGGAATTGATACTTAACTGGGTTATTAAATTATCCCATTCAGTCATAAACTAAATGAACAGATTGGGTTCACATAACATGTTAAGCCACAAAAAATGTAACCAAGGTTCAAACAAACCAAGGACATTTTGTGTGGTTGTAGCTGCTAGATTTTTAATCTAGTTAAGCATGTTATGGGAACCCAGCAGTTAATAGTTAACTTGTGGCAGAAATGCTTTGGGCAACCTTCCCCAGTCCAGTATCCTCCAGGTATGATGGGATGACAACTGCCCAGTCAATAAGTATGGGAGCTGTAGTTGTACATATCTAAAGTACACCAGGTTAGCGAGAGCTTGCACACATTATAGAAACTGTATCTTTGCTTTGTGTATAGCTTGGTGTGTTATCATCTATCCCTCAGAAGCCAAGATTGCTTATCATCCTAACTTACCCAGAGCAGGTATTACGGTATCCAGTAGTTCACAATAGTTCTTCATAGGGAATGGGTTTGTGAGACAAAGTCTCTACTTGTGTGTTATTTCCTTCATTATACATGTGCCCAACAAGTAAGTCTACCATTTTTACTATTGACCACTGAATATGAAAGGTCTCTTTAGGAGCTAGGTCATCCTTCCCTAACCTGATGTCCTCCAGATGTACTGGAACTACAACTCCTGAATTCCTAACCTGCGTGTAGCTAGGAAATTGTGGGAATTGCACATTTGGAGACCACCAAGGTGGGGAAGGCTGGGTTACACTGTTATTTCAGGTTAGTTTGAAATTTGTCTTCAGTCTTGATTTGAAGATTACTGATTGATCTGCTGCTTATATTGTCACTATGTTTCTGCAAGAATGCATATTTAATCATCCAGTGGTTGGAATTCTGAGGGTTCTCCCAGTTTTTCCCAAATGCCTCTAGAAATTTCCCCAGATTTTGGGGTTACTGATTCCATGGCTGCTTGTTGTGCCTACTGTATACTTACCATGTTTTGTTGGTAAGAAATGTTGGTATTACTGGCTTTGAGTCATCTTCATGATAAGCCCTGCCTTCTTACAAATTGTGGTGCTTTGGCCTTTCAAGCTATTTGCTGTTGCAAAATTGAGATACACCCCCCCCTTGTGTATCATAGGTACAGAAGTAAAGATGATGTACAAACCAATGTACAAACAATGATCAGTGAAATCAGTTATCATATTGCAGTGGTGAAGAGAAGGTAGATTGGGATATACTGGTAGATTTGGATGAAGTGCAGTAGCTCAGTTATTGTTTTAATACAAACATAAGCTCCCCCCTTTTTTTTTTCCAAATTAGGCTTAGAGAAGATGACTTGGGGAATCACAGTTGGATTTTTTTAGAGAAAAGACTGCAGTTTCAGTTTTTATACTAGGCAAAAATGAACTTGGATCTGTCCTTTGCCCTAAGTGAATGTTGTCCCCTTTGTCTAAGTTGTTACATTGCATTGTAATAGCTCAGGCTTGAGATCCATCAACTATTGTCCTACAAGACTGTACTGTTATGAGCCTTATTCCTTGTTATCATTGTTCCTAATTGTCAAACTTCATACCTGGATTCAGCAGTAAATCTCAGCTCCCCACTAGACTAAAGACTCTCAGACACAACTAATCTAGTCCCAATGAATATGCAGATTGTGAATCTGTAACTAGTCCATACCCAAGGTTATTGAAAATGTAATGGGAAGGCTAAATAAAGTTTCAGGGATTCCTGAGGATTGTTGATGGTGATTTGTAGAGGTCCCATGTCCTCTGTGACAGATCCTTAATACAAGAACTGACCATCAAAAGTCTCAACCTAACAGGAGGTTGAGCGGGCTAAGTGGGCAGAGCATATTGGGGTGCAATGGAGGATTCAGTGAAGATACCCATGGCACCATTTGATAGGATGTACGCTGGTTTAAAGGGAAAAATCAAGGCTTGAGAATAAACAGGAGTGCAGCGTTTATGGCTAAAAGTGTTTACTTGTAGCATAAGGCAATAAATGCATATATAGTTACATTATTGCAAAAAAGGTACAGACAAAGCAGAATAAATTTTCTCCAGTGTATTGCTTCCACTGACAGACATGATAGACATGAAGGAGCACCATGGCATCACTCACATAGCCAGGCATAGCTCACACTTCCCAGTCCACAGGAACAAAACACGTGAAGAACTACATGGCAAAAGACACAAAAAGTCAAGAAGCATAGAACACCATTTTGCATGGTTAGATATTCAGTTCTTCCAGCTTTCTGATTGGCTGGAAGTTAGGTGTGACACACACCAGGCCTAAAGCATAGGCCATAGTACAGGGTGGCAGTGCTGCATCTAAGCAAGCATGTGATTCCCCCCTCCCTTGCTCTGCACAGAGCAAGGCTTCCCACAGACGGAATCAGGAGGACTTGTTCTCATGGGAAGGTTTCCATTGCTTGTGTAGGCACTAGCCATAACAATACATCACATGGTACCTTCTAGCTTCATATCTAATGAAGATGTAAACAAAGCCATTCAAAGTTATGGGAAGGCTTTTTATTATCTAGCCACCTGGCGTCACGTCATCATGAGAAAGCTTCGCTGGTAAAGGATGCAATTTGCCAAAACACTTTTCATATGGGAAATCTGACACTATTATCGATTAAGGCCTGTAGTGGTGATCCCCTGATTCAGTGCTCGCACGTTACAAGGACAAAGCCTTTCAGCATATGGGATTTTGCAGTATTTACCCTCCAGCACTGCTGACAATAATGGCAATGATTCAATTTGATATGCAATAAAGAATTAGAGTTCCCTGTTTTGCACAGACATTGAAAAGAGGCGTTAACTTGAATACCAAATTCTTCAATGGATCTTAGATTATGTCTTACTTAAAAAAAAAACCCAGAACATCTCATTTAGGAATTCCCTTGTGCTTATAGAAAAAAAGCTTGACCCAGTGTCTTATAATTGTTATTTTTCGGGAGGAAGTTATTACATATTTAAACTCAATTGTGAGACACGATTTAATATTCTCAAATGTTCATATTCTTCTGAACTATATTCCTATTGCATGGAAGTTGACATTTGGAGAAAGAAAGTGGATTGTCTATGCCCTATTTACAACTAAAAGACTTACTATTCGGCATTGGAAAGATAAACAACTACTGAATGGTTTGTGGAGATGTTATTAGCAACATATACATGAATTACCTGCTAACATTGGTTAGCTATGGATTATTATAATGAAATATAGCTACCATTTATTGAAATGTTTGTGTGGAATTTTCACACACACACGGACATACATGTAGCTATCCATGCCATCTATCTACAAAAGCCGACATCGACGCTGAAATTCAGCATCGCCTGAGCTCTGCGAGTGTAGCTTTCTCCCGAATGAAGCGTAGAGTGTTTGAGGATCGGGACATTCGCAGGGAGACCAAAATGCTTGTTTACAAAGCCATTGTACTACCAACCCTTCTGTACGCCTGTGAAACATGGACCCTCTACAAACGCCACCTGCAACTTCTTGAAAGATTCCATCAACGCTGCCTCCGAAAAATTCTGCAAATTACTTGGGAAGATAGGCGGACTAATGTTAGCGTATTAGAAGAAGCGAAAACCACCAGCATTGAAACAATGATCATCCAACATCAACTTCGCTGGACCGGTCATGTTGTTCGAATGCCTGACCATCGTCTTCCAAAGCAGCTACTTTACTCCCAACTTAAGAATGGAAAACGGAATATTGGTGGACAGCAAAAGAGATTCAAAGATACTGTCAAAGCTAATTTAAAAAAATGTAATATCAGCATTGAGAACTGGGAAGCCCTAACTCATGAGCGTTTCAATTGGAGGTCATCCTTTATTAATGGCGCCATGGACTTTGAAGAAGCACGAGTACAGGGCGAAAGGGAGAAAAGAGCTAAAAGGAAGGCACGTCAGGCAAACCCTCATCATGACCGTCTCCCACCCGGAAACCTATGCCCTCATTGTGGGAGGTTGTGCGGATCCAGAATTGGCCTTTACAGCCACTTACGGATCCACTGTTAAAATTTTACCTTTGGAAGACAATCTTACTCGGCTACGAGTGATCGCCAATGATGATGATGACCTTGTATGTTTTTGTTCCTTTCTTTCTAGGTTTCTTTTGTTTTCTTTTTGATAATTTTGGGTTTGTTTTCTCTTTCTCTCCCTCCCTCCCTCCCTCCCTCCCTCCCTCCCTTCCTTCCTTCCTTCCTTCCTTCCTTCCTTCCTTCCTTCCTTCCATGTATTACGTTCAGAACAGCAAAAATGTTTGTAGTACAGAAGCTGGCATTGGGCAGATGACAAGCTTCTACTGTTAAACATAGTTGCAAGAATGCCTTTAGCCACAATAAGGATCCCACTGTGATGGTAAAAAGCAGTTCACCTTCTGGTGAATGGATGTGTTGTGACCAGCTCACCATGGCAGCCATTTTGTAAAAACGCCCACCAGTTCCTCTCAGAATCCCAAATGGTTCCCAACTCAAAAGTGTTGCCTATCTCTGCTTATAAACATGTTCAACTTCTCTCCATTTTCTTTCTAGTTTAGCTTTTCATTTCTTTGGATTATTCTCTGTTTAACTGTCCTATCCTCAGCCTATTTCTTTTGCTTGCTGTTTTCTGGAGTTCTTGCTTTTTCATTCATTGGGCTTCATTTATCACATCTATATACCATCTTTATGTGGTTCAAAGCAGCATGCATCATTCTTCCCTTCACAGCAGTTGTTGGTAAAGATAGAGCCTGTGCAAAAGTCACCAAATGAGCATCATAGCAAAGTGAGAATTTGCATCTAGGTCTCTTTTTGCCTAATCTTGTAATCTAACCATTACACAACCCTAGTTTTTCTTTGAAACCTCTGCTTTCATTTGAAGTGAGCATCTGAACCCTGGGCAGGCTCTTCTGCATGTCGTCGCCACAAACAGATAAACATAATTAGGGTTTTAGTAGTATATAGATAATGTGTTATAATATACTACTAAAACTCTCATTGTGTTTATCTGTTTGTCTGTTTGTACCCTCAAATTAGCCCAAATGGTGCATTATACCACAACAATTTTTGAATCAAGGTACCTAAAGTCTGCTAACTTAAAGAATGTGTAAAAAAATCCAGGACCCATTACTCCTGTGGAATTGAAATTTCCACAATATTCAGACCAGTTTTATTTGCAAAGATGTGGCTGTTGCAGTATCCCTGTGGTCATGTGATCGTGATTTCTGACGCTCCTTGCCAGCTTCCCACAAGCAAAGTCAATGGGGAAGCCAGCAGGAAGTCGGAAGTCGCTCCCACTCCCATTGCTTTTTTTCCCCGTTTGCAATCATTCTGTTTATCATTCTACAAGTAAATATTGACTTATTATTGAAGTTTGTTTGCCACTACAATTATATTTATCTTCTTAGATGATCACGGGACCATCCAGCATTGGGGTAAAAAAAATATGGTCAGCCTAAAACTTAATGTTCATTCTGGTCACATCAGACTGCACTACCTTTCTCTCAAAGGATGACCCAATGGGTCACAGGGGTGTCTAGTAATATTTTAAATATACCCCCCCCCAATGTTGCAGTGTATCTTCGCATAAATCTTTTTGCGTAGAATTTTATGTAAGTGGCTCCTGTTCTGAAAATAGCATCCTGCTATTCCTCTCTCAGCACGTTTGTTCAGATGAAAGAATTATGTATCTGTTAATTCATATGCACCCATTATTTATTTTATTTATTTATTATTTGAATTTATCCCCGCCCATCTCTACCATAGTAGACTCTGGGCGGTTTACAATTATTTATGTTATTATATTATTTATGTTATAATTATATTATGTACTCTTGAATCACCTTGGGTCTTCATCAGTAAGCTATCTAAATTTAAATTCTCACATCTTAATTGAATAGCTCTCCTTGATGAAGTAACCCAAATGGTTTAGGATATAAAATGTATGTGTTAATAAAGTATTGTGTGCCACAGGCTAGTTTTTCTAGCATTGTAATGAATGGCACTTCACCAGCTTTGTCTTATTTCCTCACATCCACAATGCCTGTTCTGAAATAATAGATTGAATGATGTATTGCTTGCTCTTACAAAGGGGCTGGGATCTAATCTTTAAAACCTATACCTGGATGATGATGAATGTAAGGCTTTGCCCACACAAATAATACAGTGCCCTTCCAGCATCTATATCTACTTTCCTTGATTTAGTGCACCTTCTGATCCACCTTTTCAGAACCATGCCAGGAATATGCTGGTAGGAATAAATTATGTGGTAGCCCTCAAATCCTAAGCAGGTAATCTTTGGTCAGTTGTAGACTGCAGGATTGAATAACTGCTTAAAATGGCCCGATTCAAGCTCTTGATGGATCTGGATGGTTTGCTAACTGTGCTTGGGGAATTCCTTGCCTCTGTCTGCCATAACTTTTGCTGCCCTGGCTGATCTATGGAACAGATCCAGGGTCCAGGAAGTTGACATTATCATTTTTAAGCATCTTCTTTTCTTTAGCAGAGCTCAATCAGCACCTTGGTTTATCAGGGGAATGAGCACAATGAAACGGATAGGGTGTAGAGGAGTACAGAAATAACTTTGAGGAAGGAATGCAAGATCTGTTAAGTAAATGACAGCTCAGTCCTGGGAAAGGAGAAAGTGTGGGAAAGAAACTCAAAATAATTCAACTAGATTCTGTTTCATATAAGAGAAAGCAGAAGGATACTTGGCAGGTTTTTAAGATTCTGTTTTTATACCCTATACTATAACAATAGAGTTTCAGTAGTCCTTGCATTGTCTGTTCCATGACCTGACCTACCTGAAGGGTTGACATAGGAGAGTACAAATGAAGGAAAACTCAAGATAGATAAAACTGAACACATAATTGTTAGAATGACCGAGCTCCAGCATTTACAGTAGAGGGTGACCCTTTTTAAGGACCATTTGATATCCTACTCCATGTCAGTAAACCCAACAAAGAGAGCGTCCTTCTCTGTCTCCATTGCAGTTCATAGGATAAGACACTGATGTTTTTCTGGATTACACTCATCTGTAGTCCTGGTCTTCTACACTCTTTTTTTTAAAGAATGTTATTAAATTTCAGAAAAAGATAAAAGATACAGAAAACAAAAAACTACAAAAAAAGAAAAAGAACTAAAAAAGTGTGAAAACACAAGAGAAATTTTTTAAAATAGATTACAAAAAGAAGGGACTTCCGACTTTAAACATCAAGGATATACAGCAATTTTCCATAATCAATCCCTTACTCTATATTAAACCAAAATCACATCCTTTCTGTAAATCAACCCGTTAGCACATTATAAAAATCACAAAAAACCATTGCTCCCTCCCCTTATATTAAAAGAAAAGAAAAAGTATAAATCACCTAATCAACTTCCCCCCCAAAAATAACAATTACTTAATTATTCCCTTCTGACTACTATTCTATACATTCCTGTCTACTGTAATAAAAATAAAAAATAAAAAAGCATGTAAGTTGTCTGCCATTATAATTAATAATACAAGAAACATGAATTAATATTAATTTTTTTAAAAAACCTTAGTAATCTTAATCCCAATCATTCACGATAAGTAAAATCATCCAAAGCCAAAAGACCATCCAGATAAATATTTTTAGCCCCTTAACCCACTTCAAAATAGACCAAAGCATTTACATATCCCCATAATAGGCACAAAGCTATTTTCTTAAAGAAATCCAACAGCCCAACTGCTCCCCTCACAAACACAGACCTCTCTTCAAAAAACCTCCCATACATGATAACCCCTTCTTTTCCATAGCATTCCATCAGAAAGTCAAATTCACTCATGTCTTGCAACTCAATTTCTCCATTACACTTCTTCAATTCAGCATTGTCAATTTCATCCGGCATTTCAAAAGAAGCCCCCATCTCGCTCTTAGAAGGGCATTTCCATTGCTGTTAAATTCTTTAATTTCGTCCAGAGTATCCTCAAGCAGATGGCACATTTTAGACCACATATTTTCCACAATGCTCTGAATGTCTTGCATAATAACTTGGCAGGAATCAGAAAAAATCTGCTTAATATCTGCTTTAATATCTCGATGTAAGTCAGAGAGATCCTGGTTAAGATCATCCATGTCTCACGCAGTAAATTATGGCGCCCCCTAGATACTTAACCGGCAACAGTGAAAGGTAATGGAAAGTTTCTAAACTGATAACAGACAGTTCCCAGAGAAAGTAGCGGCAGGAACGTAAAAGTTCAGAACGGCAGATTCAACGTGTAGGAAAAATGCTAAAATCTTCAAAATTAGCATAAAAATAATACCAGGGAGACGATAATATACTCTCAGCCCTCCTTAGTATTGGATGGAAAGCAAGATCCAAAGCTTTAAAAGATTTTTTTCAAAAAAAAAAAATTAATCACAAAAATAACGATAAGCACCAAGAGAGATGGTTTCTCCTTAATGTAGAAAGCCTCTCTTAGGGTACAAATACTTAGAAAAAAATAAATTGGGTGCTTTAGAAATGGGGTGGCTGGACTTAATGTCCCTTTAAGGCTGTAGCGCGGTTTGGAAATGGTGACGTCCCAGCCTCCCAGCGAAGTCTTACCTGTCGATCACAAACGCTGCTTATAATCTCCTGGCTGCAATTCGCCGTCTGGAGGATGAATGGGTCAATTCCGAGTGTCTTCCTTGATCCGGAAAAACGCTCCTGGGCTTCAGAAGAAACCAGCCTGAGCCCGAAAAAACTGCCACAATGCCAGTTCTGCCCGCAGAGCTCATGGGCACAGCTGTTCAGTCCGCCATGTTCCCACTGGAAGTCCTTGGTCTTCTAAACTCTTGAGGAATTGTGTAGTTGTTAGGGCATAGCCCAAGTGTTATTAGGCTGTACTTTGGATATGAAAGTACAGATGGGAAGGGTTCCCTGTATTTGCCTTCATTTTCTAAATTTCAAGCAACCAGCTTAGAAAAACCTGCCTAGCCTTTGTGTTAGTGTTAATTTTGTATATAGCATTATATCTATGAATGATTGACTAATTTTCACCTCTTATTTTATTTTCAATACTTAAGGTTTTACCATACCTGCAAGCTACCTGGAAGAATTATGGGTATCCGGCTACTTCACTTCTCTTCTATAGTGATCTTTTTGCTGCTTCTGGTGGCAGGTGCATTAACAGCTTTACTGCCTAATATTAAGGAAGATAAAATGCTCACTCTGCGAAGGGAAAGAAAATCCCAAAGCCAGTTTGCTTCGGATTCGTTTACTCTTATTATGCAGACATACAATAGAACAGACTTACTCTTGAAGCTTTTAAATCATTATCAAGCCATCCCTCATTTACACAAAGTGATAGTTGTGTGGAATAACATTGGGGAAAAAGCACCTGAAGAAATATGGAATACCTTGGGACCTCATCCTGTCCCAGTCATCTTCAAAGTGCAAACAGTAAATCACATGAGGAACAGACTTCAGGTTTTCCCAGAGCTGGAAACAAAAGGTAATTACTCTTTTACTCTCTCATTCCACCTCCTCATCAGTAATCATTACTGCTTTTCATACAACAAAGGGGTTATTGATGAAAGGGAGGAGTTATTAATGAATAATTCACACAGTGCATAATTTATTACTTAATAACTGCAACAACATCATACAGTGACTGTCACAGCTGACTAAACCATGTGGAGTCCTTGGTGCTTTCTGAGCCTTGTTGTTTTCTTGCAGAGGTTTCATTGCCAGACTAGGCAACACATTCAGTGCGAAAAGGGAGTGGGACTTGCTCTCTGTTTATATCCCATGGCTTGGCCTGCTTGTGTTGGTGGAGGTGTTGTTCTCTCCTTAGGAGTTCCTTGATTGGGCTGTTGTTTGCTGCTTGGTTGATTGACTGAGTTAATAGTTCCTTGATTAGGGTATATTGTGCTGTTTGATTGTTCCTCTGGTGCTAATCCTGGTGTTAATCTTTGCATATTTGGGTGTTCATTGCTGGCAAGGAGGTGTTCTGGTCTGAATAAACCATCCTGGGTCAATATGATCAAACTTTCATATGGACATGAATTCACGTCATGTTAAAGCATAATGTAGGTTTATTTGGTTCTTGTTTAGTATGTATTGTGGTTTGAATACTCTGATTTAGGTTTAGCATGTTCTATGTACTGAGTGAACTCAGTTGTTTTTCATTCAGTATACCATGGATTCGCTTAAGACACTAAGCCAAAACTGAACAAATCACATTTTACCTACCTATAATGCATAAATCTACCCAGTAACTTATATATAAATATAATTACATATAATTACATATAATTACATTTAATGACCTTCCCCCCAAGATTCAAATGGTCCCCACCCTACTGGTATATTGAAGAGTCCTGAAGATGTGGCTCTTTGCCCAGGTGTTGGACGAGAGTGATTGAAGCCCCTTTTTCTTCTTTTATCTTTGTTCCCTCTGGGTTTGTTATCTCTGCTATTTTTGTTCCTTTTGTTTTGTGTTTTGTTGTTTCCTTGTTTGTAAATATTTTTAACAATTTGTAAACCACCCAGAGTCCCTGGAAGTTGAGTGGCATATCATCATCATCATCATCATCATCATCATCATCATCATCATCATCTCAGGACTTTTGTTAAAAATTTGGTCCAATATATATGAAATTTATTCTTCTTTCTTGATCATTTGAAAGCTACAGTGGTGTTCTGCCTTGAGTCAATGTCCCTGGACGTTTGCTTTCCAAAGTATTTCTCTGGTGCATGGGACATGAGTATTGCAGCATTCAGTGGAAGCCTGTTAAAGAAATAGAGGGCTCACATGGCAGTGATCTAAAGTCCTATTTCCTCCTTCTCCTCCCCCCTCCCTCCCCAGTTTTAGCAATTACTTGTTCTCACTTTCATTCCATACATCCCTTTTATTTTTTTCTCCTTTCTCCACAATGGTTGCCAGCACTACTTCTGACCACCGCTGTTACACTTGCTTCCAGCCACTTTTTCTTTTCTCTCAGTTAATTTAATGCTAACTTCTCTCAACCAGGACTGTGATTCTGCCCTTTGTACCTCAAGCAGGTTACAGATTTGGTACTACCATTTTTATTACCCCCATTATCACCTGCTATACATTGTTAAGATTGGATTCTCACAACATGGTAAGCCCCAAAATGTATTTTGCTTGCTTTGTGGTTTAGTGTGTTGGGGGAACCTAGACATTAGGTTTGCAAATCATGGCTTTAGGGTTGTTGTGTTTTGTGAACCCTTCTAATTCTAATTGTGGTATATTCAGTAGAGTATGGTAAAAAATATAGGTTACAGCAATGTATAAACCCAGCCTACACTTGGAATCTTAAACATTCTTACTACAGAGTTAAGCCCTATTGAACAAAGCAGAATCCACTTTGAATATAAAAGCTTGAGATCATGCTGCACAGAATGAAACATAACTACTTCTATGATTCTTGGTTTAACAAGATCCGGAGGATTTTTCACTAATTATTGTTCACTTTTGGGAACTACAGGAGAACATTTCAGCTGCTCACATCATATTTGGAGTTCTCTTGAAGTTGGCAAGATCCTGTTAAAGAGCAACTGGACTCCTCAGTGTTTTCCAGTCACAGTGAATATTGTTCAATCTGTTTAAGTATTTTGCTCAGTAAATGTATGCACTCATTAAAATGCATTTTTCTCCATTCAGCTGTTTTGATGATGGATGATGATACCCTAGTTAGCGCCTATGACCTAGTTTTCGCTTTCTCCATTTGGCAGGTAATGTTTGCATTCTGCTTTGCATACTTACTTTATTTGGTACAAAATGTATTGGAGCTATGTAGTGGTCTTCAAAGGTCCTCTATGCACACTTACTTAGAAATTAGTCCCAAAGAACACAGCATACACAGATAGTTGTGCAGTATTTTTCCTAAAATTGGTGATTTCCAAAAGTGCCAAGGTATTCTAAGTAGACTGTATGTCTGCTAGGTAGGTGTTAGACACAAAGGAATTCAGCTGCGTTTTGAAACTCAGATTTAAGTCAGATATAACTAGCATACCGAAAGCCAAACTACATATTCAAAGACTTAACAGAGATCAATTCTATATGTTTATTATGTGATGCAGGAGATACATTTCCACTGTACCAGTGGAACAGTCACCATGTCTTCTAATTGCCCAGTCTGGGAGGGGAAAAGCAAAATACAGTAGAAAATAAAGAGATAGCATGTACACTAACAACATTCCGAAAAACACTGTCGGTGACCAGTTGTTATTGGCTATGTAGACAAGAACATCCATCCCTCTAGAGCAGAGCTTTCCAAACTCTGTGTGGCGACACAAAAATGTGTCACCACACACAGTCTGGTGTGTCGCCGCACAACCTGGAAGCGCTGATGATGATCAGCGCTTCCGGGTTTTCCCGCGGCGACACACCAACTGCAGCGCGCAAAACCCGAAAGCAGCAGCAGCGCTTCCAGGTTTTTGTGCGCTGCCACACTTCCGGGTTTTCCCGCGGCGACACACCAACGCCGGTTGGTGTGTCGCTGCGGGAAAAACTTTGGAAAGCCCTGCTATAGAGAGATGGCAGATGGCAGATTTTCATAATATCACAGGGACCATAATCTACTAACCTTAATGGTAGAACCTGCAACAATCCCACTTTTGCCAGTTGCCAAACTCTCCATATATATCAGACTTGGAGTTCTCTTATGTGCCTACAAAGCATTGTTTTTGAATAAAACATGCACAGTAGGGCTGTGTGACACTTTGAATTCTAAGGGGGGGGAGTGCACCTCCCTGATGAAACTGCATCTTTTCCCAGGATTGCATGGCTGCCTTCCGCAGCAGCACTGTGATCCCAGGAAAAGAGGTGTTTGGCTTGAGGAGTTGCAAACAGCTGCTATGCACACATAGCACATTTGAATCTGAAGCACTACATAGCCCTAGCACACAAACCATACCACATAGCTTGCTGAACAAGCACACTGTCAGCCCCATTATGTAGACTAAACTAAGAAATCAACTTCACAGAAAGGCTAAAACTATTTTTATTGATATTGGCTATAGTAAAAGAATCTGATTGTGGTTTATTCCCCACTCCCCTACCCTTATGTGAATTAAGGAGGTGTCTGCCTGAGCCGCTTTGGCATTCCTTCTGCCATGTTTTTCCACTTGTCTGTTTGTAACGGATCTGGCCTGTCTCTGTCAAGATCATCTTCCTTAGTCTCTAAACACACAGCCTTCTAAGGATAAGCTACACAAAATAGGAAAGTATTCTTTGACCAAGCAGTCCAAAGGATGCAAAAGAAAGCAAGCCACTGCACCCACCTCCTCCGGCTCACCATATAGGGTACAAAGCTGGGAAGCCAAATATGAGAATTTATTTCTATCTGGGAAGGAATGAATACAGATAGTCCTCAGGTTACGACCATTCGTTCAGCGACTGTTCGAGTTACGACAGCACTGAACAAATGGTACTTACGAGGGGTCCCTATAGTTCTGGCCATTGCAGCATTCCTGCGGTCATATGCAGTGGTTGTGATCTAGGCGCTTGGCTCCTGGCTCACAATTACAACATTGCAGCAAGCCATGGTCATGTGGTCGCAATTTCCGACGTTCCCTGCCAGCTTCCCACAAACAAAGTCAATGAGGAAACCGACAGGAAGTCAGAAGTCGTGGTCACGTGAGGTCCTCGCTTAATGACCCATGTGGTCCTCACTTAACGATGGCTGCCGGGACTGCCGTTGCTAAGCGATGCCGTTGCGTGACATCATGCTTTACAACTGCATTTTTATTTATTTATTTATTTAATTTATTCCCCGCCCATCTCCCATGCAAGGGACTCTGGGCGGGTTACAATAATTAAAATTTAAAAAATTTAAAAAACAATACAAAAAGAAGATATATAAAAATATATCCAATATAAAATAAAATAAATAAAATCCAAGATGGCTTGAGGACCGTAGCACAGATCACCTACGGGGCCAGCCAACCCCAGGAGGCACTACCGCCTCTGTCGTCCCAGGCCAGGTGGCAGAGCCAGGTCTTAATGGCCTTCCGAAAGGCCAGGAGTGAAGGGGCCAGTCTCACCTCCGGGGGCAAGATGTTCCATAAAGCGGGCGCTGTCGCACAGAAGGCACGCCTCCTGGACCCCGCTAGATGGAATTCTCTTGTTGAGGGGGTCCGAAGCATGCCCTCTCTGCATGCATGGGTGGGGCGGGCCGACGTCATCGGGACGAGACGGTCCCTCAGGTACCCTGGCCCTATGCCATATAGGGCTTTAAAGGTAATCACCAACACCTTGAATTGGACCCGGAAGCAAACTGGCAACCAATGCAGCTCACGTAGCAGAGGTGTTACATGTGCCGATCTTATGGCACATGATGTGGCAACAGCAATTCTGGTCCCAATTGCCATTGTAAGCCGAGGACTACCTGTATGACACTTTTTGCACATCTGGCCCAAACTGAATGCATTACAATTCTGCATGTATCTGAGAGCTGGTGTAACATAATAACACCTGTTCTAAAAATCAGGCAGACCCTAATTCAAATCTTACCTCTGCCGTGATCTCCCTATGTGCCTTAGGCAAGTTTTTCAGTTTCGCTCTTTGGAGATTAATAATACTGGTATTTTATAAGATAGCTGTCAGGATTACATTAGATTATGGATTTGGTGCATTTTGAATATGTGAATTATTATGTAAATTGGAATATTGCAGATGTGGAGCTCCCACAAGGAGCAAATCTCCTCTGGATTTTTCTAGAAGGAATCTCAGTGCTCAGACTGGGAACAAGATTCAGAAAAAAATGAATCCTGTTCTTTCATAATATAGCACAGAAGATACACACATGGCTGTAAAGTATACAGGCAAACTGGACCCTACTGAGTGCATAACGCATGCCAAAATAGAAATCAGGGCAGTTTCCGGATTCCACTCTTTACTTTTAACTTAACTTTTTAAGCATCTTATCATTTCTTGGCACAGAATGTGGTTAAATTTGCAGTGATAGTAAACCTTATTGTGGGGAACATCTTGTAAAAGATTCTTGTTGATATATATTTTTGTTATTGTGTCATAATCCTTTGCAGTTGTGATACTTTTCAACAAGGCACCGAATAGCAATATTGTGACAATTTTCTTTTCTTCCAGCAATTTCCGGATCAGATAGTTGGATTTGTTCCCAGAAAGCACATACCCAGCCCTGCAGGGATATACAGCTATGGGAGCTTTGAACTGCAGGGTCCTGGCATCAGCAATGGGGACCAGTATTCAATGATCCTAATAGGAGCAGCCTTCTTCAACAGTGCATACCTAGAACTTTTTCAAAAACAGCCTGAAGCTGTGCACGCCATGATAGATGAGACTCAAAATTGTGATGATATTGCCATGAATTTCTTGGTAGCCAAACATACTGGAAAGCCTTCGGGCATGTTTGTGAAGCCAGTGGACATCAGGAATTTAGAAAAAGAAAGTAACAGTGGTTATTCTGGAATGTGGCACCGTGCAGAACACTTGCTGCAAAGGTCCTTCTGTCTTAATAAATTGGTTAGTATCTATGGCAACATGCCTTTAAAGTATTCTAACATTATGATTTCCCAGTTCGGTTTTCCAAACTATGCTAATCACAAGAATAAAGTATAAGAATATGCTCCAAGTAAATGCTTCAACGTGCTTCTCAGCAATTAAAATAATAAACCAAGTAGGGAAGTATGTAAAGAAATCTGTAGGGTACACATTATTTGGAGCTAATTTCCGCAAGAGCTCTTTGGGGATGTAAAGTCTGGGTGAAACATTCCATCTGTTGTGCTCAGCATGTGAAAGCTTCTTCAGTTGGCTTTGCTCTTTATCCCCATTTCAGACAACCCCAAACACTTGAATGCAGATTATCCCAGAAAGCCATGTGCATTCACCTAATCAAAGTTGCAAATATATTTCCAGCCAAAATGTGTAAGCCCACAAACATTTTTATTTTCAGCCTGCCTATTCAAATATATCAGCAAAAGATATATAGAATTGTAGCATCTTTTTCTTCTTCACATACAACCAGGCTACGCTTTATTTGTATGTCACATATTGCTCCAGTGACACTCATTAGTTTTATCCATAGAAATGTAAAATGAGATATTTTCTGTGGAATAATTTTCTGATTTGAGAACATTTGCAATAACATTATTTTCTGCCCCTCCCCACAGCTAAATAATATATTTTTTAAAAAAACATGGTGAAATATTTGACACAAATACATTCTCTTGATCTTGGGACATGTGAAAAGTTTGCCCTCCCATGAATCTCTTTATTTTAATAAAAGTTGTTTAAATTTTGAGACAGTGCTATTTTACGTCTTAAGTCAAGAGCTAAAATAAATTGTTTTCTGACTCTGATATAATGTTAAAATGTTTCTGAGTTTATACAACTTGTAAAATTTATGTGCTTCAATCTGAAATGCTTCTATATCTCTGAAATGACACCAGTTTTAACCTCTTGTCTATCAGTAAAAGCCAATAAAGAAAGTTGCAAGGTTGGGAATCTTTTCCATGGAAATCATAATGCAAGACACAGAGAACACAGTACCTCTGGGACAGATATAGTGAAAGCAAGAGGAAAATCTCCTAGCATTTCAAGTTGCTGTCTTCTCTGTAAACTACTACCGTCTGTATATTCAAGAACAGCAATTGTGTTTCCAACTATACACATTCCGTGGAAGCCAAGCTAAGATCCAGAGATCCTATATAATTCTTTTTTTTTTCTTGCTTTTTCAAAGCAGCAGCTCCCCCATCCAAAGCTATTCAATCCATATTTTAATATCCAATGTTTAAACTGAAAATTTGCTACTATAAAAAAAAAACATTTTATATGTGCAATATTTTGATCGGATTAAAAAGATTAAGCATAGATTACTGTACAAAAGCTGCAGCCAACATCTGCAACAATGATCTGGGGCAGCTGACAGTATGGTTAGCAGAACACAGAGGGAACAGTAGCAAAGTAGAAAATCGTATCAAAGATTCCTCAGCCTACAATCAATATGAGTTCAATTGCAATTTTTTAATTTGAATGCACATTTTTTCAGGCTCATGTAGATAGGTATCTGAAACTGGTGGCTCATTGCTGCCTTCAAGAAAATAAAATGAATACTAGTATTTGGTTTGGGAATTGGGGTTATGCTATCTTGTATATTAAGGTGCCGTATTTCTGTTCATTCAGTTAAGCTTATTCTGTATCTGAGTTTGTATATTTCTTTTCCTTCTGCTCAACAATTTTCAATCTGTTGAAAATATTTATGATTTAGAATTCAGTGGCTCCTGGAGATGTGACTGCCTAGTTCAGTTGTATTTTGATGTATGTTCCCCCAAGAGTTGTGCATTTTCCCTCTTTTATAGTCATATTGTTGGGCATTGGTTTTTTCATCTTTATTTTCTAACAGAACAGCTAATAAAGATGTATAATAATGACAAATGTTATGTGGTTATTTATTGGCTGAAGTGAGCTGTATTATACAGAAAGTAGACTAATTCCTTCTTTTATGCTTGTGTGCCAATGAATTCCAACTACTGGAATTAAATGTACATAAGATTACAGCTCTGAAGGTTGATTAGAAATGACTGAGTTGTAATCTTTATCTAGGATTGAGCTACATTATTATAAATAGTATCTTGGAAATAAAATCCTATTTGGGATTTATTTCCAAAGAAACATGGTATGTCCCCTGCACATTCCCTTAACACCAGTATTAGAATGAATATTCCTTAACTACCTGAAGCACATTGTTCAAGGCTCTGTCTTAATGTAATGTCATCCCAGCTAGAGGACACTTTATGGGTCCTGGATATGGAATACTGTTTAGCTACAGATCTGTGATTTAGGTGGGTTTCTTCACTAAAGCAAACCTGCGTTTCTAGTCAGAAATTCTCCAAAAGTTAAAGTCTCTTTCAAGTTAAACTTGACTCCTGGTGACTTCATGCATACATCCATGTGATTTTCCTGCCCCCATGGAAATTAATGGAACTTTCAGTAGATGTGTATCTGTGTGTGTGTTCCTATGGGTTAAAATAAATACTCCCTCAAGTTTAGTTATTATTTGTTAGATTTATATCCTGCCTTTCGTCCTGGAGTTCAACGCAGCATTTCCTCTACCATTTTTTTCTCACAACCACCGCAACAGGCCTGAGGTTACTGAGTTTCCATGGCTGTGGGTGAACCTGAGTCCACATTTCTCTAGTTCTACTCCATTACTTTAACCCCTATACCACACTGGTTGTTCAGTTCATCTTCCAGTGACTACATCCATATGGTTTGCTTGGCAATGTTACAGAAGCGGTTTGCCACTGCATTCTTCCAAGATGTTTAAACTTCCTAGTCTAGCCAATAGCCCTTTAATTATATATATAAAGAGTGAGTAAACCCCCGTTTTAAACTCTGCGGAAGAAGATCCAGAAATACATCCATATAATAAACATTAACTGCAGCTAATGCTTTTTACTGAAGTTAAAGAGAGGATGGGGCTTATTTAGATGCTTGAGCCTCAGCACCACTTTTTATACAAATTAAATGATACTGTAATGTAGTGGATTACTTTAGTGAAACTTGGCATGTATTAAAGTCATTATATGCATTGGGCATAATCCTAAAATGGGGAAAAGAATCTTAGCCTGTTTCCTAAATCCAGGGAAACGTTTTCCTACATAATGTTGTTGACCCATTTTAGATTAGAAAATAATGAATGGAAGTAGAACTGCATTAGGTAAAGGTAAAGGTTTTCCCCCGTGCATTCGTGTCCGACTCCTGGGGGCGGTGCTCATCTCCGTTTGTTAGCCGAAAAGCCAGCGCTGTCCGAAGACTTTTCCGCAGTCATGTGGCCAGCATGACGCACGCGGAACGCTGTTACCTTCCCACCAAAGTGGTACCTATTTATCTACTTGCATTTGCATGCTTTTGAATTGCTAGGTTGGCAAGAGCTGGGGCGTGTGCGGGAGCTCACTCCATCATGCGGAGCTCAGGTCTCAAACTGCCAACCTTCCGATCGACAAGCCTGGCATCTTAACCACTGAGCCATCACGCCCCTACTGCATTACTTAAAAGAACTGCCCAATTTTCAATACACCAGCAGATGGCACTCCTAAGATCTTGCCAAGCAGTACTAAGAAAGAATAAGATTGTTGAACTTTGAGCAAGATTATATTGAAAGCTTAGTGTTGGACTGCAAACATTGTTTCATAAATATGGTGTTATTTATATAAATATGATTTCAGTTATTAATGCAATATTTATGCCAGTTCAGTGAGCTGTAGAATAATCATATTGATAGCATTAACTGCTATCTTTTACAACTATTAAACAGACAGTATGATTAATGGACTACAATAGAGTATCTGAGCAAAGAAAACAAAGGAAATATATTTCTGAAAGCAATGTTTGATAGAATTGAATAAGAAAATAGTTTCTGCAAAGCACACAAAAAATCAAGGTTACTGGGAAAAACATCATTGAGACAATCCATTTCCACTGTCTTGTCCATAACATAGACTCATTGATACAGTAGGATTAAGAAAGACATTAATTAAAGTTTTAGTAATATAAATGATTAGTCTAAGGTAGAATGGTGT
Source organism: Charina bottae (assembly GCA_023362775.1). Taxonomy (NCBI): domain Eukaryota; kingdom Metazoa; phylum Chordata; class Lepidosauria; order Squamata; family Charinaidae; genus Charina; species Charina bottae. The sequence continues at coordinate 26,024,533 of JALMGJ010000003.1, forward strand.
TTGACCTGAACCAGAGTTACAGCAGGCCAATCAGATGCCACAGAATCTAGATGCTTGTGCCTGATAGGTATTCTTAGTGTTTATGCTGGTCATAAGGTTCCTCTCAGTTTGTAACTGACATTGTGAAGACAAGTATCTGGAAGGTCTAAGGGAAAAGTAAGTAAGTTCTTGAAATGTTCTTATAATTTTAACTTTTAATCTGCTAGCTTCCTCTGAGCTTTTCCTTGGGGATAGCACCCAGAATACAGTATGTTCCTATACCATGGGTTAAAGTATTTTCCAACATTTGTGTTGGAAGAGAAACACCATTGCTATCATTCCATTTATGTCTTCAGAAAAAGTTTGGAAAAAAGTAACTTCTGAGAAAATTAGTAATAATCATAGGATCATAATAGCACACCTCTAACTTCAAGAGTTTATATTTCTTCTCTACTGTTCAAGGTTGCTGTTGCTGAGCACAAGAACCAGACTGATGTTTTGGTCAGTTGACAGTATAATATATTTTTATCACATGTAACTAGCATAACAGTGGTTAAAAATATGAGGTAACATCCTGGTACCAACCATGGACTTCTGTGCAAAATGTTAATTTGAAATAGTCAAAAGGCATCCTGTGCAATTTTACATTAAGTCAATTTCACTCAGCTCACAAGGGTTTACTTTTAAATCACCCTGCACATCAGGGCTTTCCAAAGTTTTCCCGCGGCGACACACCAACCGCTGTTGGTGTGTTGCCGTGGGAAAACCCGGAAGTGCCACCGTTGCGGCAGCACGCAAAAACCCGGAAGCGCTGCTGCCGCTTTCAGTTTTTGCATGCTGCCGTTGGTGTGTCGCCGCAGGAAAACCCAGAAGCGCCGCCATTGCGGCAGCGCACAAAACCCGTTAGCGCTGCTGCCACTTTCGGTTTTTGCGTGCCGCCATGGCTGCGGCGCTTTCGGATTTTCACCATGGAAAAACCCGGAAGCGCCATCAGCGCTTCCGGGTTTTGACACGACACATCTGGGCCCCGCACGCAACACACCTTTGTGTCGCGACACACAGTTTGGAAAGCTCTGCTGCACATGATCAGTTTGAATGCTTGGAATCCCTAAATATAGGTTAGTTGCCTCTTTATGCCTTTATTTAATTTATGGGATTCAGAAAAAGAAGCTAGGTTCCCCATGTTTATGAATGGAGTGATAATGCTAATTTACTAGTGCTTTGGAGTATGCAGAGGTGCAAACATGGCATCTGTCAGTAACACACATAATTCTTACACAAAAAAATGCAGCTGCTTTATTTATGTATACCAATTGAAGAGAATTATTTATGTATTTTTAAAAGAATTTTATTAAATTTCAGAAAAAGATAAAAGATACAGAAAACAAAAAACTACAAAAAAAGGAAAAAGAACTAAAAAAGTGTGAAAACACGAGAAAACTTTTTTTAAATAGATTACAAAAAGAAGTGACTTCCGACTTTAAACATCAAGGATATACAGCAATTTTCCATAATCAATCCTTTACTCTATATTAAACCAAAATCACATTATTTCTATAAGTCAACCCCTTAGCACAGGGGTCGGCAAACTTTTTTGCCGGGAGCCATTTTGACATGCTCGTGCACATTTTGAAGTGCTCGAGCCAGGGGGCGGGGTTTGCGGGCGCGGGCCAATCGCGTGGAAGGGGGCGGGGTTTGCGGGCGGGAGCCAATCGCGTGGAAGGGGGCGGGGTTTGCGGGCGGGAGCCAATCGCGTGGAAGGGGGCGGGGGAGGTTTGGAAGAAGAAGGGAAAGAGAGGCTCGACTGCTTCGGCGGCGGCGCTTCCAGGTTGTCGCTGCGGTGGCAACGGCTGCCCCTTCGAAAGGGCAGGCTCCGGGGACCCCGAAAATGCCCTCAGTTTAGGCAGGGAGGCTGCGCCAAGCTGCCTCAGCTGTTCTGCGGGGAGAATTTCCACCCCAGGGCAGCGTGTGCATGTGGAGAGGGGAGGTTTCTGCCTCCCTGCCGGAACCGAGGGCATTTTCGGGGTCCCCGGAGCCTGCCCTTTCGAAGGGGCACTGCTGCCCGAGCTGCAGTGCTGCCCCTTCAAAAGGGCAGGCTCCGGGGACCCCGAAAATGCCCTCGGTTCCGGCAGGGAGGCTGCGCGCAAGCTGCCTCAGCTGTTCTGCGGGGAGAATTGCCACCCCAGGGCAGCGTGTGCATGTGGAGAGGGGAGGTTTCTGCCTCCCTGCCGGAACCGAGGGCATTTTCGGGGTCCCCGGAAAGGGCAGGCAGCCCCGCAGAACAGCTGAGGCAGCTTGCGCGCAGCCTCCCTGCCTAAACTGAGGGCATTTTCGGGGTCCCCGGAGCCTGCCCTTTCGAAGGGGCAGCACTGCAGCTGCTGCTGCCGCTGCCCCTTCAAAAGGGCAGGCTCCGGGGACCCCGAAAATGCCCTCGGTTCCGGCAGGGAGGCTGCGCGCAAGCTGCCTCAGCTGTTCTGCGGGGAGAATTGCCACCCCAGGGCAGCGTGTGCAGGGAGGTTTCTGCCTCCCTGCCGGAACCGAGGGCATTTTCGGGGTCCCCGGAAAGGGCAGGCAGCCCCGCAGAACAGCTGAGGCAGCTTGCGCGCAGCCTCCCTGCCTAAACTGAGGGCATTTTCGGGGTCCCCGGAGCCTGCCCTTTCGAAGGGGCAGGCTCCGGGGACCCCGAAAATGCCCTCAGTTTAGGCAGGGAGGCTGCGCGCAAGCTGCCTCAGCTGTTCTGCGGGGCTGCCTGCCCTTTCCGGGGACCCCGAAAATGCCCTCAGCACTGCAGCTGCTGCTGCCGCTGCCCCTTCAAAAGGGCAGGCTCCGGGGACCCCGAAAATGCCCTCGGTTCTGGCATGGAGGCAGAAACCTCCCCTCTCCATATGCACACGCTGCCCTGGGGTGGCAATTCTCCCCGCAGAACAGCTGAGGCAGCTTGCGCGCAGCCTCCCTGCCTAAACTGAGGGCATTTTCGGGGTCCCCGGAGCCTGCCCTTTCGAAGGGGCAGCACTGCAGCTCGGGCAGCAGTGCCCCTTCGAAAGGGCAGGCTCCGGGGACCCCGAAAATGCCCTCGGTTCCGGCAGGGAGGCAAAAATCGCGCGGGCAGGCTGCTGGGCTTCCCGACGCACAGCTGATTGGCGCAGAGAATTTCCACTCCCTTCAGCGCTTCCGGCTTGTCACGCGACACACAGTTTGGAAAGCCCTGCCCGTCGTCAAGATGGCTGCCGGAGACGGCTGCCAGGTTGCCAGGGGTATGCCCACAGCAACGCACACCATGCCCGCTGCCGCGCCTGCCCCGCCACACTCGCTGCCGCGCCACGCCCGCCACGCCTGCCTGCGGAAGAGCCACACTCAAGGGGCCAAAGAGCCGCATTTGGCTCGCGAGCCGCCATTTCCGACCCTTGCCTTAGCACATTATAAAAATCACTAAATATTATTGCTCCCTCACCTTATATTAAAAGAAAAGAAAAAGTATAAATCACCTAATCAAGTTCCCAAAAGTCCAAAAATATGCAGCTGCTTTAAAGAGTTGCAAACAAATACCCCACATGCACTTTTGTGCACTAAAAAGCTCCCTTTCTGTGATTGCTCCTGATTGTGATAAGTCAATCAGTTGTAGTTATTTTCACCAATGGGTTAAAGTAACTAGAAGTATCATCAGCTAAATAAGAAATGTGAGCTACATGTAGAAGAACCCATTCCAAGACACTTGAAGCAACTTCTAGTTTCTGTTTGCTTTAACAGATTAACAAGAATTCATGTCTTCTTTGTTGGTTAGTGCAAATATTCCTGACAGAAATTTAATGTGTTTTAAAACTTCCTGGCGACTTCCTGTTTTCCATGTATCAAGCAGTGAAATACTCTTCTTTCATTTGCCTAGGGCTGTATAAGACTTTCATATGAACATGTACTAAGGAGAAAAGGCAGAGGGGCATCATTTTGTTATAGACTATAAATCAAGGGACATAATAGCTTAGTTCACACAATTGGCTAACCCATAATATGTTTCTGGCTTAGCCTGGTGTGTGAACACAGCAATTGTGATTTGTTAACCATAGTTTAGGGCTTATCATGACATGTAAACAATATCATGGTGTGTTACATTAGTATATTAGGCTAAGTAACTTGGCATATTTCTTCATTTGGATCTGCCAGCAGAAATGCATTGTTTATGATTAGCATTTCTGAGCAGGTGCATTCACATAGCCTTCCGCAAGGTTTGTTGGAGCCTGTAAATTAGTTTTATTGAAATATTTGTATTGTATCTGTATTGGTTTTTTTAAAAAAATCTTGGTTGCGGATTGTCTATTTAGTTTGTATTTTTTGTTGTTTTTTGCTGTTTTTTTTTTAATTGTTGTTAGCTGCCCAGAATCACTTGTTTGAGATGGGCGGCCATATAAATGGAATAAATAAATAAACAAAAACCTCACAACCTGAGAATGCTTCTGAAATTTAACTAGACCAGAACAAGTACTCTACTGGGATGACTAGGCCTGCCATCCTGTTCTCCAGCCTCACCAATGAGAAGGTAGAAAAGGATATGCCTACCTTAATGTGAAGGCAGTGAATGCAGTGGGTTTTTGAATAAACATGCTTAGATAAAATTTTGAGTGTTAAGTGTCCAAATTTTCATTTATAGTAGCTTGATATAAACTTCATCACATCTACCAGCCAGGACCCACTGTATCATTAAGCCAAGTGATTGTCTTGGGATGTTATAAGGACAGCAACAGTTACTAAATGAATTATTGCAATATTTTAGTGGCAGAACAGGGCAAAGGTGTATTACGGGATGATTTCCCTCTCCAGAGTAACTTCATTTTGGGGCATCATTTTGTTCCTTAACTTGGCAGATATGCCATCTTTGCAAAATGTTTTGAGGTCCAATCCTTAAAGCTGATCATAGTTTGCCCATTATGTGAAGAATTTTCAACTATAATTGAGATGTACTACACAAATGCTAAGCATGCCTTGAAAGGTAAGGAAATCCAGTTGCTAGTTTCTTTAGCATTTTGAAGCAAATATCATTAAAGGGCTTAATTAATCCAAGTGATCTTTTGCAGCTCTGCCGAGTCTTATTCAGTACAATTGCAGTTACGTTCAATTGTGTAGGACTGCAGCCCAGGACTACAAAGAAGGTTGATTTCAAGGTCAGGGACACACAGCTCAGTGATTTATCCACTTGGCCCTTGTCTCAGGCTATCACTATCTTAAGCACAGTTGTGTAGGATGACACCCCACTGACTCTGGCAATCAGCTTTCAAATAAACAGACATAATGCAGGTTGTTAAAGAGATCACACCTATCAAGATGTCTCAAGGAAATAATCAAGGACGCCCTTTATTCATAGAGATCCATAGGTGGTGGTGGTGGTGGGTGAGACATAATGTGTTTTTATTTTTTATTTAAATTTATCCCTACCCATCTCCCTGAATAGTGGACTCTGGGCGGTTTTGTGACATTGAGATGCAAACTCCACTCTTACATACATGTGCGTGATGTTGCAATGCAAGTATAAAAGGATGGAGCCTATGTTGTGACATCACAATCCACATTTTATCATTTGGGTGTTATCATGATTAGGAATAGGTGCCTATGCCTTTACTTCATCCTATCTTGAACATGATATTGGAAATAATGTCTTATCAGGAAAATGAAATACATCCTGGGCATATATGTGGCTGGAGGTGCACAAATTATTGTATATGCTAAAAAGGTATAATAAAATACTATAAAGTATTTTATACTTTATAAATACATTATACTTTATAAATATTTTATACTTTATATTTATATATTATATTATATTATTATATTATATTATTATATATATTATAAATATATTATTTTTATAAATATTTATAATTTATAAATAAAATATATTATTATTTATATTATATATATATATATATTATACTTTATAAAGTATTTTATACTATAAATATATTTTATAGTATATATATTTTATTTTAAATATATAATATACTATACTATATTTTATACTTTATAGTATATACTATAAAGGTATAGTAAAAATAAAACGATACTTGATCACTACAGCAACATTTATTGATATAGTACAAGACTTTGGTAAATTATCAGATTGCTCGATTGACTGGGTTAAGATTGATCTATTTCTTATATAATATATCTGGAAATCTTTAAAAATTAGTGTTTTACTTGCTGTTTGAATTCTTTCAAATCTTTTGGAATAAGCATCCCAAGGCTGGGGGGGAAGGTAGGTGAAAACATTTCAGCCTTTTATCTCCTATTAATTCTGGTACAAGGCGACGGTTTAAGCTCCCCAACGCGTTGAGGCTGAAGAAAGTTAGAGGAAGAGGCGAGCTGCTCTTCTTTCGCAACTTTACGGGGCGGAGGAGGGGAGGCGGCCTCAGGTGCAAACCAGGGCCAGCCCTTCGGAGGCGTCGCTTCCTCGGCCTGAGCCAAGGTGCGTATGTAACAAAGCCCTGGTAACGTGGTTGCTACCGCAGCGCCGGCTGCCTGGTAACCGGGTCCTGCCCCTTTAAGCCGCCGGAGGGCGGGACGGAGGCGAAGAAATCCTTTCCACCCCACCCTCCGGCCGGTTCCTCCGCCACTCACGCTGGTCGCTGGGTCCCGGAGCCCTCGCCTTTCCTTTTCCTCCTTCGCGTGCTCACTTCCATCCCATGCGGGCGGCGGCGGGGAAGGAGTCTCTGGTGGCTGCAGCGACGGCGGCGGCAGCCGCTGGAGCGCAACCCCGGGCAGGCGGCTCCGGCTCCCACTTCCCTGAGCATGTCCCGCTGCTGGCGCCCCTTTTGGTGAATCCGGCTGGGCGGCGAGGCTGTTGCCATCGCTGCTGTCGCCACCAGAGAACTCGCCGCTCCGAGAGGCGCTCATGAGTGCCGAGGCGTCGTCCCGCGCGTCTGCGCACCTCCGCGCGCTCTTTAGGATGGAACCAACCTCGCCTGTTGTCTCGGAGCAGCTGGTGGGCGCCTCGGAGTTCCTCAAAGGTGAGCGAGCGGGAGCGCGAAAGACCCGGGGTGGCGGCGTGGCTCCGTTAACTTTCACTCCCCCACCCCAGCTATTGACTTCCTGCCGTTCTTTGCAAGCACCTGCCTGGCCGGGGGAGGCTGCAAGAAAGCTGTCCTGAAGCGAAGGGATCAGTTTGATTGGATCCCCCGAATCACGTAAACCTGAGGGGGGGGGGTAAGAGGCGCGGGAAGAAGAGGAGTGGGACGGCCGGGCGAGGCAAGCACAAATGCCCCCACATCTGATGAGGAGTTAGGTGGGGCTTTCCAACGCCTCCTGGTAGCCTGATCCGAAGCATTTTCCCCGAGGGCGATCCCTGAGACATTTAGCCCTGCTATCAAATGGAGCCTGAAGGCTTTCCATTTAAGTTATAATGGCCGGTGGTGGCTTTCATAAGACGTTAAACACCGAGAAGTGAAGACGGAGCGATCAACTTGTCTGGAACTACAAGACCCTTCAGCAGCTCATTGCCTCTGTTTTTCCCCCCCTGCTTTTCAGACCGACTATATTTTGCTACTTTGCGGAACAGACCCAAAAGCACAGTAAACACGCACTATTTCTGTACGGATGAGGAATTTGTTTATGAAAAGTAAGTTCGTTCGTCCTTTCTCTTTTCGCCTTTTTCCGATGCTTCTTCCAATAGTCCTGCTTACTTTCGTTTTCTCATTCGAAACGTTTGTTTTGGTTCCTGTCGTCTCCAAGTGATTAGAAGTAGGTTATGGAGGGGCTTTTCTGTCTCTTTTCTGTAGAGATCGTTTCAAACCATCCTAAATCACGTAGGGGAGTGTATTGCCATTCTGTTGTTTATAAAGTCCCAGGGCTATCTTTAAGACTAATTGTATTGTACTGTAGAATCTTAAATAGAAAATGTTTCTCTTTTCCTTGCCCCAAGTTTGTTTTTGCAAAATGGACCCTACTTTTCAGGGATGCTATGTTTGATATCTGTAACAGTTGGCCTATGTTTTAAAATACTTACTCTTATCACATTCATTTGCTCATGCTTCTTCTAAAAAAGAAAACAATAATTCATCTACCCCAAACTTTAGGAAAAGTGGTGTGAAGATGGGGGTGTAATCTAACAAAAGTTTACAGTTGTACAGTGTTACACATCAGTTATCCTTCACATCTGAGTAGTGCATGTTAAGAGCACTAGATAAAAAATTAACTACTGTATGTGGAACTCACATCAGTAAAACCACAGTTTGGGCATTTCAATTTATGGCAACAAAACTTCTGCTTCATGAATGTTTAAAACATGATTATTGGTAAAATAATTATTTGACAAGACACAGGAATGTGGTGATTTTTCTTAGCTAGTAGACTGTGATAGGGACTGTTCAAACCTCCTTGGAACAAAGCTCAAGTATCCATTGAGATTATGAAGGGCTTTAAGGAAATTAGCTTTCTTTTTTACAAGACCTATTTAGACTGCCATGCGCCATGGCGATTTTTCCAACTGGAAGCTCTCTTAACATGCAAGTGGAACGAGGGAAGGGATTTGAGTTAATGTTACTATAATATAATAATAACTTAAAACTGGTCAGCAGCACTATATGAAACCTTAGTGGGGGGACAAGAATTTAATGATCAGTGCTCAAAATCTTTGTCTCACCTGAAATGTTCAACATTTGTGTTCAGTTGGATTTAAAATCCATTTGTTTACATGAAACTAAGTCCCATTGAGTTAAATGGAATTTACTTCTAGATTGATGGGTTTATTCATACAAAATAATACAACATAACTAGGAACAAACATGATTGTGCTCTCGAGCTCCTCCCATGAATGCATGAAGTACTATAGAAAGGTTCGTCCTTGAGTTATTTAGTGTTTCATGTGAACCATAGACTTTGGCTTGTACTTCTCAGAATTAGCCAGAGCCCTCGGTTTGCACAACAGACTGTCTCTAGTTTGTTAAATACCGTTGGTTGTGAAAAATACTTACTTTTGCCTAATCCATATTATGATTTAGCAGAGATGCAAACAAGGTCAGGTAAAACTCCTTGGGACTTCCAGTGCAGTCCTAAAAAGTGAACACTCAAGAGGTATGTCTTGATTTATTCAGTGGGGTTTAAAGGTAAGTGTATACACCTGCAGAATTAATTATTTAATCTTGCAAACTTTTATTCAGGTGTTAACTCAGGAAACGCATGCAATTTATTTTTTTTAATATATCCTCTCCTAAGTCAGCCATGTGTTTAAAAAAATGTTTCTATTGTGCAGTACCTAGCACAACCTCTAGTTCTCTGCCAGGAAGTTTATTTCTACTTAGCTCTGATATGATGTCCCTTGACAAGAATTTTTACAGTCTAATAGTCTAAATATGGCTAGATGTGCCATCCACACACATGTAGTCCATGGGAATATATCCATTTGTTATGAGATAGCATATCAAAACTCACTTGGCAAATAGGAAGAAGGAAAATGAAGCTAAGCTTTGTAGCTTCAATAAAAACAAAAACCCTCAGTATATTTGAGAAATAGTACTTGTTGGTGATTGAAAGTATATTTAAAGGTTTGGATGGACAGTTCATACATGTTGATGAAAGTCTGTAGCTTGAATCATGTCAACTGGATTTCTATTTTCTCAGTGGAAACGTTTCGCTCCTCTCTCTCTCTCTCTCTCTCTCTATATATATATATATATATATATATATATATATATAATAACTGAGAAAATAGAAATCCAGTTGACATGATTCAAGCTACAGACAATTCCACCTGGACGACTGAGAACCTTCATAGACATGTTGATGAAAGCTCAGAGCTTCTATTATTGATCTGTTACCTGAAGCATGCCTAGTGTAAGAGAACAGATTAATTTTGATGTGTTGCTATTTCAGAATGTTTAAGTTTGGCTGCTACAACTTTCTAAATTCAGACTTTTATCTACATTAAATCTGAATTCCATTGCTTTGTTATATTTAAGATTTCTTATTGGGCAGATAGTGTGTCTTTGTGGGAAAGTTATCCAAATGATGAACAAGTGGGGCAAAATTAAAACACGGTGATGTTACATGTTTGTAGAAAAGGGAGAATGGAAACATTTCCATGTTTAATACTCCCCATTATAGTTATTAACTTAGAATAATAAAAATATATATTTGAAGTTTTGTGAGTATTGATGGAAATGATGATGTCTAGAATATTATTATTACCATCTCCTCCTCCTCCTGCAATTCCAGTTACTTGTGAGTTGCGTTTGGCGTCGGTGAACTTTGATTGCATATTGCTGAATTACAGTGGGATAGTTTTCTGCTCTTTATTGAAAGCAAGCCTAAAGCATGCTAAGCATTTGCTAAGGTTAATGCACTATTTTAATAGCCCCCTGAAAAAGTGGTATCATTCCATCATTCCACCTTTTTCTTCCTTCTTTTCAGCAACTTCACTTCTTTCTTCACTTCCTGTTTCATGTGATTGCTTAACACCTCCTGGAGAAATAATAGTATTTGAAGCTGGAAGCTAATGGCTCTGTTGAAGCCAAGGATTATTTCAGTTCTTCCTTGCTTTTAAATCTTCCACCACTACTTCTTCTGCAGTACTCAATTCTTTCAACAGCTGAAGTTAACAATTCTCTGCCTGGCACTCTACTTTTAACAGCAGTCACTGCTTGTTTTTTTTTTTCTACTATGTTACCTGAAGCTTTTACTTATGTCTCTACTTACAATTTTTCTATTGTTGCATCTGCATGCTTTTTAGCAGCCAAAATAACAAACAGCAGTAGCTGTTCTGCTTCCTCTTCCATCTTCTCCAGACCTGCTGCTTTTTCTCCTGTTGCTTCTTCTATAGCCAATTGTTCTTTTTTAGTTTTCTCCAGTGTCTTTTGCAACTGCTTCTGCAGCCTCTTCTGCTGTTACTTTTGCAGGCCCTTTAACTTGTTTAATTCATTGCCATAAGTAATTAAAAATCCTCATTGGGACACTCCTTCAATTTTAATGTTTTTGTAGTACTTTGTTTTGTGGTTCTGACTTTCTAACAAACACAGCTCTCCTGAATTAATAATCGCCCTTCACATGGTCCTTTTTTGCCACAATGATAACCCATTATCACCACATCCCTAAAGGTCTATTGGCTTTTTCAAAAATCTGTGCACAGATCCTTTAGATTGGACGGAATAACTGTTTACTTTGGATCTGCCAAATCTAAATGGTGACTCCTTTCTCTTCACTACCAATTCATAACTAGCTGTTCTCAACACAGAGATACATAACTAAAGCATAATAGTTCTACGCTAGATGTGGAATCTCTGTTAATGCCATATTAATGACTGCATGTTCTTAAATGTTAAAATGGTATTGACAGATTTGAGATTAAAGCTGCTTCATCAAAAAATTGTATTTACATTGTATTGGACTCCCCAAAGAATGTATTCAAAAGGATAGATTTTTCTCTGTTGGAGTTAGAAAAAAACTTGAGGGATCATTGACCCATATGATATGATCGTATGAATTTTTGGTACTTTCTGAATAGTATTTTAGTGTGCATACGTAGATATATAGGAAAATCCCTCAATATTCCTTGTAATAAATTTTATTAGATTTAAAGAAAAAATAAAAACTACAAAAAACTACAAAGAAAAAAAACTAAAAAAGTGCAAAAACAGAAAAGAGATTTTTTTTCAATTTTACAAAAGTTGTGGCTTCTGACTTTAAAGAGCAAGGATATACAAAAATTTCAACTATCAATCTCTTACTCTATATTAAACCAAAACACCACATTATTTCTATAAATCAGTCCACTTTAACACATAATAAAAATCACTTAAGTACAGTTACTCCTCCCCCTTATATTAAAATAAAGAAATGGAAAATTCATATAAACCTTAACCCTCTTTCTCCACTCCAAAAAATAAAACATACTTAATTAATCCCTTCCTACCACTATTCTATACATTTCTGTCTACTATAATAAGAAATTAAAAAGCTTACGTTGTCTACTATTATAGTTAATACTACAATTTTAATAATAATAACCACTTAAACATTCTTTAACACTAATATAACAGTTTTAGTAATTTTAATCTTAATACACTCATGAAAAACCAATTCAAGACAGTAAATCCAAATCTTTAAAGACAAATAGCATCAATCAGATCCTTAAAGCAAACCAAATAAAGATTTTTCAACCCTTATCCCACTTCATAATAGACCAAAGCAGTCACATATCTCCACAGTATGCACAAAGCTTCCCTTTTACAAAAATCAACCAGCCCAACTGCCCCCCTCAAAGAATCCAGGTTCTTTTCATGACGATCCACCAGGAGATCAATTTTACATATGGCTTGCAGATCACTCTCACCCTTGGTTTTCTCCAAATCCTTTATCCAATCTTCATCCCACATCTCGATAGTAATTCCAATCTCAGTCTTAAGAGAAAAATTTCTATCTCTCTTAAATTCTTCAATTTCATCCACCACATCCCCAACCTGAAGGCACATTTTGGATCTCGTATTTTCCACAATGTCCTGGATATCTTGCATAAAAGCACAATAAAAGTCAGAAGAAATATGCTTAAAATCCTGGTGAAAACCAGAAAAGATCTGTTTGAAGTCTTCCATGTCTCACGCAATAGATTATGGGGCCCCCTATGAGCTTAACCAGCGAAAATTGAAAGTCAGCAGCTTGTTTATGAAGTGAGAGTGAACCAAACGTTCTCAGGAGAAAGTGAACAGAAAGCTGAAAGTTCAGATCAGCCGATTCAACGTGTAGGAAAATGCTAATATCTTCAAATTTAACACAGAAACAATAATTGTTTAGTCTCAATCTTTGTTTCCTTTAACTAAAAAGATTTTTTTTTATTAAGAAGTAAACCCAGAAATAACATTAGGCACCAAGAGAGCCAGCTTCTTCTCGCTGTAGAAAGCCTCTCTTGGGGTGCATATACTTAAAAAAAATATACAAATTGGTGATTAAGAAATGGGCTACCCCATCGCTTGAGTTAATGCTTCCCAGATATTTGAAGCTGTTAACACTTGTCAGCTGGGTGACATCAACAGTGATTTTTGGTTCTAGGGGGTTGGTATTTGGCGCGGGCTGGTAAAGTACTTCAGTCTTGTTCAGGCTGATAGGCTGAAGAGCATAGCAGCATCTGAGAATTTGTTCAACATCAACTGTAGATCACTGTCTTCGTGCACCAGGAGCACACAGTCATCAGCAAAGAGGGTTTCTTGAATGACTGTATGGAAGCACTTTGTCCCAGTGTTCAAGCAGCGAAGGTCAAAGAGCCGTCCAATCGGTACCTGATGTACACTCCCTCCTTCAGACCCTGGAGAGCACATGGCAACATGCAAGCGAAGAACAGATTGAACAGGACTGGGGCTAGCACATAACCCTGCTTCACCCCGTTGGAAATGGCAAATGCAGCTGATGTATCACCATTGTAAAGGACCTTTTCCTGTCAGTCCATTGTGGAGTAGCTGAATCAACTTCATGAAATTCCTTGGGCATCCATAACATCTCAGTATTGTCCAGAGAGCCTCCCTATTTACAGTGTCAAATGCCTTTTGTCAGGTCAATAAAGACAGAGTAAAGAGGTTTGTTCTGCTTGATGCACTTTTCCTGGACTTGTCTCACGGCAGATCTCATGTCTGCTGTACTCAGTTCTTACCAAAAGCCACACTGCGCCTCTGGAAGGTTCCTTTCTGAGACAGTGACAAGTCTGTTCAGGAGAATGTGGGCAAAAATCTTGCCTGCGATGGATAGCAGTGAGAGGTTCCAAGATGTCTTGGAACACCTGTAAGGTGTTTGGGTCTAGTGCTTTGTAGATCTCAGCAGGAATTCCTTCCTGCCCTGTTGCTTTGAGTTCATCTGTGAGATCACTTTCTTGATCTCATCTGTAGAGGGAGGCAGGTCCAGGGAATCCAAGATTGGCAGCTGAGGAATCTGCTGTAAGACATCAGGATCAACTGTGGATGGCCTATTGAGTAGGTTGGAAAAGTGTTCAGCCCAGCAGTTTTTCAGTCGTTCCTGGTCTTTGATCAGGCTCGACCCATCAGATGACAGCAAGGGGGAGCATCCTGCTTTAGAAGGACCATAAACTGACTTTATGGCACTGAAGAACTCTCTGGTGGCATGCATGTCTGCATAATGTTCCACCCACTCAGCCTTTCTCCGCCACCACTTCTCCTGCATTTCTCGCAGTTCCGTCTGTACTTTGGGCTGCAGGTGTTTAAACTTGTCTTTCTTTGAGATGGATGAGGATAATTCTGCATATGTAAGAAGCTAAACACACCAGTTAACATCCCCTCTTTCCTGCTGCTGGTTTTCTTTCTGTGTCTAGTAGAACTTGGTCTTCTCTGTCTTTCTTCAGCCTCTCCCAGAGGCCTTCTGCAAAAAGTAGAAAAGGACCCCTAGTGCCACTTCCTCTTTGGACCTTTGGTTAGTCTTCTCCAGGCTTCCCCCAGGCCCACTCAGAAGACTTCAGATTCCCCTTGAACCAACAAGTATTCAGCTGTGTAACACTACCCAGCCCATCTTAGGTTCACTAGCCAACATTGCTCTTTACTAAAACCAACAACAGATGTTAAGCAGCCAGTACTGTCTAGATCAGGGCTTTCCAAAGTGCTGCCGCTGGCGACACACCATCGGCGGCGGTGGCGCGCGCACGGTGACGGCGCAGGGGTGTGTGCGGCGGCGCGTGCGCACGGTGACGGCGCAGGGGTGTGTGCAGCAGCGTGTGCGCACGGCGACGGTGCGGGGGGCGTGCGGCGGTGCGCACGGTGACGGCGCGGGGGGCGTGCGGTGGCGCGCACGCATGGTGGCGGCGCAGGGGGCGTGTGGCGGCGCGGGGGCGTGTGGCAGCGTGCGCATGCATGGCGGCCGCCATGCACGCGCGCGTCGCCGCTTCCGGGTGGTATGGCGACACACTTTTGTGTCGCGACACACAGTTTGGAAAGCTCTGGTCTAGATCCATCTAGGGCTACCATCTATCCATCCTTTTCCAGTTCCCCCTTCCTAACAGACCTTTTGTTTTTTAAATTTTTGCCTTCCTTGCGAGCTTGACAGCAGTCCCCTCCCCCCCTTTTTTCCTATGCAAAAATCTTCCTATGGATAACCATACTATTTCCTCTACTCTCAGGTTCTTTTTGTCAACTACAAGAGAACAATGTTTATTTAGGTGCTTGCATGGGTACATAGTAGACTCCTGAGGTTGTCATAGGTAGGCATGGTATTCTGTCTAATTTTGTCAGAGGACAAGTTAATCTTGTACAATTAAAATTTATTCCACAATACCTTTGATAGCCAAAGTTCTTAAAGAGTTACGCCAACAAAATTGTATGGTCAATTACAAAATGACTGATTGCCTTCTCTCAAGGGGTTAGTCAACCAGCTATTCTTGAGAACTCTCCAAGAAAGTTTATTATTAGATATCTATTCTCTGCCCCCAGGACCTTGTAATCAGTAGCAAACTGCTTTTATAAGTGACACATTTATACAGCTTTCAGAGCAAATAACAGGTACAGTCATGGTTATCAGTGAATTCATACTATGTTTTATTAAAGTAATCTCTTGAGTGCTACATATTATGAAAAGGAAGCCTCTACTTTCTTTTCTTCAAAGAAATATTTTTGTATCCACAATGGCATTTTTTTTATCTGTTCAATCGTGTCCGATTCTTGGAGACTGCCTGGACAAGTTCCTGCAGTTTTCTTGGCAAGGTTTTTCATTTTTTTTAAAAAAAATATTTTCAAGATATAATTAAAATACAAAAAAGAAAAAACTATAGAATAGATAGAAAACAGAACTAAAGAAAAAAGAACAAACTATAAAGATGTGAATAGAAAGAGAAAAAAGAAAAGGCGACTTCCGACTTTTTCCGATACAGATGTAGGGTTAATATACAAATCTAATCTCTTACAATTAATTAACCTATCATAACATTATTTCTATTACAATAAATCATTCAATCTCTAAAACCCAAAATCAAAACATCATTTTTTTTTATTACAAGCAAATATTCCAAAAGTGGTTGCCAAATTGATGTAAATGTAGAAATAGAATGCTCTCTTATTAAAGCTGTTAATTTAGCCATCTGAGCCAAATCCATTAATTTAACAATCCAATCTTCAACTGTAGGTATTTGTGGATTTGGCAAGGTTTTTCAGAACTGGTTTGCAATTGCCTCCTTCCTAGGGCTGTGAGAGAGCGACTGGCCCAAGGTCACCTAGCTGGCTTTGTGCCTAAGGCTGGACTAGAACTCACAGTCTCCCGGTTTCTAGCATGATGCCTTAACCATTATACCAAACTGGCCCTCTACAATGGCATTAAATAATCTCAAATTCTACTGCATGGAGAAAAAGCTTTCTAGTTCCTCTGTGAATATCCCTCTGCTCACTTCTTTTAGTCACCATCTTTTATTAATGAAACGTGCCCAATTTATTCAAACGTTCATCATAGGATTGGTACTTCAACCTTCCAATCCTTTTAATAATTCACATACTCTGTATATTTTCAAGATGTAATCTGTCTTGAGAATTGCATGCAGTATTATAAAGATTATGATACATAGATTTGTATGAGATTATTAAGGTATGTTTTCAGGCTTTTTGCAGTGTTAAATTTCCTGTCTGGTGCAATATGCAGCAATGTTTTGAAAGGTCTATCAGGTGCTCACCTATAATTGTGATTATTTTTTGCTTGATGTACATCACATTGCACTAGTTGGAATAGAAATTTCTATTTGTTTCACTTCATTTCACTTCCAAGCAGCCAACTTTAGAGAAAAATGGCAGAGATGGGCGGGGATAAATCTAAATAATAAAACAGTTCTTCAGCTTTTTCTGCCACTGTGGGATTTTACCATGCTGAATAATTTGATGTCATCCTCAAATAGAGTATTTTACTAGTTATTCGTAAATATCATTGGCGATCACTCGTAGCCAAGTAAGATGTGCAGGAAAGAGATAACTAGAAAGAGGAATGGCCCAATTTTCCATTGTGACTGTTCACTTTATAAAGGCTTATTTGGCTTTATCAATTTAGACTAGCTTGCCAGAGTATGTGCACTTTATTCCTGCAAACCAGCTTTTTAAAGGTATCAGTGTTGCCATTCTATCACTGGTATTTAGTTATGATTGTTTGAATTCATGGTATAAACTTTTCCAAGACTCAGTGCTTACAGATCCCTGTGCTTCATGCTGAGGTTTACTGATTTAACACTTAAGATTTTGATTATTTCATGTGCAAGAAAATTTCCTATTTTAAATTACAGCAATTTTCTGCACATACTATTGAACTTTATACTATTTAATGTTTCTAAGCAATTTATTTATTTCTGTCCTGATTAGATCCTGTATATGATTTAGCTTTGAATAAATCACCCTTTCTTTAGAGATGCTGATCTAATTTCAGATTACAGTTGATCTGCACTTCTGCTCACAGCAGGATTAAAATGGAATAGAGATTTAGCCTAATCCAGCATTCCACTGTGAATCTGGAACACTTTCAGATATCACAGGCTGTGTATATGTAATTATTTCCAGAAGGCTGGTCATGTAAGTTGTTGCAACAAAAATAAAAAGCTGAAATGCCTGAAAATTGTTATGACATGACCTTTCAAGGACAGTCATCAATTTCATCAGTTGCACAGTAGTGTATACACAAAACCTTCATGACTCTGTTGTATTACATAGATATCTGAGGCCTTTTAACAATGGAAACATCTCCAGGTTGTCAGAGCTACTAAAAAAGAATAAGACAAAGAGGTGGCTCGCCACCCAGAGTCACTGGTTTGAGATGGGCGGCTATACAAATTGAATGAATGGATGAAATAAAACATAAAAAAACAGGTGGAGCTTTGATCCTGCCATTGCTGCTACTTTCTTTCCTTTTTTTACTATACCTTGTGGACAGCTCAGTAAGATAGTTGCTACTCCCTTTCCTTTGTCTTAGTTTCATAAATATAATAAAAGTACCTTGTATCTTTGATTTCTGGATTTTATTGGATTTATGTGGAGTTTACCCACTTAAAGTTAGTTGAAATAGCTAATTTATTCTCACATTCAATACTGTAGGTGTCTATTTGTATATTGGGCTCATCCTGAGTTTTTGTTCTGGATACAGCAGGACTATGAGGTATTATTTTTGGGTCAGAATTCCTGATGCACCCTCTGAACCACTGAAGCAGGCTCACTTGTGGAGATTGAGCAGTTTGTTCATTTGTTTCACGAACAACAAACTTTTCCGTTGCAAAGTTATTCTGTAAATGTACTGTGTTTTTAATTTTGTCACTGGTGCTTTGTACTGGATCACTGCCTGTGATTTTTTTTGGTTTGCAGAAAGAGCAAATGTTCCATTTGGGGGCTGATTTTGAAGACCAGAAGTTTTAGGTAGTACAGAGTGCAGTTACTCATTGTTGTGAAGTCTGGACTTATTTATTTCGTATGGCATTTTTCTTGCTGGGAAATCCCTTGTGAGGTCCAGCAGCTGGCTGTGTAGACCAGGGCTTTCCAAAGTTTTTCCCGCGGCGACACACCAACCGGTGTTGGTGTGTCGCCGCGGGGAAACCCAGAAGTGCAGCAGCGTGCAAAAACCCAGAAGCGTTGCTGCTGCTTTCGGGTTTTGCGCGCTGCAGTTGGTGTGTCGCCGTGGGAAAACCCGGAAGCGCTGATGATGATCAGCGCTTCCGGGTTGTGTGGCAACACACCAGACTGTGTTTTTGTGTCGCAACACACAGTTTGGAAAGCTCTGGTGTAGACTATTTAGCTTTGACAAATCACGTTGCCCGGGGTGCACCATGCGGGGCTAGTCTACATTGCACCTGCTGTTACCTTCCCACCGGAGCGGTACCTATTGATCTACTTGCATTTGCATGCTTTCGAATTGCTAGGTTGGCAAGAGCTGGGGCAAGTGTGGGAGCTCACTCCGTCACGCGGCACTCGGGTTTCAAAGCGCCAAACTTGCAACCCCCCATCTGACAAGCCTGGCGTCTTAACCACTGAGCCACCACACCCCCAAGTCTAATCCAGACTGACTTCCTCATATACTAGCTGTTCTGCTAGAGCCATACGTACTCTCTTATCAATTCAAGGTCCTAAACATTCTATATCTTGATACTTCTCTTATGGGAATATCTTCTTTTATACATATTTCCCCCACCAGGACAGAGCCTTTTCATTGGAAATACTAACATTCTGTTATCTTATACAAAAAGGTACATAATTTTCTTGTTTCCTTTTTGAAGGCAGATTCAAAAAGGTTGCAATCTTATATGCATTTATTTAGGAACAAGATTTAGTTCAATTTAGGCATATGCAAATTTGAGCTCTAAAACTTTGTTTTTCCTGGATTATGCTAGGCTGATACTATTTTTATTGTTACGGACAGTTTTATCACTGTGTTAAATTCTTGGAAATTGCTATGCAGGTAAAAATTTAAAATTAAATTTTATATTTAAATAGTTAGATCCTTTGTCCTTAAGGTTATTTTCAAAGACTGGATGTCAACTATTATTCTATGCTATGCTTTTAGTGATAATTTGAATCTTTTAGTTTTTTACAAACAAGGTAAAAAAAAAATCCACAGACCAGAATTTGATGACTGAAGTCTTGTTTGTTTACATGTAATTTCTATTATTGTTAATGTAGCAATAAATTGCATCTGTCTTGTAGTAGAATTGTTTTGATAATGTAGGTTCAAGCTCATCACTAAAATGCCATCTATTGACTCACAACATAAGTGTGCCAAGTCTGTTTAAATATTTTATAATCAAACACCATAACCAGTTGTGCCAAAAAAAATATATGAATGAGCCTGTATATTGCCAATTGAAATAAAAAGCCAAACAGGCCAATTGTAGGATTCAAGTGCTGCCTGTTGAAAATCATGTTAAATTGGCAGATGTTTTGTAAATAAAGCATCTGTGTCCTACTCATGGGTACTGTTTCTTTATTAAGATGGCCAAAAATAAAACAGGAAAACATTACTGGTAGACACAGAGCTGAATTAGTCAGCCTTCTAATTATTTAATGAGTAAAGAACTGGTAATTGGATTATTCAAGAGGAATGCTAGCTCTTACTCAATTTTTTGTAAGGGGATCTAGGATGATCATGTCACACTTCACTGGTTAATTCACAATACACTTTCATTTGGTCAGCATATTTTGTGGTTGACCTGTATCTGTTTCCATATGAAATAGCTTGTTTTCCCTCATTAAAATATGACATACCCCTTTTGAAAATGTTTTTAGTTGCTTTTGTAAATGTTCATTATTATGTGGCAATGTACTACGCCAGGTATCAGAATATGATACCTGCCAGATCCTATAGGTAACCCTCCCATCATTAAAAATTACTACAGTCTTATGACATTTCAGTGAGCCTGGGGCCTCAAAAATACAAACTCCTGGAGTATCATATAGTATGTACTGTCACAAGTAAGAAGTTCTGGATTAATTTATTAGAAAATGTACAGTATTTACTATCGAACAAGAACTAGCTTTTTCAGTCTATACTCTTTTGCCTTTGAAACTTGAAACCATTAAACCATAGTTGTACTATACCTGAATGTGCCTCTGATTTGAAGTGGAAATGTAGAAATAAAAAATAATTCTGTAGCGTTGAAGGCTATTGCTGTAAATCCACATTTATTATAAATTTTAGCAAATTTCACAAATATTTAATGAAGTTATTATGCCCTCTTTATAGCAGTGTAGAAAAATCATAAATCAGAATGTCCAAATTGTTTATTGCTGGTATCATGTAGGCTACTATGTGGACGATGTTGTATTTCTTCAGTCCCAGACAGCCATATTTTCAGCCCTTAGCCGTTAAAGCATGATCCTTGGCTATAAAAGATTGTCTCTCATTACATCGTTAGGTGCATGTATTTGTCAATTTTTTTCCAAAGTAGAAAAGCATATGAAGGTTTTACTTCTTTTTCTTACGTATTTCTGGATTATGGAAATAGGTGGACTTTAATCAGCAAAATTATAAGGTGGAGTTTGAGCTCTCATCTAATTGTAGAACAGACTAGACGTATTGTGGATTATCTAGGTTATAAATTGCAAAAACAGATAAGTCAATACAGAATCTGCCTGTATTGCACTATTCATAAAAGTCCTGCAAATGTTGTGATGAAACTGCAATAAGCTGTTGCTTAGCTATAACCCCTGCATATAGTCAGAGATGGCCTAAATTTATATGGAGCAGGTATCCTTTGTGTACTTGAATTTCCGAATTGATTTTTTTGTAGACCTGCAGCTGAGAATGAGTAATATAAATTATTAAATGTTTTTATCTTTTTAATTGTAACTTTTAATAAAATTACTATAAAAAAAAGAAAATCTTAAATGGATAGTGTGACACATTTCTAGTTGTAATGCTACTATCCTGTATCTCTACATTGTAAAAGATCTCAGTGGGGATGTAGCTATCTAATAAAACAGATACCTGCATTTAGAAGTATTTGATTAGCTATGAAAATTACTTTGAGCATTGTTTTATGTGGACATATGTGTTTTAGTTTTTATGCAGATTTTGGACCTTTAAACTTGGCTCTGGTGTACCGATTCTGCTGCAAACTAAACAAAAAATTAAAGGTAAGAATATCCTCTTATTGTTTTTTATTGATCTTGTTAATCTCTGTATACTTCCAGAGGTGTAGGTGAGTGCTTGGCCTTGGAAATTGATTTTTTTATATGATATGGCCTAAGGGCTAATCAATAAACTTTGATTGATTGATTGATTTTTTATAGTAATTTTATTAAAAATTACAATTGCAACAATAAAAACCAGTACAGAATAAAAAATAAAAAATAGAAGGTGCAGAAAAGAAGAAAAAAATAGAAAGAAATTTTTTTAAAAGAAAAATAATATAGTAAAGAAAAAAAAATATTTTAGAAATTTTCCTGTAGAGATTTGTATACCTTTCCTCTTCAGAAACAGGGGTCCATGAGCTATCTAGGCAAAGACAGTGCTTCTTACTGAAGACCCTTCCTGGCCTTTTTCCCTCTGGCGTTATGTGAAGAATAGTTTGGTTGGTTTAGCAAGCAAGCTCCTTTTCCAGGTCCTGAGAGGCCATGGGCAGTTTCAGAATGGGCAATAGCAGAAGATCCTCTTAGGTCCTCTAGCTGGCTATATTTCTTAAAAGTGGGTAGATCACAATTGCTTCATTGTGGAAGGAGAGCTGGGTTAAGCTATGGTAACCAAACATCAGGAGGAGTCAGGTAGCACCTTTTCCAACTCACAAATTTTATTAAAAGACATAAACTTTCATGAGCTATAGCTCATTTCATCACAAATCTGAGGCAGTAAGCTACAGCTCAGGAAATTTTACCTGACTTCTTTCTAACAATTGCCTTGTGACTCTTCGAGAGACTCAGGAGCTCACCAAGCCCTGTAGTTTTATTGGTTCTTAGCATTTTATGATCTCAAAAGTTGTGAATAAAACTCACCTTCATATTTAGCTACTAACACAACATGGTTGTCTTCTTTTATCAGGTTCTTTAGCTTAAGCTTTAGCTTCTGTTACACATTCCTTAGCAATTTAAGCAATTAGTGAATTAGTGAAGGCTAATAAGATAATTCTTCTTACTGAAGACTCTTCCTGGCATTTTTCCCTCTGGCATTATGTGAAGAATATGTGAAGAATAGGGGGGCGTGATGGCTCAGCGGGTAAGACGCCAGGCTTGTCGATCAGAAGATCGCAAGTTCAGAGGTTCGAGACCCAAGTGCCGCGTGACAGAGTAAGCTCCCGCACTCGCCCAAGCTCTTGCCAACCTAGCAATTCGAAAGCATGCAAATGCAAGTAGATAAATAGGTACCACTTCGGTGGGATGGTAACAGCGTTCTGCGTGTGTCTGCGGCCACATGACTGCAGAAGCGTCTTCAGACAACGCTGGCTCTTCGGCTAACAAACGGAGATGAGCACCGGCCCCTAGAGTCGGACACGACTGCAGGGGAAACCTTTACCTTTACCTTTTAATAAGTTAATTGCTTTTTTTTGCATGCATTCTGACAGTAAATATTAGACTAAACATTATAAATATATATGTGGGTGTGTATACAGAAACACATTATTCAAGTCTGAGTATAGATTTGTTTTCTTTATTTTTTGGCAACTAATAGCTTTTGAAGAAAACAAACATGTTTTAATAGTTTCAGAAAATAAGTTGTTTTAAATAAGAGAGGAAGGTTCCAAACCCATTATTAGGGGATTATAAGAATGTCAGTTTTTTCACAAGAAAAAATATCATCTCAATAAGGAAGAAATGCAAGGTTTTCCAACTACTTATAGCTGGATAAATTTTCTCCTCAAGCAGTAAGTTGATTTTGAGACATTCAGAAATTGCCTAATTGCAGTTTGATATCTATATTCTTCCACAGTGATTGTTTGAGGCAAATTGTTTAGTTTTCTAAAGAATCTTCTTGTTTCTTCAGTTATTCCCTGGGTCTTTCTTTCAACCTAACACTCAGATTCCTCTAGAGAATTTTATTTATTTATTATTTATTATTTCAATTTATTCCCTGCCCATCTCCCGTGCAAGGGACTCTGGGCGGGTTACAACAATTGAAAGTTTAAAAACTATACAAATACAATATCTAAAAATACATCCAATAATAAAATACATGAAATCCAAGATGGATTGGGGACCGTAGGATAGATCATATTACTACGGGGCCAGCCAACCCCAGGAGGCACTACCGCCTCTGTCGTCCCAGGCCCGGCGGCAGAGCCAGGTCTTAAGGGCCTTCCGAAAGGCCAGGAGTGAAGGGGCCAGTCTCACCTCTGGGGGCAAGATATTCCATAAGGCGGGCGCTATCGCAGAGAAGGCACGTCTCCTGGACCCCGCTAGATGGAATTCTTTTGTTGAGGGGGTCCGAAGCATGCCCTCTCTGCATGCACGGGTGGGGTGGGCTGACGTTATCGGGACGAGACGGTCCCTCAGGTACCCTGGCCCTATGCCATTTGTCCAATATTTACTTGTTAGCATAGTTGTGAGCTCCAGCAAAGGAGATTGTTACCTTGTCGTGGTGCTGGAGCTTGAGCACCTCAATGACACCATGAGCTAAACTGTGAATGGACACCCAAGACGGGAAGGTCGTGGCAGAGAGGTCAGACTAAATACGATCCTTGGGGAAGGTAACGGCAACCCACCCCAGTATTCTTGCCGTGAAAACTAAATGGATCAGTACAACCAGAGATATGTCGGTATACCATCGGAAGATGGGACTCCCAGGTCGGAAGATGGTCAAAATGCTACTGGGGAGGAACAGACGAAACGTTCAACTAGCCTCAGATGTGATGACGCAGCTAGCTCAAAGCCGAAAGGACGGCTAGCGGACGACGGTGCTGGTGGTGAATGACGAATCCAATGTTCTAGAGATCAACACACCATAGGAACCTGGAATGTAAGATCTATGAGCCAGGGCAAATTGGATGTGGTTATTGGTGAGATGTCAAGATTAAATATAGACATTTTGGGTGTCAGTGAACTGAAATGGACTGGAATGGGCCACTTCACATCAGATGACCACCAGATCTATTACTGTGGACAAAAGGACCACAGAAGAAATGGAGTAGCCTTCATAATTAATAATAAAGTGACTAAAGCAGTGCTTGGATACAATCCAAAAAACGATAGAATGATCTCAGTTCGAATTCAGGGTAAGCTATTTAACATCACAGTGATCCAAATATACGCCCCAACCACAGATGCTGAAGAAGCAGAAGTAGATCAGTTCTATGAGGATCTACAGCACCTACTGGATAATATGCCAAAAAGAGATGTTATTTTCATTACAGGAGACTGGAATGCTAAGGTGGGTAGTCAAATGACACCTGGAATTACAGGCAAGCATGGTCTGGGAGAACAAAATGAAGTGGGACATAGGCTGATAGAATTTTGCCAAGACAACTCACTGTGCATAACAAACACTCTCTTCCAACAACCTAAAAGACGACTTTATACATGGACTTCACCAGATGGTCGACACCGAAATCAGATTGACTACATCCTTTGCAGCCAAAGGTGGTGGACATCTATACAGTTGGTAAAAACAAGACCTGGAGCTGACTGTAGTTCAGATCACGAACGTCTTATTGCAAAATTTAGAATCGGACTAAAGAGAATAGGGAATACCCACAGATCAGTTAGATATGAGCTCACTAATATTCCTAATGAATATGCAGTGGAGGTGAAGAATAGATTTAAGGGACTAGATTTAGTAGATAGGGTCCCGGAGGAACTATGGACAGAAGTTCGCAACATTGTTCAGGAGGCGGCAACAAAAAACGTCCCAAAGAAAAAGAAAACCAAGAAGGCAAGATGGCTGTCTGCTGAGACAATGGAAGTAGCCCAAGAAAGAAGGAATGCAAAAGGAAACAGCGATAGGGGGAGATATGCCCAATTAAATGCAAACTTCCAGAGGTTAGCCAGAAGGGATAAGGAATTATTTTTAAACAAGCAATGTGCGGAAGTGGAAGAAGACAATAGAATAGGAAGGACAAGAGACCTCTTCCAGAAAATTAGAAACATTGAAGGTAAATTCCAGGCAAAAATGGGTATGATCAAAAACAAAGATGGTAAGGACCTAACAGAAGCAGAAGATTCTGTTTCTTCACAACAGCCATAGAAGCAGAAGAGATCCAGAAAAGGTGGCAAGGATATACGGAAGATCTGTATAGGAAGGATAATAATATTGGGGATAGCTTTGACGGTGTGGTCAGTGAGCTAGAGCCAGACATCCTGAAGAGTGAGGTTGAATGGGCCTTAAGAAGCATTCCTAATAATAAGGCAGCAGGAGATGGTATCCCAGCTGAACTGTTTAAAATCTTGCAAGATGATGCTGTCAAGGTGATGCATGCCATATGCCAGCAAATTTGGAAAACACAAGAATGGCCATCAGATTGGAAAAAATCAACTTATATCCCCATACCAAAAAAGGGAAGCACTAAAGAATGTTCAAACTATTGAACAGTGGCACTTATTTCACATGCCAGTAAGGTAATGCTCAAGATCTTGCAAGGTAGACTCCAGCAATTCATGGAGCGAGAATTGCCAGATGTACAAGCTGGGTTTAGAAAAGGCAGAGGAACTAGAGACCAAATTGCCAATATCCGCTGGATAATGGAGAAAGCCAGGGAGTTTCAGAAAAACATCTATTTCTGTTTTATTGACTATTCTAAAGCCTTTGACTGTGTGGATCATAACAAATTGTGGCAAGTTCTTGGTGGTATGGGGATACCAAGTCATCTTGTCTGCCTCCTGAGGAATCTGTATAACGACCAAGTAGCAATGGTAAGAACAGAGCACGGAACAACGGACTGGTTTAAGATTGGGAAAGGAGTACGGCAGGGTTGTATACTCACCCTACCTATTCAACCTGTACGCAGAACACATCAAGTAGAAAAAGTGATCTGTGCCACCTTTAGCACTGTGCTGTGAGAAGAAAGAGAGGAAAAAAGTGGTGCCAGAAAGAGAAAATTGTGGTCTCACCCAATGTTTACTTTGGGCCTAACTCACCCATTTGTTTCATTCCTGTCCCTATTAGCATACAGTGCAGAATCCAACTCCCATTAGTAGATGCTGTTACTACTTACAATCAGGGATAATAGGATCTTTATTCTCTCTCTTTTTAATCCCAGGTTTTTTTAAAAATCAGTATTTTACAAAAACCAATGAGATAACTCTTACTTTCAGGGTGAAAGTCAAAATGACGTTGAAATGTAAGGAAAAGGATTGGGAATAAAAAAGAATTGTAATGTAGTAGTAGTAGTAGTAGTAGTAGTAATAATAATAATAATAATAATAATAATAATAATAATAATAATAATTTATATTATAAATTATTAAAATAATTATTATAATAAGGAAAGCCCTACCTGTCATGGGACCAGGTTACCTGAGGGACCATCTCATCCCCAGAACATCGACCCGCCCCACCCGGTCATGCAGAGAGGGCATGCTACGGACCCCGTTGGTAAAGGAGTTTCACTTGACGGGGTCCAGGAGGTGGGCCTTCTCTGCAGTGGCGCCCGCCCTTTGGAACATTCTGCCCCTGGAGGTGAGGCAGGCCCCCACACTCCTGACCTTCCGAAAACAATTGAAGACCTGGCTCTGCCGCCTCGCCTGGGATGGGAAGGGTAATAGCTCCTCTGTAGAGCTGTAGAGCTCTTTTAAATATAACCTCATAGCCTCTTGGATTTTACATTTATATCTAATTTATTTTTTAAGGTTGTTATATTGTATTTTGTATGTTTTAATTACTGACTTTATTGTAAACCGCCCAGAGTCCCCCTTTTGGGGGGAGATGGGCGGTGATAAAAGTTGGATGGATGGATGGATGGATGGATGGATGGATGGATGGATGGATGGATGGATAATAAATCCCCAAAAGGTGACGTAGTAACAGAAGTTGGAAATGGAATGTCCATGACACTCCCAAGATGATGTTTCTGGTACACTTAAAATTAAATTTAAAAGATTAAAATGTTTTTAAATAACCTCAGTCTTGTAAAATTGCCAAATTTCAATATACAGTGTTCTTGTATGGGATTTCTATTGAGAATAACAAATGTTTGTGAGATTTTGGTCACTTTTAAAAATATATTTTATGTGATGGTGCCATTATGTAATAGTATCCAGAATAAAAATAAATGGGGTTCTTTCATTTAAAGAGATAATAGAGCCTTCACTGCTTGCCTGTGTGTGGAGTGCAACTGCAATAGGTTTTGTTAAGATTGCCTGTGTTCTCTGCCTCCCATTCCTGATTCTCCATGCAGATTTAAAGTTCTTGCTTGATTTCCTGAAACAATGAAATTATAATAGAGACATTTAGTGAAATTGTGTGTAGCTAATAGGTAAAGGTAAAGGTTTTCCCCTGCACAGTCGTGTCCGACTCTAGGGGGCGGTGCTCATCTCCGTTTCTTAGCCAAAGAGCCAGCGCTGTCCGAAGACGCTTCTGCGATCATGTGGCCGGCATGACGCACGCAGAACGCTGTTACCTACCCACCGAAGTGGTACCTATTTATCTACTTGCATTTGCATGCTTTCGAATTGCTAGGTTGGCAAGAGCTGGGACGAGTGCGGGAGCTCACTCCATCATGCGGCGCTCGGGTCTCAAACCACCAACCTTCCGATCGACAAGCCTGTAGCTAATAGTTTTATATTAATTAAACTGATGAATTAGAATATTTCTAATGAATATTCTATTTCAGAATAGAATAGAAGGCATTTCTAACCTTTGATCAAATTTTTAACCTAACTTTTACCTATAAAATCAGGATATATTTTTTACTAATTCTTATAAATCCCTTTAAAAATAATGCAGAACAGCAATGAGAAATGCTTTGAATTGAAAAATTATGTGTCATTCTCTGAAATTATTATAATACATTCACTCTTTTTCATATGGTAAAGCTACTTAAAACCTCATTGCAAACTAAGTATTAGAACTCATGCTGGGCTTACTAAAAATTAGACTCAGGATTTGATTGTACTGCTTTGTAATGTCTCATGAATGAAAGTAGCTTGAGTCCCAAGAGAATGGACAGAACTAAGCATGCAAGTCAACAAAGATCAAGAGAAAATCAGGAGAGATGACCAGCTGCTTGTAGGAGGGAAGATGTAAGAGTTGTGCTGGATTAGACCAACAAGCTATTTAGTTCAATGTTCAGTTCCCTATAATGATCAGCTGTAGGAAGCCATGGAAATGACCTTAGAGAAAGCATAAGAGAGAGGGAAGGAAAATATGGGGAGACTTGCAAGATTCTGTTACTATACCGTCTCAATAAAATAGAATTCTAGTCATCCTATGGAGTTAGTTTCCTGGTCTATCTTGTAGGCCTGATATCAACCTCCCTGTGGGAAGCCCACACGCAAAACATAAGTGCAATTGTATCTTCCTTCCTACCTGCTGGTATTGAGACATATATTGCATTTAATACTTGGGGTGAATTGTAGCTATCATGGCTAGTGTCCGGAGTTAATCCTGTTTATTCTGAATATTCATTTTTTAAAAATTATTGCTTATAAACTTTGGTCAATACTGGGTAGATTTAAAAATACAGCTCACTTTTTCATTGTCCTACCTCTTATTCGTATGAGAGACTTAAGATTTGACGTTGGTATTTTTCTATACAGTAAAGAACAAATTGAATTTGGGGCCAGGCAGTTGATTTACACAATTCAGACATTTAAATTGGAGATAAATAAACAAATAAATTTAATTCTAAAGTACATTAGTCTTGAATACAGGAAGAGATACTTAAAGAAATGATACACTTAAAATGATGTATATAGTTAAATGTATATAAAATGATATACTTAAATAAATTATTTTGCTCTTCAGTTGCAAATTTCTTCAGATGTCTTCGAATTCTTGTGGCAAGAGGGTGGGTTTGTTGATTCCCTGCAACTAATATAATATTCATTCAGACTACCTCTCAGAAATAATCCAGGGGCCAAAGAATCCCATGCAAAGGAGAAATATTCCCATTTATGTGCTCCATGGTGGGGGTTAGGGAGCACTTTCTTTACATTCTAGTTTAAATTTGATTAGGGTATGACCTGATTTGAAGGACATGCTAAGAGAAGTCTGTTAAACTGATGAGTCACTGAGCTGACACGTTTGGTATAATTTTGTGGTTCGCTGCTAATACTTTTGTTTGTTTCTTAAACAGTCTTTCAGTCTATCAAGAAAGAAAATAGTGCATTATACCAGCTTTGACCAGCGGAAAAGAGCAAATGCAGCATTTTTAATAGGTGCATATGCAGTAAGTATCAATAGATGTGTGTATTTCTACTGAGAACTTGCTGATGCCTCATTCTCTAAATAGATACTGCAAAAGCTAGCATCTCTGTATTTTAAGAGTGGGAGCAAGAGGTCTCTGGAAGGAAGCAGTCCCAATCTGCATTCTTAAGCTGCTTCCAACTGCAAAATATTGCCTCAATTACCATTTGGGAGGGGATGGACACAATTTGCCTCCCACAGGCTTCTCACTCTCATTCCCACCATTTATTTCCCCCAGCCATTCAGAGGGTTGCAAGAGAGATTTGAAGGGTGGAGTTGGGAGAAAAAAAACATGCCACCAACATAGGGTGCCAAATTATTGCTGAATTTTGATGACATTTTATTGCTAAATTTTAGCAGCAGGGCCCTGGGGTCTGCAAGCTCATCCTTGTTCTAGAGAAACCAGTAGGGTAGATTTGATTTACTATGCACACAACTTTGACATTTCTTTTCTTGTAGATGGTTTTACCTACTTTGTTATCAAGATTAGTTACATTGAGAAATGATACCTTTTCTTTTGGGTGTCGTCTTACATGAACAATTAAAATGATAGAACTTTAAAAAAATGCTAGCATTTTGTGATTTAAGGGCTTTGTGTTACATTTTAAAACATTCATGTGAGTCTTTATTAATATAAAGTTTTGTTGTTTATTCATTCAGTCGCTTCACATATGCTGCAACTGCATATGTGATGCAACTCTGTTTTCCTCAAACAAGAATGTAATATATACTAAAATATACCTGTAAATAGGTAATATGTACATATCCTGTTGACCTTGTATATACAATAAATTAGATCTGGCGTTACTCTGTACTGCTCTTAGTATTTCACTATGTATGCAACCTGTGCTATAAAATGAATCCTCTATGTTGATTGAATGAAGTGAGATGGGAGTATGAATAATTTTTCATACAAATAGCTCATGTGTTTTAATCTTCCTTTTAAGATACCCTTTTTATTAATTGAAATAAATTGAGCTCATTATGAAGCAGCAAAACATGTTACAAATAAATGAATTAGTAGAACGTTAATTTTATCTTTGTGTTGAAAAAGAGCAAGGAATAACAGTATGAGAACCATGTTTGCCTTGAAAATGACCAACAGTGCAAAGACAGATGAGATAGTTCAGTCATTGGTCTTCTGTTGTGTGAGTAAGCTGTCTATCTCTTTGGCATCTAATCTTCAACCAGGTTATTTAAGGGTTCTGGTGCAGATTTTTCCTAGTCCTCCTACAGGAAACCACTTCATTTCAGATAAACTAGGCCAAGGCCAAATGTAATATCTTGGGAGTTGCATCTTGCTTGTCTGTTGCAAACTGTAGCACAACACACTGCAGTTTTACTGGCACTGCTGTATATCTTTTTTAGTTCAAATCCTTATGTGGAAAATTGTAAACATTTTGATTTGAATTTTCAGAGCAATAACAACAAAGGAATTTAAATCTATATCAGTATTATTTTTTCCTTCTGTTTATTTATAAACATATATTGTGTTCAGTGCAAGACTAGGAGTGGCATACAATTTGAAATAATACCAAATAGAATAAAAAACACACTAAAGAAGTGAAAAGCTCAGGATAAGCTTTTGCTCTCTTTTAACAAATCTGTGCAGAGGTCTATATTGGTAGATATCTATATCTGCTGTTCAGGGCGGTGAACAAATAGGGTGTTTTGGAGAGTGTATTTTACAGATTGTGTCATTGCATTATGCAGAGCATAAGCAAATAAAGAATCCAGGCAGTTAACCAAATGATAAATCAGCATAGCTGAGACTTGTTCCTGACAATATAGAGGCTGCTGGTGATGAATAGTCCAAATAAACATTAAAGAAGGGCATGTCCTATCTATAGAATCAACATTCAAATCCAGAGTAAATTTTTCTAATCAATTCTGATTTGGCAATTTCTGCAGAAGTTTGTCTTTGAAACTCCTTGTTAGAATATGATGATTTTAAAGATCTGCTCCAATATGACTTAGGGATATGCTTTTCCACTTGTTTCTGTACTAATTTTTAAAATGTGTAATAGGTATTGTCTTAGTTAATTGTGCTGAAAGACTAACCCTGCTTGCCTGTGTAAACCGTAGAAGGACATTTGAAGGGCATTTCTGGCAGCTGATGCAGCATGCAAGAGCCACAGACTATGGCTTCCCTGATAATCTAGCTGAAATTTGTGCTCAACAGCAACTTCTTTTCCTTAGAAAAAAGCGGTGGGCTTTTGAATCATAGGGAGGATCATTTTCAAAGATGGTTGTGGATTCTTAGTGATATACTGTATGAAGTTTAAAAACTGATAGGTAGAACTTCAGTACAGGTGGTCTTCATTTAACCACCACTCGTTCAGCGAACATTAAAACTTACAGCAGCGCTGAACAAATGGTAGTTATGACCAGTCCTTGGAGTTTCAGACATCGCAGCATCCTGCAGTCATGTGACCATGATCTGGGTGCTCGGCGCCTGGCTCATGATTAAAGTGTCATGTGATTGCGATTTCCGATGTTCGCTGCTGGCTTACCACAAGCAAAGTCAATGGGGAGGCCAGCAGGAAGTCAGAAGTCGTGGTCATGTGAGGTCCTCGCTTAACAACCTGTGCGTTCCTTGCTTAACGATGGCAACCAAGACTCCTGTGGCTAAGTGGCACAGTCACATAACATCGTGCTTTATGACCACGTCGCTTAGCAACAGCAGTTCCGGTCTCAATTGCTGTCGTAAACCGAAGACCGACCACCAATATTCTACACTTAAAAGTATTCTTATTAATTAATTTATCACTTTGTTTCTATTAGCTCAGTTCTATGCTTGCATTCACTGCATCATAGTAAATTGCTATATGTATACTTATTGATGCTTTTGAAACATTTTAGATTTTAGGCATTTTTCTGTTTTTTCTAGATAGTTCTTTTTTTTTTCTTCCTATGCTATGGTCTCTTGTGTTCTCTTCTTTTATTTGTTTAAGAAGCCAAATGTTTAATTACTGGTCAGTGGCTGTAATAAACTTTTTAAAAAACTGATAGACTCATCTCTAATTTTACAACCGAACAGGGACAACAAAAAGAAATCAGGTGCAAGCTTTTGATACCATTTAATTATTGTTTTGGCAAGTAGAGCATAGGCCATGTAGCCCAATTTAAATGTTGCAAGCAGTGTATAGATGCAAGATAAACTTGTAGTAGGACAGGTATTCCCAACAGACAAGCAGAATCCTGTTTCTCAGATTAGGTGGGATCTGTACATTTTTCAAGGAATATTTTTGGCTGATTTACAGGAATGATTGTTACAGGTATATTTTAGTATATATTACATTCTTGTTTGAGGAAAACAGAGTTGCATCACATATGCAGTTGCAGCAATAAGGTTGAATTAAAAACAGCCAGCATTGCACAATCATACTGTTTGGTAAACAGTTTGCTTTTCTGATATTTGTTTTGCATATATATTATTCTGAGCTATGTAAGCATTGTTGTACTGCCTTAATGATAAAATATTGTGTCAAATGAGATTTGGTAAATACTAGATTAAATGCTACAAATAGACCTTCCTGTGGTAGTTGTGTACTCTAAACTGGAACACACTGTGACTTCCTAATTTTTTCTGAAACCTACATTTTAATTTTTTTCATTATTTGTAATATCATAATTGGCTATAAAAATGTAACCCTGTGTTCTTTTCTTTTTTTCTGTTTCCATCCCACTGTTAGAAGGACAGTGCTCTTACCCACACATTTGATAGTATGAAATCCAGCTCATAGAACTTTTATTTATTTATTTTATTATTTAAATTTGTATTACCGCCCATCTCCCCCAAACCGGGGGACTCTGGGAGTGTCCAAATTATATATTCCATAATCTAGTTTCATCCATGAATTTTACTTTGTAGATTTTGCCAAATGGTTCAGGAATGGAAATTTACTTCATCGGTAAAATATCACCACAGCATCTATTTCAGGCTGCCTTAAAAGCTGTTCTGAAAATCTCCCCAGATACATAGATTAGTATTAGGCAAAACATAGTTGCATATCAGTATGTATGTCTCCAACAGCTGAAACATGCTACAGTGTGTTAACAGAGAACAACATTTCAGGAAGGTCAGTTATCCTGAACTTAAACCTGACTAACAAAGGAATTAGTTGATGGGTTGAAGATGTTGGTCACCTTGAGGGAGGCAGCTAAAACATGTTGGCATTCAAGATAAGTAGGGGAAGGAAAAACTGAGGGAAATCAGTCATATTCCTTGGATTTCAGGAAAGCTGATTCTGATTAATTCAGATTTTAAAAAAAGCAGTATAATATGTCTTGAAAATCTGAAAGATAAATAACCCAAAGAAAAATAGGGGATCCTGAAAGCTTAGGTACAAATAATTCCAATGAGAAGGAAGATTGGCAAAAGTGTTAAGAGGCCTACCTCACTGTCAAGCTAAGAGGCATAAAGGAAAGGAGCTGTAGGAGGAAAGGTGGGTTATAACTCAAATAAATTATAAAAGGTGCTTGTAAATGGTACTACAACATCTGGAGGTAAGTATTGTGTGGAGTCCCCCAGGG
Organism: Charina bottae; assembly: GCA_023362775.1. Classification (NCBI taxonomy): domain Eukaryota; kingdom Metazoa; phylum Chordata; class Lepidosauria; order Squamata; family Charinaidae; genus Charina; species Charina bottae. Next base: position 26,058,787 of record JALMGJ010000003.1, read on the forward strand.
CCCTCTGCTATTCAAAATTTATAAATTACCTGGAGGATAGAGTAGAAGGGATTTTTATCATATTTGAAGATAACATCAAGGTTAGTGGGACTATAACTTGGACGACAAAAACATGATTCTGAATTAGCTTGGCAGACTTGAATATTGGGCCAAATTCAATAGGATGATACTCAACAGTTCTAACTGTTGAGAAGTTCTGCTTCTGAGAAGGCAAAATCAGATGTATAGGTCCAGTAGAGGAATGCATAGATACAATAGGCAGGGTATGGTATATATTATTTTTCCTTCTGGAAAAATGTATTTTTGTTGTTGTTCAGTCGTTTAGTCATGTCTGACTCTTCGTGACCTCATGGACCATAGCACACCAGGACTTCCTGTCCTCCACTGTCTCTCGGAGTTTACTCAAATTCATGTTCATTGCATCGGTGATGCTATCTAACCATCTCATCCTCTGCCGTCCCCTTCTCCTTTTGCCTTCAGTCTTTCCCAGCATCAGGGTCTTTTCCAGTGAGTCCTCTCTTCACATTAGGTGGCCAAAGTATTTGAGCTTCAGCTTCAGCATCTGTCCTTCCAATGAGCAGTCAGGGTTGATTTCCTTTAGGATTGACTGGTTTGACCTCCTTGCAGTCCAAGGGACTCTCAAGAGTCTTCTCCAGCACCACAGTTCGAAAGCATCAATTCTTCGGCGCTCAGCCTTCCTTATGGTCCAACTCTCACAGCCATACATTACTACTGGGAAAACCATAGCTTTAACTATACGGACCTTTGTCGGCAAGGTGATGTCTCTGCTTTTTAATATGCTGTCTAGGTTTGCCATAGCTTTCCTCCCAAGGAGCAAGCGTCTTTTAATTTCATGGCTGCAGTCACCGTCTGCGGTGATCTTGGAGCCCAAGAAAATAAAATCAGTCACTGCTTCCATTTCTTCCCCTTCTATTTGCCAGGAAGTGATGGGACCAGATGCCATGATCTGGGTTTTTTTAATGTTGAGTTTCAAGCCAGCTTTTGCACTCTCCTCTTCAACCCTCATCAAGAGGCTCTTTAGTTCCTCTTCACTTTCTGCCATTAGGGTGGTATCGTCTGCATATCTGAGGTTGTTGATATTTCTCCCGGCAATCTTAACTCCGGCTTGTGATTCATCCAGCCCGGCATTTCTCATGATGTACTCTGCATATAAGTTAAATAAGCAGGGTGATAATATACAGCCTTGTCGGACTCCTTTCCCAATTTTGAACCAGTCGGTTGTTCCATGTCCGGTTCTAACTGTTGCTTCTTGACCCACATACAGGTTTCTCAGGAGACAGGTAAGGTGGTCTGGTACTCCCATCTCTTTAAGACTTTGCCACAGTTTGTTGTGATCCACACAATCAAAGGCTTTAGCGTAGTCAATGAAGCAGAAGTAGATGTTTTTCTGGAACTCTCTTGCTTTTTCCATGATCCAGCGAATGTTGTCAATCTGATCTCTAGTTCCTCTGCCTCTTCGAAACCCAGCTTGCACTTCTGGTAGTTCTCGGTTCACATACTGCTGAAGCCTAGCTTGTAAGATTTTGAGCATAACCTTGCTAGCATGTGAAATGAGCGCAATTGTACGGTAGTTTGAACATTCTTTGGCATTGCCTTTCTTTGGAATTGGAACGTAAACTGTCCTTTTCCAATCCTGTGGCCACTGTTGAGTTTTCCAAATTTGTTGGCATATTGAGTGCAGCACTTTAACAGCATCATCTTTTAGGATTTTAAATAGCTCAGCTGGGATACTGTCTTCTCTGCTAGCTTTGTTGTTAGTAATGCTTCCTAAGGCCCACTTGACTTCACTCTCTAGGATGTCCGGCTCAAGCTCAGTGACCACACCATCGTATTTATCAGGGATATTAAGATCTTTCTTGTATAGTTCTTCTGTGTATTCTTGCCACCTCTTCTTAATCTCTTCTGCTTCTGTTAGGTCCCTGCCTTTTTTGTCCTTTATCATGCCCATCTTTGCACAAAACGTTCCCTTTATATCTCCAATTTTCTTGAAGAGATCTCTAGTCTTCCCCGTTCTATTGTTTTCCTCGATTTCTTTGCATTGTTCATTTAAGAAAACCTTCTTATCTCTCCTTGCTATTCTCTGGAAATCTGCATTCAGTTGTTTATATCTTTCCCTTTCTCCCTTGCCTTTTGCTTCCCTTCTTTCCTCAGCTATTGGTAAAGCCTCATCAGTCAGCCACTTTGCTTTCTTGCATTTCTTTTTCTTTGGGATGGTTTTAGTTGCTGCCTCCTGTACAATGTTACGAACCTCCATCCATAGTTCTTCAGGAACTCTGTCTACCAGATCTAATCCTTTAAATCTATTCCTCACCTCCACTGTATATTCATAAGGGATATGATTTAGGTCATACCTGATTGGTCTAGTGGTTTTCTCTACGTTCTTCAATTTAAGCCTAAATTTTGGGATAAGAAGCTCATGATCTGAGCCGCAGTCAGCTCCAGGTCTTGTTTTTGCTGATTGTATAGAGCTTCTCCATCTTTGGCTGCAAAGTATATAATCAATCTGATTTCGGTATTGACCATCTGGTGATGTCCATGTGTAGAGTCGTCTCGTGTGTTGTTGGAAAAGAGTGTTTGCTATGACCAACGTGTTCTCTTGACAAAACTCTATGAGCCTTTGCCCTGCTTCATTTTGTACTCCAAGGCCGAACTTGCCTGTTATTCCGGTTATTTTTTGACTTCCTACTTTAGCATTCCAGTCCCCTGTGATGAAAAGGACATCTTTTTTTGGTGTTAGTTCTAGAAGGTGTTGTAGGTCTTCATAGAACCGGTCAACTTCAGCTTCTTTGGCATCAGTGGTTGGGGCATAGACTTGGATCAATGTAAATTGGAAAAATTTGTAATGTAATGTAATTTGTAATGTAAATTGGAAAAATGTATAGGTACAGATAAAGCCTGGAGGCAAGTATCAGGTGGGATGCCCCAAATATCACAGCTAAAAAGGCCAATGCATTAACAGAATCATTGTTTCAGGATCATGGGAGATAATAGTTCCTTTGTATTTATCAGACTGCTCTTGAAAATATGTCCAGTTCTGGATATAATACTTTAAAAGGAATGTGGAAAAGTTGGACTAGGTTCAGAGGAGTGTAACAGGATGATAAAAGGTCTAGAAACCAAGCCCTATGAAGAACAGTTAAGGGAATTAAATGTTGTTGTTCAGTCGTTAAGTCGTGTCTGACTCTTCGTGACCCCATGGACCGTAGCACGCCAGGCCTTCCTGTCCTCCACTGCCTCCCAGAGTTTGCTCAAGTTCATGTTCATTGCATCGGTGATGCTATCTAACCGTCTCATCTTCTGCTGTCCCCTTCTCCTTTTGCCTTCAGTCTTTCCCAGCATCAGGGTCTTTTCCAGTGAGTCCTCTCTTCACATTAGGTGGCCAAATGCAAAGAGAGGACTCACTGGAAAAGACCCTGATGCTGGGAAAGACTGAAGGCAAAAGGAGAAGGGGACGGCAGAAGATGAGACGGTTAGATAGCATCACCGATGCAATGAACATGAACTTGAGCAAACTCTGGGAGGCAGTGGAGGACAGGAAGGCCTGGCGTGCTACGGTCCATGGGGTCACGAAGACATGCTTAGTTGGCAAATAAGACTGGGGATGACCACGGTCTCCATATATTTAAAAGGCTGTCATGTGAAGGAGGGAGCAGACCTTTCTCTGTAGAGACTTTAAGCAGGACAAGACCCAATTGGATGAAATTAAATGAGCAAGCTAAATATTAGGAGGAATTTTCTGATGGGAAGAGCTACTAAGCATGGAACAATCTGCCTAGAATTCCCTCACTGAAGGTTTTCCTACAAGGTCTGGATGGCCACTTATGGCGGGGGGGGGGGATGGTTTGATGAATCCCTGCAATGAGGATTGATTGGACTAAGTAATCTATTTTTTAACATCCAACTCATACTATGATCCTGGGAAGCTGATAGAATGAAAAAGGAGTTGGCAAAATATTTCTAGAAAAGTCTATACATATTATATTGCATCCTTATTATGTTAGCAATTAGAAATTAAGTCCAGATGATGAGAATGAAGCCACACACAATGTATTGTATCTTTTAACTGCATTTACGCAGTTATGCCTTGTGTAACAGACTCCCTCTTGATTCAGGAATCCTTTGACTTAATGCTATAAGCATGTCATACAGTCTTGACTACAGAATCTGTTAAGACAAAAGTAATTTGATTTCAAGGTCTGTTGGCAGGGTGGGCTAGTGTTTTTATTTTAAGAGTATTAGGAAAATACTAGCTAGGCTATAATAATTGAAATATTGGAACTGTTTTAAAAGCAATTACTGAACAGGTTTAGGATACTGAAGCAAACCAATTTGAAAGTGCAGATCCCAAATAATGCTGTTCCACTCTGTAACTGTATAACTCATAATCTGTTTCAGGGAAGCATTCTGCTTTTTATGGGAAGAAAACTGTTTTGGGAATACTTTTTAAAAAATCTGTTAAAGTTCATCACTACAAGTTAGTTACTGTTAATAATTCTGTTTAAAAGTTTTTTTATCTTCTAAATTTGGGTGTATTTACTGTAAGTACATAATGACTTATTTGATCAGGACTTCCTATTTTTTTTCCTGTGAGAAGGGAAACAAACACCTGCATTCAGAATAGAGAACATTCTGCTCCAGAAAAATGTTTTTGTTTTGTTTTCTCTTTGTTTCTGTTTCTTTTTTGTATCCTTGTTTTTCCTAGTTTTACTGTATACTAAAGCAATAAAAATATGAGAAGAAGAGTTAGCAGGGCTGTTAGCTAATCTGGGAAGTCAGAAGCACCAGATCGCTTCCATATTATTGTCTAGAAAACCACCTGGTTGAGTCTATGGTGTCACCAGGAGCTGAGCTTGATTTGGAAAGTTCATATTTTAAGTTTGGAATAAAAGCCATTTTCTGATGCATCAGTGTAGTCTCAAGCATAAATTGTCAGAATTAAAAAGCTGAAATCAAGGTCTCATCCAATTTATATTGATATAAATGAACTATATAATTGTATGTTTTTATTTTCTAGATTAAATTGTTTCTTTATCTTCATTTTCTTTGTAGGTAGTTTACTTGAAGAAAACACCAGAAGAAGCTTACCGAATACTTTTATCTGGATCTAATCCACCATATCTTCCATTTAGGTATGGGTGGAAATAATAATAATAATAGTCATTTTGTATAATGCTTTAAATGTTCAAAGTGCTTTGTCTGGACAGCCTCATTCAGTAAGTTAGTATAATCATCCTCTTTATTGCAGGTGGAAGAGGGACTTAAGCTTGCATTAATCTGAAGATTTCCTGATTCATAATATATTCTCTTAGCCATTATGCTATGCCAACTGTCACTACAAGATAAACAAATTACTTTTGCATTTCCTAAATGCATGCAATTTGAGGCCACCAGATTCTTTTGCAGCAATTATCAAGCTGTACAAAGTATGACACAAATATTATTGTGTAACCTACTTCATGCAGCATCATTCCTCCCAAACACTGTATTTCTTTGCTTTATTTATAATTTTTAAAATTATATTTTTATGAAGCATTTTTAAAAAGAGAAAAAAAGAAAAGGGATAGACAAACAAAAGGAAAAAAGAATTTTATCTAGATAAAAAAATAAATAGGTTAGGTTTAGTAATACTTAATAAGAAAATAGCAGGTTGGAAAGGGAATTTTTAGAATTTGTTTCATTCTGGCACAAATCATTTTTCAAAGTTGTTGAGCTTTATTACATTGCCACCAAATATGAAAAAATAATCTGACCTGGGTTATTAAATTTCCAACAATTTTTAGAGAATGAACTGTCCATTTTAGCAGTCAGTACTGGAGTAATGTACCATTGGTAAAGCATCTTGTACCATTTTTCTCTAAGTATAATATTTGGTGTAAATATAATGTTCTTCTTCCATTGGAAATCCTATTGTTGCATATCAGTTACTGTATCCTGATTCTGCATCCATTTAATCATACAGTCTTTAATTTGTTCAATTTCAATTGATCTTTTTTTTTGTCTAATAGATTCCTAGATATTTGATTTTTTTAGCAATGATATTGAACCCTGTTATTCGATGCAGGTATTGCTTTTCTTCCTTGATTAAGTTCCATGTCAACATTTGAGTTTTATCCTTATATATTAATCTGATGCTGAACATACTGCTGTATATATTCTATTATTCATTCTAAAGAGCCATTTGGGTAACTGTAAATACAATATCAACATATAATTTAAATTTATGTTCTTGAATTACTATTTTAATCCTGAAGTTTAGGGGACAACCTTGTCTTGTCTCCTTCATTATGGTACATGTTTGTGATCAAAAACCATCTTAGCTTCTTGTTCTTTATAAATACTCTGTAGTCATGTGAAAACATTAAAGCCACAGTTCATTTTTTTCAGTATTGTAAGCATTAAAGACCATTATAATTGATCAAAAGCTTTCTTTGCACCAAGAAATATCATAATAGCCTTCTTAGTTTTTATGTATTTATTTATTTATAGCAATAATATTCAGGATATATTTTATTTTATTTTATTTTATTTATTTTCTATCCCGCCTTTATTATTTTTATAAATAAGGAGGCGAACATACCTAATACTCCTTCCTGCTCCTATTTTCCCCACAACAACAACCCTGTGAGGTGATTTGGGCTGAGAGTGTGTGACTGGCCCAAGGTCACCCAGCCGGCTTTCATGCCTAAGGCGGGACTAGAACTCTCAGTCTCCTGGTGACTAATCTGGCTGGATGGCTATGTATGCACCACAGTTTTTCCCAGTTTTCTGCTGTACCTATACTTTCCCATAAAACTTCGAGTTAGCTGTTGTCTTCTCATACAATAGACTGAACAATCCCCTTTAAAGCTGCATTACATTTCTGATACCTGGAACATACATAAACAGTCCAGCTTTCCCCACTAATTTGGCAAATATGCTCACTGGAACTGCCTTGACATGCAGTCTCATGTAGCAGTTCTCTCACTCTCCCTCCTTGTGGACTACACCTCTAATTTGCTTCTCTTCACTTTGCTTCCTCTTGGCACTCCAAGCCTTAATTCACCTCTAGCTGAATCCACTAGACCCATGGTTCCCAAACTGTGTACCACAGTGCTACAATGAACTCACAGGGACACCACAGGATATTTCACATTTTTTACGGAAACACAGTGATACCCGACACCTGTTGCACATAGCATGAGCTACTAGCCTAGTATTGCTGCGTTTCCCTCAAAAATTTAAAATATCCCCCTGTGAGTTTCCTTCTTGGGTAGTGTGAGATGCCATGAAAAAATTACTGAGACACTAAGGGCACTGTGAACTGAGAAAATTTGGAAACCTCTGCACTAGGCAGTTCCAGCTGGTCACAGTCCATATTGGCCAGAATTCTTTGCACACAGACTCCTGTGTCTTCTCTGTTTTACCACTTACTCACAAGTAGTTTTTCTGCCAGCAAAAGGTGCTTCCTACCCTTCTAGCTCCAAATGATCTTCCTTTCTTCTATCTATCTATCTATCTATCTATCTATCTATCTATCTATCTATCTATCTATCTATCTATCTCTGCCCCAAACCAGCTTCTTTTCACTCTACTGTGTGTTCCTCTCCCACTACCTGATATATTTAGGGCTGGTCAAAATATGATTTGGAGCCAGCAAGTCTAGGAAGAACTTCCTGTTTCTTCCTCAAATCGCTACTCCTATCGACCTACCATTTCCAAGGAACCTGTTTTCTGTATCTTTCAGCTTGTCTACAGGTAGTCCTCGCTTAGGACAACCCTAATTAGGACCAGCAATTCCATCACTAAGCGAAGTGGTTTCTAAGTGGGAAATCACATGACCTTGATTGTGCTTTCCGGCTGGAAAGAGACAAGACTACTGTACTCAGTTTCACACCTTCGGCTTTTGTTTGCCTCCTAACCACCCCCCAACCCTTTGGAATGCTTGAGTGCCTGCTTTACTGTCTTGTACACATCAAAAGCAATGCGATCATACCACAGCCCAGAGCCAGGAGCCACAGGCACGCTAAGCAAACAGCTTACTCTCTTGAAATCCCTGTCTCTAATCTCTCTGCTCTATGGAGCAGGGGGGAGAAAATTAATTAATTAAATAAAAAAAAAACACAAGTTATTTTTTTAGGCAATCTCTCCTTTGCCTGACCCTTTTCTGCTGCTGGCGCAATCATGTTGCTTTCAATGTGTAGAGCAGCAAACAGCTTACTCTCTTGCAATCCCTTTCTCTCCAATCTTTCTGCTCTGCGGGGGTGGGGGGAGAAAAACCTACAGGTCAGGCACAGAACAACGTGTACTGACTGTAATGGTGATCACGTGACTGAGGGATGCTGCGAAGATCATAAATGGTCGTAAATTGGCCATAAAGCTATCTTTTCAGCACTGTTGTAACTTCGAACAGTCACTGAACAAATGATTGGTAAGTGAGGACTACCTGTATTTAGCTTAGCTTCTTTAAGGTTTTCTGCCTTGTACCAAGTTCAGTGCAATTACAGGATTGAAAAAGATGTGAAAAACTCATGGTTGAAATTTAACATGGATATAAGTGGAAGTTATTTCTTTGTCCTTTTCACAATGACTTTGCAGTGCCTGATTTAAAAAAAATGCAAGGCTTGTTAAATAAAGTTGGGATTTCTTGATAAACCTTTTGATTAATGCAAAATAGCTGCTGATTCAGTTGCCTAAAGAAACTGGCAAGATGCTAAGATCAAAGCTTTGTCAGCACAAAGCTATTTGTAATCACCTGGAATTTAGAGAATTGCCAGGAATGTATTCTGAACAGTAGGTGTTAATATTTAGAATAGAGACAGTTCATCAATGACAGAGAAGTTATTTTAAAGCCTGCATGGCTATATATTCATCTGGTGAGAATTGTATTATACAGCAAACAAGAATTCACATATGGTCTTTATTTTTTAGTTGGAGAAAAATTAATCTTTAATCTTAATACCATCCCCTGAAACTGATTATTCAGAATATACTTTTAAAAGCCATTTGACTCAAGTTAAAGGAAGATCACTTTTATTTTGGTATTTGCAGTTTTCAGGATCATAAACTATTAAGTCTACATATATTTCCTTCCTGTCTCCTTTCCCATCCAGTTCTGAATATAACTATTGGTAAGGGGGAGTGTTGCCTCCTTTCTGCAGTTCTGAAAGTCCTACCCCCCCCCCTCCAAAATGGGAACAAAAATTTGAGCTTTTGGGGATTTGGGCGGCTTTAAGAGCCAAAAAAATGCAGAAGGCACCTTTAATGGACTGCACAAAGTTTGATGTGGGACTTGAATCAATGGAAGTTGAGCGCACCTAATCTTGTTTGATCCTGAGAGCAGGTTTAAAGCTTTCATCCTCTCTTCTTCCCTGGATCCCCTCTTGTTTCAAATAAATAAGTAAATAAATACTAGCATGCTCATTTTCTTCAACAATGAGCATGGTAGGTGAAGTCAAGATACATTGTGTCTACTACATTCAAACCATCTATTATAAAAGTTACCCAATTTTTAAAAATGAGGTAAAGTTTTTAATTTTTGTTTTCTTGACATCAGCTTTACAGTTTCAGGCTATCTATAGCTCTCTTTTGTGATCTGGCCCTTTTTCCATTTCCTTTATGTGTCTTTTGGGGTTTTTATTTTCAGATCTTCACTAAGCTTTTTGGATGGGCACATTGGCTTCTTCTGAAGTCATCTCGGGGTTTTTTTTCTCATTGGAATTATTTTAGTTTCTCCTTGTAACTCGTAACCATCTTGATCTCCATTTTCCATTAGATTTCCCTGCTGTAAGATCCTACTTGTTATCTGAGTTTATTAAAATATGCCCTTTTGAAGTCCAAGATGTGATTTGCTCAGTTTTGCTTTCCCTGAAAATCAAGAACTCCAGTATTACATGGTCACTTTCCCCAATAATCCTGCTATTTCCATTTCTTTATCTAAGGCAGAGCTTTCCAAACTTTTCATGTTGGTGACACACTTTTTAGATATGCATCATTTCGCGACACACTCTTACAGCAGGGCATCATTTCGCGACACACTCTTACAGCAGGGCACAAGGCAGGCACTAGGACCTGTGCGGAATCACAGCAGGTTTGGAGGCAGCAAGGCACAAGGCAGGCACTAGGACCTGCGTGGAATCACAGCAGGGCTCCGAGGCAGCAGCAGCCTTGACACACCCTGGAAAGCTCTGATCTAAGGACTCGTCTTTGGAATGCCCTTGCATGAAGAGACCGTACTACCCATTTGTTGAGATAAATGCATGCTGTTGCCCTCAACCCACCCTGGCCCATTGTGAAGGCAACCTCTTCCTGTCTTTTCTTCCTCCATTTAGTGTTTTTCAGCTTTTGCCCACACAACCCAAGCTGAGCAAATTTGCCTATGGCAAATAGTTTATACTTAAATTTAGGAGTGAGAGCCTGCCCTGCTGCTACTGGCCACCTCAGGCTACTGTTTGCAGTTCTTCCAGCACCAGCAAGACTCATTTCCCCCAGCAAAATTTATGCAAATTTCTTATATAAAACTAAAGCCTGTTGAAAAAGCAGCTGTAACAGCTTACAAATTTCATTAAAAGTAACCTTCTAAAATTAGCATTAAAATAATGAAATTAGTCTTAAAATAAACACAATATTTTTTTAAAAAACATCAGCCATACAAAAATACTTTCTCTGTAAACAGCAGTAAACAACAGTTCTAAACTCTAAAAATAGCGTGCTCAAATAAAGACATCTAAACCACTATTTCTGAACATGGCTAAAAAACTGATTTCTGCACTTCTTAGGGTAAAGAATTCTATAACAGTAGTTGTAGTTTTATTTAATGTGCGCTTATAAATAAGTGTTGTGCAGGTAAATCAGAATTGCATACAATATAAATAAATATAATAAAACAATCCAATAACCAATGTAAAACATTTCTATAAACAATCCAATAATCAGTATAACTAATTTCTAATGCTAGCACAACTTTAGTATAAATTTACATTAAATAATGAGACACAAGGCTTTTGTGGTTTCATAAGGTCTTGAGAAAAGAAGCATTTTAAGGACCTTTTCATCTTCAAGAGATCACATTCTAGATACAAGAGGAAGTTGATTCCAGGAGTAGGAGATAAATGGGGAAAAGCCTGAAAATGTGACATTGCAACTTCAGTATGAGGAAAAATTAGTAGACTTTCATTGGATTATTGGGCTGAGGACAACAGATCTTGAATTATAAACAAGTTTATATACAGTATATACAAACTAAAAAAGAAGAATAGAGAAAAGAGTGAAAGATGTAAAAGAGAAGAAAAAAGAACATAGAAAATATAAAAGCAAGAAAAGAAAAGCAAGAATACAGTGAAGAGAAAGAAATTTATAAAGAAGTGACTTCCAACCTTCATCACAAGTATAAACATTTTTGTAACTCTTCACCCCCTCTTAGTTTAGAACCAATGATCTCTTCATCCCATATCCAATCTCTATTATTTATAGACAAGCTTAAAAGTAGTTAACAAGCAATTTCTGAACGTGATTAGAAAAGGAAGTTTGCGAGCTTAGTGTCCTTTAAAAGACACTGACCGCAGTTGCGAGCAAGATGGCTATTCCTGTCATCTTCCAGTGCTCAAAACCCACTGGGGACCACTGTCTTGTGGTCTCCTCACGAGGAGCAACTGTTCGGAGCACATGTGGGTGATCTCCCGTCCTCTCCCTGTCCAGAGAGAATCCGAAGAGCCAGTCTACTCACCGGCTCTTCATTCTTTGCCACAGTCGTCAACTCCGCTTTTTGCTGAGCCGTCTTTAGTCCACCATTTTTTCCTCCTCCAGAATTATAAACAAGTTTTTTGAATGATGGGGAGTTCCAGTACACCTGGTCTGGAACATCAGTATCGGCAGTTTAAACTCAAAATGTCCTAAAAACCCAATCAGTGTAGGGATGGAAAACAAAAAGATAGGAATATAAGGGGAGAGATCTGGAACCACTGATATTCACCAATACATTTGCATTGATTTATTACAAATGTTGTCAAATTGAATGATAGAGTTCAAGGAAATCTATTGTGCAGAAAAAGCACACTAATTTCCCATATAATGAATAAACATTGCTCATAGTAAATAATGAAATGAATATTTGTTAATATGTTATGTACTTGAATCTTGTAGAAGAATTTATTTTGGATAACCTGATTTATTTTTGAGTAATCCTTTTATTTAAAAACTTAATGACCAGATATGACCTTTCAGCTATTGTGCTGTAAATTGAGCCCTCTTGAATATAATCACTAGTAACCAAGAAAAACAATTCATACAAGCCTGAGTTGCCAAACGTATATATGCCTTCCAACACGTAGTACCGCTTCAATAGCCCAAACATTCAAAATGAGCAAAAAACATTATGGATACCTTACTCATCATCATTAATAATTTATTTCTCGTAATTGGTATGTTGAATTGGATAACCTAGATATTCGAAAGGGCTTACATCAATGAAAAATTATACAAAAATGAAATTTGCCAGAAACCAAAGCTACAGCAGCAGTGTTTATACACTACCCCAATCCATATGGCCCTGAGCAATGAACAATTCCTAAATATAATACATTACAGGAGTTAATGGAGGAAAGATTTTAAAGTATTTATGCTACGCAAATACAACTTTTAGAGCATTGAAGCATGTCTGGCACTGAAGAACATTTCTTTGTTTACGTGAGTGGCCCATCTTGATGTTTGTTGCTATGGAAGGAATATATAGTGTAGTGATAGCTTTGTTAATAGCGTATTGCAAAAACATTCTGGTCTTGTCAGAACATGCTGGTCTCTTGTACAAATAAAAATAATAAGGATCCCTCATTTTGAAAGTGTGTTTTCAACAGATAAGCTTCTAGAGATTTAGTATAATACCAACTCCTTTGCTGTGGTTTCATAAGGTCGTCTTGCAAATCCTTCAGTGTTCTGAGAATGAGGTTGTAGGCAAATTTGCTAAAATACCTCCCAAGGTGTGCCCAGTCCACTGGATGTGAAAATCTAATTTGTTACTTTATTTCTTTGTTAGATTTCTTCCAGGAGCTCAAGTTGATGTACAGAGCACTCCCCCTTCTATTTTCCCCCAAAGTTTAACCCCATGGAGTTGGTTGAACCTAGGTTTCTCCAGTCTCACTGAAGTAAAATAGTGCCTGGGTCCCCTAAAGTATCCCAAGATCATGGTCACTGAAATGCAGTAAAGGAAAGGAAAAAAAAATCTTCAGTGGTATTTCACTCTGTAAGCATTGGACAGTAAGGAACACAAGAAATAGTCCAGGAAAAGTAGGAAGTTGTATCTTTTAAAACACTACACACACAGAGAGAAACCCTCCTTAGATCCTATACAGTATGTACAAGCTCCACATTGCATAGTTCTACATAATTTTTATGTAAATTATTATTTTATGTAAAATTATGCTATGCTAACTTAAGGATGGAGTGCTTAATGTGACTTCAGTATTGTCAGTTGAGCAGAAAACCTGCCAAATGTAAATCCTTTTATCCCCATACCCAAAATCCTGTTTTTTACACCCTACTTAGCACCAACCCTGCAATGGGCATATGCAGGTAGGTTGTGATTAGTGTGAGTTCAAATAGCGCGAAATTTGATTTAGTGAGATTTATATATTGATACCAGGTTGCATTTAATGTGAGCCAAAATTAAGTTGGTGCGAGGCTAGGGTGTGCACGGTTGACGCTAGGGCATGCGCAGTTGCCATTGGGGTTTTAGACGCTAACCATTTGTGCAAAATGGAGAAAAGGAAGGTTCCGTTTGAGGAAAGCTCAAAAAAGAAGAGGTTCAGTTTGAAGAACTACAACAGAATACAGGAGATAGCGGGTACACTTTGGATATGGGTTTACCTTCTTTTACTGTTATACAGTGTTTCATTAATAAACATAAAAAATATGTTTAAAAATTTTAATTGCCTATTTCCGTTGAGCGGGAACCAATTACCCTATTTTCTGTAGAAATATCACTTCGAGTAGTGCAAATTCAAATAATGCGGCCATTTCGTGGGATTCATTAACCGCACTAATCAAGACCTACCTGTAGAGATTACCCTTGAATCCTCTGAATCAGTCTATACTGAAAGTTGGCATGATTTGTCCCTTAAGTCTCCTCTGTTAAGTAAGTCATTTTCATAAAAATTGCCCTGCCTGTAAAGCACAGGAGCAGCTAGCAAATTCTTAATGGAAGCCTCCCAAACTGTAAAAGCTGCTCATGCATAGAAACTCCTTGCAGCTGCATTCTCAATATGGGATTTTTTTTAAATCCGTAACAGGCAACAGAATCTGTCAAGCAGTATTATGTACAATTGCTAAACATACACCTGTTTCTTGATTTCTCAACAATAGTGAATGGGGAAATGCCAAGCTTTGGATTTTGAGATACCTTCTAAATTGTGCAAGCATTATCTGAATCAAATTGTATGTTAGGGCAGTGTTTCTCAACCCTGGCAACTTTAAGATGGGTGGACTTCAACTCCCAGAATTCCCCAGCCATCCTGGAAGTTGAAGTCCACCCATCTTAAAGTTGCCAGGGTTGAGAAACACTGTGTTAGGGCAGAGCCCTAACAGAATCCAGTACAGTGTGTTTTGAAAGATTTTCTGTATCTTTTCTACCAGATGTTCTGTTTTTCTTTTTTAAATACTCAGCAACTGAATTACAGTATGCAGATAGATGTTATCAAACTTCTTGATGTTGACTAAGGGCAGCATTGTTGTTTGTTAATTGTTAATCCTGATTTTTGACATAGAAGATAAAAAATGTCAGCATGAAGAAACACGAATTTGCTACTGATAAGATCTGAAGTTATAATATGAAACACAGATTCAGTATCTGGGCAGATATATCAAATCTCTTATCAGTGAATAAATGAGAATGAATAAATGAGAGAGTGAATAAATGGCTACTTGCTTCCAGGGTAAAGTTGTTCTATGTATTTATGGAGGACTGGAATACTTGCATCTAAAAGTATACTTTCAGAAAAATATATTCTGAGAGAAAAGTGGTAGTTTCCAAATGCTACACAAGCAGCAGTTTGGATGGAATCAAATTTATTTTGGTATATTATAATTAATAATTTGCATAGTGTAAAAATATATTGCTAATTCAGTTCTATGTTTGGTGAAACTCTCAGACTACTCGAGCCTATAATATCAAGGCATATTCATTTATATTGTCTTGCTTTGGGTGAGGAGATTTATATGTGCTTTACCCTTACAATTAAGGAGGGACTTTTACATGCAAGATTTTATATACTACTTATCAAGATAACTTAATGTTACTTATGCAGATTTAAATTTCTTCATGACTTTATTTTCTAGTGTTAGATGAAGAGTTATAAAATTACACATTGTTAATTAACCAAACCTTTGGTGCCTGATATTTATCTAAACATCTTCTGTTAATTGCAGCCACTACTGTAGAAAGTGCTTTTGATAATAAATGCTGCTGTTCTAAGCACAGTAATGCTCGGACACTATTATATGGGTGGACTACACATGCAATATGGGTACTGAGCAAAGAGTTATAGCTAAATCCATTTTTCAGTTGGGGGCTCTAGGCTGTTTTAGATTGATGTACAAATTACAGTGTTCTATAAAAGTGAACATGTTTCAATACTTATTGCATAACATAAAAATAAGGTGTAAGTATAAATACGTTTACTGACACTTTCAGGTTTGCTTAGGTTGCAGCCTGGAAAGGCTCATCCATAATCCTTGGCTATATATCACTCACGCCCTTGTCATCTCCCACATAGACTATTGCAATGCACTCTACATGGGGCTACCCTTGAAGAATATCCGGAAGCTACAGCTGGTGCAGAATGCAGCCGCGCGGGCAATTTTGGGTGCACCAAGATCAGCACATATAACACCTTTGGTCCGCGAGCTGCATTGGGTGCCGGTTTGCTTCCGGGTCCAATTCAAGGTGTTGGTTATCACCTTTAAAGCCCTACATGGCATGGGACCAGGATACCTGAGAGACCGTCTTAATCCCCGTATCATCGACCCGCCCCACCCGATCATTCAGAGAGGGCCTGCTACGGACCCCATCAAGAGAATTTCATCTAGCGGGGTCCAAGAGGCAGGCCTTCTCTGTAGTGGCACCCGCCCTCTGGAATATCTTGCCCCCAGAGTTGAGACAGGTTTCCTCCCTCCTGACCTTTAGGAAAGATCTGAAAACCTGGTTCTGCCGCCTAGCATGGGAGGGGAAAAGTAATAGCTCCTCCTGGGGGGTGGTTAATACCATAATGTCCTTCCTAGTATTTATGATCAACTCACCAGATTGGATTTTACATTTATTTATATTATGTTAAAAATTTGTAATTTTATATTTATATTTTAACCTTGGTTTTATTGTAAACCGCCCAGAGTTGGGCGGTCATATAAATTAAATAAATAAATAAAAGTTGGGCGGTCATATAAAATAAATAAATAAATAAATAAATAAATAAATAAATATATTATTTAATATTTGTTTTTATCAATAAATTAAAGGGGTGTGGGGTGTTTTTTTTTTGGTTAAAATAGTTTATAGAAAAGTACTTAAATAAGATATATATTAGAGGTGTGTTAGTCCTTCCGACATACAAAATATACCTTCTATCATAATAGGATCCTGAAATTTAAGTGTACCTCTTTTGAGAACAGATTTTTTTTCTTCAGATCAGATTTAATTGATTATAGCTCATTGTTACTTCGTTAGACTTGTCAACTTTAACTGGCACGTCTGACAGTAGATCATTTTCACACACTTGGTGCTTAGATGATGGGCATTTAAACTTGCATTAAACATTCAGTCACTGTTACATGCAAATTCATCTTCATATACTGTATCTCCTTTAAAACATTATGAAGTTCTCAGTGTGATTGAAATGAACAATATATTTTAGTGTTTTTGTACTTTAGCTCTGTTAAAATTTTTATGTTTAATATAGCTCATTGGTAAGTATCTAGTTGCCTTTACTACTAATCCTGATCAGACTGCCTCAAACACTGTAAAGCTCTATTGAATGGTGAATTATTAAACAGAAAACTATATTTAGACTTATGTCGATGATATTTAGACTTGGACTGTCAAAGACAAGAAGTTATATTGTTGCCTAGCTTTTCCCATGCACGAATTTCAGACTTTCTTTTTATAATACACTAACAAGTTTAAATAACAAAGAAGTTGATCTGTATTAAAAAATATGGTTTCTGCTTCTTCCGTGAACAAACTTTTCTGTAAATATTCATATTCTATCACTGATCTGTTCTAAATATTTGTTGCAAAAACTGGTTAAATTCTTCTTGCAGGAGAAAAAATACATACTGTATACCTTGTTCCTATTACTACTGATTATTTTATAGGAATAATAGTATATTTAATAAGTTAAAGAGAACATGCATATAATCTTTCTGTGAAGATCATCCCCCCAGAAGTCAGTTTAACTCAGGGGAATGGGGATGGGATGCATTTCTGTATATATGCAAAAATATTTATAACAAACTAGACAACATGTGACCTGTTGGGTCATTGTTTCAGAGATATTTCCTTACCAGATTCCTTAATGCCTTCAACAGTGGCAGAGCTTCTAATATACTGCCTTCACTGGAAAAGTTGGGCGGTAATATAAATTTAATAATAAATAAAAATTAAAAAGTTCTTAAAAATTCAGGGAGATATTCAGAGATGTATCTGCCTTGAAAATAGCCCATGTCATTCATATTGAACTGTATAGCACAGTCAAACATCAGGAGTTGACCACAGGAAAAATTTTATGACATTTTGTATTATGTCATAAAATATTTTGTGATCATTTTTATGTTATAAAATGTTTTATAAAATTTGCCAAATTTCTATTCCACGAGAGTCATGGGTCCCGGATTTTGAACACATTCTGTAAATTAGCCCATTTGAGGTACCTCGGTTCAAAAATTGTTGCCCTATTATGCACTGTTTCGCCCAGTTAAAGGTTACAAACAGACAGTGTTTTAGTAGTATGTAGATAGATATACAGTATTAAAGCAGAAATATATATGCATTGTCCCCTTAACAATTTGTAGCAATCCAGTGAAATACAACTAAGAACACTTTTAACAGTACATCACTGTGTTTTTAACTGTAATTAAGAAATGGGTATTAGAGATTCATAAAGTAGAGCCAGTTTGGTCTAGTGGTTAAGGCAACGGGCTAGAAACCAGGAGACAGAGAGTTCTAGTCCCACCTTAGGCATGAAAGCTGGCTGGGTGACCTTGGGCCAATCGCTCTCTCTCAGCTCAGATCACCTCACAGGTTGGAGGAGGAGGAAGGAGTATTAGGTATGTTCGCCGCCTTGAGTTATTTATAAAAATAATAAAGGGGGGGATAAAAATAAATAAATAAATAAATAAAAATAATTGTCTACAGACTTTGGATATTTTGAAAAACAGTATTCAATTTTGATTGTAATTGCAAAATACTACATAATGTATGAATGTGCTAGTAACTGTACTGCTTTTAGGTAAGGTAGACTTCAATAGTATGTTAGTATTTTGCTTTAAGTCTGTATAATATTAAGGAATAAAAACTATTTTGACCAGAGATATTGAGAGCTATAATATTCATTCACTGGTCTTTGAAAAAATAGCCAGCCTTGCTGCGTATTGTCCTAAATTTGAGAAAAATTAGGTAATTAAGTTTTAGAAACTAAATAAAAAGTCTTAAATAATTATTCATCTGGGCAAATGTAACATGCTATAATAGTTTGAAAGACAATTTTGTTTACATGTCATCTACCTCCTCCTGTTGTCTTCTGCTTTCTTTTTTAGTATTAATCAGACTGGTGTATGAAAACTGTTACACTAAAATACACTAAAAGGGTGGGCTTTGGAATAATTCCATTAAGTGTGAATCTAAAGTGTTCAGAGATACTGTACAATTTTCCTCCATTGAAAAATCACATTTCATTTTAAAAATAATACTATTGATATTGTAAATGAACACACATCCTTCACTTCAGTTGAAGAGATCAGTCTCTACAGATTTATGCGTATAATTGAATTGTCACATCAAGATTGAAATTTTTGGAAATCTAAAATACCTCTTGCCACCTTTTAATGCAGGAATGGGCAATCTTTTGTTGGTGGGGAGCTACACAATATTTTCTGGGATATGAGAGCTGCAGGAGGCGGGGTAGGGGACAGGATTTGTAGTGCTTTTTTTCCTTTTTAAAAATTATTTTAAATAATGGCATGTTAGTGCTCGCACTGCAGTTTAAGTGCTTGAGTTGTTGGGAAATCAAGCTATTCGTTTTTGGTAGTTATCGCTAGAGAGGGCTTGGAGGACTAAAAAAATTGAGCTTGGAGGCCATATGTCACTCACCTCTGTTTTAATGTTGTCATAATAATCAGGAATCTCATCGCTGGTGTTAGCGATCCAGGTGCAGCATTGGTAGTCTAAGGTCTGCTCACAAAGTCCTGTTACAGCAGCGGTCAGAGATTCGATTTTCATCTCATTCCTGAGAACAGCCTGGCGTATTGCCCTTATTTCTTCATTGAGTAACCCTATCTCTAGTTGACTTTCATTTACAATGGAATCCATAATCACAGAGTAATTATTGAGCCTATTCATCATCTCAATCCCCCATCCTGTGCTTGAGGGGAACCAGGACCAAGTTTTGTCGCCAGTGGAGAATAGCTCCCTTCTCTGACGTATTGCCAAAGGGTAGCGAGGGTGTCCTTCCCCTACTAAATGATGTTTCTTTCCATCTATAACTTGCAATACTGCTGCTTTCTGTTCCTCTTTCTTTTCATAGGGATGCTTCATTTGGGAGCTGTACATATAATCTAACTATTCTCGACTGTCTGCAAGGATTAAAAAAGGTAATATTACAGTGTGCATGTGAAAGAAAATACCTTCTTAGATATTGTTCAGGAGTGTAACACATGACACTAGCAAGCCATGATCAGTCCTAGTTTGCCATTCATCATCCATGTCAAGTGATATCCTTGTTATCTTTAAATAGCTTTGGATGTTTGGGTTTTTTTAGGATTTATTTAACACATTTTTAAAACCTTTGAGGGCATAGTCAGGAACAGAGGCATCATGGATTGGGAGGGCAGGGAATTGAGCCTTCTTTTAGTGCCCGTTTAAGACACCTAGGAACATTTTCCAGTCTATGAAAAACATAGAGAACCAGCAGAGACATTTTTGTCATGACTCCATTCTTTATGTCTATCAACAGTACGCAAGCGTCGTTGTGAAATGATGCTATGGATTCTGTTGAGTTTATATTTTTGTAGTGCCATTTTACCACAACACACCGAGATAGTTACTATCTCTTCTGCAAAAGTTTGCAGGATCCTCAGTTGATTTCTATTTCATCTGGCTTTTATCAGATCACAATACAGAAATTACCTACATAGTGGCACGGTCTTGTGCAGTTCTCTGCAGAACATGCTATCAGATTACATAAGGAATTGTACTTCAAATCTTTGTCCTTAAACATGTTTAATCTTGAACCATTTACAGGTAGTCCTCAATTAACGACCACAATTGGGACTGGAATCTCAGTCATTGAGCGAATTTGTTACTAAGTGAGATGCCCACGTGACTACTTCGCTCAACGACCGCAATCCCAGGACTCCCTGTTGCGGTTGTTAAGTGATCTCCTGGGTCGTTAAGCAGATGGAGCAAAAGAGCTGCCTGCCGAAGGGTTTCCCCTCTGCACAGAGGGGAGGGGAAACCCTTTGGCAGGCTGAAAGAATGAAGCTCAGATCCTGAAGATCTGTTTTGTTCCTCCAGCCCAGGGCTTTCCAAACTCTTGCTGTTGGTGACACACTAACAGCCGGCGCGCAAAAACCCGGAAGTGTCGCCACCGCAGTAGTGATAGGAAACATTTGCCAAATTAGGAATGGAAAGGAGAACTATGCAAATGGTTGAATCTGATAGCTGCATAGCTTATGGAGGCTCAGATGCTAACAGAATTTATAGATTTAGAAAATTAGAACTTTATTGCATCCTCTTGAGAAAGTAAAACATAAATGGGTTTACTTCTAGATGATTGCATAGATTTTAAAAGTATACTGAATGCAGACAATTTCTGAGATACCTCACTTTTAAATCTGTATTTGCAAGAGATAAGTACTTAAAGTCTTTTTGGGCACAGTCTGCAACTATATTTCTATTTGTTCAGGAACAGCCAAAAAGGGAGAATTTTGTCTCAAGATACTGTCCCACTAGAGCAATGAAAATAAATCTTAAGGAAAAAACTATTATTTTTCTTATGTCTGTTTAAGCTGTAGAGAGGAAAGGGGGTTACTGTGCAAAACAGTGATACTCAAATAAAATTCCAGTTTCTTGGGTGTTAAGTTCTAACAGGAGATGTTACACCATTTCAGAAAGTGGGCTGTTTTTCTTGCCATGCCTCCAGATTGATAATTTCAAAGGTTCCTGATGGGCTTTTCCCTGAGAGCAGAGAGGTCTTTTCAGTTACTAGGAAAAGTTCTAGTTGAAGAAAGCAGCACATACATCTGAATTTAATCACTGGAAGAGATAAAATGTAGCACCTCTAGCAATATAATTCTTGTTTCTATTACAGTCAGCTCCTATCCCATCACTTTTAGTTAGCTATTATTTCTGGATCAAACTGGAAATCAAGCTGAGTCAAGATATTTGAGTTTTGCTAAGGAAGTACAGGTCACAAACTGTGTGGCAACAAGTAACAATCTTGTCTTGATTATAACTCTATAAACAGCTTAAAATAGTTTCTAAAGGTGTAAAATAAGTGCTGATTCCATCTAAATTATTTCAGAAGGTTGAGGGTTTTTTGTGGACAGCTACATGAAAATTTGACATGCTTCTTTCCAGGCCTTACAACATGGATTTGTTGATTTCAAGACATTTGATGCAGATGAATATGAACACTACGAGGTTTGTGCATCTTTTAAATTGATGAGTTTGCTAAAGTACAAATAAGAAATTTATTATAAAATGTCCTGTACTTGAGACACTTCAGTACATTTGGTGTAGTAGTGATGATTTCTAAATTGTTGTGTAGGTTTTGAGGTTCTCTATCATAAAAGTACCAAGAAAAAGGAATAAAAGATTAGTAACAGCTCCAACATTTTCTGAAATGTGAACAAAATAATTCATATAATAATTAATGGTATAGAAGTAATTCTTTAAAAATAATTTATTAGTTTGCTAGAAATCTAGGAAAATGTATTGCTTGATTAATTCCCGAAGCTAGAAAACACTTACATTTGTTTGACACTTAGCTTGTGGAATCTGTTCATTACTAGTATGTATTTTTTACTGAGCAAGTATCGTCACATCTATTTGCCTAACACAGTACTTTTTAAGTTCTAAATCTGAAACATTGTTTGAAGAGTATAGTTGAGAATGTGTATGTGCTCAGTCACATTTTTCCAACAGGAAGCATAGGCAGTAGATTAACCAATTACTATATAAAAACATTACACTAAGTAATGCTAACTTGTGAGATAATTTGTTAATTTGTCTGACATTTTCAGGCAGTGTTTAAATCTTCAAAAGAATTGCAGAAATTAATTCAGCTTCTTATCTGTGTAACCTGGCTATTAAAAGTAATAATGTCCAGTGATTTCAACTGACACGGAACTCTTCTTCATAATACATTACTTGATATAAGAGGAGTTGCGCTTGGTCTCGCAACAAGTTTTCATGTGCAGGAAGCTGTATTTAAAACATAAAAATATTAATGCTAATTGGTCTTAATTATGTATTGCCTTAAACATCAGTTTTGCAAACCTTAATTATATGGCAGACTTCTATTGCCTTTGTGAATTCTGAAAATAAAAGTAATTGTTGGTCCTCGAGATGATTCATCAGTAGAATTAAATGGATTTAATTGGGTAATATTTGGGTAATGTATCAGCAAACTTAATTTTTTCACAGGTCATTAGCACTAAAGCGAAGCTACATTTTTATGAACTAGATTTTTTTCAAAACAAGATCCTATCCAAACATTGTAAAGAGCTTTTTTAAAGTCTTTTTTTTTTCCTTTCATTTTCCATAGCGGGTAGAAAATGGTGACTTCAATTGGATTGTCCCTGGAAAATTCTTAGCATTTAGTGGACCACATCCAAAGACCAAGATTGAAAACGGTATTTGTCTTTTTTGGGGGGTGTGGTACAATTTTGCTTTTGTTTCCCATGGTCAGTCATTGACTGTAGTCCAGAGATGCCATGGTTTGTTGTTGTTCAGTCGTTAAGTCGTGTCCGACTCTTCATGACCCCATGGACCATAGCACGCCAGGCCTTCCTGTCCTCCACTGTCTCCCGGAGTTGACTCAAATTCATGTTCATTACATCGGTAATGCTATCTAACCATCTCATCCTCTGCCGTCCCCTTCTCCTTTTGCCTTCAGTCTTTCCCAGCATCAGGGTCTTTTCCAGTGAGTCCTCTCTTTGCATTAGGTGGCCAAAGTATTTGAGCTTCAGCTTAAGTATCTGTCCTTCCAATGAGCAGTCAGGGTTGATTTCCTTTAGGATTGACTGGTTTGACCTCCTTGCAGTCCAAGGGACTCTCAAGAGTCTTCTCCAGCACCACAGTTCGAAAGCATCAATTCCTCAGTGCTCAGCCTTTCTTATGGTCCAACTCTCACAGCCATACATTTGCCATGCCATACATTTGCCATGGTTTACCCAAGTAGTTTCTGTCCACGAGATTTGATTTGACAAATGCAGCTTCTGATACTGGTTCTGAGCAGCAACTCTGGGTAATATTTAAGTCCAGTAAGGAATCCCATGCACAAGAAGGCCCTGGGTGTATGCAAGCTTTTGGACATTATATTGTTTGGGAAACAGAAATTGTTTACCAATACTGAAAAGTTTGATTTTTAGTGTGAAGTCAACTTGATGTTTTCAGCAAGTGACATAGTCCGTCTAACGGGGAGTTTGCTTATGGTTGCAAGCTATATCTTTCTATCTCCAACCTTTGTTGCTTTAAAAACTGCTCCAGAAATGCCCTCACATCTCCAGGGCAGATTTTAAGAGAATGTGTGCAGTTTTGTGGAGAAGGTAGAACAGTGATATCCCATAACACAGTTGAATTTCTCCTCTTAAATCCACATTATCCAAATTCACATTTGTAAAACTTTAGTCATCATTTTTAAGGTCATTAAGTGTAATGAAACCCTAATTTACGATCTGAAGATTTAATTAAAACTAACTTACAAACGTAACTTCCAGGATTAAAAAAATACTAACAAAGACTTTTAGGGAGAAAAGGGGAGGATGATCAAGGAAAAAACACATATTCTCTGAATCCAACTCAACTTTGTAATTTCCCCTCCCAAAAGAAATAAATCAATAGTCAATAAACTTTATTATGCTCATTGACTAATATAAAAAAGGCAAATCCTGAAATAGCAAAAATTGTAATTAAACTAAGTAATTGTAAAATTAATGTACTATGTACTTTACAAATAGTAAAGCAAAACATAGCCACATTCAGAGAAATAAAATAATTAGTTGGACAATCATAACTGTAAATAATTTTTATTAAGAATTTTAATTACTGTAGTGGACTTCTGGTGGGGACATCAGCTCTAAAATGTGTCATCTGGCTGGGGATGTCGTGGAAGAAATTGAAGTGCTTAGTAACGATAGAAATGTTTCTACTGGCTGTGAGATTGAGACTCTTGTTGAAATGCCAGAAGAAGACTGGATTGTTGGGGTGAAGAAATTAAAGGGACAGATAGTATTGCAAACTATAAATGGAATTGTTTTTCTGATGGAATGTTACAGGAAGGAAGAGGTTGTTATCTATGGGAGGTTTTCTGCTAAGAACTTGGAGTTTTTAAGGGGGTCAGTTGGGCTGTCTGAATTTTTTATGAAAAATGCCTTGTGTGTACTGTGGAGATACATAAATGCTTTGGTTTATTTTGAAGTGGGGTAAGGATTTAAGAATGTTTATCTGGATTGTCTTTAAGGCTTGCTTGACTTCATTTCTCTTTAAGGATTTGGATTGAGATTAATAAGGTATAATAATAAATGCTTGTTTTCAGGTTTAATGTGATTAAGATTGTTATAATTGTAGTATTATTAATTATAAGAACAGGCAATTTATATGTTTTTAGTTTGATCTTTATTATAGTGGACAGAAATGTATAGAATAGTGGTAGGAAGGAAATAACTAAATAAATGTTGTTTTTAGAGTGGGAAGCTGATTAGGTGGTTTATATATTTTCTTGTTTTTTTTTAATATAAGGGGAGGGAGCAATTGTATTTAGTGATTTTTATATGTGCTAATGGAAAGATTTATAGAAATAATGTGAGTTTGGTTTGATATAGAGTAAGGGATTGATTAGGGAAATTGCTGTATATTCTTGCTGTTAAAAGTCGGAAGTCACCTCTTTATGTAATTTTTTAAAAAATTTCTTCTTGTGTTTTCACACCTTTTTAGTTTTTTTTCTTTTTGTAGTTTTTTTTTCTTTTTTGTAGTTTTTAACTGCTTTAAATCTAATAAAATTCTTTGGAAAAAAAATAATTTTAATTACTGTAGTAAAAACTAATACAAACTAAACTTCAGGAAAGAGAAGAGAATGGAAAAAAGAATTAAAAAGTGCAAGAAAAAAGAAAAAGAAAAAAGAAAAAGAATATAATAAAGAAAAAAGAAAAGAAATATATAAAGAAGTGACTTCCAACCTTCATCACAAGAAGTATAAACAAATGTAATAACTCTTCACGCCCTATAAGGTTACAAACAGATAACTCTTCATCCCATATCCCATCCCTTACCTATAAGCAAATCCATAAAATATTAACTTTTCAATCCTGGTGTCAGCAAAAGATCCATAAAGTGTTGCCAGAACTTTGCAAAAAAAAAAGTCTTATTTTAACCTTGATCAAATAAACCAACTTTATATTCCTTCCTTTTACTTCTAATGGTCTTAATCTTTAATTCAATCAAATATTGTTGTAGGATTTGATTTCTCTTCAATTTTTCTTTATCCCATCACACAGATTTCTTCAGGGCTTTAACAATCCTCTTTTGTAGATCCAATAAGAAAACATTTTCCAGGTCATTCTCTTAGTTTATCATTTGCATTTCCCTTTTAATTTTTAAAACTTCGGCCAGTTTCTTTTGTATATCCAGTAAAGTGTCCTTTTCCAAATCATTTTCTTGGCCTGCCATTTGTAATTCCACTTTTGGTACTTTCTCTGTCTTAGATAAAATTTGATCCACATCTGTCATTCCTTCATTAATATCTTTTAGACATAGTCTATCCATAGAAGCAGACATCATTACTGACAGTGTTGATATTGTAGTTACTGATTTCTGGCTGCATTCTTCAAAGATCTCCTTTAATATTTCTGTTGTTATAATGTTTTGTGTCATTTTGTAAGTCCCAGTATTAAGTGACATCAAGAACAGGCTTGTATTTTTTTTTCTGCTTAGAATCTTTAGTCCCCTTTGTGTCCAGTTTCTAAAATCATCACTGATCTTTGTTATGAATTACAATAGCCAGGATAGCCAAAATAAGTCTGTTTCCCATGAGAAGCTGTTTATTTTTTATACTTAATTCCAAAATCTTATAGTAAGTGTCAATATTCCAAATTTATCTGGACCCTTAATCCGTTTATAACTTTCTTAGATCAAAATCTCATTTAGCTTTTTGCTGTTTATTTCAAATTCTTTAAGTTCTTGAGCTTATAATAATTATTTTTTGTTCAGAGTTGAAGATAAATTCACCCGATGAAGACTTTCCAAACTTGTCATTCCAAAGGTCTCTAATAGTTTTAAGATGGTTAATAGGCAATTTCTGAAAGTGATTAGAAAGTGAGATTTGTGACTTCCAGGGAAGAAATGGTGAACTGAAGACGGCTCCGCTAAAAGTGGAGCCAGTGACCACGGTGGAATGAAGAGCCAGCAAGTAGGCTGGCTCTTCGTAATTCCTCTCTGGACAAGGAAAGGACTTGAAATCGCCCACAAATGCTCCAGACAGTTGCTCCTCGTGAGGAGACACAGGACAACAGTCTCCGCCGGGTTTAGAGCTCTGGGAGACGAGGGAATAGCCACCTTGCTCATACCACAGCTGGTGCCTTCAAAAGGACACTGGGTTCACATACTTCCTTTTCTAATCACTCAGAAATTGCTTGTCCTGAATTTGGGAAACATTGTTTGGCTTAAATTCTTGCCCACTTGAAAAGAGGGAAGCAACAACCCAGGAATACATCTTTAGTTAGGGTAGCCAGCTTTGACTGGCTTCCCAGATCTGTGGGATGCTGTTTAAGGGCTGTTGCTACGCACTCATTCCTTTCATTAGAATTGTATCGGGTGAGAAGCCATAGCATTTCAATTTCTCATACGATGTCCTACTCCAGGATAAAACAACATTATCAATTAAAATCAAGGGAGTCAAGTCCGAAGGTGGGGGTGGGGGAAATAGCTTTAGCCAATATGAGAGAATGCATGACCAAATACAGTATGAGTCTCAATTTTGGTGATGTCAGTCTCACAAAACCACATTAGAAACACATTGTGGGACGGACGGACGGACGGACTGACTGACTGACTGACTGACTGACTGACTGACTGACTGACTGACTTACTGACTTACTTACTTACTTACTTACTTACTTACTTACTTACTTACTTACTTACTTACTTACTTACGAGCTTTAGTGGCCTGGGCAGCTTACAATAAAACTTGAAATATGTTCCTTAAGAATTTAGATTGCATCCTCTCCAGGGGGTGACAGAGCTATATGGCCCCAATTGGGCTTTGTACAGAAGTTGTGCCTGGTCAAAAATACTTTTAGTGCAGCAGGTATGAATAGTGCACTTCTAGAATAATAAATGATTGCAAGGCTGTTGCTGATTTTTGAATCTGTAGAACAACATACTCCATATGCAACCTGCATTTACCAATTGCGTGAAACACTACCCCTAAATATTGATACCCCCAAAGTATCAGTTTCATCTCAGCCTAATAAAATATGGTCCATTATTTAAGACTAGAGAATATAATACTATTAAACTTTGTCTTCCTAGCTTTTCAGGTACTTCAAAATTCAGTGAATATTACCTTAACTATGTATCCATTTTTAAAACAGTTTCACTTTGGTACTATTTTTAGAAGCTGTATAAAAAGAAGTGATGGAGATAAACACATAAAGTATGTGCATGTAAAGTTTCAGTGTGTTGGATATAGTTAGTTGAAGGAAGAAACAGCAAATCAGTCAAAATAACTATGCCAAGTCTCTCCCAAACATTTACAGTTTCACGTAGTACTTTCCAAATATTCAGACTTCTTAAAAACAGTATTTCTGTTTTTCATGGCGATGAGGGTTGCACAAAAAATCTGCTTCTGATCTGTAACTAACAAGAGGAAGAAATGACTTTTCACAATATTATCTGGAACCCTTTAATGTTCTGTGATGCTTGCTATAGCCCAGATCTTTTGGCTATAACACTAAAACATTCAACTTTGCACCTTTGAATAGACTTGCCTAATAACATTTGTATTATTTTAAAATAGTTTATGTTCATCGTACAATGTTCTTAATGGTGCAGTAATACCGTCTACTTGGAGATGGCATCTGGACATCCAGGTATTCTCACTCTGCTTGTTCTAGGCTATCCACTTCATGCACCCGAAGCCTATTTCCCATACTTTAGGAAGTACAACATAACAACCGTCGTAAGACTCAACAAAAAGATTTATGAAGCAAAGCGCTTCACAGATGGTGGGTTTGAGCATTATGACCTATTCTTCATTGATGGAAGCACACCAAGTGACAGTATACTGCAACAGTTCTTGAACATCTGTGAGGAAGCAGAAGGCGCTATAGCTGTACATTGTAAAGGTAAATTGCAATAATCTGTTTTGTGTGATGACCTAAAAATAAATAAATAACCAGAATTAGAATTCCTATCCTTAGATTTTTAAAAATATTATTAATATATGCTGACTTGTATTAATTACTCCAAATTATACATTTTTCAACACTTGTTTGTATTGATTTTTGCTACCTATGCAGAACCACTTTTATTCCACTGAGTGATGCTGTTGCCTCTTTTTTGTAAAGATTTCTCTTTAGTATTCTTTAGAACATTCAGTTCTTATGCTTGTGTAAGAGTAGTAATGAACTTTCATGACTTGTACTTGGTGTGCCATAACATCTTTAATCTTCTATTCCATATTATTTAAATAAAATTATTTTATTTGGAAAACCTGAAAATAAACAGGTAGCAGTGCCACTTCTTTTTTTTCACTAGCCCACCTTTCTTATTTAATTAATTGAAAGCAGAGAGTTTTATCCATTTTCAGTTTTTACTCTGCTTTTCGGAAGACCTGAAAGACCAGGATAGGGACAGATCGTCATGGAGAAAATCTATCTATGTGGTCGCTAAGAGTCAATAAAGACTGGATGGCACATAGCCGGTCTAGAAAACAACCTCCTTTGTAGTCTCCCTGACCTGTCTCTGGTCAATTTAATATTTATGTTCCTCTAGAACTAGAGGAGATAATCTGATAACCAAACTGTTTCTGGTTCAACTGTTGAGGGCTGACAAGGATTAAGAAAGGGCATTTCACAGGAGGCTGTTTCTCAATACTGAGCTAATGTAAAATTATGGGAGGGTTTATAGCATTAGACAATTCTTATAATGCTGTTAGCTGAAGATTACCCTGGCTTCACGGAAGCTTGTTCCTATGCAACACTGATCGTCAGGTCTCCATTAAAAAAATTGTATTTAACTCGAATTTTGCTACAGTAGGCTCTGTTCTTAACTATGGGTCGTCCTGAGGTATCCTTAACCCGGGGACTACCTGTGCAGATCTAGCTCTGATAATTTGAGAAATAATCAAAGTACCTTTGCAAATCAACATCTTGGAGGATCAAGGCAAAGCCTGGAATGCTTGAAATGTAGCTACTTCACTTTGGAAGTATCTTCTGTGCATGGATACACCTCAGAAGATCATGATAAAAGGCCTTGAAGCAATTTGGTGAAACCAGCAGGAGATGGCTGCCTCAGCTTGTATAGCACTAGAAACAAAGCAATATACATTTGTTCAGTAGAACAAGGAGTTGGATGTTCTAGATTATCCAGGTCAGGAATAGAAAAGGCCCTAGAGGTTAAGATAAACATTAACCAAGCTGTATAGAATCTAGCAGATTATTTTTCCTTTAACAGACCTACGTATGACATTTAACATCGTCGGTTATGTCATTTTGTAAAACCTGAGATTTTTGTAATACATTTGGCATTATTCAGTGCCAAATGTTCAGCTGTGTGGATCTCTATGAAAAATCAGTGTTTATGTTGTTTTTCATTAATGTAGCTGGGCTAGGAAGAACAGGAACACTGATTGCTTGTTATATAATGAAACACTATAAATTCACACATTCTGAAGCCATTGCCTGGATACGAATGTGTCGGCCAGGTTCTATTATTGGACCCCAGCAACACTTCCTTGAAGAGTAAGTATGAGAACTACGTTAATCATATGATGCTCCAAAGTATGTTCTTTTCCCCACCTGTACTGCTTAGCAAATATTTGTGTAAGACCACAAGACATGGTGGCTTTTTTGGAATTTCCATTACTGAATTGTTGTATAGTTTTTGTGGTACAGTTCAATCAGTTCTAGAGAAAGTTTATACAATGTAACACTGCCATTCTAATATTTTGTGTTACTCAATGTATTGTGTTACTCATATCTCAATATGCCTTTTTTAAATTGCTTCCAGGAGTGGGTTAAGAATCTGAAAAATGTTTAACCCTTCTCTTTGTTTTCTTGCCTGAGCATATCTTAACAAGTTACTTCCCCGTGTCAACATTTTGTACTTTTTTGTAAACTGTATCTTTTGAGGATTAAAGTATCAGAATCTAACTAAAGTTCAATTTTAAATGTGCAACTTCTGTTTGAAGGTTGAAAACTCACCTAATTTTTCTCATCTGTCTTTGGAGAGGTAGAAAGGAGGGGGAAAATGTATCCATTGCATTTGCTAAAACTTGCTAAGGATGTAGAAAAGCTGATAATTAGCACGGTTGCCTATCTATGGTGCTGGTTGGAATGGATCAGATCAAGCCATCTGGTTTGCACTATGAGATTTATGGCAGTGGCAGTGAAGCATCTGGTAGTTAGGTCATAGTGATAAAAATTGCTTTAGCAGGTCAGCAGAATACAGGATCCTCACCACAGTGTAACTCACATGCACGTACATGCTGTAATACATCACACAAGGGTGAAGTGAGCACAAGGCTTTCTGATTTCATACCAGTGCTGTAACCCTGTATTGTCCCAAGTATTCTGTGTAGTGTCCTGAAAACACATTCACTGCAGTGCCTCTGAACTGAGTCATATAAAACGAACTATGGAGTGTGTGGAATGCCTCCAAACTCTTCTAGTGTTATTGCCTATAATTCCTTACTTAACAAGGTAGTGAAGGCTGCCTTTCCCACCCCAACTCCAAAATAATAAATTACTGAAGCAATCCATCCTTCTTGTTTTCTTCATACATGGACTTGAAGTCGTTTGCAGGTTGGGAACAATGTAGACGAGAGCTTTCCAAACTTTTCATGTTGGTGACACACTTTTTAGACATGCATCATTTTGCAACACACTCTTACAGCAGGGCACAGGGCAGGCACTAGGACCTGCGTGGAATCTCAGCAGGTTTGGAGGCAGCAAGGCACAAGGCAGGCACTAGGACCTGCGCAGAATCCTGGCAGGGCAGGTTTGGAGGCAGCAAGGCACAAGGCAGGCACCAGGACCTGTGTGGAATCTCAGCAGGTTTGGAGGCAGCAAGGCACAAGGCAGGCACCAGGACCTGTGTGGAATCACAGCAGGTTTGGAGGCAGCAAAGCACAAGGCAGGCACTAGGACCTGCGCAGAATCCTGGCAGGGCAGGTTTGGAGGCAGCAAGGCACAAGGCAGGCACCAGGACCTGTGTGGAATCACAGCAGGTTTGGAGGCAGCAAGGCACAAGGCAGGCACCAGGACCTGCGTGGAATCCTGGTAGGGCTCGGAGGCAGCAGCAGCCGCAACACACCCAGACACTGCAGCCGACACGCTAATGTGTCACGACACACAGTTTGGAAAGCTCTGGTGTAGACATTCATAGCATTGTGACAAATGCAGAGCATTATTCCAGCAGTTTATGCCCTCTGTGGCAACAAGGGACCAGAGATGGGTTCTTGCTAGACAACGCCAGGCCATGTCCAAAAGATTGTGCCAAGGGGCCTCTTGGTGGCCTGTGATTTCCTGGGGAGTTCCACCCTGTCCTCTGTGCTGGGTTATATCAATACCTTCTCCCTCCAGAGAACCATTGGCAAACTGGCTTCTGAGTCAAACAGAGGGTAGAATAGTGAGTTCAGTATCACAGTAGGAAGGCAACTTTCAGTAAAGAGCAGGCAGGATAAATTGTATCAGAATAAATTGTAAACATGAATAATTTTGGGCCATTGTTGATTTTAGATTTATGGGTTTATTTCTTTTATGCAAGTGTTGCAGATTGAACATCCAAAACACTTTTTCTGCCATAGGTTAGATTTTTGTATTGAAGTTTCTGTATTCCTTGCTATGCTGTTCCAATCTGTATATGTCTTTAATTCTCTAATTTTTCAAAATTCAGTACCTGGATACCTAGTTCTGTTCTTGGTGATAGTTATCATTGGGGCCTCTGAAGAATAATTAAGGAAGAAGAGTAGGATTTTTAAAAAAATGGGCTAAGGCATATGATAATTTGCAGTTAAAAGAGCGATACTGCTGCTCAATTAGATGGTGTTGCTTGGGATCAACAGCTAAGTAGTTCTTTGAAGTCAGCCTAACAATAATCTCTCCAAGCTAACTTTGAAAGAGATGTCCCCATCCAACAATGCACAAATAAAAACATTCTAAGCAAGCATAAACCTCACTGATTCTTGCAAGGGACTTTTTCCCCTCATTTGTGCATATATGATACTCATTCAGCAAATTATTTCAAGGGTTAACGGCTTGCCCATCAGAACATTTAATTATGCTGCATATTAGTTTCCTAACTCTAAGCAGGGATACTGTTTTCAGCTTTCTAATCCTACTCTATTCCCTAATCATTAACCTCCCAATAGGAATTTTTGTCTGAATTTAAATATATGGGTGACACTGTTTATTTTTGCCTATTGCCACAGCTGTCATATTTCATTATCCTCTTGATGGAAAATTGATGGGAAAGATTGTTTATGAATGAGAGCAGCAAAATTTAGGACATACTAATACGAAAAGAAAGAAAGAAAATAAGGAAAAGGAGCGCTCTTTTACTGATGTGTTTATTTCTATAAGGATAGGCTGTTGTTAATAGGAGAAAATATAATTGCTGCTTTGACTACTGGTTTTACAAGCAGTAGGAATTTTTAAAACAACCAGAATCCCTTTCATTTGTCAGTTTCAGATGTCTGCAGACATTTTCTTATCTGCAGCATCCCTAAATGCTGCCCAGAGAACACCCAAAATAAATATTTTAAGACTTATAAGGGCCAAAATCTCACAAGATCGTCAAATAATTGTGTGATATTTGACAGATTCAAAGATTTGAA
The DNA here is from genome assembly GCA_023362775.1 of Charina bottae. Lineage (NCBI taxonomy): Eukaryota > Metazoa > Chordata > Lepidosauria > Squamata > Charinaidae > Charina > Charina bottae. Next base: position 26,092,320 of record JALMGJ010000003.1, read on the forward strand.
AAGTACATGTTTTTTAAAAAAGCCGTACCTCACTTTCTGTAGTACAGTACCACTGGTACTAATTTTATTTTTGGAACTATTGAACAGAAAACAGGCGATGATGTGGATCCAAGGAGACATATTCCGAACTAAACAGAAATCAAGAGAAGTAGATGAGGATAGCGTGACCAAAGTTTTGTCTGGCTTGGATGACATTTCCATCAGTGGGACTTCAAGTCGGATTGAAAATTTGGATAAATATATAGAGGTAAAGTTTCACTGGAATAATCTCCAACCAAACTTGAAGAATATGTAAATAATTTCCGAAGTAAAATATTTGGAGTTTATCATAGCACTGTAATATATTCAAAATATTTGACATACATGCTTGTGTTGTAACCCTTACAGTAAAAGAGGTCGGTATGATTATTGAAATACTGCAGATTGCTGGGCTGGGCCAAGGAGGAATAACTTGCTTAAAGCCACCTGAAGGCACAGAGCTTAGCCCAGATTCCTGGATGAATTCTTCTGTGCTATGTTAAATAGCATAAAGGACAAGATGGAATTCAATGGAATCCCACACAAATGCGATGGGTCTAGTAGCTCTTTTCCCCAACTACTGTCTAAAATAGGTCTTTTAGTGATTATGTTTCCTAAGAAAATTTAGTGTCATCACATCACATCAATCATGACTTACTTTCCTCCTTTTTAACTTGATTCCTAGTTCTGATCTAATATAACTTTGATTTAATTTAAGCCAAAATTTTCACACCAAGGAACAAGATGAGGAAGTAGCATGTATAAATGTTCTCTCATGACAATGTTAAAAGTTTGCCTACTATTTTAAAGAGGCGAGTAAACAATCAGTGTGATTATTTATTAAATTTATTTTATATTTATACCTCACCATTTTGCTGCAAGCTTAAGATGGCATACAAATGGTGGGGTAGCTTGGGCTAAGAGACGGTGATTGGCACATGGTCACCCAGAGCTCTGTGATCAGTTGTGGACGTGCAGTTGGTTTTCCCCACTTGTAGTCAGCACCTTAACTACACAGTACTGGCCAACTTCTCACCAGTAATCCTGTTAGATGAAAGAAAGCATTTATGTGCTCATACTACGTTGTGCTTTTTGGCCACCTTCATCCATACGGAAATTTGGGACAAGTTAAACTCCTTGTTGCTTAAATGTGCAGTACTTTTATTATTAGAGTATTTCTTTTCCAACAATTCCCCTTCAGTATGTTGTGTAGAACACACACTAAGCTTGCTTTTGTTGTATTCCTCCTTTTTTGCATAAAATATTTTCATAGTGATAAATGCTACCAGTAAGTTGTCAGGAGTCAAAATAATGTGAGAGAAAAGAAAAACCTATAGTGACTCCCAAGTCAGATTTGTTCTCTAAAGGTTTTTTAAAAGTAGCTTGGACTCCTCTTAATTTTCTTTTATTTCTATTTTCCAGAGTGATTTGGAAGATGATTCAGAAGTAGATGTAAAGAATGGCATGACCCAGGGAGATCAACTTCGTGCCTTAAAACTTCGGAGGCAGCCACGTTCAGCTACAACAGGCGCTCTTAGGTAATCTATCAGACTTGGATGATTTAGATGAGGCCCTCTGGTGGGAGGAGATGGGCGGTGACAAATCAAATCAAATCAATCAACCAATCAATATTCTACTGATATTTTCAAAACTTTTAATTTTTTTTAATTTAACACTAAAATTTATATACTTTTCTGGGCTATCTAATGATCTAGGGTATGGTTACAGCATCCTTCCACAGTACCTTTATAAGTTCGAACAGCTGCTAAAGCATACTAGGAATGGCTACTGCTAACTATAATGGCAAAAAGGGATGTATTTGTCCATAAGATTGTCAGGGAGATAAGCCTCTATTGGCAATTGATCATGTAAATCCTTATGAAATTTATGAGAATGTTGCAGTCCATCAGACTATGGACTGCTCCTCCTTTCATCCTTCTATTCCATGAAGGTCACCCAAAAATTCAGGCTGCATTTTTAGTAGAGTTCAGAATAGGTTTGGTTGCTTAATACTCATCCTGTTGTCAGAGTTCCTGAAAGAGCAAGATGAATTGAAAAGGGAAAGGATGCTAGAAAAGCTTTGTAAAATTCTGACTCTGAGGCAGCTGAAAGAATGCATTTGCTTCCAGATTATTGGTGCACCTATTCTGTTCCAGTAATTATGGTTCCTTCCTTCCCAGCCAAGTTTTTTACATTGGTTGATTGTTCTAGGTGCAATTGTTTATAGTTTTTATTCTTTTCAACCCAATGGAACTTTGGAAAGAAATTATGCAAAGGGTATTGGGACTCTCTCTGTCTGTCCATCAGCATAACTGTAAACTGCCCAGAGTCCCCTTTGGGGGAGGTGGGGTGGTGATATAAATCGAATTATAAAATAAAAATAAATAAATAAATAACTCGATGAAAAATGAAATAAGACCAAATTTACTATGGGGGAAAGGAAAAGGTTGACTAAAGAAAAATGGAGTTCAAAAATGGGCCAGATCTAACTAGGGGCTGCAGAAGAAAAAAAGCATAATCCTTCATGCGTTCCTAAGAGGAAGGCAGTTGGGCAGTGACTTGCAGATGCAACACAGGACTTTGGTATGCAGAAGAAAATGCAGAGCCTCCTATAACTACTGATGCTGAGGGGGCTGGAGAGAATTCCAGCTGCCATGCTGTGCATGCTTTCCCTACCTTGTTTTTCCTCCAGTTGGTAACTGATATAGAGATGGAAAGTAAAAGTAAAAATTGAAATGGTCATGATAGTCATCTGGCAGCACATTTCCCGTGTTCAGCCAAACATCTTAGCCATGGTCATCTATCTGCCCCTCGTTTTGTTTAGCCGAAGGTGTCAGTGATTGAACGTGTCCATGAAAACCTTGTGTTGCTTTACCATTGACCCGTGACCCCTACCACATGCCCTAGAAGTGGGCAGTGTGTTGAACCCCCAACTCTCTACTGAGAGTATGGGAGTTGGGAATTGTAATTTAATGATATTTGAAGAATTGCATGTATGACCTTCCTCATTTTAAGATCATTGAACAGAATCCTATTTTGAGTACCATGCTATATAAAGGACAGTGTGCAAGCACAAGACTGAGGATTCTTTGTTGGTGGCACATGTCCTGCTGATTCCTTCTTACAGGGAGATGGATTCAGCCAATTTCCAGTTTTCACGAGCAATGGTAGAAATAATTTCCTTTTCAGGAAGGCATCTGCTAGATTCAGAGGAGGATCTGGGCGACAGTCCAGTATTTATTTGTTTGCTTGACTGTTTTTCTGAATTTGTGGTGTGTGTGTTTAATTTAGTACATTAGATTGTTGGGAAAGTAAATGTTAGCTGTATAAATTCAATAATAAATATATAAGATCCTTATTAGTTCAATACTTGTTATGTAAAATTGTATTGACTTTTTAGGTTAGAAGATATGAAAATGCACGTCAGATCCATGTCCCAGCCTTTCAGGTATTTGTTTTCATTGTTTAGAAAGAAGCAGTTTCATTTATGGGAGCCATCTGGATTTTTTTTCTCTTGCAGTACTAATTTTTGCTGTGCTTAAATGTCTATTTTTAAAAGCTGTTCCCAGTGTTAAATTTGTAGACCAAAGAGTTTGGAATTCAGTCTTACTAATAAGGTCGTAAAATGGAAAATATTTATATCTACGATCACATGGAACCTTGCTTGTGGATAAACTGGGTCCATACAAGTTTAACATGCAAGGACACATGTCTACTATCTGTTACTCTTAACTTCACCCAGCTTCTCTGTAACTTTGAGAATTCGGTGGGTAGAAATTTTAGTTTGGAAAGCTGCATTACAGGCAGCTTCATGGCTTGATATGTAATTCTTCATAGATATAACTATACTAATGTTTTAAACAATTGATACATTTATTGGACTATCTCATTGAAACCTGATTCATATATTGCACTATAGTGGTACTGATACATTTCCATGGGGCAAGCTACCTTTTGAAGTTGTATGGGACTTTGGATTCAGTTCCACAAAAGTGCTTCAGAGGAAGCAGACATGTATTATCTGTCATCTGTCTGCCGCCCCTTAGAGCAGCTCCCTTTTCCTGAGATTGTGCAGCAGCTATGGAGGGCACCTACCCAGTCCCAGGGAAAAAAATGCAGACTGATTATACATTTGTGCCCCTGTGTGTTTTGAAGCAGCATTTTGGAATCAAATCCAGAGCCCTGCATAAGAGTACCTAGTGATCTGTTTGCCGCATGGCTTCTTTGCAAAGGGCCTGAAAATATGGTGCTGAGTTTCCATGCTGCCTGCCTTTTGGGTCCCATTAGCTATTCCAATATATGTAAACCACATATTTCAATGAATTACTAAGAGTAACACACATTGAAACAATAAATGCAATATTACAAAAATTGACATTTGGCAGAATCTTGGAACTATTGGCAGCAAATTAAAGACTTAAAAATTGAGAGGGAGTCAGCCTCAAATGCCTTGCCAAGAAACAACTGCTTTTAGCTGACACAGAAGGCCAGGTAAATGGGATGCAGTTTAAAGGTATAAATCAGCTTTCTGAATTGTGTCAAGAAGCCAGTGAAATTATGGAACTGGAGTTACATGTTCAGAACAATCCTGGTTAATCCAATAGCAGGTTAATTCTTTGAAATGCTTCTGAAATTTCAAGTCAAAGGTAGTTTCACGCAAACTGCATTATGGAGTCCTTGGTGCTCTCTGAGCTTGGTTGTTTGCAGCTTGCAAACAACCTTGGTTGCAAACAACCAAGCTCAGAGCACCAAGGACTCCACAGTTCAACCCTGAGCTGCAGATATTCTCCTCCATTGAAACTGCATCATGGTAGTCTAAACTGGATGCTACGAATTTCTGAATCATAATTCAGGCCATCCTTTTTAGGAAGAGATGCAGTTGGCTAACTAGAAATATAAAATGTATTTCTAGCCACTGTCTCTACCTGTGTTACTAAATTCTGTTACTACAGAATTTAAAAAATGTATCCAAACTGTGGATCTAAGTCTTAAAATACCTCAGGTTCTACACACAGTCTATACCTCAGTCCACTACTCTTCCATTTTGAGAATCATATGTTTCAGTTTGTTCATCCTAATTCCACTGGCATTTACACTATGTTAAGGTTTCCATTACTTTTCAAAGGTTTCACTACAAGATGGAGGAGAGAGAGAGAGAGGTTTATCATCAGCATACTAATGGCACTTTATCCCACCTCTGTAAATGATTTTATGCAGAACCTGAATAGCAGAGGTGACTAGCAGGAACCCAGAGTGATTGTACATGCCAAAGGCAAAAATTTAGGATAGCAGTGCCTCAGTGGGTAAGACCAGCAAACAGGTCAACCCAGAAATTCAGAGATGGGTCATTCTGGCATTAAATTTCAAACATGATTGTAATCAAAGTAGTTGTCACTTTTGAAAGGGATATTCAGTAATGTATCTGTTAACAACATTATGGTTTGGGAGGTTTTGTTGTTTTTGTTGTTTTTTGACCATGTGAAATTAAAGGAAAATTTAGAAAATAATTAGGAAAAATCAAAACATTAGAATTAACATGTGCAGTCGATACTGAAAAATAATAACATCTGCAAGAGGCTGAGTTTATTCCTTGAGCATCTGTTTCAACTATGTGGGTGTCCACAATTTTAAGTGAATGGATAATGTTGCAAGCAGAAAAGGAGGGGAGAGTATACTTGTGCAACGAACTTCTGTGCTTGAAATCTCCACCCAAAGGTTCATACGTAGCTTTCCTCAGATATGAAAGAGCTTTCCAGTCATATTCTTCCTTGACTTTCAATCAAGTCAAAATTTTATTTATGGTCCAAGACCAAACATGATCCCTGAAAAGTACCCAAACGATGGAGGATCCTTTGGAGCAGCATTCTCTATCACACAAAAGGCTGTTTTCATAGAATAAAATGTTTTCCTGCTCCTCTGTAAGGTTTTATTGTGTCCAGACATCTTTGGATCCCGGTTGTAGAAGATACAGTTGATCACACACAAACCCGGAGGAAGTTTTAATTTTTATTTATGTAAAGATTTATATTTGGTGATGCTTATATAGAAAAAACAATAATGAATTGAAATGAAGGATAGAAAAGTAAATATTGTACCAACCATGTGAACATACTTTTACTTCATATTGATGTACTTTTAGATTGAATACCGCAGCGCTCTCTCAAGGGTCTGGATCGCCTTTGAAGTCCCCCAAAGTTATGGTTTCTGTGTCACCTGCAGCAAAGAGAATAAATAGACATTCTCCATCCTCAGGTCCAAATTTAAAAAGGTACCTTTTACTCTGCTATGTCCTTATCTTTTGGGAAGAGGGGGTATAGGAGTAAATACTATATTTTCCATTTGCAACTGGGGTTTCTTGCTTAAGAAATCTAAGGTATTCTGAACTTGTTCTGTGTTTGATGTGACTTTAAATATCTGCTTCTGATACCTTAGTTTGATTATGGGAATAAGTGGCTGTGAGTACTAATGAAATTACATTCATGTCATCCCATAGATCTCATATTGAAAGATCCATTTGCATGTCTTTCAAAATAGTTTTTCCCATACTGGCCTATTCCAGCTTATACAAACCAAAAAGAAATCCCTTTTAAACAGCAAATGAGCCTGTTAGAAGTCACCAACAAGAAAAATGTTGTATAAAGTTCCAACATCATTGGATTACATCTGTGTATTTCCTCAGAGCATTGCAACTATTTTGCATCATTCTTTATCTTAAAATGTTCCCAATGGTTTCTCCATAATTTACAGAAAGAATTAAGCTGTGTATTACCATCATTTAATATTGAGAAAGTGATTTTTCTCTTATCCAAGTGCCTTTTAAAGTGTGTCTTGCATTAATCATCACATCTGCGTACATTTTGTGTGTGTTTTTACCCCACATGTGTTTTCCATTCAGCTTTTCCGTAAACTCCAGGTTAGCCAGTTCTCTAGGGAACCTGCATGCTGCTTCAGATGATGCTGAGAGCAAACTGACATTATCATCCTCTAGGACAGGTTATTCTGTAAGCCAACTCTCCAGTCATTTGAATGGCAGTGCACAGTTGCCTGCTGGAAATTATCATGAGCTGAACAACAACCTGTACAACAGGAGAGGCAATAGCACTACCAACCTCAACAACTATGTCAATTCTCCCAACGTCCTGGCAGAGGAGTACAACACCTTCAGATCTTTTACGGGGCTCGCTGCTTCTTCAGCAAGATACCTGAGTCGATCAATTCCTGTAAGTTCACAGTTCAGCAGCCCTCTCAGGGACCTTATAGCATTTCCCTTCAACCAAAGCTTTCTCAAAAGTTTCTAACAATTCTAGACCTTCTTTTCTGGCCTTTTCCTCATCTATGATCTCTTCCTCTTAACGCAACTAGTCTTATTATCTCAACAAAAAACAGTCAAGTACTTTTTGGTGTGGTTTCTTTGACACTTCGGAAAAAGATAATTGTTTCATTCTCTAATTTTCGCAATGTCTTCCATGAGTTCACCTTTCTTTTTATATAAAAAGAAAGCATTTTTAAAATATTTTTTATAAAATGCTGAACGTGTCAAATATTCGTGTTAGTACAGGTTCTTTACAATTTATTAGATACATACAAAGAGCATAGAGAGACTCAATAGGATTTTGAATTGTCTAGGTTAGAAGTGTTAATTGATTACCGTATTTTCCGGCGTATAAGACGACTGGGCGTATAAGACGACCCCCAACTTTTCCATTTAAAATATAGAGTTTGGGATATACGCCGGAAAATACGGTACTCACCGTTTAAGACCTCTCCTGGCCAAGTGCAGCCGCTCTTCCTCCCCAGGGAAGAGCAGGAGGACGAGCGTGGGAGAAACGCGGGGAGGGGGGAGCGAGCTCCGTTCCCTCGGAGCAGCCTTGGGAAGGGAGGGGGAAAAACGCAGTGGCTCCACGATGGGCTCCAAAGTCGCCCACAACGCTCAACGGGCGCCGAGGGAACGGAGCTTGCTCCCCCCTCCCCGCGTTTCTCCCGCGCTCGGCGAACGGCTGCACTTGGCCAGGAGAGGTCTTAAACGGCGAGTACCGTATTTTCCGGCGTATAAGACGACACCCGGCGTATAAGACGACCCCCGACTTTTGAGAAGATTTTCCTGGGTTAAAAAGTCGTCTTATACGCCGGAAAATACGGTACATTTATACATCCAGTCCTTAGTTAACGACCACTTGTTCAGTGACTGTTCGAAGTTGTGACAGCACTGAACGAGTGGTACTTACAACCAGTCCTTGAAATTCTGGCTGTCGCAGCATCCCCATGGTCACGTGATCGCAATCCAAGCGCTTGGCAAGCGGCTCTCATGATGGTTGCAGTGTCGCGCAGTCACATGATTGCCATTTGCAACCTTCCCTGCTGGCTTCCCACAAGCAATGGGGAAGCCAGTAGGGAAGGCTGCAAGTTCCCTACTGGCAGTAGGGAAGGCTGCAAGTGCATCTCCCGACTGAGGGGAGATGGGCGGTCATATAAATTGAATGAATGAATGAATGAATGAATGAATGAATGAATGAATGAATAAATAAATAAATAAATAAATAAATAAATAAATTGCTCCCGCTGCTTTTTCTCCCGGGTAGCCCCCTACGGAGTACGAGTTCCCAGGGATCTCGTACTCTGTAGCACACTTGTGCTGCAGCACCCCCTCCCCAGCCCATACACACTTGCCACAGCAACCCCTCCACCTCACTCTGTAATACTCACCCGCCCTCCAGCTTGCTTGCAAGCCAACCGGGACTTGCAACTTCCAGCCAGCTTCCCCATTGACTTTGCTTGTGGGAAGTAGTGTGGAAGTCCTGAAAATATACAGAACTAAGGTATTTATTTATTGCATTCATTTTATTGGTCAATATGAGATCTTTTTGTTGTAAATATCTGGCAAATACCATGTTTCTTTGCTTTAAAAAGAATTTTTGAAAATATTTTTCCTGGTGAAATAATGTATTACACAAATTTGAAACTAAACTCATCTCAGGATTTTATTTTAAAATAAGTTCATTCCAGTTGCTAGTAAAAAAAAAAACCAAGTATGTATGCCTGTTTTCTATACCTGAAAACTTGTTTTATAATTAGTTACATTGATCACCAGGAAACACCACATGACCATTTTCATCCTTATTGGGACTCCTCAGATGTGGGTAGCCAGATGTTATTCTCTGGGGTTCAAATCCTCTTCTGGGAATTGGACTCATGGATCTTTGCACTTTAGATGACCATATACAATGCGTTAGCTTTAGGAGCTGTCCAGGTCCTGGCACTCAGTGGTTGCAGGAAGGAATATCCAGAAGCTATCAGAATGGTATATATAGTCTATCTTCCCTGCGCTATGGACTTTGAAGAAGCACGAGTACAGGGCGAAAGGGAGAAAAGAGCTAAAAGGAAGGCACGTCAGGCAAACCCTCATCATGACCGTCTCCCACCCGGAAACCTATGCCCTCATTGTGGGAGGTTGTGTGGATCCAGAATTGGCCTTTATAGCCACTTACGGATCCACCGTTAAAATTTTACCTTTGGAAGACAATCTTACTCGGCTACGAGTGATCGCCAATGAGAGCAGAGCAATATAGATGTTACATTATGTCATGACCCCATGTATGGGATTTTACATGACATACCCCCTCTTGGAGGGTGGGGAAATTTCTCTATTTTTATGCAGTATGTATCGTATGTGGTGTTCTCAGTTACCTTGACCACCAGGAGGCACCATGTGACCACTTTCGTCCTTATTTATATCTCTCTGCTCTGAGAGCTTAAGGAGACAGTTTGTACCGGTCTGATTGTATTTATATTACATTTCTGCAGCATAGCACATAAAATGTAAGTTGTTTTTAGAAGATACAGATAGGAACTTATGTCCAAAATAGAATATTTTTCATAATTTAGATCACAGTTCTTTTAAATTTTATGTTAGGGTATTGCACAGTAAGAGAAATCCAGGAAACACCCTGAACATTTGAAAAGATAGAGGAAATATAGGAGAAATATATTCATAGATAAATATAAGAGATGACAAATTGCAGTGATTCCTTGTGAAACCTAAGTGGATCAGACCAATATCTTGTCAAAATTGTGTACCCCAAAACATCTAGCTTGGACTTAACAGTATCCACCGTTTCAGGGATTTAGATACTGGTTTCTAGTCTAAAGGATGATGGTGACTTTATTATTCAGCTTCATTCAGTTCCATCCACTCTCTTCCTGCAAATAGCTGCCAGTAAGAAATGTGATTGTATAAATCCATCATGTGATGGTGCAGCTGTGTGAGGAAGAAGATGTCAGTTGGCTGAAATGGTCTTTTGAAAGACACAGATGCTGGCCATAAATGCTGCATTTGCTGTTGAGTTTGCTCAGGAGTATTTAATTCACTGTGATATATTTATATAGCTGGAAATATCTGAAATAATATTCATTTGATGTGCGTAACATGGCATACGTAAACAACATACACAGTTATGTTACTTTAGATAAATTAATATGCATACCTGACACTATGCCTGTTCTAATTAATTACAGGATTGTGTAATTGTAGTAGAAAATCAGATTAGGTTTTATAAGTGTTAGCAGGAAAATTGAAAACAAATGAGTACGATATCAAACGATTGAGCTTAACCATAAGTGCCATCACACCTCAATTTTGTCTACGTTTGAAAATACCAGTATTGATTGAATAAAAAAAGAGTTGTACAAAAAGTCACAACCAAAGTTGAAATCCATAAACCTTTCACTCCCTTCATCAAAGTAAAAACTTGAATTCCATAAAAATATTTCTGAAAAATATACTGAAGCTTATTATCATGAAGAAAGCAAGGACAGTATTTTATATTTCACAACAGAACAGTTCTATCTCAGACAATTACTGATGCAGCAAAATTGATATTTGGTATTTTAAGTATTCCTTAGTTGTATAGTATACATAAATGTACATGTTTACACTTGTGGTATATTGCTGTTTTCTTTTGTGAAAAGGCACAGAGGGGTTATAACCCTGAGAATAAGTATCATTCATGATATCTTCTAACCCTGCTCACAAAAGTAGTCAGTAAAATTTCTATCTTAAAAATGAAAGCAAAAGAATAGTAATATATGTGACATACCTAAAGAAAGCTAATAAAAGGATAATAAATGTTGATAATAAGTATGTGATAATTCACATTTCTTTCACATGGATGAAAGACAGACAGAGTAGACTGGACAACCCTGCCAGCAAGCATATTCACAATGATCTGTACTTCTTTCTTATTTTTTAAATCTCTGTGGACCTGTATAAAAAGGTGGACATGGTATTTTTCACACAAGGATGTTTCCTTACATTGCTGAATATACAGCAATATATCAGCATTTTTAACCAGCCCTGTGATTCTGATCATACTGGATTCTTTGTACTTGGTATATTTCTCAAAACTTAATTAAAAATTTTCATTCTGACTAGTCAGTGTGACATTTCAGCTTAATTATGAAAAGGCAACACTGACGGAAATATGGATTGGAGTATTCACAGTTGAAGTTTTACTTCGTTAAGCTAATTCTATTACACATCTATGCTAATTTGCATGCTATTTTTTGCATATGTGCTGACTTTGTAAGGTCACCCGAACAATCTAATGAAATCTATCATTTGCTGGCATGTGGAGGGAGGAGTTTCTTTCAACTTCTTTAACTGGAAATAAGTCCAGTTGCCTTTACTGGAACATATTACCAGGTATATGAGCATATTATTGAAAAATACAAAAATCAGATTTCATGCCACACTACTATTAGAGCAGGGCTTTCCAAAGTGCCGCCGCTGGCGACACACGAGCGGCGGCGGGGGTGCGCATGGCGGCGGCGCGGGGGTGCGCGCGGCGGCGACACGGGAGAGCGTGCCGCGGCGCGCGGGGGGCGTGTGGTGGCGCGCGGCGGCAGCTTCCGGGTGGTGTGGCAACACACCACGCTGTGTGTGGCGACACACTTTTGTGTCGCGACACACAGTTTGGAAAGCTCTGTATTAGAGGATCAAAAATAATCTGAAATTTACTTTCTCTTTGCAGAGAAAGAATTACCAGTTGAAACAATGTCTGTTACAATAAGTATCAGCAGAAAGAATCACAAATTAATAGAAATTAGATTTCATGGCAAGCTTTAAACTCTACTGATTTTCTGCCTGTCCCTCTTATTGTTGCTTACAGTAACTGTATATATATTTATTTTTACTTCCTCCTCTTTCTTCTCTCAAATGTATGTAAAATGTGTCATCATGTTCTAAACTGTTCCTGCTTGATTCATATCTGAACAGAATGAAATTGAAGAGTGCTTTCATTGTTGATGCTAAAATGAATGCAATCAAGATAGAATAAGTAGATTTTCTTTACAGAAGTGAATTTTAGAGATAATTATTACTGTGCCCTTTGTTTTAAAGCATTTGAGAGAAAAGATAGCTAGAATGTGCTTAATTAGTAAAGAAGAACGATAGGATGCCCAGTTTCTGCTATGAATTGTCTTATCACCCTAAAATAATAGCTTGTATAAGGTTACCCAGATGTTCTGTTCTTTTCCATATATCTTTTTTTTTGTCACACAGAAAAAGAGCTTATTACAGTATTTCCAAATAGTTGTAGGTCACTTTGTTGAACCTGGAGTTAAAATGAACAAGAAATAAATTTCTTAATTAAAAGATTTCATGAGCTGAGGTGCCCCTTCTCTTCAGCTGTCACTGTTGTTTCTGCTCTCTGCAGAGAATGCTAGGTCACTGCTCCAGGCTTACCTCTAAATGGAAGGCAAAAAGGCCTTACGAAGGGTGGAATGGGGACTAATTCCTTAACTTTATTGTCCAAAAGGGTGTATAATGTGCCTAGAGTTTCAAACTGGGGTTTGGGGTAAGCTTCAGGTTTTGCTAGTGATTTACAGCTTCTGTGCCCATTGTGTTAGATTTTTTAATGGTGTAAGCAAAGTACATTTGGGAGATCTGTATCTTAATTTGTTTTTTGTTTGTGACAACAAACTTCTAATTCTGAAAAAAATGTTCATATGCTTGAAATTGAAGTACTTCTAACTGAATCTTAATACTAGCTTTTGTTTTTACCTACACAGTCCCTTCAGTCTGAATATGTTCAGTACTAAAGCCTTATTGCTTCGGTGAAAGCTGGAGATCTCTTAAAAATCATTTTTCTTCAAGGAGGAAGAATGTTGAGGGAGACACTTCACTGGAAAAAGACTTCTTCATACATGATTAGAACTTAAAACACAAAATCTTTGCATAATCAGGGACTGCAATTAGTGACTACTACAAATGCATTGAAGTTGAACTTCTGAATATTACAATTTTGTGTACAGATCAAGATTTTAATATTGAGAATATTTCTAATGAATTTTAGCAATAGTTTATAATTATGGTTTTGGTTCAGTGTTACAATGTATATGTATTGAGTAAAATATTTTGTGTGTATGTGTACACAAAAATATACATATTGTATAAAATTATAGTATATTTTGACTTAGAGTTCAGGTTTGTTTGTTTTTTTACCAAAAATGTGTATTTTTAAAATACTATTTTATATTTCAAACATGAGCCAAGACCCAGAGAAGCGTGTCCATCTGCAGACATATTGGGGGGAGCATGTTTGCTAGTACTTTGTGCCTCTTCATGCCTTGCAAGTTATGACTCCAGAGACCCCAAGGAGCTGCTCAATTATGTCTGCAGATTGGGAAACAAAATTGCACACCTCTTGATCCTGGCCATCTCTTGATCCTGCTATTTCTTGGCTTTATTTTATCTGTCCATCACTGTTGCTTTAGGTTTAAGAATTTTACCAGTGGAAAAATATTTGTCACCATTTTTAACTTCAGATGCTGAAATTTGAAATGTTCATTTTTTAAAGATCTACAGGAAGTCTGTGACATAGACTTGTCCTAACATCTTTAATTACAAAGGGAAAGTAATTTTAATTAAATCTGTATCTCTTAACAATTGAGCTGTATGATTTGTTTTATAAAGGGTTTTATTTCCTGTGTTTTTCTTTCTGTATAGCCTCGTCTAAAAGTTGTATTATATTACAACATGAAGGTATGCATAACTGAGAAAAAGGTTGTCATAGCAAGGAAGATCTAATATGCTGACTGAATTTGTAAAACTACCATGTCTTATGATTTTCGTTGGATTGTTTATTGCTAAACAAACAACTTTTCTTTTTATAATAAACTGAGACCAGGAGGCAGGAAGTCTTTCACACACGTTTTTCATTATAGATTGCAAGAACATTTTTAAAGCTGTGTATAATTCCTTATTGTCCATTATTTTTATACATTCAACCATACTATCAATATTATTATCTTTGCAAATGCTGTAGCTGCTAATGTAGCCTTGAACATTTAGTTCCCAGTTCATCTGAAAGCAGAGGAGGGTGGACCATGAGCTGCAAATAGCCCCCAGTCCCATTTTTATGCCTCAAGAACACCCCCACTTTGCACTTCTGAAAACTGAGGGTAAAATGCCAATTTTCAACTACTTAATTTTTCAAGGGGGATCAGTTTGAGAAATAAGGGACAGAACATGTCCATCAAGCGTTTGTAAGATATAGCACTTCTTTCTTGTTCCTTAATTTCCTCCTAATAAACAAAAAGGGCCAAAAGTGGACTTCACTTGCTCTAGTGATCTTACATGTCACTGGCTAAGAGACCTTGGGGTCCTAAACAGCAAAATATAAAGAAAATTTAAAGTACAACCCTCTGACTATAACAGCTATCTGCCTCTATTCAAAATTATTTCTGAAATCGGCACTTTCTGCATTGTCTTGGGTCTGCAGTACTAATTCTGTGCCATTCTGGGTGCACTAATTGTAAAAACTAAATGGTAACATTCACATACCATTTATATTACGATCAAAAGAAAGTTCCCCAATTAATGGCTACCAAGGTAGGAATGAACTTTTTATCCATGTTATGCAGCCATTTCAGTCTTTTCTTCCTTGTGCAAACAATAAAACCATAGATCTTGTGATCAGTCAAAATACTCTTTATTTTATCTGAACAAGGAAATTATCATTCATTGCTTTAGAACAAGCTAATAAAATACATTCTCATGTTGTTTAATATTACGGTTTATTCTGAATCTGGCAACCTTGGCTTCCAGTTTGAACAAAATGCACCACTCAAGTTAACCGGAGGTTTGCTAATTTGCTTGATCATGTCAAGGGGAAGATCAAAAGGGCTGATAGATTATTTCATATCAGCTAAGGATAACTAGTATTGGGTATTTAAAAATTAAAGGGAAATATTCCCAATTATGGTGGCTAAATTCTTGGTGTTTTGCTTTTTGTTTTCAGCTGCTTTAATTACTGAATGCAATATTTTATCATATGTATATAAAATGTACTATATATGAGTAATAGGCAAATACTAAGGTAATTCTACCTCTAAAATTTGACATGTATTTTGTTATTAGACTTCTTATGAGACAGATGTACTATTTTTCCAATGTAGAAATATAAATGCTAATGAATGTCAAAATTATGCATAAGTTTATTCTTTATTTTAATCAGATATTATGAAATACAATACTATTGTTAATACCAGCAATTTGTCTTCTCATTCTTGCTGTGCTTGAACCATGGACTTCCTTAGTCTCTTCTGTTAAAGAGATTTTTCTGTGTATACTAGGAATATCCTTGAGCATTTGGAATGTGTTTCCTTATAGAGAACAGCAGGTGTGTGGATAAGCAGTGTACAAAGTGGCTTTTTGAGCTGGAAAAGATGTTGGAAAGTGTTGCAGATTATAGAGCAAAATCAATTTTTTATTATATTTGTCAAATTTAGTTTCCAAAAAAAATTTAAATGATCTAATTGGTAAGCAATATTAAGTATGCTTTCTTGTTTCATTGTGTTCATAATCTCTGAATTGTGTATCTATATTTTACTTAAATGATCCATTTTATATTTTCTAGTGAAATGAAATTATTCCCATTTTCTTGTAAAATATTTGGTACTATTAATGTTTATTTTTATATCAGAATAATAAAAATGTACTACTTTTCTGTTCTTCAAATATCTTGTTGCCATTCTCTGTGCAGCAATTTGTAAATTAATGAGTTCCTATGTAATCATTTTTAAAAATGGGTAAGATTAAAGTAGCATTTAAAATCCATATCTAATTATTTCTGTACAGCTATGTGTGCACAGCCATCACAAATCAATAATTTGCTGCCTGCAATACTTAATTCCTTGATACACAAAAATAGTTCTTTTAGTTCTGCGCCATTCTGGGATCAGTAATAGTGGCAATGGGAAATGTTATTTGTTAGATTTATATCCTGTCTTTTGTTTAGGAACTCAAGGTGGCATGCGTTATTTAATATTTATTATTATTTAGTTAGTTTGGAAAGCCACCAACTCCCAATGACTCTGGGCAGTTTACATAGTCAAAAAGAAAAAAGAAAAACAATTAAAAGAGAAAAAGGACATGTAACACCCAGACAAAACCACCCATTACATTGCAAAAAAATCACCAGGCACTCAACCACCTAACCCCAGGCCTGGGAGCAAAGCCAACTTTTCAAAGAACTCGTGGAACCCTTCCAAGGTGGGAGCTGGGCATATCTCCAGCAGGGTGCTGTTCCAGAGGGCAGGCAGCGCAACAGAGAAGGCACACTTCCAGGGCCCCACTAGATGAGATCCAATAGATAATTGAGGGGACCCAGAACACCCTCCCTCTGCCCAATCTTACCGGATGGGCAGAAACCACTGGAGACGGGCAGTCCCTCAAACAACCAGGGCCTATGCTTTATAGGTGACAGCCAGGAGACTGTTGCTTCAGATGCCTTTTGAAAGAAATTCTTGGGGGGACATCTTTGGTCCATCTAATCTTGGGAGAGAGATTTGGATCTTCCCTAACTAGACAAATCGATCTGGCTTACTGTGGCTTTTCCAGCATTAGCTCGTCTCACCCCCGATAAAGCAATAGTTATCCTTCAGTGGAGGATGTGGGACCTAGATTTCCAAATTGATAGTACCAGAGTTTCCCACCTCTGTTACAGCTCAATAATCACCCTCTCCTGCTCCATTCCCAGATACTTTTATAACTTCACATTTTTTACATAAGAGACTCTTCTCTTTGGCCCGAATTGGAGAATTACCGGGTGACAACTAGATGATATACTGGTATCCCCTATAAAAATTGCACTTGCACATGTTCTGATATAGACTGCTCTCTCTACAATAAATGGAGGACAGAACTCATAACACCAATTGTTAGAAATCTCAATTGCTCCTTACTGCTTTTCTCCTAGGTCAGGGCTTTCCAAAGTTCTGCCGCTGGCGACACGGCGATGGCAGCAGGAGCGTGGCGGCGGCGTGTGCAGCGGCGGCGCGGGGGGATGTGCGGCGGCGCGCGGGGGCGTGCGGCGGCGCATGCGTGCACGGTGGCGGCGCGGGGGGGCGTGCGGCG
Organism: Charina bottae; assembly: GCA_023362775.1. Lineage (NCBI taxonomy): Eukaryota > Metazoa > Chordata > Lepidosauria > Squamata > Charinaidae > Charina > Charina bottae. The sequence goes on from JALMGJ010000003.1 coordinate 26,109,751, forward strand.
GCGTGCGCGTGCATGGTGGCAGCGGCTGCTGCTGCCGCCGTGCACGCACGCACTGCCGCTTCCGGGTGGTGTGGCGACACACCACGCTGTGTGTGGCGACACACTTTTGTGTCGCGACACACAGTTTGGAAAGCTCTGTCCTAGGTGATCAGCTATTTCCAATAAGGTTGCTAATTTTTAACAATAGCCATGGCTTGCAGAAATCATCTGGTGCCTCCCTTACACTATTAATTGCTTTGGGCTTTTCTGTATAAGTTATTTATTTATCTTACACTGTTTTGTATTTGATATATTGTAATACTGTCTTCTTTTAAATATTGGTCTTGAATCATGAATAAATAATGACATTAAATAGGAGTAAAAGCATCAAACTTTAAGGTACCCCACAAGTGAGGGGCCATGGACACAACCTCTCCACCCATCAACACTGACTAGAATCAACCCACTGAGAAAGAACCACAGCAGTACAGTCTTCCCACTCTCAAACCCTGCATTTGATCCAGAAGGATCCTGTAATCGATGGTCTTGAAAGCCACTGAGACTTCAAAGAGCACAAGGGTGGCACACTATACCAGTTCCCCATCCTAGCTCTGCCAAAGGTCGTCAAGAAGCATGATCAATGCTGTCTCCATACTGTACCCTGGCCTGAAACCCAACTGAAAAGGGTCCAGATAATCTGTTCCCTCCAAGAACCTCAGCAACTGTTGTTCAACCACCTTCTCAACAACATTCTCAAGGGAAGGGTGGAGACTGGACAATAATTATCCTGAAGTGTTGGCTCCAGCAACGGCCTCTTGAGGGGGCGCACCATCTCCTTCAAGGACAGAGGGACTACCCCCTCCCTCAAAGAGGCTGTCACCATTGCATGGACCCAACTACAGGTCATCTGGGCCTCCTTAAGAACCCAGAAAGGACCTGGATCTATTAAACAGGTGGCTGAACTCACAGCTTGAAGGACCTTGTCTGCTTTATCAGGAGTCACAAACTCAGTACAGATAACCCCACATGATCTTGCTCCAGGCATCTCACTTGGACCTGCCCAGTTGGTGTCCAAATCCAAGTGGATCTGAGCAACTTGATCTGCCAGAAAGCATAAATATTTCTCCTGGAACCCCGTGTGCTGTCTCTCCCCAGCAGGGAACAGATCTCCCTAAACATGGCCGCTGGACAGCTATTGGCAGGCAAAAAGGGAGAGAAGTCTTGAGATTTTGCCACCCTTATCGCCATAACGTAATTTAAAATATGGGCTCTTGTATTTGATTCACTCTTTGTCTTCTTCCAACAGCACTCTAGCTGTCTCTTCTGGTGCTGCATCTCTTGTAACTCCTCAGAAAACAAGGTGCACTCCAGAATTGGTGCACAGGGAGAGGCCACATAGGAACATTGTACAGGTAGTTCTCACTTAATGACACTAATTGTGACTGGAAACAGTTGTAAAGCAACACAGTCATAAGTAAAAAAAATGACGCTTAACAATGGCAATTCCAGCAGTCCCAGTTGCTGTCGTTAAGCAAGGACAGTGTGGGTCATTAAGCGAGGACCTCATGTGACCATGACTTGCAACTTCCTGCCAGCTTCCCCATTGGCTTTGCTTGTGGGAAGCCAGCAGGAAAGGTTGCAAATCATGATCACGTGACTGCAGGGATGCTGCAACGGCCATAAGTACAAGGACCGATCATAACTACCACTCGTTCAGTGCCATCATAAATTTGAATGGTCACAGAACGAGTGGTGGTTAAACAAGGGCCACCTGTAGACCAAGGCCTCTATCCCATGCCTATTCCAGGCTGCAACCAAGTCTGTGGCTAAATTGCTCACCAGATCCTCAGGCAGGGGTCCCCAACCTTTTTGGTGCCAGGGACCAGTTTCAAAAGATGATTTTTCCACGGACCGGGGGGGCAGGGTTTCTGGGATTTCCACGGACCAGGGGTGGGGTTTGCAGGCAAGAGCCAATTGTGTGCACCGAGGGTGGGCTTTGCAGGCGGGAGCCAATCACAAGCACCGGGGGATGGGGTTTGCAGGCGGGAGCCAATTGCGCGGAAGGGGGCGGGGTTTGCGGGCGGGAGCCATGTAACTTTGAGATTTTGTGTAATGTATTAATTTTGCAAACAACTTTATCTAACACAGATAAGATTATATTAGCAGGTCAGCTCAGTAATATAACAATTCTTGTTGCCAAGGAGCAGAAAGCATGTAATCAAGGGAGGTTTTGAATATTGCAGTTAAGGATATGCTCTAAAATTAGGTCATATATTTTGAAAATGGTAGAAGCATCAAATCTTTTCTCACCATAACGCAGACCAGAAGTTGGGAAGAATGAAGTGTAAGCAGGAGTTTCTGTCCATCTTGGGATGAACATCAGTGGTAGGAGGAAGCCAGAAGAGCAGGGAACAGAAGGTACGGTCTCAAACAAAAGGTGACTCAGGAACCACAGTGGGTGGAGGGAGGAGTAGGGGGAGAAATATCAATTTCTGCAATAGCTGCCTTTTCAGAGCAAGCTGGATTTTCCTCTCACTCTTCTCCCTCCTATAATCTCTGAATAATTCATAAAGATCAGAAGCAGAAGCACCAAATTCTCCTAGTGCTGATAGATACAGCAAGCATTCTGAAAGACTCAAGAGAAAGCTCCACATCTTCAGATGCATTGCTAAGACTGTTCCTAGGATTTCTGGTATTTCTTTTCCATTGTTGAGGAATGCTCCTTGCCTTCCTGTCTTAGGATGCTCATTGCTGCCTTAGATGCTCCTGGGCATCAGGAGGGGGATCTATACGGTTGAATTACTTTTTGCTCTGGAGTTTTGTTTTTTGCTTATTTGCCTTCCAAACAGCTGCTACGCATCAAACTGACTACATCTTTTGGGATCTCATCACTAGCTCAGATAACATTGCATCTCCCTCACTTTATTTTCTGAAGAATCCCATATCTGCTTTCTATGATTCTTGCTAATAGCTGACACTGGATCTGGAATGCTCAGGGACTTTTATGCATTTCTCTGTGATCCCGTTTCTCTGCTTCTTTGAGATATTATCTGCATTCTTTGGGACATCCTTTATGCCTTCAGCTTTTCCAACAATCTGTCTTTGGTTGTCTGTTTTGTGTAGTCCTGTAGACATGTCTTAATTTCTGAAGGGCTTTATCACCTCTAAAACCAAGCACAGAGGAGAGGTTTGTTTGGAGGTTCAAGACAGTGTGCAACAGGATGCTCAACACCTCTTCCTTCTCCTCCTACTGGAGCTCCAGTCCCCTACAACTGTTCCTTTGTCAAGAAGACTCCTTAGGAACTAGGCTGTCTCTGTCTCTACTCTATTTGTTGCTGGCTATCTCTGGAACTTTATCCAACATCATGGTTATTTATATGGTCTTCACTTCCAGAAAGCTGCGTATCACCAGCAATGCTTTCATTGTGAATGGCTGTATCGCTGACCTGAGTGTGTGTGGTCTTTGGATGCCACAGGAAGCAATGCAGGGGCTGCTACCTTCTGGTTCCCCTACAGCTCGTTCAGAAAGCTACCGCTTACTCCGGGTTGGTCTTGTTGGTCTTGGGTTGTTTGTTTCACTACTTTCCCACCTCTTGGTGGCTCTCAACCGGTACGTGCTCATCACCAAACCACACATCACATACCAGGCTGTTTATCAGCGGAAGCATACCACCTGGATGATATGTTTGACCTGGATATTTGCTCTTCTCCTTGCCCTGGTTCCACCAGGATTGCAAACATGGCGACCTCTCCAGCAAGAGTCTACAAATGCCACCAGTGACAACAGCTCTAACTATACAGGTCTGGGAGTAGCCCTTGCTCTTCTCAGCCAGACAGTTCTCCTGCTCCATTGCTACATGAGGATTGTGAAGCGGGTGCAAGGCAGTGTCAAGCGGGTCAGTGTCCTTGACTTCCATCTGCTGCAACAGCTGCCCTTTCTCAATACTACTGCTCAAGCTCCACGCCGGGCCCAGCGCCACTTGAGCAGCATTTCTGTGTTGCTCCTGTGTCTGACATTTCTCCTGGCAACCCAACCATTGGTGTGGGTAAGCCTCCTGAGCTTTTTCTTTCAGCCTGTCCCCCGGGGGCTGCAGTTAGCCAGTTGGCTGCTTCTTTGTTCTCTCTGTGCCCTCAACCCACTGCTCTATACTTGGAAGAATGAAGAATTTCGGCGCTGCATGCGCTTAATACTACATGGAGGAGAAAGTACAACTGCAGTAGCTGCAGCAGAAGCCTCTACAACTCTCCCAACAGTGTCTCCTCCAACCTGAGGGCCATTACAGGTCAGCACCAAACTAGAAAGCATGGGGAGCCTCAGTGACCCCCAAAGAAAGTCTATAGCACACTTAAAGGAAATGTGCTATGAGGAAGTTGTAATTGGAAATGACTCACTGAAATGAAGTCCTCAACTCCCTAAGGAGAAGCTTTTTGATGCTGCCTTAGATAGACTTGTCAGTGTGGGGGGAAAGTGTACATATTTGTAACAAAGTACATTATGTAATTTTACAGTAGCTCATTGTACTCAAGCTAAAACAAGCATCTTGTACAACTCAAATTGCTTATAAATGTCTTAACTATAAGTGAGTATGGGTTTGGGGGGGTTGCATTTTGTTTTGGCCTGAAAATATTTGCATTCCTTTCTTGGTTAACAATCCTCCAAAGTACTAACCTGAAACAAACGAATTGCCTTTGCATGGTGATATAGCTCATAGAGACTAATGGAAAAGATCCAGTGATAAATGTCTAGCATCTCCACATAGTACCCCCAGCAACAGAACTAGAAAAAAAAAAAACCTGCACTTGTGGCCTAGACAATTTGTTGCCAGACAACCCCTTGGACCTCATGCTTCCTTCTGTTTCTGTTCTGAAGATATGTATGATAAGAGTTTCGGATGGTGGGAAATCCTGGATATTTACATGATTAATGGCATACAAAGGGGCGTGGTGGCTCAGCAGGTAAGACGCCAGGCTTGTCGATCGGCAGATCGCAAGTTCTGTGGTTCGAATCCCTAGTCCCGCGTGACGGAGTGAGCTCCCGCACTCGCCCCAGCTCTTGCCAACCTAGCAATTCGAAAGCATGCAAATGCAAGTAGATGAATAGGTACCACTTCGGTGGGTAGGTAACAGCGTTCTGTGCGTCATGCAGCCACATGACCGTGGAAGCGTCTTCGGACAACGCTGGCTCTTCGGCTAACAAACAGAGATGAGCACCGGCCCCTAGAGTCGGACACGACTGCACAAATGTGTGGGGGGAACCTTTACCTTTACCTTAGTCTTGAGTACTACTATGTAGTACCTGTCCTTCTAACAAGCTAGAGGGAGAGTGACAGAGGGAAGCTGAGGTGGCACATGTGGTATAATGCAGACCTGGGGAAGTGGCTTGCCTAATGTTGCTGAGCTACATCTCTAGGCATCTTTCATCATTGCCTGTGGTCATTGGACTGCTCAGTAAGTTACAGGAGGCCATAGTCTGATATCTGACAGGCTTCTGGTGAAGCTATGTTAAGAACTTCTACATTGGCTATGAGCTCTTGCACAGATAAAGTAAGATACAAAATATGAACTAGAATAACAGCATGTACATTTAAGGAGTCACTGGATTTGAGTCCATGAGCACAAGGATATCTAAGAGCATCCTCAATCTTTAACAAGCTGTTATGAGAATAGGCACTCAGACAAAGAGTTCACAAATAGTATATAGGACTTAACTAGCATAACAAATGACTACAACAATCATATATTCTCTTAACTGTTTTGAAGCTGTACCAATTTCTATGGAACCAATGAACAAAAAAGTTATCTCAGCTAAAAGTTGTCTCTTAAATGTGTTCATTTAAAGAGTTAAGTGCATTATTCTTTTCCCATTGTTATATACCATTTTAGAAGTTATTACCATATCCCATTTATATTTTGCAGGATTCAAGCAATGAGAATATTAAATATAACTTCATAAAAATGCGTATAGGTATAAGGGGTTTATGGTTTTCTAATGGGACCCAAGTAACTGCTGTATCTTACAAAAATGGAGCACTGAGATCTAAGTTATTGGGAAAGGAGGAATTCTACTCCAGTAAAACGTTCTCGACCAAAAAGAACATTCAGATGATGTTTGATTCAGGTACAAGCTGGTCTGGTGCCCATATTGGATACATAACTGACCATTCTTAGGCCAGATCTGTTTCCGTGCTGTAATAATATCTGACCAATGGAAGCCCTATTAAATTGCCTATTAAATCTATCACCCAACAGTGATAGATTTGCTTTCTATTAAAAATGAAGCGTAAGCTAAACGTTATTTTTAAAGACTTATGTTTGTGTATGAGAAGAGAGAGAGATCTCACATGGCAATATTACAACAGGTTTATATGCTCTGTCACAGACTAGCTCCAAGGCATTTTGTCATAACTTCAATCTTGTAATGCAGTTGACTTTCTTGTAGAGCCCTCAGGAGATGAAGTTGTGTGGTGAATATACTTTTTGTTTCTTGTTCATTATGTGGAGAAACAAGTGGCTTTTGAATCTAGACCTGTAGCCCAGATCTAGAATGTGGAGGTAAAAATAAGTTATTCCTTGGAGTGAAGCAAAATGTTAGATGGATAGCCATCTGGTTGGTTCCTTTCATCCTATGATTCAGTAAATCAGCCCTTAAATAATTAGAGCGTACTATTTTTGCAGGTAGAAACCTCCTACCTCTGCTTTTCCTCTTTCCTTATCTGAAATTTTCTAGCCTGCTTTATCATTTTCCTCCCCCAGAATAGAAAGACAAGGAATAGTTGACAGTAGGTAGGCTGCAAAATTAAGCCTTTTCTGGGACGTGCTGTGAGTTGGTACAAAGTAACCCTGTCTTACATATTTCTGTTTGTGCTGTTGCCAAAGATCTAAAAGGAGAATTATTGAATGACTATAAAGTATAAAGTTGTTTTTCAGTACCACTTAGTGATAGTTTTAAACAAAACGTACACAATGAAAATTTGCTTTGTGTGTGCATGCATGTGCAAATAGTGGTTCAGAATGAAACTTTTGGGCAACTTTAACTTTGCACACAATCTTTTTTGATGCAAAGAGAAGCTAAGGCAGCTGAGATTATTTATTATTACAGACCTCAGAAACCTTGTATTACAATTTTCTGAAATAAAAATAAAGACCACTGTTTATATTACAGTCTCCTGTCTGACACTTCCATTTGCATTTGGGATAAACTGCAATAGTAAGATGAAAACTCTAAATTCTAATTTCTCAAATAAGTGCTTTGAAAGGGTTCAGAAAGAGAAAGAAACGTATTTGGAAAAAGCAAGTGGCATTTCTATAGGAAAGGCCTCAAAGTCGTCTGCTTTAAGATTCCAGGCAGAAATCCTCAACAGACAGCAACAGCCAAACACAGCACCATTGGAAATACAGCCAGAGTCCAAACTTCGCAGAGGCCTTTGCTCTTAAAACATTGCTTACAACTTGCTCAGGAGCCAGCAGAAAGAATGTAGGACAGCTCCCACCTGAGTTGAATGGCAAGAGATGCTTTGATACAAGTTAACTCAGGAAATGCTGCATGCCGATAGTGGAGAGCTGCAGTCAGAATTCCAGCAAAGGTAATGGAACTGCTGGGAAAGGAAGTTCAGGCCTCAAACAGCAGAGAGAATAGTAGTTAAGAGGGAATGTAAACGCTTCTCAGGCAAATATCTACACAGGAATCCTTTTGTCTCTTTGGCATAAGTAACAAGTCTCTCCTGTTAACAGAAATAGAAAATGTATGTTGTACAGGTGGAGTCAAACTGTCAGGCATGAAATATCTTTGCTGAAGGCTGCCAGATCTGGGCTGCAAAAATCCAGGTGACCAGGAGATGGCCACAAAGAGTTATTTATTTATTTATTTATTTAATTTATCCCCGCCCATCTCCCCAAATAGGGGACTCTGTTAATGTTATCCATATCTCTTTGTGGCCATCTAGTGCTTCTGGCAATATTTGAAGCCCCACGTATGATTGCCCTAGCTTTGCTGCAGGTCAATTTGGAATTCAAAAGCATTACTGCACAGCCTAATTTCTTCCACTCTTTCCTTTCATAATTCTTTTTGGTCACATGTTCATTGTATATTCCCATGTTTAGGGAGATCTGTTCCCTGCTGGGGAGAGACAGCACACGGGGTTCCAGGAGAAATATTTATGCTTTCTGGCAGATCAAGTTGCTCAGATAGTCCCCTCTGTGGGGGGAGATGGGCGGTGATATAAGTATAATAAATAAATAAAAATAAATAAATAAATAAATATTCAGGAGAAATTATATGCTTTGCTTCTGCCATACTTCTTACTATTTTCTTTTATTACTGCAGTCTCTATACCAGCCTTTCTCAACTTTTTGACCCTGGAGGAACCCTTGAAATATTTTTCAGGCCTCAGGGAACCCCTGCACATTCAGGCTCAAATATAGGCCAGAAGTTACACAATTATATTCATTTCATGTGTGGGCCTGTATATATGCATTAATAGTGTTCTTAAACTAAAAATAATGAAACTTACCTCTTTAATGTGAAGTTGCCCGAATTTGAAATAATTTTTTAAATAAATCGTGATCTCCCAGGAAACCCCTAGTAACCTCTCATGGAACCCTAGGGTTCCATGGAGCCCTGGTTGAGAAACCCTGATCTAGACCGTTAATTAGAATTCTCACTACATATACTGGCACAGACCAGAAGTTCTAATTTAGAATCTAGATATATACTATTCCTACTTGCTGCTGGGATTATAATTCCCAAATTCCCAAACAGCTGGAGGGCACCAAGATGAGGAAGGCCAAACTAATTCTTTCCCTATTTTGTAACTTTGAAATGAAACACTAGAAGCAAATACTGTGTAGTATAGTCCTGTAATATTTGTTCTGCAAAAAAAAAGTTTGCTGAATTCAGTAAGACTTTCCCCTGGGTAAATGGGTTCAGGATTGTTGTCTCAGATGCAGGCATGGTGGGTACCATCCACCCTATTTTGTTATCTTTAATGCACATCTGGATTTCTTTAATGCTATGATGCACTTCTCTAGAATTCCTTATGAAATGAACAAAGAAAATCTCTTTTAAAAATTATTTATATGTAACACCGTACTTCTTCTTCTTCTTTTTATAACTGTGTTTGATTAAATGTCCAAAGTATTACATTTAACATCTCTGTGGAAAAAAGAAACTTAGTGGTTTGTGGTACTATATGGTACAAAAAGAAATTTCAGCTATTACGTTTTAAAAACCTACGTAGTGAAGACAGAGAAAAAAGAAAGTAAGATTAGAAAGAAGGGGGGAAGAGGGGGGGGGAAGCTGGATGTCTGATGAAGTATGTTAAGTCGCAGCATTTACATGACCTGGCCAAAAAAGTCCCCAGGTTGATCAGTAGTCAATTACTATTTTCTGAGGCTTGCTCCATAGACATCTGAGGATGAGGAATGTGGCACTTCTAAAAAGCAGCAGCGGTGATATAAGTATGATAAATAAATAAATAAATAAAATTATCTTGGAGTTAATAATCCAATCTGTTCTCTACTGTCCAAGATTTAATAAGTCAGATCAAGAAAGGCATTTTTTCTTAAAATCATGCCATTACATCCTGTAATATAAAAAAAAAACAGTCCCAGAGAATATTACTAAATATAGAAACCAAGCTGAGAAATGATACCACTCCAAATATTTCCTGTTACACAATATTTGTTAGTCAAAGTATAAAGAGAAGCTAACCTTGAATTTGGTCAAGAAAGAGAGAAACATTACCCAATGCTGTCTGGACAAGAGAATACCCGGTGAAGTGTAAAATTCCATTTAAATTTCTCTTCAATAATAAACATGCTGGACTTAAACAAGATGCTACTTCTGAATACCTCCCCATTTTACAACATAGATTTTGTAATGATTACTAATAACTTTACAAAAGATAGTCAGTTCCTATAGGCACGAAAATTGGGGTAGACATGCATAGGACTGTGCTGTAAGATTACTAATCCTTCTTCTTTGTGGAGAATTATAAATGCTTGCCAAAATAGTGAAAATATTTCTTTGCCAATGTGCCATTTGAAAGAGGGGAACAATCATATTCTTCAGAGCACAGCTTCAAGCATATCAGTAAATATTGAAAGATATTTGTATTTTCATGTCTTAAAAGAGAGAAACTTCCACTGCCTCATCTCCTAAATTTAGGCTGTGGTAAAACATGCATTCAAAAGGTAAATATAGAAAAAAACATATTTTTGACAAACTACGTGGGAATATATGTTGTGTGTATGAGAAATAGTAATGGAAACTTCATTTTCTTTCATCTCAGGGCAAGTGGAATGAGGAGTACAGCCCAACTTGAAAGGAACAATGGAACATTACCAAAGATTACTCGATGAGAGAAAGTTTGGAAGAGAAAACATGAAGTACTGCAATTAAGAGGAGTAGGACCTGCTTCAACACAAAAGTCTAAATTTTGTTAAATTAACTCTGAAAACAAAGCAACTGACTTCTGCTTTATTCTAAGTGAGGTCCGACACACATATGTACTCATAAGCTATTCACTTTCAGGGCAAAAATAAGAAGTAATAAGCAGAAGAAATTAAAGGCAGGAGATAAGAAAAGGAAAATGAACTCTAATTAAATCTAGTTTACACCAGCACTGTTCACGATACCTCTCCATATCTCTCCATCCTTGCAAATCATCTGTCCATAAACCCATTGATATATTGCCTTTTGCTCTTTAAATGTCATACTGTACCTCTCTTTTTCAGGAATTCTTCAGCTCCATCCTTCTTCCTTCTCTAATTCTTCCTTCAACATTTGTTTTGGGATCATTCATTGTCTCTACATGACCAAGCCATCTCAATATACTTCTTTCACACTGGTTATTCACTTTTATATTCAGTCCATATTCTTTCAGCATCCATTCATTCTTGACCCCATCTCTTCTTGTTTCACCACACACTTAAGTTCTCCCTCCCCGCTGCATTCAACTTTTATGTTTTTCTTCACACACTCAACCCTCACTGCCACATAACAAACATATACAGGCAGCTTTGCTTCTTTCAACAAGCATATTTCAGAACAGGCCTTATACTATTCACTTCTATCACCTTTTACATAAATTTCTCCATTTTTCCATCTTTAGTGAGCATTCTACTAAGGTACAGAAACTTACTTACTTTCTCTAATATTTTCCCATGCATGTGTAATTTGCAACTGTTCATTCTATCTTCCTGTCAAATATAGCTACATTGAGTGTTGATACATTGTTGATACATTAATTTTCATATTCATGTTCCTTGTTACACCATATAATCTAAGATTCCTACAAATCGTTTGGGTTCTCAGCCAACATCACATTATTTGCATACACACATTCATCCAACCAACCCTTCTCTAACATCACCACCATAAATATATTAAAACCAATAGGATATTCATCCTTGTCTTTCTTCCTCCTCAGTGTTGAACCATTCGTTAAGCATTCATTTATTCTCATGTGTGCTTCACTTTAATCACATGCTGCTCTTATTGCATTGAGCAAGCAACCTTCAATGTTATATTTGCACAAAATGTTCTGTACATCAAGCCTATTTACTTTTGTTGTATGGCTTCTCTAAATCAACAAACATTCAACAAACTTTCTTTCACACATTTATACATCTGAGCAAAAATCTGGTCTGAGATCCCTTCTTGGATGTCTATGAAGGTTCTCAGTCATCCAGGTGGAATTGTCTGTAGCTTGAATCATGTCAACTGGATTTCTATTTTCTCAGTGGAAACGTTTTGCTCCTTATCCAAGGAGCTTCTTCAGTCTGAGCAAAGTTAGTAAGGGAATCCTAATTTATTTAATATATTAATATATTAATATTATTATATAATATATTAATATATTAATATTATTAATAATATATTAATAATAATAATTAATAAAAATTAATTGATAATAAATTAATAATATATTAATAATAATAATATTATTATATAATATATTAATATATTATTAATATATTAATATTAATATATTAATATATTAATATAATATAATATATTATATTAATATATTAATATATATTTAATTTATATAATTTAATTTAGGATTCCCTTACTAACTGCTCAGACTGAAGAAGCTCCTTGGATAAGGAGCGAAACGTTTCCACTGAGAAAATAGAAATCCAGTTGACATGATTCAAGCTACAGACAATCCCTTCTTGGAATAAAGCTGCACTGAATTTCTCATATTTTCTTTCTTTCTTTCTTTCTTTCTTTCTTATATAATTTTATTGAAAATTTTAAACACCACAATAAGACTAATACAAACTAAAATAGAGGGGGGGAAAGGAGAAAAAGGAAAAAATGAAAGAAAAAACTAAAGGTGCAAAAAGAAAAAGAGTAGTAGAAAAATAAAGAAAAAAGATATAAAGAAGTGGCTTCCAATCTTCTTTACAGCAGTTATAGGTACAATTATAAATTTACCTCTCTCTCTAAAGTTACATCATGACTCTCTTCTTTCTATAACATACCTTATCTAATCATCAAAACCATAAATCATAAGTTCATTTTTTTCTTTTTTATGCAAAAAGTCCATAAGGGGTTTCCAGTCACTGATAAACGTAGATATTGTCTTTTCTCTAATCCAGGGCTTTCCAAAGTTTTTCCCGCGGCGACACACCAACCGGCGTTGGTGTGTCGCCGCGGGAAAACCCGGAAGTGCGGCAGCGCGCAAAAACCCGGAAGCGCTGCTGCGCTTTCGGGTTTTGCGCGCTGCAGTTGGTGTGTCGCCGCGGGAAAACCCGGAAGCGCTGATGATGATCAGCGCTTCCGGGTTGTGTGGTGACACACCAGACTGTGTGTGGCGACACACTTTTGTGTCGCCACACAGAGTTTGGAAAGCTCTGCTCTAATCAAACAAGTCAGTTTGGCCATTTCAGCGAGTTCTGTCATCTTCATCAACCATTCCTCTGTTGTAGGTATTGCCAAATCTTTCCATCTTTGTGCGTACAATAATCTCGCTGCAGTTATCATATATAAAAACAATGTTCCAACTGCTTATCCATCAGTCCCAAGAGGAAAAGTTCTGTTTTCAGTTGAATGTTAATCTTTAAAATTCTCTGAATCACTGTATGTATTTGAACCCAAACTTTTCTAGCTTTTTTGCACGTCTACCAAGCATGGTAAAATGACCCTTCTTGTTATTCACATTTCCAACATAAATTTTAAGTACCTTTATACATTCTAGATAATTTTTCTGGTGTCATATACCAACAGTACATCATTTGATAAAAAGACTCTTTATGATTATAACATAGTGTAAATTTCAGTCCTTTCTACCACATATTTCCTATTGTTCCATCTGTATATTATAACCAAAATTTTAGCCCACTTTATCATACATTTCTTAACTTGTTGTTCTTCTGTTTCAAATTTCAATAAAAGTGTATACATTTTAGTAATCATATATTCATCATTTGTACACAATTCTGTTTCAAGATCAGTCTTACAATGTTCAATACCATAAATTATTTTATCTACTTTAAATCTTTCTGATAACTGTAAATAAGAAAACCATTGACAACCTCTGCCATCAGTTGTTCTCTTGATTTTATTTTATATTCCCCTTGACAGAATTCTAGTATCTCACAATATGTTAACCATTTGAGTTTGCCTATTATTTCTCGTCTATAGAATGCTTCTTGTGCTGAGAGCCACAAAGATGTTTTCGGGCACAGCCTGGATTTGTATCTATTCCATATTCTCACTATGGCACATCCAACATAATAATTTTTGAAATCTACATTAACTTTGACTTTATAGTACCACAAATATCCATGCCACCCAAATCCCAGATCATGTCCTTTTAACTCTAAAAGTCTTCTGTATCTCAGCAACACCTACTCTTTCATCCAAACCAAACAATAAGCTGCAAAATACATTTTCAAATATGGTAAACCCAATCCTCCTCTTTCCTTTGCATCTTGTAGCACCTTATATTTAACTTGTGGCTTTTTCCCTTGCCATACAAACTTAGATATATATTTTTGCCACTGTTTAAATGGTACATCAGTTGCCAAAACAGGTAAAAAAAACATCATTCTAGGCAAGACATTCATCTTTATCACAGAAATTCTCCCCAACAATGACAATTGTAGTTTCTCCCATCTTAACATATCCTTTTTAACTTCATTCCATGTCTTAACATACTTATTTTGAAATAACATACAATTCATATTTGTCATAGTGATACATAAATATTTTCCTTTTTCCTCAATCTTAAGACCTGTTTTCTTCATCAGTTCTGTTTGATCCTTTATTTTCATGTTTTTTGTTAACATCTTCGTCTTCTGATTGTTAAAACTTGCTAGTATACCAAATTCTTTTAATTTCCCCATTAATGTTTCTATCTATCCTCCAAAACCAACACCAAGTCATCAGCAAATGCCCTTAACTTATAAGTTTATTTTTTAATCTTTACTCCCACAATTCTCTCATCCTGTCTATATTCAATATTCAAGATTTCAAGATCTAAAATAAACAGGAGAGGAGACAACCGGCATCCCTGTCTTGTCCCTTTTTGTATCTCACAAGGTTTTGATAGAGCTCCATTGACAATTATTTGTGCTTTCTGTGAAGTGTAAATCAATCTTACCCATTTAATAAAATTCTCTCCAAAATTCATATCTTCCAAAACTTTAAACAGGAAGGTCCAATTCAAATTGTCAAAGGCCTTCTCTGCGTCTAAGAAAATCAATGTGGCTTGTTATTCATTATGTTCCTCCAAGTATTTCAAAATGTCCAACACATTTCTTATATTATAAGAATTGGATTATAATCCAAGATGGTGACTGGGAGCAGTCGCTAACTGCTGCTCTGGAGCGAGAGGATCCTGGTCTCCTGGAACCCTGTTTTTTCTATCCTTTCCCCACCCTGCTATATTGGATTGGGGTTGGGGAGAGAGCTTTTGGGTTTCTTGGTGTTTTTCGAGCTCGTGGCCGAGCTGGAGACGGCTGGACCTCTAGAAGGAACGGCGGAGTAACAACAGAGCAGCAGAGGGCAGCAGTGACTATTAAGTCCGGCGTGCTCTTCTGTGGACCCAGGTGGACTCCCCGCAATCTATGGTGATTCCCCGGTGAACCTCTATTACCTACTGTTTTGGAGTCAGCTGGCCCCTTTGGAGGAGTGGAAGAGCGTGGGCAGCGACGGGGCATTGTGGTGCCGAAGCTTTGGCAACAACAAGGCGGAGTGTGGCGGTAGTGGATTCCGCACAGAAAACAGCAGTACACATTGCGTTTTGCCTAGCTGCGGACCCGGATGGACCCTATGCTATCTATGGTAGTCCCCCGGTGATTTCTTTGTCACCTCGGAGTCGGCTGGCCTCCCCGGAAAAGTGGAGGAGCGGCGTGGTGTCGGAGGCTGGAGTGTGGAGGGCCTGAGTAACACCAATGGACCCCGTTTTCTGACTATGCTGCAGATTTTGTAAGATCCTGGCAGACTCGGAAGAGCGGAGGAGGAGCGGTGTGGTGCCGGAGGCTGGAGTGTGGAGCGCGGAGGGCCTGAGTAACACCAATGGACCCCGTTTTCTGACTATGCTACAGATTTTGTTAGATCTTGGCAGACTCCAGTGGACCCCTTGTGGCAAGCCTTGTGTTTGCAAGCCTTGTGTTTGCAAGCCTTGTGGACTTATAACATCTTTATAACATCTATAACAAACCTTGTGGCCTTATAACATCTTTACATTTGGTAACATCTTTAATAGGATAATGAGGAAAGAGCTTGGGAAGGGAGGATTGATTATCTCCATTTCCCCCCGTCCATCAGAGGTGGCAGAGATTTGGGGTCCCCTTGGTGTGAGAGTGGTATTCCCCTGGGTGTGAGAGAGCCAGGGGGAGGCCAGAATTGAGTGATAATATATAAGAGTGCCCACCCCTGAGTGAGAGACAGGAGGTGGGAAGGAGTGGATGGGGCCCCCTCTGACCTGTGAGAGAGGTTGAGGGGGGGACACAGAGAGTGTGGAGTGAGTGTTTAGGGGGTGGTTGGGTTCTCCCAGCGCCGAAAGCAAACCGCTGGTGCGCTGGTGGGCCTATCGCCTCCTGAGAGTGACTGGGTACGGGAGGATGTGTGCATGGGAGAGGGGACCCTTGTTTCAATCTGGGGTTTTCGGAAGTCCAGTGGTGGAGGCAACTGGGCCTGAAAACTCTAGGGGCTACGGGACGGGTTTTTCTATTGAGGTGGTGATGGGTCGGGGATGTTATGGCGGGAGCCGGAGGGCAGGCCATCGTTGGGGAAGATGCCCCCGGTTCCGGCCCTCCAGGTTCAAACCTAGGCCCTGGTCAGCAGATCCTCGAGGGCCCTGGATTCCGGCTGTTGTTGCTTAACGCCAGGTCGGTTAATAACAAGGGCCCCCTCATATGTGATTTGATCACGGAGGAGGGGGCCGACCTGGCGTGTATTACTGAAACCTGGCTGGGCGCAGGGGGAGGGGTCGCCCTCTCGGAGATCTGCCTGGCCGGGTTTCAAGTATGGCACCAGCCGAGACATCGGGGTAGGGGAGGAGGGGTGGCAGTTGTCATCAGAGTGTCTATGGTAGCCTTCAGGGGCGCTGCTCCACAAGTGGCCGGATGCGAGACCCTGTTTTTCAAGTTGGGTTCCCGAGAGCAGTTGGGAGTGTTGCTGCTGTACCAGCCTCCCTCCTGCATAGCAACCTCCCTGCCTGAGCTGCTGGAGGCCGTCTCGGGGTTGGCGGTGGAGTTCCCCAGGCTTATGGTTCTGGGGGACTTCAATCTGCCATCTCTGGGACGGGCCTCAGAGGTGGCTCGAGAGTTCATGGCTACCATGGCAGCCATGGGCCTGGTTCAGATTATTCGGGACCCGACTCGAGACAGTGGCCTCACTCCGGACTTGGTGTTCTTGTCAGAGCAGTGGCAAGGTGATCTGGGGGGAGAGTGACATCTCTCCCCATTGTCATGGCCAGATCATGCCCTGGTGGCCCTGAGATTCTCATATGCTGCCCCACTCCGCAGGGAGGCTGGACCTATTCGATTGGTCCGCCCCCGGCGACTAATGGACCCGATAGGGTTTCAGAGGGAGCTGGGGGTTATACCCGAGGATCTACTGCATGGTCCAGCGGAGGTCCTGGCCGCAGCCTGGAATAAGGAAGCGGCCGGGGCCTTGGACAGGATCGCGCCTGTGCGGCCTCTCTTGCCCCATCCAACCCGATATTCCCCGTGGTTCACAGAGGGATTGAGGGTTCTGAAGAGGGTTAAGAGACGTCTAGAGCGCCGCTGGAGGAAGACAAAGACCAAATCTGACCGAACACTAGCTAGAGCCACGGTTAAGGCCTACCTTGTGGCGGTAAGACTGGCGAAACGCCAATATTTCTCCACTCTTATTGCATCTGCAGAATGCCGCCCATCAGCCCTGTTTAGGATTACTCGATCCTAGGTAAGGTGGGCCCAGTGACCCACCTTCAGGGGCGTGCGGAGGAATTTTCGGAGCATCTGATGGATAAAATCGCTCAGATTCGTTCTAAGCTCGACTCCAAGCATGGTGCATGGTCTGGGGAGATGCCAAGGGAACATCTGTGCCCGGTTATCTGGGAACAGTTTGATCCTGTTGAGCCTAAGGAAGTGGACAGGATCCTCCGGACTGTAAGGGCCACTATGTGTCATCTTGACCCATGCCCTTCCTGGCTAGTGAAAGCAGCCAGGGAAGTGACATGTGGTTGGGTCCATACGATGGTTGTTACATCCTTGGGAGAGGGAGTGTTTCCGGCTGCTTTCAAGGAAGCGCTGGTGCACCCCCCCCTCAAGAAGCCATCACTGGACCCTACAGTGTTGGACAATTTTCATCCCGTCTCCCAACTTCCCTTTTTAGGGAAGGTGGTTGAGAAAGTGGTGGCATTACAGCTCCAGAGGATTCTGGATGATACGGATTATCTAGACCCCTTCCAGTCAGGATTCAGGCCAGGATATGGGGTGGAAACTGCATTGGTCGCACTTACAGATGATCTCTGGCGGGAGCGGGATGGAGGCAGTGCATCCATCCTGGCTGTTCTTGACCTCTCAGCGGCTTTCGATACCATCGACCATGGTATCCTTTTGGGGCGGCTCGGAGAGTTGGGGGTGGGCGGCGTAGTCTTGCGCTGGTTCGCCTCCTTCCTCCGAGACCGGTCCCAATCGGTGGTAATAGGAGATGAGAGGCCCGACCCTCGGCCCCTACTTTGTGGGGTGCCGCAGGGTTCGGTTCTCTCCCCTCTCCTATTTAATATCTACATGAAACTGCTGGGTGAGATCATCCGCCAACACGGGATGAGGTATCATCAGTATGCTGATGATACTCAATTATATATCTCCATCCCGGGTGAGTTAAGTGATGCAGTGGCTGCCGTTTCTCAGTGTCTGAAGGCTGTGGGGGCCTGGATGGGGAACAACAGGCTTCAGCTGAACCCTGGTAAGATGGAGTGGCTGTGGATTGATGGCGCCTCGGGATCCAAGGAGTTGTCATCTTTAGATCTGGACGGGGTGGCACTACCCCATTCAGACTCAGTGCGGAACCTGGGGGTCCTTCTGGACTCACAACTTCTGCTTGAAGAGCAGGTGGCAGTCGTGGCCAGAAGGGCATTTGTGCAACTTTGAGTTGTACGCCAGCTATGCCCTTTCCTGGACCGAGATGCCCTCCGTACAGTCACTCATGCCCTGGTCATCTCCCATATAGACTATTGCAATGCACTCTACATGGGGCTACCCTTGAAGAGTATCCGGAAGCTTCAACTGGTCCAGAATGCAGCTGCGCGTGCAGTTATGAGTGCCCCAAGATCAGCACATGTGACACCTCTTCTGCGTGAGCTGCACTGGTTGCCAGTTTGCTTCTGGGTCCAATTCAAGGTGTTGGTTGTTACCTTTAAAGCCCTACATGGCATGGGACCAGGTTACCTTAGGGACCGCCTCATCCCCAAAGCATCGACTCGCCCCACCCGGTTATGCAGAGGGCATGCTACGGATCCCATCAGCAAAAGAATTTCATCTAGCGGGATCCAGGAGGCATGCCTTCTCTGCAGTAGCACCCGCCCTTTGGAACATTCTGCCCCTTGAGGTGAGGCTAGCCCCCACACTCCTGACCTTCCGAAAGCAATTGAAGACCTGGCTCTGCCACCTCGCCTGGGATGGGAAGAGTAATAGCTCTTCTTGTGGATGGCTTGCGCCGTAGAGTTCGGCTCACAAACATTACATAACAGCCTCTTGGATTTTATATCTTTAATATTTAAATTGTATAAAGTATTTTATATGTTTTTAATTACTAACTTGATTGTAAACCGCCCAGAGTCCCCTTGTGGGGGGAGATGGGCGGTGATATAAGTTGGAAATAAATAAATAAATAATAAAATAAATATTACCGTTTAACTGTTTTTTAGGTAAAAACCCACATTCATCTGTACCTTTAATAAGATAATTTTCAAAAAACTCTTTTAATTCCTTTTTACAGTCCTCCACTATTGCTTCGTTCTGTAACAGCATTTCCTTTAACCTCCATCTGAAAGAACTGGGTTTCCATTTAAAAACCAAACTCACTGGATTATGATCTGGAAGTCTTTGGTAGTATTTTTATTTTATGAACTTTAGTAGCCAAATTCTTCAAAATCCAAATCATGTCTATTCTCAAAAAAGATCTATGTTTTTCAGAAAAATAAGTATACTCTCTTGAATTGCTATTTTTATGTCTCCACACATCAACAAGCTCTAAATTGTCCATCAAATAATAAAAAAAATCTTTTTGTAGTTTACGTTGTGTAATTTTAATATTTTTCTCAGAAATTCTGTCTACTTGTAGGGAGATCACTCCATTCCAATCTTGCATTAAACACCACTTTTCATTAGAAAAGCCCATTAGTCTGTCATAAGTCCTTTATAAAACATTACTTTATCCTCATTTGGGGCATAAAATCCCAACATCAGACTCTTAACCCCATGCAAATTAACTTCCACCCCAACGTATCTACCATGCTCATCAGTCAATATAAGTTCTGGTTGTAGTTGGGGGTTTATATAGAAAACAACTATGTTTCTTTTTTTCCTTTTTTCTTTTTGTTCCTGCTGAAATAAATTCACCCAATTTTTTGTAAGTCAAATATTTTATAACCTTTTTTCTAATATGTGTTTCTCGTAAGCAAATTGTATCATTTTCATTTTTTCAAATAATGAAATTTTTTGAAGGAACATTTGCTCCATTTATATTCCATGTTAAACATTTTAATCCATAATCAGGCCAAAAATTTAGAAAAAATCAATACCTGTAGCACCTAATTCAGGTGCTACTGTAGCACCTAATTCAGGTGCTACTCATGAGAAGCAGCTGTCCGGAGTGCAGGTGGGCGATCTCATTATCTTTTCTTGTCTGAGAGACTCCGCCGGCCAGAATTCACTGTCTGGCCACTGATCTCTGCAGCAATGCTGTCCCTGCTCCTCCAGGGATGTCTAGTTCGCTATGGAACCTCACTTGGAAGCCACAACTGTTATCTTTCTATGAATTCTTACTTTCATACACACTCAGAATGACCTACATGACACCTGTCATTCTTTCTGACAGACATTTCAGCCTTTGGACTTATTTCAAGAGAAATGTGACTCAATACAAAACAGGATGCATGCCTTTTCTCCAGACCCAAGAATATGTCTAAGTTGCAAAACTCTGTATTACTCCTAGATGGCTGTAAAAAGATAATCAAATGGTTCCCTGGATTTTTGCAGCCTAGATCTGATAGCCCTATTATTGCCATAATGACATCTTGTCAGACTTATCTTATTTATTGGCTCTTTAAGCCATTACTGATTTAAAGCATTGGTTAAAA
The DNA here is from genome assembly GCA_023362775.1 of Charina bottae. Taxonomy (NCBI): domain Eukaryota; kingdom Metazoa; phylum Chordata; class Lepidosauria; order Squamata; family Charinaidae; genus Charina; species Charina bottae. Next base: position 26,130,537 of record JALMGJ010000003.1, read on the forward strand.
CTCTTTAACCAATTGGTCTTTATTTTTTTTAATTAAAGAAATCTTTTCTCTCCAATAATTTGATTAACAAAAATTACATGGTTTCTGTAATGGGCAGGAGGAATAACCTTGAGAATGAGGAGGAAGAATTAGAGTATCTGAGTGGAAAGCTGAACCAGAAATAAATGGCCCCTGCTATGGAATCCAAGCGACAGCATGAAATTGCACAACGTGGGGGGGGGGGAATGTTGGGATTATCAGGAGTCAACTCAGCATTGTCTCATAAGCATAATAGGGGGTCTTTCTAGTAAATGCATCTCTACTGTGCTTGTGGGATGTTACCTGGGTCACCTGATTTCCTCTTCCTCCTCCTTCTTGGTTTGGGGATTCTCATTCTCCATTACGCTTTGGGCACACCTGCAAGCAGGAGGGCTGCACCATGCAGCTCTCGTCCATTCCATCTCGCTTGCACACAGATCTACTATGAATCTACTCGTATCCAGATCTACTGAATAAATGTAAGCTATCTCTATTTTTCTTCATCTAACTAATGTGTGAAGACTGAATTTATTTCTGAACGTAATTAAGCTTAAAGTGCAAGTTCCCTGGTGGTTCACACTTTTACTCTGTAAGATTGTTCTCAGCTGCTTGGAGTTCTTTTATTAACCTTCAAGACTCCAACAAGGGTTATGGGCCCAGTACAAGAACAGTACAAACCAGTGCAGTACTAATCTCTTTAAAAGTTTCTTTTTTGTTGGCCTCACAGCCACAAAAAGGGAAGCCACTTGCACATTTTAAAAGCTAAGTTCAGAATTTTTTCCCCTCTCTCTAAACAATGGAGAGAGAGGAGGGGGCTCCCCCCATACCAAAATTGACTGAAGATAATTATTCAGCATGGCTATTCAGATTAAGGATGCAGCTAGGTTTTGAAGATTGTTTGGATGCTCTGGATTCACCAGAACCCAAACCAAAGGATGGGGAGGAAGCCAATAAACAATGGAAGAAAAAGGATAAGAGAGCTAAAATTCTCATTGCTAGATCTCTTCCAGAACACAGATTAGCAGAGATTAAAAATATTTCTACTGCTAAGGAAATTATTGAGAATTTATGCACCCTATATTCAGAAGCTGATGATCAGAAAGTTATTTATTTGTGAGAACTGCATGCATGTAATTTGGAAGACAGTGGAAATGTAAATGACCACCTGATCAGAATACAGGGAATCTTTGATCAGCTGAGCACAGTTGAGAATCTCATGAATGAAAAACTTAAGATGTCTTTTTTGCTAAGCACATTACCAAATAGATTTTTTCCATTCATTGCTGGTTTGAATTTAGAAGGCAAGAATTTATCTCAGCTGCTAGGAGCCATTAGATTGGAATGTTGGAGGCAAGAGAATTTGCATAACAATAGATTGCCTAGCAGAGACATTGGTTACCTAGCAATGAAGGGTAAACATGAGCCAGGGCAATTAGTGAGAAATCAGAATACCAAAAAGACTATTGTCTGTAATGCTTGCAAGAAACCAGGACATTTCCCCAAGTTTTGCAGAAGCAGGGACAAGAAAATTTTTTCCAAGGGAAAATCTTTTAAAAGTGAAAAAGGTTTACACACTGTTTATAAATCTGATACTGTTCTTAAACCTGATACCAATAAATGCCCCAGACGATGGGTAATTGTCGGGGGCCAGCAGGCATCTATGAGGGAATAAAAGTGACTTTTGTGAGCTAAGTGAAAAACCAGAAGGAAGCGTAACATTAGCAGATGGCAATTCAATTTTGATTCAAGGAAAAGGAAGTGTGCCATTGTGATGCTTCAATGGAAATGAACACAAAGATCTTATGGCAACAGATGCTTTCTTTGTACCAGACTTAGAAGCCAATTTACTGAGTGTCTCAACATTGAAAAACAAAGGTTTTGATGTGATTTTTAATGCTAATGGACAATGTAAAGTCACCAGTGGAGAAAAGATTTATGTTACAGGTTTTCAAAAATATGGCATTTACCAGGTGCACTGCGAACAACCGCCACCAGATGTCAGCCTCACCTATCGGCAGCAAAAGCAGAACAACAGCGCCACCACCTGGCACAGGTGTTTTGCGCACCGTGATTTTAATGCAATTTTAAGAATGAAAACTGAAGACATGGTAAGAGATTTTGAAATAAGCAACCATGATAAATGCCAATCAAAATGTGTGATATGCATCAAAGGAAAGGCAACAAGACCAGCCATACCCAAACAAAGGGAAAGGTGGGCAACTAAGCCACTCGAACTTATCCACACTGATTTGTGTGGACCTCTTCAAGCATCAGCGGGCAGAAATAAATATGTTTTATGCTTTATAGACGATTTTTCCAGATATTGTGTGACCTACCTATTGAAGGAGAAATCCCAAACAGCAGACATGCTGAAAGTGTATGTAGCCATGGTGACCAACAAATTCAACAAAAACCATCAAGCCCTTCAAAGCGATCAAGGAGGTGAGTTCATTTCACAAACCATGCAAACATACCTAATACAGCTAGGCATAGAACACAGACTAACCACTCCATACACACCTGAACAAAATGGAGTTGCTGAAAGGAAAAATCGCTCACTAATGGACATGGTAAGATGTATGCTTTTAGAAGCAGATCTGCCTGACAAATACTGGGCAGATGCTGTTTTAACAGCTACATACTTACAGAATAGATTGCCAACCAAAACCAATGAGGTAATACCTTTTGAGTTATGGCATGAACGCAAACCAAGCATAAACCATCTGAGAGTATTTGGATCCTAAGCTTATGCACACATACCAAAAGAAAAGAGATCCAAACTAGACCCCAGAACTGAAGAAGGCATCAAGATCGGGTATCCAGGAAGCAAGGGATACAGAATCCTGAACCCGAAAACAGGAAAAGTAAGCACATGCAGAGTGGTGTACTTCAATGAACAAGAGAAAGGCTACCATAGTCATGCTGACGATGACTGCGCAGAAACCAACAGCAGCAGTTACCAGCTTGAGATGTTTAGCCCAACATCTTAAGACACAACCACCACACCGACCCAGAGGGAGATAGAAGCCTAGGCAGAAACTCTACCAGAGTCAGATGACGAGGCTGAGGATGCAGAAGGGGTTGAACCACCAAGTGCCACTCCTGAACCTGCTCCAAGACACTCATCACAACCCAACAAAGGAGTTCCAGTCGAGAGACTCACCTACCTCGCAAGGTCATTACCAAAAGAACCTGCATTGTGGAACGAAGTGCAGCAAATGCCACCAGATGAAGCAAGCAAGTGGAAGAAAGCAGCACAAGAAGAGCTAGAAGCTCTACACAAGAACAAAACATGGACTTTGACAAAACTACCAAAAGGCAAGAAAGCCATAGGATACAAATGGGTTTTCAAAGCCAAACAAGATGAAAATGGAGAAGTACAAAGATACAAAACTAGACTAGTCACAAAAGGCTATTCACAAAAATATGGTCTTGATTATGACTATGAAGGTTCTCAGTCATCCAGGTGGAACAGTCTGTGGCTTGAATCATGTCAACTGGATTTCTATTTTCTTAGTGGAAACGTTTCACTCCTTATCCAAGGAGCTTCTTCAGTCTGAGTAAAGTTAGTAAGGGAATCCTTAAATATGTTTCTAGGCTGGCTGTGTGACCTGGCACCTGGGGCTAGGTCATGGTTATTTTTGAGATGTTTGTTTCTAAGTCCCTTTATCATCTAAAGGAGGATCGTTAAGATTACCCTGCTGCTGTTGAGCTTGTGAAATGGTCTTAATCTTCCTAGGCACAGAAGACAAAGCAGGAAGGAAGATAGGGGAAAGGTTATGCCTTTTTATATCTTGATTATGATGAATGTTTTGCTCCTGTTGTAAAACATACCACAATCAGAATGCTCCTGAGTCTAGCAGCTTCCAGGAACATGAGTATTGAACACCTAGATGTAAAAACTGCATTTCTGCATGGAGAGATAGAGGAAGAACTGTACATGCTACAACCTCCAGGCTTCGCCAATCCCAAGACACAGCAACTTATTTGTAAACTTCAGAAGGGGATTTATGGCCTGAAGCAAGCAGCAAGAGCATGGAATAAGAAGTTGAACCAAGTACTTCTTAACCAAGGTTTTGTTCAAGGCCAAGCTGATCCCTGTCTCTACACAAGACGCAGAAATGGCAGAGAGGTGTACATTCTTTGTTATGTGGATGATCTACCATAATAACAAAGGAGACTTTGATAAAATCATGTCCAACCTGAACAAAGAAGTAGAAGTCAAGCATCTGGGCAATGCCAGCTACTACTTGGGGATACAGATTGAAAAGGAAGAAGATGGAAGCTTTCTTCTAAGCCAGAAGCAAAAGATCCTAGAACTGTTGGAAAGCTTAGGGCTGCAAAATGCCAATCCTATGCCAACAATAATGGAAACAGGTTTTCACATGCAATGGGAACCTAGTGAACTCTTACCAGAGAACAACAGTTATAAAAGCACCATAGGTAAGCTATTGTATCTAGCCACTACCACTAGGCCAGACATAGCAGCTGCAGTAAACATTCTATGCAGAAAAACTAGCACACCCACACAGAGAGACTGGACTGGTGTTAAGCGGGGGGGGGGGGGGGGGAAGGTACCTAAAGGGCACCATACACCTAAAACTAAAGCTACCAGCTACAGACAATCCAAAACTAGTGGGGTTTACAGATGCAGATTGGGCAGAAGACGTTACTGACCGTAAATCCACTAGTGGGCATGTATTTTTCTATGCGGATGGGGCAGTAAGCTGGGGAAGCCGTAAGCAAGATACAGTCACACATTCATCCACAGAGGCGGAGTATGTGTCAGCAGCAGAAACATGCAAAGAGTTTTCATGGCTCAAGCTACTGCTTGAAGACATGGGGATAGAGGAATCTACCCCTATTCAGGTCTACGAAGACAACCAAGGTTGTATTAGGCTCTCATGGTCAGAAAAGATTAATGGGAGAACTAAACACATTGATGTCAAGTATCATGCAGTAAGAAACTTGCAAGAGCAAGGAACAGTCAGACTAGACCAGAGCTTTCCAAACTGTGTGTCGCGACACAAAAGTGTGTCGCCACACACAGTGTAGTGTGTCGCCACACCACCCGGAAGCGGCGGCATGCGTGTGCACGGCGGTAGCGGCAGCCGCTGCCACCATACACACGCGCGCCACCGCACGCCCCCCGCACCGCCACCGTGCACGCACACGCCACCGCACGCCCCCCCGCGCCACTGCTGTGCGCGCGCTGCCGCATGCCCCCGTGCCCCTCGCGCCACTGCCGTGCACATGCGCTCCCGCGCGCCACCGCCGCGCTGCTGCCGCCACTGGTGTGTCGCCAGCGGCAGAACTTTGGAAAGCCCTGGACTAGACTATTGTCACACAAGGAACATGACTGAGGACATTCTCATGAAGCTGTTGCCGAGGAGCAGTTACCAAGAACTGCGGAAGAAGTTGAACCTTGTGGACTCTGAGACATGCTAACTTGAGAAGGGGTGTTGGGATTATCAGGAGTCAACTCAGCATTGTCTCATAAGCATAATAGCATCAGGGAAAGTCCAAAATGAAAAGATAATAATAATAATAATAATAATAATAATAATAATAATAATAATAATATATTAAATGTATATGCTGTCCAACTCCCAGCAACTCTAGGGAGTTTACAAGTAAAACATTAAAAGAAGAACAAGAGACAAAAATGAAGAGTAAAGATGGCAAGAATAACAATCTGGGCAGCAAGAAAAGAAAACAACCCACACAATGCAAAGGGGGCTTCATTCCTCCTCCCCAGAGGCCTCTAAGAGTTGAGAGATATGGTGGGGAGTGAGGCTGGGAAAGTTTGCTGAAGATAAAGAGGAGAGGCTAAGCAGAATCTGGGAAGGAACAGAAACCCAGTACAGGATTGAGGAAGCCATCAGAGAAGTTAAGGATGCATGTGTATTTTTGAGCTAGCTTTCTGCTTGCAAAACTCCTTGCAAAAAAGAACCATATCGGTAAAGAAGTAGACCTAATCCCAGGTCATTTGAACTGTAATGGCTTTATTGTATTTAGATATGAGGACTGAGGAAGCCATCAGAGAAGTGAAGGATACATGCATATTCTTGAGCTAGTTTTCTGCTTGCAAGATTCCTAAGAAGGAGTGCTCTGTTTATTTGTAAATGCATTACATTTTACACAGAACTCCATTAAACTTTTCTCCCAGAATGATGGTTAGAGCTCCCTATTTCCCACGTTTGTCAAGCTTTTAAGACTGACTCGTAGCACCTTTTCTTTTTAAAAATAATCAACAGATGTAGAAATAGAATTACCAAAATATCATGCAATTGTTATTAAGTTGTTGCTGCTATTTTACACCCATATTGATTAATTGTGGAAATGATCTTCAAAAAAGGAAAATTCTGATTTTGACCAATGAAACCTGAATCACAGACCTATGGAGCTGGAAGGGGCCATCTAGGTGGTTAAATCCAATTCCCTGCTCAGGACAGAATCCAGATTAAAGCATCCCTGACAGATGCTCGTTCAGTTTCAACTTTAGCACATGTAGCGAAGTGATTCTGCTGTCTAACTGCTCTGTTAGGCAAACATGTTCACACTTGCCTCATTGCAGAAGCTGTGCTAATATATAATGAATCATACTTGTTAATCAGTTTAATGAAAAACACCCTACCAAATTTTAAGTGGCCAGGTTCTTTGCTGAGCTATTTAAGTGCAGAGCAATTTCTATCAGATATTATATAACAGTTGTTTTGCATGTGCAATGTTCTTTTGCTCCTTTAACAATGTTCTAGTCATCCAGATACAGGCCTGATGAGATTTGAAGCTACAAGGATGAAGAGACACACCTTCATTAGTAGATTAATTTCTTTTCTTTTTTTTAAACTGAATTAAAATTCACATCCATTCTTCCATGTTCCTGAATAGCTTGTTTTGTGCAATTTCTCCTAACAACCTAAGCTGCCAATGTAAACTTTTTAATGCAAATCACACCATTGCTGGTCTTTGTTATGTGAGCAGTAGACTTTTTAAACATTACTTCCAAATGTAAGTATTTTCTGGGGGACAAAGCTGATCCAGTCACACCCCAAACCAACCAACCCTTTTGAAGAGCAGTGGAGGAGGGGGCAACAGAGTGCAATCACGTGGCGCCACCCTGTTGCTGCCTCCTTAGTTCCTGGCCCACGGCCAATGTATGAACCCAGAAAAAGGCATGGCTCCTTTAAGGAGCTGCTGACAGCTATTACAACAAAGGTGTGCCAGTAGCAGATCCAAACACCTTCACCCACTTCAGATCCAAATACTCTTACAGTGGTCCCCAACCTTTTTGGTACCAGGGACCGGTTTCATGGAAGACAATTTTTCCACGGAGTGGGGCGGGGGGGATGGTTTTGGGATGAAACCACTGGAAGTGATAAATAAAATAATGGGCGGGCCATGCGCGGACTAAAATAATTGTTGGATTCTGACTTCTCATAAGGAGCGCACAACCTAGATCCCTCGCATGCACAGTTTATAGTAGGGTTCGCGCTCCTATGAGAATCTAATGCCGCCGCTGATCTGACAGGAGGCGGAGCTCAGGCGGTAATGCGAGCGATGGGGAGCGGCTGTAAATACAGATGAAGCTTCGCTTGCTCGCCCACCACTCACCTCCTGCTGTGCGGCCAGGTTCCTAACAGGCCACGGACCGGTACCTGTCCATGGCCTGGAGGTTGGGGACCCCTGGTCTACAACACTAATCTTGAGCCTGTCAGTAAAAACATACCAATTTTTAAAAAGGTGTTCAAATACCTCCAAAGCAGAAGTCGACTAAGGAGGTTATTGACCCATCCTCTCTAGGCTGACTTGTTTGCCATCCCGTTCCCCACTCGGACGTAGGGATTAAGAAATATAGGGGAAGACTCTAGGGAAGAAATAGCCCCAGAGAGGATGGCGGAAGCCCTGCTACGATTGTTCAGTGACTAAAACCTGTAAACAGGATAACTGAACCCGACTAGCTGTTGGGCACCCGTCTCTCTTGTTTTAGGGGTGGGGGAAATGATTGAGACTGGCAAATGTGCACATGCGCCACTTTTCCTCCTCCATTTTATTGGAAGCCTGGAGAGAAGTTGGTGTCAAAAACATAAAGGCAGGGGAAAATAATGGGAATGAAATGCTAGTGCAGAGGGCAAAGGCTGGGAAAGAAAAGGCTGGGGTGGAAGCCGGCTAGTGACCAGAGAAGTGGTGTGCTTACACTCCCAGCATCCCAAAATATCCTTCCGGGCACACCCACAGTGGATCAGCTGACCTTGTCTCCAAAGTAATGGACAGTGAACAGATTTTACATTCCTTGAGACTGTTTAAGACAGTGTGAGAATAAGTGGGGAAAGGCTATTGTTACACCAGTGTTACAGAAGTATACAGTATCCTCGTGAGCTAGGGATGAGAACAGAATATCAAAGAACAGAGTATCAAAGAACAGAAATGTAATATTCCCACTATCCATAAGAAATCACCCTAAATCTTATCATCATGCTAGTGTTTAGCATTGATTTCAATGAAGATTTATAGAACCCTAGCTGCAGAATTTCAGTCACAATACTTTTTACCCTAAGTTATTCCCCAGGAGTAAAACTTGGCAAATATGCACTATTAGCAAATAGCGAATATACAGTTAAAAAAAAATCACCAAGAAACTAAATGTCACACTAGTTTTTAGCATACGAGGAAGACTTAGCAAAAATGGAAATGTAAGGCTGACATTATCTATACACCTCGAATACAGTATAACTGTGATGATAGTCTTTAGCATAGAAGTCAAAGAACCTTAATTTAACCCTGACCTTAACTGAAGTTTTGCTGCCACAATACATTTTCCCCTAGTTTTCCCCAGAAGGAAAGATGAGCAAACCCTAACTGCAGAATTTCCTCAGAACCGTTGTTTCCCATACCTTTTTCTGAGAAAGAAAACAGCCAAAACAGAAATACAAGGATTCCCACTGTCCATAAAAAGGCACCTTTTATGTATCCATCATGGTAATGTTAAACCCTGATTTGAAGAAAGCCTAATCCTAATCCTACCTGCAGATTTTAATCAGAATAGGGTTTCCCCATCGTTTTTCCCCAGGAGGAACACTGACCAAAATGTAAGAGGTCCACTATCAATAAAAAGCACCTCCAACCTAACCTTTGTGGTAATTTACAGGCCTCGTTTCAAGGAAGCCAAACACAAACCCTAACCCTAACAGCAGATTCTCCTCAAAAAAGGTTTTTCTATAGATTTTCCCCATTGAGGAAAACTGAGCCAAAACAGAATTGTAACATGACCACAATTCATAAAAAGGCATCCTGAATCTTGCTGTCATTCTAGCTTTGAGCCCTGATTTTAAAGAAGCCTAGGCTTAACCTTAAACCTAATTGCTGATTTTCCTCAGAATGGGTTTTTCCCATAGCTTTTCCCCAGGAGGAAAAGTGAGTGAAAACAGAAATGTAACATGCCCATAAATATAACCATCATGTTAATTTTCAACCCTGACTTCAAGGAAGCTTACCCTAACACTGACCCTAACTGAAGATTTTTCTCAGAATTGTTTTTTCCCACAGATTTTCCTCAGGAGGAAAACTGAACCAAAAAAGAAATGTAAAAAACCCACTATCCATAAAAATGTAAGCCAGATCTAATCATCAAAAGCTAAACTAAAGCCATTTTAGAAGGGAAGTTAGTGCTTTGCCATTACACAGAAGCAAAAGAGTTACATACATAGATAAGAAAATGTGAGGACAATGTTACAAGGTGTGCCAGTTAGAAAGTGAGAAATCAGGCTATTCCTTATTAGGAAAGTAAAACTTGAAAAGGCTAGAACTAGACATGCACAGACATAGTTATAGTTTTATAGTTATAGTATAGACTATTGTAATGCGCTCTACATGGGGCTACCCTTGAAGAGCGTCTAGAAGCTTCAACTGGTCCAGAATGTGGCTGTGCGGGTGATTTTAGGTGCCTCAAGATCAGCACATATAACAACTTTGCTCCGCGAGCTACATTGGGTGCCAGTTTGCTTCCAGATGCAATTCAAGGTGTTGGTTATCACCTTTAAAGCCCTACATGGCATGGGACCAGGTTACCTGAGGGACCGTCTCATCCCCATCACATCAACCCATCCCACCCGGTCATGCAGAGAGGGCATGCTACGAGCCCCTTCTGTAAGAGAATTCCATCTGACGGGGTCTAGGAGGCGTGCCTTCTCTGCAATAGCCCCCGCCCTCTGGAATATTCTCCCCCGAAATAAGATCAGCCCCCTTTCTCCTGGACTTTAGAAAAAACCTAAAGACCTGGTTTTGTCACCATGCTTGGGGTGGGGAGGGGAATAGCCAGTCTTGGGGTTGGCTGGTTTCTTAGATCTGGCTCAATCAGCCCTACCAGCTCATGGGATAAGTAAGACCTACCATTGTTTGGATCTGAGTGTAACTATGTATTTTTACTGATTATTAGTGTTATGGTTTTTTTATTGATTTTAAACTATTTTATTGTGAACCGCCCAGGGTCCCTCCTTGTGAGGGAGATGGGCGGGATATAAATGTGATAAATAAAATAGTTATAGTTATACCTGACTATAAATGGTGTTGCAAGCCCTTGTATGCAAATTATAATATATATTTAAGCAGTATAGCAAAATTTGATTGGATTATGGCAAAGTGTATGTTAGTGAGGTCAGGAAAGTGAGGTAATGGGGTGAAAACAATCAGGTACCTGAGTTACACAAGGAGTCTTAGACTGTGTCTGGTGGAGATGTTACTTTCCCTATCCCTAGGGTCATCAAATGTCCTTACTAACCAGCGCCTCTACTTATCTGAATCAGCATGCCTTGTGCCTAAGTATTTTATGCTGAATTACTTCATTTTCCTTTCAGAAAGTGCGTGCACAGAGGGGGTGAGTGCCTTTGAGGAAGAGATGATTTACCTGCCTACCCTGAACGGGGATGGAAGTGTTTCTTCCAACTTCTTTATCTGGAGATAAATCCAATTGTTTTCATTGGAACTAATTGCCAGCTTATTATTGAAAAATACAAAAATCAGGTTATAGATAAAATGTAAAGTCAGTTTTCATGTCACAGTAGTATTTGAGGGCTTCAAAAGTAATTTGAAATTTACTTTCTCTTTACAGAGAAAGAATGTTCTTGTTGTCAGAAGTATCAGGTACTTACTTATTTTTAGTTATCAAATTTCATCACCCCCCATCTCCCTCAAAAGCGGGACTCTGATACTTGTCTGTTAGTATAAGTATCAGCAGAAACAGACACAAATGATTAGAAATTAGGTTTCATAGCAAGCTTTTAATTTTTTGCCTGTCCATCTTACTGTTGCTTACAGTAACTGTATATATTAGTTTTTAACTTTCTTTCTCTACTCAGTTGGATATAAAAATGTGTTATAAGTACTGTTTCATTCCCTTTCTGAACATAATAGAACTGAAGGGTGCTTTTTGTCATTGAAGCTAAAATGAATGCAATTTAGACATAATAAGTGGATTCTCATTACAGAAGTGAATTTTAGAGATAATTATGTCTGCACCCTTTGTTTTAAAGCACTTGACAAGAAGGTTGGCTAGAATGTTCTTAATTAGTAAAGACAATCAAAATGTGAAAGCTCAGAGTTTCTGCTTGAAGAATTGTTTTATCCCCCTAAAAGAACAGCTTATATAAGGTTACCCACATGTTCTGTTCTTTACCATTTACCTTTAATTTTCATAATGCAGAAAGTGTTTATTGCAGTATTTCCAACAGACATTTTATTGAACCAGAAGATAAAACAGAACAAGAAACAAGTTTCTTAATTAAAAGATTCATGACCACAGATGCTTTTCCCATCAGCTGTCACTGTTGCTTTTGCATTCTGATCCCAAAGCACAGCAGAAGTACCAGCTCTTGGTGGAGAATCTAAGTCACTACTCTGGATTTGCCTCTAAATGGAAGGCAAAACAGCCCTATGAAGAGTGGGGTGGGGAGTAATTCATAAACTTCATTGTCCAAATGAGCATATAGTGTGGCTACAGATTGAATTCAAATAATTCAGGTATTGGGATAAGCCTCGGTTTTTGCTAGTGATTTACAGTTCTGTACTCACTGTGTTACTTTTTATAGTGTAAGCAGATTGTTTGATCTGAATCTTAAATCTTAATCCTTTTTTTTTCTGATAACAAATTTCTGATTCTGAAAAAAATGTTCATATGCTTGAAGTTGAAGTACTTCTAGCTGAATCTTAATACTGTCAGAGTAGCACAGTTGGTGCAACCCAAGAGTGGTTCAGAACAAATTTGCTTCCAGTCTGTGACTTCCAATATATACAGACTTTACTAAATACAAATATATACTGTATATATACAGGCAAAATACCTTTTAACCAATTGCACACAGCAATACACAATCCAGCAACTCCTTCAACACCCAGCAATATGGATTCCTCCCAACTGCCTTATATCCATGTAATTTTGCTAAGTAATTCAGTGGTGATTGATTCAGGTGTATGCAATTAGCTCTTCAGTTTCCTCAGAGCTAATTGTTCAGTGCTCTCAGCTGTGCTGCCTTATTCACTGCAGTAAAATTCTTAATACAATGTCTGGGTATACCCTGACAAATACTAGCTTCTTCTCTTTTTTTTTTCCTACCATACACACAGTAGTCCCTTCATTCTGAATATGTTCAGGCCTAAGGCCTTACTGCTTTGTTGAAAAGCTGGGTATCTATCTGGATATCTGGTGCTGCCTGCAGTTAATACTACATGGAGGAGAAATAACAATTGTAGCAGTAGCTGCAGCCAAAGCCTCTATAACACAGCTTTCCAAACTCTGTGTCGCGACACAAAAGTTTGTCGCCTGCGGGGCCCAGGTGTGTCGCGTCAAAACCTGGAAGCGCTGATGGCGCGCCACCACTGCGTGCACGGCGGCAGTGGGCCATCAGCGCTTCCAGGTTTTCGCACGGCACACAAGGACACCGCCACCGCTGCGGTGCGCGAAAATCTGAAAGCAACGCAGTAGCGGCGCGCAAAAACCGAAAGCGGCAGCAGTTCCAGGTTTTCTTGTGTGCCGCCGTTGGTATGTTGCCGTGGGAAAACTTTGGAAAGCCCTGCTCTATAACTTTCCCAACAGTGTCTTTTCCATCCTGAGAGATATTATAGCTTAGCACCAAGCTAGAAAGCATGGGGAGCTTAATAATTCAGTGACTCACCAAAGAAAAACTGTACAGTAACACACTTGAATGAAAAAGTGCTGGGAGGAAGTTGCCTGTGATTGGAAATGACTCAACTGAAATGCAGTCCTTAACTCCCCAAGGAGAGGCATTTTAATGCTGCTTTAGAAAGACTTGTGGGGGAGGAGCGTACATATTTGTAACATTATGGAATTTTACAGTAGCTCATTGTGCTCAAGCTGGAGCAGCATCACTTATACTTTAAATTGCCTATAAGTGGCATAACTATGTGTGTCTTGGGGGGGGGGGGTTGTTGATCCACTGCCTTCACATGGTGATAGACCTCACAGATTGTCATGGAAACTATCCAAGGATCAATATCCACTTAAGGTTTCCTGAGCAACTGAACTGGAAACAACCCTACCAGTACTTATGGATGGTGAGGTGGTGGTGGTTTGAGCTGTTTCTGATTTCTTTTTTGTTGTTGTGTTAGGCACCAAAACTTACTATGCACCTTCCAGAATAAGCCAAGTACACAACAGAGACTTTGGGAACGGACAATAGCAAGTTTTAATTGGCCAAGCAAAGGTTGCCGGATGGCAGTCCTACAGACATCACACGCAGGTGACCTCTGAGTGGAACAGCCATCCCGAGTACAAGAGTGCACAAACTTTTATACAGCAAATACAAACAGGAAGTGAGGATGATGATGGTATGCCCATATGTGGATGAGGTGTCCTCTGACCATTCCCTGGGATTGGTTAGTTCTTGGGGATCAGGGTCCCTCCCAGAGCTGAAGGATTCTGGGATTCACCAGGTCAAGGGGTGACGTGGGTCATAAACATAGTTACAAAGGATAGAATTGGGAACATTCACACCAATTGTCTTATGGGCTCTTGTCCGGAGGCCAGAGATTAACACTTACATCTTACAAAGATAACAGTAACACTTACAGGGACATTGGGTTATACAAGCATACTAAATTACAGAGGTCAGAGCCATAAAATATTCACATCTTGGGAAGAGTAGAACAAACGATTTCTTACAAGGAAGTCAAGTAAACATGTTAGCTTGTCAGGAAGAAGATGCTGACCAGACAAGGAGAGCCCCAAGCTGGTATGCATTCTAAAGAGAGGTAGGATTACTTTGTAGCACCTAATATTGCTATGCAGAATTCTTTGGGGCCTTGCTGAGGCAGGCCTATCTCAGGGGTCGTCCCTGGGTTAACACTCTTTGGTTTAAGCACAATCTTTGGTTCAGTAGAGTTCTAGCAGCATTGCACTATGGGAAACCCTAGAGCAGGGTATTTTCCAGGCCAAGGTCGGTGGCCCATGGTTTCTTAGGTCCCTTCAATCCTCCCTTTTTATTTTTCGTGGCAAAATGCATTTTGCCTAGTTTAGAAACTGGATGGAGTGTTAACAGTCTCGCTGGTTTACCTTCCGTGTGGGTAACCACAGTCAGCCCTTTGAGGGAGGACAATACAATTCTACGAACCAAAGGAATAATGCAGGGCAAGACAGCAAGTCCAGTTAGGCCACAGACAAAAATAAACACAAGTTGCTTGACCCAAACTGCCCCTGGGAGCCAAGAGAAAAGTTGGCCTGAGTCTGTGTTCCAGTTAGCTTGGGCACCCAGCCGGGTAGCCTGATCTTTTAAATCCTGGACAGCTTCCCTGACTAAGCCAGACTTATTCATATAAAAGCAGCATTCTTCATGGAGGAAGGCACAAAGGCCCCCCTTTTCAGCAGTGATAAGGTTCAAGCCTCATCTGTTTTGCATAACTACAGACGCTAAGGAGTCCAGCTGGTCCTGGACATTCACGAGGCTTTGGGCTATCTTATTGAGGCTATCCTGAAATTCTTGGGCATTCCCTTTAGCGTATGGCAAGGGAGCACAAGGGATATATTGGTCATCTTTCAGGCCAAGCCATGCTGGCATGGAGCCTTTTGTGTCAGCGGGTAGCCCAAGCCAAGGAGGAAGCAGAGGTCCCTGTGGAGAGGCAGCTAGTAGAAGCTTTGCTGCCAAATTACATGCGGGTCCCTCCTTCTCTTCCCCTGAGACAGAGACTGTGGGTTGGGCAGAAAATGTTACTTTGCCCCGGTATCTTCCAGCAGCGGCTGAAAATAATGGAGGCTTGACATAGAAATCCTCAAATGTGTCAGAGGTGGTGATGACTACCTCCTTTAGGCATTGGTGTCCCTGAAGCTTTCCCAGCCGAACTCCACCCTTGGGTTGCGTCCTAGTCATGCACAAAGAGGCGGTGCCAATCAATGGAACTAATGAGGCCACTGGGCTAAAGATGGGAACCGATGGATTCAATCCCAGGGTCTTAAGCCGTGACTCAAAGTCCGCATAGAGTTGGCTGTCAGGATGTTCTCCTTCCTTAAAAACTGGAGGAGTTCTGTGGTTTAGCACAATTCTAAAACTGGCCCAAACACGGGGGCTGGCAGGGATAGCTTGACCACATCTCGGGGGGGGGGGGGAATTCTGTTCCAAAGGACAGTGACCACTACCAAGAAGGCCTAGGTCCCACTAGATGGCAACATATGTCCACCCTATCTGACTAGGTGGAATGGGCAGATACCGTCAGGGAGAAGTGATCCTTCAAATAACTTGGCCCTGTGCCATTCAGGGATATAAAGGTGATAACCTATACCTTGAATTGCACCTGGAAAGAAAATAGAAGTCAGTGCAGCTCATGCAGCAGCCAAAACCCAAAACTGTGCATGTGCATTGTGGAACAGTTTTAATTTCTGGATGGTCTTCAAGGGCAGCTCCATGTAGAGTCTGTTGCAGTAATCCAACCAGGAAATGATCAGAGCATGAGTGACTGTGAGCAAGGCCTCCAGGTCCAAGAATGGACACAATTATCCCACAACATGAATCTGTGCAAAGACCCCCTTAGCCACCACCGCAAGTCCAGGAGGACCCCTAAACAATGCACCAGCTCTGTCTGGAGGGATGTAGCCCCAGCAGGAGATGTTACCACACCAGACCCAAGTGGACTACACACCAGAGATACTCTGTCTTGCTAAGGTTGAGTTGAAGCCAGTTTCTCCCCATCCAACCCCTTACAGCCTCCAGGTACTGGACCAACACCAGGACAGTGTTGCTTGGTTGGCCAGGTGTAGAGTTGTATAACTGGGTAGCATCAGCATACTGATAATACTGCACCCTGTGCCATTGGATGATCACTTCTCTCATGTAGATGTTAAAAAGGAAAGTGAAAGACCCGAGCCCTGAGGCACCCCACATAAGAGGGACCTAGGGTTAGATCTCCCCCCCCCAACACTGTCATGGGGGGCTCGGAGTCAGAGTCAGATGACGAGGACGGGCAGCCAGCCTCTGAAGTGGAGGTGGAGGGCGAGCAGACAGCTCCAGACGAACGGCTGCCTGAGCAGGCAGAGGCAGGGCTGGCCAGCGAACAGCAGACACAGGCGCCACTGCTTAGCGAGGACAAGGACTCAGCATTGCCGCCCCCTCCCAATGCTCGAGAAAGAAGAGCAGAAAGGCATGCAGAGCAAAGGAGGTCAACAAGGCTCCTCGCACGAAAGCAGCCTCGCCCTCCTTAATGAACACCACCGGAGCTGCTCCTTCTTAAAGAGAGCCCTGAGCACAGAGAGGCTGTTGGAAACAACCGTTCATGAAGTCCGACTCACTGTGCTTTGTCTCGACTCTAACCCCGGACCAGCTGATGACTTTATTGACATCTCGGACCTTTGGACTGCCTGACCACTCTTGCGACTGCCTCTGGACTTAGAACTACTTAAGTAAGCAAGTTACTGGACTGGGGTGAAGTTTTGTGACTGTACGTGCGTGTGACTGCACTTGCTTGCTGCTGCTTAATAAAGTAAATGTTGCAACTGCCTCCTGTGCATTGCGTGTGCCTGGCCTGAGACAGGAGAAACACCAACTGGAACCTGCCACAGAGGAAGGAGAACCACTACAAAACAGTGCCTCCCGCTCCCAATCCCCAGAGCTAGTCCAGAAGGATAACACGGTTGATGTTATCAATGCTGCTGAGAGATCCAGGAGGACCAAGACAGATACACCATCCCGATCCCAGGCCACAACAACCACCAATGCTGTCTCACTGCTTTAACCCAGACTGAATTCTGACTGAAAAGGGTCCAGATAATCCGCTTCATCCAGGGCCCTCTGAAGCTAAGTGCCTACCACCCACTCAATGATCTTCCCTAACCCATGTCCAAGGGTAGCTTCTTCAGAAAGGGGCATACCATCGCCTCCTTCAAGGTAGGTAGCACCAACCCCTTCTGCAATGAGGTGTTAACTTGGGCTCAACTTCATTCCAGTTCCCTGGAGGCCTTAACCAATCTGGAAGGGCACGGGTCCAGCACATAGGTGGCAGAACTCACAGCCCCGGGGACCCTGTCCACGTCCTTGGTAGTAACCAGCTCAAACTTTTTCCAGATAATGGAGCCAAGCTGTGCCGCAGTCTCTTCCGTAGGACCTACCCAGACACTGTCCAACTCCAAGGGAAGTCGAGCAACTTTATCTGACAGATGACGAGAATATTCCTGCCTCAACTCCACAGATCTGCCACCACCTGGGTAGATGTGGTTTTGCTGTTCCATGGCCTCCTCCACCACCGCTGCTCCTCCTGATTGTCGACTGTCCAAGCCACTGTTGGCAGCCAACCACGCCAGTGGGGTACATCTCCAATGTCCGCACACCCACAATCATACACATCTGACCCATTTTAATTCACATCTGAAACTTTTTATTTTTTACACTTTTTATTTGCACTTGTCCAGAATTGTTTAAAAACATGGTTATAGTGTTTAAAAACACTTCTTTTTAAAATTATTATTTTAAATTAAAATTATTTATATGTAATGCCATACTTCTTCTTAAGTGTGTGTGTGTGTGTGGGGGGTAACTTAGTAGTTTGTGGTTTTTTATATAAACTAAATGGCAACATAACTATATTATTTTGAAATACTTTTACCTACTTACGGAACTTCCTATCTCCAAAGGTTTCTGCCCTCCCACCAGATCTGACAGGGTGAGTGTGCTCCAGGTGCCCTCAATTACAAAATGTCATCTTGTGGGACCAAGGAGTCGAGCGAAGTTCTATGTTGAAGCACCTGCACTGTGGAAGAGCCTCCCCCGCTGAGATCCAGAGAGCCCTGAACTTCTTGGCCTTCCAAAAGGTTGCAAAGACCTGCCTTCTCCCCCAGGCACTGGGCCAGAATGCTAGATGAACCCAATATAGGCGTGGCTTCTGCAGCCGAGTTTATTATATGGTGCCTAGGCTATTGAACTATGATTATTTTATTTCTGTGTCTTTTTTTATCTATAGAGGTTTTATTATATATATATATATATATATATATATATATATATATATATATATATATTACTTGCAGTTAGCCATCTAGAGCTCATATGTAAGATGGATGGCCATATAGATTGTGTAAATAAATAAATACAAAAATTTTTTAAAAGCATAAAAAGAAAATTCATGTGTAATATTTAGAAAAGCTATATAGTAAAGGGTGGGGGAAACAATGATTAAAAGCCCTGTACTAAACAATCTAGAGAAGAACAGAAAAATCAAACAGAAAAAATCTGGATAGTTGATGCAAATATATTAAGTTACAGCATTATGTGATGATGTCATCTCATCCATGTTGTCCTTTGCCCCTCCATGTTGTTCTCTGATATTTATTGTAGTGCCCTCATCCCTTCTTTGTTTATGGAAAGAAAGAGGAGGCCCAATAAAGGAAAATTTTAAATTGATCAGGGTATCTTGAGTCAATAGAGGCATTTCTTCTCATTTAAGTAGTCAACAGATTTATTGTTTAGACATACAAAGTGCCACTAGGAGGCACTGTTCTATAGGTAGCATCAGGATAGCTTCCTCCCATTGTCCCCTCCATGCCTGAAATGTGATAGGCAGTTTGACAGAGGACTAAACACACTTTTCTAAGCATCTGTCTAAACTCATCCAACCTCATCCCATATTAGGGAAGTGATTGGTGGTTGTTTTCCTGCAAGTAGTTGATGCTTGGTGGGTAGGAAAAAGCCAGGGAAATCCACCAAACTCTAACTTGGCTGACAATATGTAAGTTGGCATCCTTACAGAGGGAAGGCAAAATAGGGATTTGCAATGAAGCCAACACTATTTATGCTGGCATAGTTTTCTGCGGGATTAAAGGCTGGAGGAAGTACTTTAACTCAGCCATGTGAAAGAATCTTATATCTTTCGAATGAACTTTTGAGGGCTAGAAAAATTAAACCAAATTGGGCAAATTTTTCCTGCCTTCAACAGTCTCTTTTGAGAGCCTTCAAAAGTCCTTAGCTTTCCAGAGAGGTTTTTCAGGTGATGAAAATTGCTGAATTTTGAGAAGAGGATGGTATGATCTCCTTTCATTAAGCATCTTCTAATTTACTGTACTTATCTAAGGATATCAAATATAGTTTTAAAAAGAACTTGTTTAATTTAATTTTTTAAAAAGTGGTTGTAGTTCCAATTGAAAGACATTTCTGGAAACAAATTTGAAGGTACAATAAATTAATGTTCCCTTTTTTAAATTTATCAAGTCAAATTCATTTAAGTAGCTAGAACTAGAATAAGTATGATAGGGAATAACTATTTCTTTAAATATTTGTAAGGAAGAAGGTGTTGTTGTGAGGTCAAATCTGCAGCATTGGAGATTTATTTATTAAATTCTCTTTTTTCCCTTTTCTCATGAAAATCCCTTATATAGAAAGGTATTTAGACAGGAGATTCTGTCATGGATCTCAAACTGAATTCTTGGCTATTTTATCAAACAAGCTTTGTCCTTTTTGGGAATAATATTTCAGAGGAAATCCCTCTAAAGATTAAAGTGGTCAGAACAAAGACAGCAGATGGAAAATCAAATATCAAAGTGGAAGAGAGGGAATTTCACTTTGAAGTAGGGTTTTTCCCACTCACAGTGGGAGAGAATACATCATTTGTCAAAGTATTTCTAAGATGCCGTTTGATAAAGACCCCCTCCCCAAATTTAGAATTTACAAAAAAATTAAAAGTATTTTAAAATTCCACACATCAAAAAAGAAAAAAACCCTCTTTTTAAAAAGAAAAGCAGAGATTTATAGTAGTGATGAGGGAGAAATTTATTAGATGCATATGTAAGATTAGATGTAAATATGTTTTTTTTAAAAATGAAATGGACTAGATCTCATACTAATACTGATTATAAAACAGATTGATTCAAACAGATCTGCAAACCCCTATCTGCAAGTAGTATCTATTTCATGGCTTGCAATTTATAGACCAATAGTCCATGAAGTTCTCTTATTCCTTTTGTCTAAATTCTCACCCCACCCTTCATTTTAAAAAAAATTACTGTAACAAACCTTAGTTTTCAGCAACCATTCATTTCAGCGGGGTTTGCACAGGGCAATCTGTGCAGCATTTCATTGGCCATGTTCTGCTTATTCAGTTGGGAGAATCCCTTGCAATCCTTTTCTTGACAGAAGACACTGCTTGTTTTAGAAACTGCTTAGGGGGACAAGGTGTATGTTCAGGAATACAAAGTCAGCAATATTTTGTATAATGTGAGCACCTGATAAAGGCAGACACAAAACTGAGTCATAAAAAACCCCCAAAAATATGTATTTTACATATTTTTGTATGTATTTTACAAGGTGCAACAGGAATTTATTACTGGCGACAGTTGTGGAAGAAGTAAGGGAACACAGTGTACACGATTATCATTTCCAGGAACTAGAAATCCTGTTTATTAAGGAAACCTTTGCTTGCAGTTATCACTAAGATATTGGCAGTCTATTTTGTTTGTTTAAGGTTCAAGGAATTGCCAGTCTCCTGCCTTTTTAACAGATGCAGCTTGATCCACACAATGTAGGTTTTACAAAAACCTTAACCCTTCATGTCACTCGTACATAGGATCTTGATAAATATCCAAGGTTTTTAGAAAAGTGAAAACCTGGCCTGTTACAAGATCAGCATTTTTCCTCCAAAAATGCTTAATTGACCATAATGTTAATACAAACATGTTGCTAAGGTCAGATGTGCACTCTGGCACTAGAAGAACAGTTATTCTCTTTCAGGAAGGCCCTCAGTGCAGGAACTAGATTGGTATCTCTCAGCAAAACACTAGAAACTATATTTAGAGTTTAGGGTTATTTCTACTCTGCAACCATCTCTAGCAAGTGTGAATTTAGTAATCTAAAAATACCAGATTAAAAAATGATCTTGATCCAGCTATAACCATGTCTGAGCCCTGTTCAATTTGACAGAATGGGTTGGACAAAGAAGAAAAAGTAACATCCATACAATAAAGGGGATCATTTTGGAATTGCATCAGTAATACTTAACACAAATGTATCTTTGCTGCTCCAGAGTTGAACTGTGAATGGAGCTATCTGTTCTGGGCTACAAAAACCTAGATGGCCACTAAATGGCAACAAAGACATCCAGAAAATGCCAACTCTTTGCTGCCATCTGATGGTGATCAACCTGATATTTGCTGAATGCCCAGCTGATAGATAGATAGATAGATAGATAGATAGATAGATAGATAGATAGACAGATAGATAGATAGATAGATATACATACATACATACACACACACACACACACACACACACATACATACACATACATACATACATACATACACACACACACACACATACACATACATACATACATACATACATACAGTGTGTGTGTGTATATGTGTGTGTGTGTGTGTGTGTGTGTGTGTGTGTATTAACAAACATTGGCTGTGAATGGCAACAGCTGGCTAGTGCCCATACTTTCTCTACCACTAAAACACTCCCATTTTAAACAACTGAAGGAACTTATGTATAAACTCACTATCTAGATACAGAACTTAAAAAACTAAACTGTTAGCAGCCCTAAAATTTTATTTAATTTAAAATACATTTGGCACACAAATTGCAAGCTGGAAAAAGGCTGAGGTTTCTTTCCAAATATTACATTTGTTTGTGGTCTAATTTTTTTTAAAAAAAATATTTGTGACTTCCAGTCAGTTTTTGACTCCTGGCGACTGCCTGGACTAGTCCCAGCAGTTTTCTTCGCAAGGCTTTTCAGAAGTGGTTTGCCACTGCCTGCTTCCTGGGGCTGAGGGAGAGTGACTGGCCCAAGGTCACCAGCTGGCTTCATGCCTAAGGCAGGACTAGAACTCACAGTCTCCTGGTTTCTAGACTGATACCTTGACCACTACACCAAACTGGCTCTTGCTCTAAATTTAGGTTAATGCAAAAACAAGCTTGAATGTATCTGGCAATATCAGACAAAAGGTTCAGAATAAGGTACCAGACCATGCTATATACAAATGTATAAATATTGTAAGTATTAGCATGATAAATAAGGAAAGTGTTAGAATACACAATTGTACAAATAATAGAAGTTTAATTATGCAATAGAATAATAATAATAATAACAATAATAATTTTAATTACACAAGAAGGAATATAGAGATGCAGTAATAATTCTGTTCAAGCTTTCTCTTGAGCTTTTTTCTCTTATCTTTCTCAAAAGATATTTAAGCCCACTGTATTTTTATGTATTTCTTTGGAGGCTTATTATGTCTTCCTTGTACTGTTACAGCAGCATACACAATAACACATGAACTTGTATACACACCTGATAATGCAATTGAAAAACACATTTTCCCCCCCACTGAATTTATAGGCCCTTTAGGTAAAACCAGCTTTTATCGTCAGAACACCATACCATAATCCTAAAGCCTCTGAGATATGGCTGTTGTTGGTTATACCAGGTATGCTTTATTATAACACAGAGAAATGTAGTACTGAAGCTAAACTTACTGCAGAAATAAAGATAGAAATAAAGCCAAAGTTGAAACTCAATATGTGAACACAACATATTATGCCATTCAGCCTCAATCCTATTATTCTTAGTTATGTTATTTATATAATACTGCAGTCATCACCTTTGCTTTTGCCAAATGTCTGAACTAACTGCTTGCACCCAGTTGTTGAAGAGTAAAGAAAGGAGAGAGAGAGAGAGAGAGAGAGAGAGAGAGAGAGAGAATGGGACATGGGGATGCTAATTCCATTTTGGCTCTTGCCTCACTAATCGCTTCAGCCCCATTCAACACTGGCATATGATATAGCCCCCAACAGATTATTCCTCAAACTTTATTTTTTAAATAATTTTACTAAAATTTTAAAAATACAAAGATAAAAGACTAATATAAACTAAAAGAAAGAAAGAAAAGAAAGAAAGAAAGAAGTGAAAAGAGATAGAGAAAAGAAAGAGAGAGAGAGAGAGAGAGAGAGAGAAAGAAAGAAAGAAAGAAAAAGACAGATATATAAAAGATGACTCCCCCTCCCTCCAGGCAAGTATAAACAATTTCAGTAACTTAACACCTTCTCTAATATTTCATTACCAAAACAAGAAAAGAAAAGCTCTCTTCTCATATCTCATCCTTTATTAACAATTAA
Organism: Charina bottae; assembly: GCA_023362775.1. NCBI lineage: Eukaryota > Metazoa > Chordata > Lepidosauria > Squamata > Charinaidae > Charina > Charina bottae. The sequence continues at coordinate 26,154,152 of JALMGJ010000003.1, forward strand.
TAAAAACTCATCTTTCAGTCTTAATCAGCAAAGGTCTATTAAAAACTACCAGAAATAGTAATATATGTATCTTAACCTTAATCAAAAAGATCCACTTTATAATCCAACTTATCACTTCCTCTAAAAAGTAAAACAAAATAAATTGCTCCCCAATAAACAAATCTTTAAAACCTCATCATTCAGTCCTGGTCAAAAATCAAGTCCCATTGGGGCTTCCGGTGGGAACATGGCCGACTGAGCAGCTGTGTCCGCGGGCTCCGCAGACAGAACTGGCATCGTGGTGAATATTTGGGCTCAGGCAGGCTCTTTCCTGAAGCCCTGGAGCACTTTCACGGCAAAGAAAGTGCTCGGAATCATCCCATTTGCTCTCCAGAACGGCGACTTGCAGCCCGAGAATCGCAAACACTGTTTGCGCCGATCGAGTAAGAGCTGCCGGGAGACCGGGACGTCACCATTTCCAAGCCACGCTGCAGCCTTAAAGTGACACTAAGTCGAGCCACCCCATTTCTAAATCACCCAATTTATATATTTTTTAAAGTTTATGTACCCCAAGAGAGGCTTTCTACAACAAGGAGAAGCAAAATCTCTTGGTGCCTATCGTTATTTCTGGATTAATTAAAAAAATTTTTTTAAAGCTCTGGCTTGTTTTCCCATTTAAATATTAAGGAGGACTGAGAATAAATAATTACCTCCCTGCTATTATTTTTGTATTGAATTTGAAGGATTTAACATTTTCCTACACGTTGAATCTGCTGTTTTGAGTTTTTAGCTTTCTGTTCACTTTCCCTGGGAGCTGCTTGTTAGCATACTTTCTCTTGTGTCAACAACTTTTGGTAACTTTCCATTAACTCATTAACTCCTATTCATGCTAGTCAAGTATCTAGGGGGAACCATAATCTACTGCTTGAAGCATGGAGGATTTCAAGGAGACTTTCTCAGAGTTTTGTTGTGAGCTTCATTGTGAGTTTAAATTTTTTTATGATGTCTCTCAAACTATTCTTCAAGATATTCAGGACATTACAGAAAATATCAGCTTTAAAATGTGTCATCTGGCTGAGGATGTTCTGGAAGAAGATGAAGATTTTAACAAAGATACAGATGTGTCTACTGACAGCAAGATTGAACCTTCTGTTGCAATGACAGACAATTACATTTTGGTGTTGAAGGGGTTAAAGGAATTCTCTGAGTTGCAAATTACAAAAGGAGTTGTTTTTCTGATGGAATGTTGTGGGAAAGAAGTCGCTCTGTTCTGTGGGAGGTTTTTTGCTGAGAAGTCTGAGTTTCTAAGGGGGGCAGTTGGGCTGTTTGATTTCTGTATGAAAAATGCCTTGTGTGTAAAATGGAGATATGTAAATGCTTTAGTATATTTTGAAGTCGGGTAAAGATTCAAGAATGTTTATCTGGATTGATATTAGGGCTTGTATGATTCTATTTTTCTTCAATGATTTGGATTAAGATTTACTGGATTGCTTTTAAGATTTGTTTGATTTTTAAGATTTATAAGGTATAATAATAATTGCATAGTTTTAGATTTAATAGGGTTAAGATTGTTAGGTAAAAAGGTTTTCCCCTGCACAGTCGTGTCCGACTCTAGGAGGTGGTGCTCATCTCCGTTTGTTAGCCAAAGAGCCAGCGCTGTCCGAAGACGCATCCACGGTCATGTGGTCAGCATGATGCGCGCGGAATGCTGTTAACATCCCGCCGAAGTGGTACCTATTTATCTACTTGCATTTTCATGCTTTTGAATTGCTAGGTTGGCAAGAGCTGGGGCGAGTGCAGGAGCTCACTCTGTCATGCGGCGCTCAGGTCTCGAACCGCCAACCTTCCGATCGACAAGCCTGGCGTCTTAACCACTGAGCCATCGCACTCCCTTAAGATTGTTATAGTATTATTAATTATAAAAGTAGACAATTTATATGTTTTTATAATTTGATTTTTATTGTAGTGGACAGAAATGTATAGAATAGTGGTAGGAAGGAAACTGTGGTGTTGGAGGAAAATTCTGAGTGCCTTGGACTGCAAGAAGATCAAACCAGTCCCTACTCCAGGAAATAAAGCCAGACTGCTGCCTTCCACTTTCCCTAGCATCAGCTTCTACTCCAGGGTATCCTGTCTTCTCATTATGTGGCCAAAGTACTTCAGTTTTGCCTTTAATATCATTCCCTCAAGTGAGTAGTCCGGCTTTATTTCCTGGAGTATGGACTGGTTTGATCTTCTTGCAGTCCAAGGCACTCTCAGAATTTTCCTCCAACACCACAGTTCAAAAGCATCTATCTTCCTTTAGGGAATGATATTAAAGGCAAAACTGAAGTACTTTGGCCTCATAATGAGAAGACAGGATACCCTGGAGAAGATGCTGATGCTAGGGAAAATGGAAGGCAAAAGGAAGAGGGGCCGACCAAGGGCAAGATGGATGAATGATATTCTCGAGGTGACGGACTCGACTGTGGGGGAGCTGGGGATGGCGACGGCTGACAGGAAGCTCTGGCGTGGGCTGGTCCATGAAGTCACGAAGAGTCGGAAGTGACTGAACGAATAAACAACAAGAAGGAAGGAAATAATTGAATGACTGTTGTTTTGGGGGGAAGTTGATTTGGAGGTTTATATATTTTTCTTTTTTTTAATATAAGGGGAAGGAGCAATTGTATTTAGTGATTTTTATAATGTGTTAATGGAATGATTTATAGAAATAATGTGATCTTGGTTTGATATAGAGTAAGGGATTGATTATGGAAATTGCTATATATTCTTGTTGAAAGTCAGAAGTCTTTATGTAATCTTCAAAGATCTTTTTCTTGTGTTTCACACTTTTTTAAAAGTTTTATTAAGTTTTAAAATACATATTAAAAGTTCAAAATAGAAAAAGAAATAGAAATACAAGATAGAAAAAGAAGAAAAAGAAAAAGTAAAGTAAAGTAAAGTAAAGTAAAGTAAAGTAAAGTAAAGTAAGAAACAAAAAAGAGCATAGAAAATAGATGACTTCCAATCTATCTTTGGTCATTAAGTACAATATTCTGCCTTAAATGTTAGTCTTTCGTACAATACACAAAAGCATTTCTTTGTCTAATACATTTTAATTTCTATGTTCCAATCTTCTGATCTTCATAAACTTCGCCCTTCTTGCAGTTCTCCAATAGTCCATCTGTGGTTTCCGTTCCTTGAAGTAATAGCAATTTAAGTTTTCTTTTCATTTAAGTGTATCAATTTGACATTTTTTGATCAAAAATAATTCAAGTTTAAACATAATCTGTATTTGTACTATATTTGTACTATATTCTGCATCTACAAGCACATTTAACTAATTAACAGGTTTTTATAAATCCTGTTCCATTAATATAACCTTATAACAATTTTCATTAATATTCTTAATAGTAGTAATTTGAACTTAATCTTCATTTATTATATATTTCACATCAGCATTTATATTTAAAATGATAATTCATCTTATAACAGTTTTTTTTAATATTCTTAACAATAATGATAATAATATTGATTCTAATTTGAACTCATCTACATTTATGTTTTATAATACATTTCACATTGAAGTATATATTTAAATCCCTATTTTCTTTACATCCTTATACATCCAGTTCTACTAGAACATCTTTCCATTTATATATCTCCATAAAGATATTTCTAATTTCAATTTAATTTGTAACATCAAAGTGCATTTATATATCTGATTTTATAACCTTATATCCTTCATTTAAAATATCAAATTTTTATACATATCTTCAATACATTTTCTCCTGCCAAATTTTTAATATTTAATATTCCCAACAATTATATTACTAGTTTAAACTTAATTTGCATTTATAAAATAATCTGTTTCCAATTAGGGTCCATGGTTTCATTAGCCTTATATCCCTTCATATATCTTCTTTTGAGATCTTCTATTTCAAGTTATACCAAAGTTGTAATATATAATCTGTTTTATTATCTGTCTCATGTTGACACTACATTTCTTCTGAACCTTTCTTTGTCTGGCACTAAGTAAATCAATTCTAAAATATTTATCAGTCTCTAAATTCAGATCTCTTTCTCTTTCTCTCAACTGTAACAAAGTATTTAAAATCTCTCTTTCTCCCCCTTTTCCTCAGTGGCATCCCCTTTTCACTGAATGTATGTCACAACCTCTTCTGATTCAGATTCTATCTTTTGTATCTGACCCTGCATGTTTTCAATATCAAACAAGAGACTTTTCAGTGTTTCCCTAATTTCTTGAAATATTCCTCTAATCTCCTGTTTAAAGTCCTGTTTAAAATCCTGAATCAACTCTCCTATTGAATTTGCCATTTTCTTCTTTTTTTCCCTCTCCTTTTTTTTTCTCCCCCCCCTTATTCCTTCTACTAACTCAGTATTGTAAATTTCCGTGACGTCTCTTCTATATTCCAATATGTACAGTAAGCTCTATAAAAAAAGGGAGAGAAGGAAAAAAAACAAAAAACACAAAAAACCAAAAACAAAGAAAGGGGTGGAACAGGTGGGAGGAAAATTATAGACACAACAGAAAAATTTCCCAGAGGGAAAGTAAACAACTGCTCCACTCAAATAAAAAAAAAATTGCCAACAGGATCTAATAAGTACCAGATATATATATAAAAAAGGGTTTATTACCTAAATACAAAAGTTTCTTGGAAAAGAAAAGAAAAATATACAAAAATAGGAAAGAGAAAAGTATTTCAGTCTAGTAAAAGGTAAAGGTTCCCCCCGCACATTTGTGCAGTCGTGTCCGACTCTAGGGGCCGGTGCTCATCTCCGTTTGTTAGCCAAAGAGCCAGCGTTGTCCGAAGACGCTTCCACGGTCATGTGGCCGCATGACACGTGCGGAACGCTGTTACCTACCCACCGAAGTGGTACCTATTCATCTACTTGCATTTGCATGCTTTCGAATTGCTAGGTTGGCAAGAGCTGGAGCTAGTGCGGGCGGGAGCTCACTCTGCACGCAGGGCTAGGGATTCGAACCTCCGAACTTGCGATCGACAAGCCTAGTGTAAAAAATTCAGCCACTACAAAAAGAAAAGAAACAGGTTCATTACTCATTAATCCAATGAAAAATATTCAATAAAACTCAGTCACTGTATATAAAAAATTTCCAAGTCACTAATCATTAATCCAATGAAGTTTTAAACAAAGTTTATACTTCCAAGTGAGAGGCAAATCACTCTAATAAAAAGTAGAAGGGTGAGAACATTTCACTGTATTTCAAAATCAAAGTCCATCTCAATCTTCCACCACGAAGTAACACAGCAAAGAAAGCAAAAACTTTACCAACATTTTCAGCATTGTCCAAGGATAGACTTTAGATAATAATAAGACACTCTAACTAAAAAGAAAAATAAAATAAAGTGATCTAAGAGTCAGTTTCTTGCGCTTGCATCTCTATTAGGAGACTTACGGTTCCCTGCAGAGCCGGCTGGCTTCTCTTGCCGTTTTCACCGCTTCCACCCCCCACTCCTTCCGTGGTGGAAAACAGCCGAAAGAGCTGAGGGGAGCAGTTTTAACAGCTTAGTGAGAAATCTTCTGGCCCCCTCCTCTTCGGGGGGAGACTCTGGTGGTCTTTCACCTTCTGGAGACCACCGCAAACAGGGAAATGTTAGCCAGGTTTTCAGTACTCTGAAAAACTCCGACTTACCGTGCCGCCATTCTGACCAGAAGTCGTGTTTCACACTTTTTTAGGTTTTGTTTCTTTTTGTAGTTTTTTTTCTTTTTTGTAGTTTTTATCTTTGTTTCAAACTTAATAAAATTCTTATAAAAAAACAAAGTCCCATTAATAGCTACCAGAAACCACAACATATATTTTCAAATCCAAGAATGCTAGGGAATTCCTGGAAGCTTGGCACTCTGACAAGTCAGCCATCAAGAGGCACATAGAGATAAATGACATTTACATACCATTCAAAAGAGACAATAGAAAAGTCAAAAGGCCAGAACACTGCCTCACCAGCAATCAACACCCAGATATGCAAAGATTAACACCAGATGAACAATCGAACAGTACACTAGACCTTAATCAAGGAGCTATTAACTCAGTCAATCAACCAAGCAGTAAACAACAGCCCAATCAAGGAACTCCCAAGGAGAAAACAACACCCCCACCAACACAAGCAGGACAAGCAGTGGTATATAAACAGAGAGCAAGTCCCACTCCCTTTTCGCACTGAAGATGTTGCCTAGCCTGGCAATGAAACATCTGCAAGAAAACAACAAGGCTCAGAGAGCACCAAGGACTCCACAGTTCAACCCTGAGCTACAGATATTCTCTTTGATTGGTACTGTGTATATATTTTAAGCCTGATCGACTAAGTTCACTTTGTAAACCTTCTGTTTACTTTTTAAAAGCTTGCCCTTTAATCCTGTCAAGTAATGTCCCACAAGTTGATTTCTTATCATTTTCTCTTTGTCTGCTTTCAGGAAGAACTCCAGTAATTTCTCTTTGTCTCCTCTCAAAAACAGCTTCGTTGATTTAAGATATTCCTTTTGTAAATCTGAGATAAAAAGGCTTTCCAAGTCGCTCTTCTGATTTATGATTTGTATGTCCCCGTTTTTTAAACTCCACATTCAAATCAGCCTCAGTTTGCAAGTCCAAATTAGCATCCTTTTCCCATATCACTTTTGTAGCCTGGTGTTTTTAAGTCCATCTTCAAATCCACAGTCAGATCAACCTCAATCTCTGTTGTATTCAGTAAAAACTCTTCCTCTTCTATAACTTCTGTTAAGTCCATTTTTGTAGTGTCAAATAATCTTAAGAGTAATTCCTGTGTACAGTATTCCCAAAGAGCTTTGATTTGTTGTATAGTCAAATAGTATTGCTCCATTTTAATAGGTCACTTCTCCTTTAATTGTAATCTTTAGTTCTCTCTAGTTCCCTCTAGCCAACCTTCAAAGTCTCTTCTTATCATGTTTATTTTCCAATCAACAAAATATTGCCACAGGAGGATTTTTTAGCGTTAATATAAATATCTTCACATATATTTTATAAAATTTTAAACAACCCCTAGAGAATATTCTTTCATATCCATCTGACCCCTTAGCTTTCCAAAGACAACATTGTAATTCCCCTTTTGCTGTTTTCCAAAGGTAAAAGTTTTTCCATTTAATCTTAAAACTTACATAAAGATTCTTTCTTCATGGATAGAAGGAAAATCTCCCGGTGTAATAAAGCTTGCCCTTCCGGAGGCTCTTAAACTTCAAAAGATTGACAATAAGCAATTTCCTAAAGTAATTAAGAAAGGAAGTAGACAAACCTAGTGTCTCTTTTAAAGGCACCAAACCACAGCATAGGCAGGATGTTTTCCCCTCGACTCCCAGAGCTCTAAAATCAACTGGAGATCACATTTTTGCGATTTCTTCATGAGGCACAGAGCTTCTATATGGAGTAAACTTGTGAGTAATCCTAGACTTCTCCTTTGTCCAGAGAAGGATTCTGAGGAGCCGTTCCTGTCTCCTCTTTCTGCTGTGGCCATTGGCTCTGTTCTTCGACATATCATATTATGTTCAGTCCGCCATATCTTCCCTGGATGTCCCCAGATTATTCCAGAAACTTTAGATAGAAATAAAATTGCTTACCTTTGATTTAAGGTACTAAAGAATGTGAAATGGCAGTTTCAGCACTGAGAAGATAAATTTAGGAGCAATCTAACTAAACACAAATTACAGTCTATTTCAAGGCTGTATCAACTCAAGTAGAATGTCCAAAGTCAGGCATATGAGGAACAAGATCACACAAGCACTTTCCTTTGCCCCAGGAAGTACAAATACAATAACAACGTGTTTATTAACCAACAAATAGCTGTGCTTTCATGACTCTGAAAATCTGCTTTATTCTGCTTAATCAGAGGGCTGGTCTTGCTCTGCATTTCTCATTCTCAGAGCCTGGGCACGAGAAAGCCAAAGAAATGAGTTTTCTCTGCCATTCATATCTTCAGAGAGATTACCTCTTTTCTTTGATGGCTTTTTTGCAACCCTTTCACTTTTGTACTTCATTTGAGCTTTTCCTATCACTAATTATTCTATTCATAAAATAACTTATTATTTATATTATATATTATATATACTCCTAGACCCTCCCTTCTTCGCAGGGAGACCAAAATGCTTGTTTACAAAGCCATTGTACTACCAACCCTTTTGTACACCCGTGAAACATGGACTCTCTACAAACGCCACCTCTAACTTCTTGAAAGATTCCAACGCTGCCTCCGGAAAATTCTGCAAATTACTTAGGAAGATAGGCGGACTAAAGTTAGCGTATTAGAAGAAGCGAAAACCACCAGCATTAAAACAATGATCATCCAACATCAACTTTGCTGGACCGGCCATGTTGTTTGAATGCCTGACCATCGTCTTCCAAAGCAGCTACTTTACTCCCAACTTAAGAATGGAAAACGGAATATTGGTGGGCAGCAAAAGAGATTCAAAGATACTCTCAAAGCTAATTTTAAAAAATGTAATATCAGCATTGAGAACTGGGAAGCCCTAACCCATGAGAGTTTCAATTGGAGGTCAGCCTTTATTAAAGGCGCTACGGACTTTGAAGAAGCACGAGTACAGGGCGAAAGGGAGAAACGAGCTAAGAGGAAGGCACGTCAGGCAAACCCTCATCATGACCGTCTTTCACCTGGAAACATATGCCCTCATTGTGGGAGGTTGTGCGGATCCAGAATTGGCCTTTACAGCCACTTACGGATCCACTGTTAAGATTTTACCCTTGGAAGACAATCTTACTCGGCTACGAGAGATCGCCAAGAAGAAAACTCCTAGACCAAGCTAAGTTGTCCTGAGCAGCTACACTCCAGTATAAGACAACATCAGCAAGGGATAAACAGAGCTAGATGGCCTCTCAAAATTCTGGGATTCTCTCTCTCTCTTGCAAAACATAGCTCCCAATGTATCATTAGTGGTGGTGCTGATTGGCGGGGTGCCACTTCTTTCGGTTCCCCCATCAGCGCTTCTGGGTTTTTTGCGCGACACACCAGGACACCGCAGGTTGCGCCGCCGCCGCCACCAACGTTGGTGTGTGTAGCCAACATGAAAAGTTTGGAAAGCTCTGGACTAACGTAAGCTGAGGCAATGGAAGTTTCTTTCTTTTAAGGTGCGAAACTGAAATCTCTTTCAATATTTACAGCATAGCTTTCCAAACTGTGTGTCGTGACACAGTACTGTGTCGCCTGCGGGGCCCAGATGTGTCGCAAGAAAACCCGGAAGTGCTCATGGTGCGCTGATGCTGCTGTGTGTGGCAGCACACGCAGTGGTGGCCCATCAGTGCTTCCAGGTTTTTGTGTGACACACTAGGACAATGTACCACTGCCGCCGCCGCAGTGCGCAAAAACCTGAAAGCGATGCCATGGTGGCATGCAAAAACCCGGAAGCGCCGCCACGTTGGTGTGTCGCCAACAAAAAAAGTTTGGAAAGCCCTGATTTACAGAAATGGTAGAAGTAATATACTGAAACGTGATTCTCCCCATCTTTCAAATGCCAAATCTGCAATTAAATCTTTCCAGCAAAATGGATATCCACGCAACTTTATCAAAAAGTGCCTGACCACTCAACCCAACAAAGCAAAACCAACAGAAGCTATGAAAAGGATTACACTGCCATACATCAGAAACATCTCAGAAACTACTAATAGACTGTTACATCCACACGGCATCACTGTAGCACACAAACCAACCCAAACCCTTCAGAACATTGTAAGTAAACCAAAAGACCCAGTAGCCCAAGAAGAAAAAACAGGAGTTATCTACAACATACAGTGTAAGGACTGTAACAGCCACTATGTAGGACAGACTGGCAGAAGACTAGCAGAACGCATCCACGAACACCAACTAGCAGTCAGAAGACATGATGAAAACTCTTTAATCTCACAACACATGGACAGACTTAACCATACTTTCAACTGGGAAACTGTGAGCATATTAGACCAGGCCAAATCCAAAAATGCTAGAGCATTCCTGGAAGCTTGGCACTCAGACAAAACAGCCATCAACAGACACATAGAGGTAAACAACATTTACATACCATTCATAAGAGACAATAGAAAAGCCAAAAGACCAGAACACTGCCTCACCAGCAATCAACACCCAGATATGCATTTATTAAAGGCGCTACGGACTTTGAAGAAGCACGAGTACAGGGCGAAAGGGAGAAACGAGCTAAGAGGAAGGCACGTCAGGCAAACCCTCATCATGACCGTCTTTCACCTGGAAACATATGCCCTCATTGTGGGAGGTTGTGCGGATCCAGAATTGGCCTTTACAGCTTAACATCAGATGAACAGATTAAGATTAAGCTGATTAACATCAGATGAACAATCAAACAACACAATAGACCTTAATCAAGGAACTATTAACTCAGTCAATCACCCAAGCAGCACACAACAGCCCAATCAAGGAACTACCAAGGAGAGTACAAGACCCCCACCAACACAGGCAGGACAAGCCAGGGTATATAAACAGAGAGCAAGTTCCACTCCCTTTTCGCACTGAAGATGTTGCCTAGCCTGGCAATGAAACGTCTGCATGAAAACAAGGCTCAGAGAGCACCAAGGACTCCCCAATTAAATCTTTGCACTGTTTTGCCAAATACTTATATTGGTCCACAAAGAAGAATGATTAGTAATCTTACAACACAATCTAATGTTTGTGCCTACAGGAACAGAACTTTACACTATTTATTCTAAGAGTTTGGTAATCATGACAAGACCTATATTATAAAATCGGGGAACTGACATTCAGAGCTAGCATCCAAGACCAGCATATTTACCACTGAAGAGAAATTTGAAATGGATCTTTACACATTGTATTCTCTTAACCAGGAATATCTGACTAGTAAAAAATATTATGTAACAGGAAATATTTGTAATGGGTGTCATTTCTTGGCTTGGTTTCTATATTTACTGATATTCTCTGGGACTGTTTTTCATCTTACAGGATGTAATGGCATAATTTTTTTAAGAAGATACCTTTCTTGAACGGCGCTATGAAATCTTGAACAATAGAAAACAGACTGGACAATACTGCTGGTTCATTAAAAGTGTTATAATCTTCCCTCATCTTCAGATGTCTATTGTATAAATCTCAAAAAATAGTGAATGATTCCTTATCAATATGGGGATATTTTTACCCAGCCCATCTTTTTAATTTGCTTCTTAATTTATCTTTCATGAATCTGTACTATTATAGCAAACATTGATACAGAAATATCATTGTAGCTCTGTTCTTTAGATGCTGTAACTGCATTGTTCTGATTAAGCAAATTTCTCTGTGAGTTGAATCAATGTGTGATCTTATGCATATTTCTCCTTTGAATAATTTCCCCATTTAATGGAAGAAGTTGACATTGACACTTCTTGGTTAGAAATGAAAGACACATTTTGGCAGGCCTAAGATATAGAGTTCTTCTCACCCTTCCCAACAAGAAATGGTAAATAAAAACAAAAATTCTCTGAATTTTCCATGAGAAGGTCTAGAGAACACACCACTCTGGAACACAGTTATGAATTCCTTATGCAGGAATAAAGCAGTAAAAAGAAACTCAGATTAAAAGTCCAGTGATTCAGTGGACTTGCCTACTGACTAAATGATATTATAGCACCTTCTATAGAGAAGGTCTGGGGCGCGATGGCTCAGCGGTTAAGACGCCAGGCTTGTCGATCGGAAGGTGGCAAGTTTGGAGGTTTGAGACCCTAGCCCTGTGTGACGGAGTGAGGTCCCGCACTCACCCCAGCTCTTGCCAACCTAGCAATTCAAAAGCGTGCAAATGCAAGTAGATAAATAGGTACCACTTTGGTGGGATTGTAACAGCGTTCTGCACGCGTCATGCCGGCCACATGACCGCGGAAGCGTTTTCGGACAATGCTGGCTCTTCGGCTAACAAACGGAGATGAGCACCAGCCCCTAGAGTTGGACACAACTGTATGGGGGAACCATTACCTTTATAGAGAAGGTCTGTCTAACTAACCTAATATACTGCTTCCACAGCAATCAATTAAAACATGCAGTAGCATACTCCTATGTGTATTCCACAGCAGTGCACTTTGATATTAAATGGGTTACATTTACTTCTTTCCTCAGCCAAGAATGTTAATCAGTGAGGGCAGATTGGAGCCATTGCTCCTCTTCTGGTTATCCCATGCAATTATTCTTCAGAAACACTCAAGAGATATTGAAACAGGCCTATATAAACATTGGTTTCACCTGGGATGTTCTTAATAAATGGAACTTCATAATGAAGCTAACAAACTATCTTGGTTCTTTTATTGCACTTACTTTTTTCAGAACTATTCAACATATTGATCCAAAGCAAGAAATTGATTCACTATTTATTGCTACTTCTACATCTTGTGATGTCTCTGGATCTAATCCTCCAATTCAGCATTCCTCAGTACACCCCATTTAGAGTATAGTAGAAAGCTTTATTGAAAGTATTACAATTCAGAACATATCTAATGACCAGAATGACTCAGTTCCCGCCAAACAGTCAAACCTCACTCTTCTCCCCACCTACGTGTCACTTCTCCCTTGCTGATGCATTGTCCAGTACTTTTCCCATCCAGCCATGCTCCCCCTCTCATCAGCATATTTCTCTTCAGTACCAAGCGATGCAGGTGGACGGCCTTGACCAGCTGTAAACATTCTTCCACAGTCTTGTTGGAATTTCACTCTCTGTGTTCTCCCCCTCCCTTCTCTTGAAATCCTTTGCACTGACACGCATTGTTAATAATTCATTCTCAAATACAATTCAACACCCATGGCAGGGCTTGCACTGTGGCAACCCTGACATACCGACCCCCCAAAAAACAAATTATAATGTCCCCAGAGCTTAAACAAGTTCACTACCAGGTGAAAGTTGCGTTCATAAAACCTGTAAGGAAAAGGGAAAGTCAAACATGTCAGTTAATGTCAAATGTTTCCAAGCAGGTTATTTAGGTTTATCAGGGAACTGAGCATGAAATTTAGTCGTCAGGGCAGGAGCTCGCACATGCTTGCTATCAACCCATTCACCGAAGCTCTTGGGTAAAGGCTTCCAGTGAATCAGGTACTGCAGCTGGCCTCTACAGCGTCTTGAATCGAGGACATCTTGTACTTCAAAATGTTGCTCCCCTTCGATCAACGTGGGCGCCAGAGGAGGGACTTCTGGATGCCAGGCTGAAGATTCTTGGCTTGGCTTTAACAGGCTGCAATGGAAAACGGGATGAATTTTCCTCATGTTTTTGGGTAATTCTAATTGTACAGTTACAGGATTTATAACTTCACTGACACGCATTGTTAATAATCCATTCTCAAATACAATTCAACACGCATGGCAGGGCTTGCACTGTGGCAACCCTGACACATCTGTTTTGGTTTTGTCTTCCTTCCAACCAATATCTGCTGCATATTCTAACCCTGAATATAGAAGCATCTGCAGAGGTGGTAAAAAAAAAAAGTCAAAATGTCCACAACTGTGCAACCAAAGCTCCACCCCTTTTTATGTAAGGTGTGGGGCTTTAATCATGTAGTTGCAGCTGCCATCTTGACTTTTTTTGATCCCTCCTACAGATGCCTGTTTTCTGGGGAAAAACTAAAGCAAAACCAGTATAATTGAATACAAGCAGACACAAGTATTCATGTGATAATGATTTCTCTGATCTGCCAAACATCAATGATGGGTGATGAGTTACATAATTTAACAACCCTTCTTGCTATCCATTGGATGCACAGGCATATACATACATGTTTAAAATGTCATGGAAAAATAGTGATTCACTGGAAGATGAACTAAAGCAATGGAGATCCAAGCAAAGTTTCTTTATTAAAATAACAGTTATCACTGGGCTCCCAGCCAAACTGACAATGAGCCCTGAATAGAGATTTGCAAAGGATTGTCCAGGCATACCTCAGAGATATTGTGGGTTTGGTTCCAGACCACCGCAATAAAGCGAATATCACAACAAAGTGAGTCACATGAATTTTTTGGTTTTGCAGTGCTTCTAAAAGTTATGTTTACACCATACTGTAATGTATTAAGTGTGCAATAGCATTATGTCTAAAAAAATAATGTGCATACCTTAATTAAAAAATACTTTATTGCTAAAAAAGGCTAATCTTTTGGAAAAATGGTCCTGATAGACTTGCTTGATGCAGGGTTACAACAAAACTTCAATTTGTAAAAAAAATGCAATATCTGCAAAGCACAATAAAGCGAAGTGCAATAAAATAAGGTATACCTGTATAGAAAAGGATACATTATCAATAATGAATAATTAATTACATTTGCATAGGCAGGAAAAATTCCCAACTCTTATGTCAGCAATAATCACCCCAAAACAAACCTTGAGGCTGGCACCATAGTCTGTCACCCCTGATCTACTTCTTTCATTATTATAAGTATTATAAGGTGACCACTACCCTTTGCCTGACATTTTTACGCTTTGTTATCTGACTTCTGCTCCCTTCCTCAGGGTCACACCAACTAAATTACAATGCCAAAGGCTATCCTGGGTCTTCATTGCCTCCTTGATTGTTACAGAGTTACATTTCTGCTGCTAGCACAGGAGATTTTAAACAGAAAAATCAATCCTTAACTAAGAAAACTAAAAAAAAATCTACTTTTCAGATCTTCTTTCAACTTTTATGTCCATTTCCAAGACACAAACTGTGGTGGATTCTGACGCTGCCACTGGTTCCCAGGGAGGGAGCGCATTCCAGGCAGATAAGTGGATTCACAGCCTGGACACTGTTGCTGGGAAAGTTAAGAGGTTCAAGGTAGCTCTGCCCTAGAGCCTTCCTGGGTTATTTTACCCTTAGGTTAGTTACAGTAGCTTTAGTCTGGCAAGATTCTGTTCATACAGTGAGAACAATAAAGAACTAGAGTTGGAATTGGACTCGGAGTCGTTCTTGGTCTGGGCCTGACACAAACTGTCCTGGAAATGAAAAACAGGAGTGACAGCAGAGAGCTATATAGGTAGTTACCTGATTTGAGGCATGCCATCATATTTCCAATTATACATTTAGCCCAGTTCTTAATATAATAATAATCATCATCATCATCATCATCATCATCATCATCTTAATTAAGCTGGTAGAATATTATGTGCCAGAGCTACTTAGTCAACTTCAAGAATGAAAGAATTGAATCAAAATTTGCAGAAAGTCTATACTGACTCTGAATAAGTGACCTGGAAACCACAGCAGGCTACTTTGTTAGCCTGCCCACAGAAATAGTTCCTTTTCTCTTTCCATGACAATGGAAGTTCCTTAGCTGCTCTCAACCTTTTCTATACTCCCACTCTCAGAGATATTGTATGCAGACACAGTGAATAAATCATACACGCTTAGAAAACAATCTTGTGGCACCAGCTGGTATCCTGCTAAGTTTGTTTAGGCATTATTTTATTTCTTTATACCATTAAGACACAGGGGTAAAATATTATTATTCAGAATTACAGCATTTTGGATTTGGCAGGACCTCAACAGCCAGGAGGAGTGATGGGGACATAGGAAAGGTGGATTTTCCCAGTTCTTTTGTTGGCAGCAATGCCATTACAATAGACTACTTCTAAACCAGTTGTGCACAATGTTACAGCTGTTTTTCTGAATGGTCTGTGAAGTAATGGAAACACCCAGGACTTGGGGAGGGGGGAAAGACAACTAATACTGAAACAAAGGAAATTAAAATCCTTGATTTTAAAAATGAAAAAAAGAGTTTATTGGAGTTGTATTGTAACTGATACAAACTCTGTTAGTAGTAATATTATCAGAAGACCTATGCCATCATATTTCCAATCATACCATGTAGCCCAGTTCTTTTTTCTTCAAATGACCTTGCCTTTTGTCACAAGACAAAAAAGTAATTAAAGGGCCATTTTCTTTCCCAGTTGGCTAATGATACATTGGGAGCTATGTTTTGCAAGAGAGAGAGAACCCCAGAATTTTGAGAGGCCATCTAGCTCTGTTTATCCCTTGCTGATGCTGTCTTATACTGGAGTGTAGCTGCTCAGGACAACTTAGCTTGGTCTAGGAGTACATGCAATATAAATAATAAACAAGTTATTTTATGAATAGTCAGAATAATTAGTGATAGGAAAAGCTCAAATGAAGTACAAAAGTGAAAGGGTTGCAAAAAAGCCATCAAAGAAAAGAGGTAATCTCTCTGAAGATATGAATGGCAGAGAAAACTCATTTCTTTGGCTTTCTCGTGCCCAGGCTCTGAGAATGAGAAATGCAGAGCAAGACCAGCCCTCTGATTAAGCAGAATAAAGCAGATTTTCAGAGTCATGAAAGCACAGCTATTTGTTGGTTAATAAACACGTTGTTATTGTATTTGTACTTCCTGGGGCAAAGGAAAGTGCTTGTGTGATCTTGTTCCTCATATGCCTGACTTTGGACACAGTATTGTGTCGCGACTCACACTTTGGAAAGCTATGCATTAGTCTATGGTAAGGCATGCATGCAGGAGGTAAATGTACTTGCAGATAATACATTATTTTGGCAAACTACATAGCATTATCTTTGTGTGTTTGAAGAATGTAACGAAAGCTTCATTTTCTTTCATCTCAGGACAAGTGGAATTAGCCCAATTTGAAAGGAACAATGAAACACTCCCAAAGATTATTCAGTGAGGGAAAGTTTGAAAAAGAAAACACAAATGACTAAAATTAAGAGTAAGGCCTGTTTCAACACAAAGGTCTAAATTTTGTTAAATTAATTCTGGAAAAAAATGTCTTCAGCTTTTTGAGGGTCTACACACAAGCAAACTTATAATCTATTCAGTTTCAGGGTAAGCAACTGTATTGAATGTATAGATGAAAAATAAGAAAAAATAAGTAGAAGAATTTAAAGGCAGGAGATAAGAGAAAAGAAAATAAACTCTAGTATACGCTAATACTGTTCACTTTACCTCTCCATATCTTTCTGACCTTGCAAACTATCCTTGCTTCTTCCTGTCCATAAACCCATTGATATACTTACTGCCTTTTGTTCTTTAAACTTCTGACTTCTCTTTTTAAGGATCAATCTCATCAACGTCATCCTTCTTCCTTCTCTAATTCTTCCTTCAACATTTGTTTTGGGATCATTCATTGTCTCTACATGACCAAGCCACCTCAATATATTTCTTTCATACTGGCCACTCACTTTTGTATTCAGTCTATATTCTTTCAGCATCCATTCATTCTTGACCCCATCTCTCTCCTTATTTACCACACACACTTCTTAATTTCCCCATTCCCACTAACTTCAACTTTATGATTTTTCTCACATATCGGCTCTCACTTCCATACAACAAAGTGGGCAAATTATGGTCTTATACAGTCAGTTCTGCCTCTTTTAACAAATATTTGTTGCTCAGAACTGGACCCAAACTACTTTTCTATCATCACTTGCATATTTCTGATTTTCTCCATTTTCCTTTCTTTAAAAAATATTCTATGAATGTATATACATTCATCCACTTGTGTGAGAGGGAGCGCGGATAGAGCGGCCTGCCTCTCTCCTAGGCACCAGTGATCCATGTACTATGCAGTAAATAGACTCCAAACAGAAGTTATATCTGGGGAGTCTTGGGTGCTCTCTGAGCCTTGTTGTTTTCATGCAGACGTTTCATTGCCAGGCTAGGCAACATCTTCAGTGCGAAAAGGGAGTGGAACTTGCTGTCTGTTTATATACCCTGGCTTGTCCTGCCTGTGTTGGTGGGGGTCTTGTACTCTCCTTGGTAGTTCCTTGATTGGGCTGTTGTGTGCTGTTTGGGTGATTGACTGAGTTAATAGTTCCTTGATTAAGGTCTATTGTGTTGTTTGATTGCTCCTCTGCTGCTAATCTTGCTGTTAATCTATGCATATCTTGTTGTTGATTGCTGGCCCAGGGGTGTTCTGGTCTTCTGGCTATTCTATTGTCTCTTATGAATGGTATGTAAATGTTGTTAACCTCTATGTGTCTGTTGATGGCTGCTTTGTCTGAGTGCCAAGCTTCTAGGAATTCTCTAGCATTTTTGGATTTGGCCTGGTCTAATATGCTCACAGTTTCCCAGTTGAAAGTATGGTTAAGTCTGTCCATGTGTTGTGAGATTAAGGAGTTTTCATCATGTCTTCTGACTGCTAGTTGGTGTTCGTGGATGCGTTCTGCTAGTCTTCTGCCAGTCTGTCCTACATAGTGGCTGTTACAGTCCTTACACTGTATGTTGTAGATAACTCCTGTTTTTTCTTCTTGGGCTACTGGGTCTTTTGGTTTACTTACAATGTTCTGAAGGGTTTTGGTTGGTTTGTGTGCTACAGTGATGCCGTGTGGATGTAACAGTCTATTAGTAGTTTCTGAGATGTTTCTGATGTATGGCAGTGTAATCCTTTTCATAGCTTCTGTTGGTTTTGCTGTGGTGGGTTGAGTGGTCAGGCACTTTTTGATAAAGTTGTGTGGATATCCATTTTGCTGGAAGATGCTATATAAGTGGTCTGTTTCCTTTTTCTGGTGTTCTGGGTTGCTGCAGTGTGTTTGTGCTCGTCTGAATAGTGTTCTTACACAGCTCCCCTTGTGTGAGGTTGCGTTATTGCTTTGATAGTGGAGCACTTGGTTAGTGTGGGTAGATTTCCGGTAGACTTGTGTTTCTAGAATGCCATCATTTCCTCTACTGATGAGGATGTCCAAGAAGGGTAGTGTGTTGTTGTTTTCTTCTTCCCTTGTGAATTTTATTCCTTTGAAGATGTTATTGATGGCTTCACGTGTTTCCTCCAGTTGATCCTTTTTTATTATGACGAAGGTGTCATCTACATACCGGATCCATACTTTGGGTTGTATGTGTGGGAGTGCTATCCTTTCTAGACGTTGCATTACTATCTCTGCTATGAGTCCTGAGAGTGGTGATCCCATAGGTGTTCCTTTGATTTGTTGGAATATTTGTCCATCAAACTGAAAGTAGGTGATGAGGCAGAGGTTGATGAGGTCCATGATTCTGGGTATTTTGATCTTGGTGTATCTTGTTAGGTCGGGTTATATCAAATATCCTATTTACTTTATATACATACATATTTACAGATCACTTCCACAAGTAACAAATGATACACCATCAACGATACAGCTTTCACGAGGTAAAATGGGAATAATGGGAAATGAGAATGTCTCTGCATATATAGTGAACCTGACCAATCACATTATAGGTCACTCTCATTATTCACCACACCCAACCTAACTCTAAGCACCTGTTGAATGAGTCACACATGACACATCATACCTACAACAATGGCTGCTAATTGGGTGACTGTGCAGAATATTTCACCTTTTACCTAGAAATCTAGCCTCTCTGTATAATTTATATCTAGAAGTAAATTCCTGGGTTTATCAAACCCCAACACCCCTTCAATTTACAATAGATATTACATTCAATTGTACAGAATAGAAGACATACACATTTGAGATATACACATCCTATGTCTATCTATGCTTTGTCATCACATCTGCTACATTACACTCAGATGGACAATATTGCAAATCAATACAATACAATACAATACAACTTCCAATTATTGACTGATCACATATTCTTGATCACATGAAGTTTGTTCATCGTCTCCAGTCTCTGTCATGACAAAATCTGTTGTCATCGGGGTTGGAACTTCCTTGCAATGTTCCATATTGTTCTCTCTTAGCAGTGCTTCAATTTTCTTCCACTGCTGTAGAACATAACCCCTATCAACCTTCTGAATACCCATTCCTAGGTAATTCTTAATTTCTCCCAGATCTTTGACATCAAAGTGCTGTTTCAGATTTTCAGTAAATTCAATTACCCTGCTTTGATCTTTCGCTATAAGACACAAATCGTCTACAAAAATCAAAAGCAAAATCTTTACATACAGACATGGGTCAGCTATACTACACTTGAATCCCATTCTTTGTAATTCCTTATCTAACCTAAGATTCCAGCAACGTGCCGACTGCTTGAGTCCATACAATGCTTTCTGCAACTTGTATACCCTTCCTGCAATCTTTGATTCATAACCTGGGGCTTCAATCATATAGATCTCTTCATTCAAATCAGCATGCAAATATGCTGTTGTGATATCATAATGCTGTACTACACAATTCCCAGCTGCTGCCATTGCTAAGGCAAACCTAAATGTCTCCCCTCTTAGCGTTGGTGCAAAAACTTCATCATAAGTCTGATTCTTTATCTGGGAAAATCCTTGTGCTACCAACCTAGCCTTATACTGAATATCACCATTCACTAAGGTTTTCTTCTTATACACCCATCTACAGCCTACTGCTCTATGCCCCTCAGGCAGCCTAGTAGATTTGAAAACCTTATGAGAATTAATGGCTTTCATTTCCACATCCATAGCAGCTTTCTATCTACTCTGCTCGGGTTGTGGCAACTTCAATACGTCCTTGTAATTACGAGGTTCATAATCAATAAAACACACTTTTACATCACCTGGTGTATAACGCTGAGGTGGTATGCCCTTGTTAACTCTCTCAGATCTACGCAATACTGTAGCATCCTGCATCATTGGCACACTAGGAGTTAATTCCTCTTCCTTCTTAATCACATCAGTGGCCTCTCTCCGCTCTGAAAACTCAAAACTTCTCTGACTAGGAAGATATACCTCACTACTCCCGTGTAATCTCTGCCAATTGCTGTGCTCACTAAAACTTGCTGATCTAGAAATAACAACTTTCCTGCCATCAGTGAACCTATATCCCTTGGTCCCTGGCTCATACCCTACAAACGTAAGCTTCTGTGCTTTTGCCTGTCCTTTCCTACGTACCTCCTTATGCACGTGAACATAGGCAGTGCACCCAAACACCTTCAAATGAGCTAATGGTGGCTTCTTGCCATATAACATATAATATGGAGTTTGGTTTACAGACACACTCCATAACCTGTTAATTAAATAATTAGCAGTTAATATTGCCTCTCCCCAGTATCCTCTTGATAACCCTGAGTCAGCAATGAGTGAATCCTTCACTGTCTGCAATGCCAAATTCCTACGTTCAGCCACGCCATTCTCAGCTGAACTATGTGGGTTAGTTCTCCTATGCACAATGCCCCTTCTACGGAGCCATTGCTGAAAACTCCCACTCAGAAACTCTGTACCCCGGTCAGTTTGTAAACTACACACCTTTGTGCTATACCTACATTCCACAAACTGCACCCAGTTTCTAAACTTTTCAAATGTTTGACTTTTAGCTTTCAATAGGTAACAGAACCCAAATCTGGTGTAATCATCTACAATGACTAAAACATATTTAGCACCCCCTATTGAAGCTGGTAATGGACCAATTAAGTCAGCGTGAACTAATTCAAAACGTTTATGTGACTTCCTATCACTGAATTTGCTCACAGGAAACACCTTTGACTTTGCAACCTTACAAGCTGTGCAATCCAAATACACTTGGCACTTTTTCAATTCCATTCCAGAACTTGCTTCTGACATCTTTTTAATCACTTTGAAACTCGGATGCCCAAGCCTTCTGTGCCACAGGTGTGCACATGAATCATGTGTTGGCTTATTAATCGTAGCTACACCATGATGGCTGCCGCTTGTCCTGGTTTGTACAATTTCATATAAATTGTTCTGCAAAATACCTTTGCCACAAACATTATTATCTTTCATAACAATACATTCATTATTACCAAACTGTACAGTATAACCCTGTTTATCCAATTGTGACACACTAATTATATTGTACTCCAGTTCAGGTACACACAACATTGATAATTCAATATTTAACCCTGGTACATATACAAATCCCTTACCAGTCACAGATGCAATGCTTCCATTAGCTAGAGTAACATGATCTCTATCAGCCTGCTTAAAACTCTTAAACATCTGTCTGTTACTCCCTATATGCTGACAAGCCCCACTGTCAAGTAAAAATGGTCCCTTTAAATTTTGTTCTACACTTGAACTAATTAAAGACAGCTGTGCAGCTTCTCCCGGCTTGGAAAGTTTCAGCTTGGCCTTCGGCTTCCGTTTCTTATCACAATGTTTCAACAAATTCCTTTGCGACCCACAGTTAAAACATTTTCTCTTCACAAATAATACATTGTTTTGGTTATCAGAACATTCCTTAACACAAACACTGCTTTGCTTAGCACTAATTACGTTAGTACACTGTTGCCTTCTTAGTAAAACCTTACATAATGGTGAGCTTCTTAGATAAACATTCTTTAAAGCTTCCCAACACTTATAGGCTAACTGACAGTCTCTAACATAACACAACTGGCTATCTTCCAGACATAAAATTATGCTTGCCAATGCTCTATTGTCCTTTAGAGCAACTTCTTCATCTTCCAGGTCTGGTTCAGGGCAAAGTACACTCCTCCAAAGCCCTTCACGCCGAAGATACATTTCCATTCTTTATGACCATGACGAATAATTACTGTCATTCAGTCTTTCCAGAGGAAAACCTCCCCCGACTGCCGGCAACATCTTCGCTGTGCTCATCTGTCTTCAGCCCCTTCTGGGCAGACACCGATGATTAAAGTCACAGACCTTATCAGAATGTCCTCCAGCTGTAAAACAAGCGTAGGAGAAAAAACACACACACAGGCACGGAACCTGTTAAAGCTCCAAATCACTCCAAATAGCCACACAACTCCTGGATAGGCCTCCAAAGCTTCCAGCTCACAGACTGCACACGATCCACGGATCCACAGCCAGTGCAAAGCCTTCCGTCGTCTATGGTGTCTCTGCCGCCTCTGGGCCCATAACCCTGTCAGAGGGAGCGCGGATAGAGCGGCCTGCCTCTCTCCTAGGCACCAGTGATCCACGTACTATGCAGTAAATAGACTCCAAACAGAAGTTATATCAAATATCCTATTTACTTTATATACATACGTATTTACAGATCACTTCCACAAGTAACAAATGATACACCATCAATGATACAGCTTTCACGAGGTAAAATGGGAATAATGGGAAATGAGAATGTCTCTGCATATATAGTGAACCTGACCAATCACATTATAGGTCACTCTCGTTATTCACCACACCCAACCTAACTCTAAGCACCTGTTGAATGAGTCACACATGACACATCATTCCTACAACAATGGCTGCTAATTGGGTGACTGTGCAGAATATTTCACCTTTTACCTAGAAATCAAGCCTCTCTGTATAATTTATATCTAGAAGTAAATTCCTGGGTTTATCAAACCCCAACAACTTGTTTTAATACTTTTCCCATATCCCATTTCTCAATCATGCACTCCATTTTCATTTCAAATACGGCTATGTTGGTTGTTGATATGTCAATTTTCATATCCATACTCCTTGTTGCATCATATAATCTATGATTCCTACAAATCATTTGGGTCCTCAGCCAACAACATGGCATTATCTGCATACAAAAGTACACAATAGTCTTCACATACATGTTTGGTAAATCACACAGCCACCTTATAAGCCAACAAAATCCATATTTTTTCTTTACTTACACCATTTACACTGGCAGCCTTACCATTTTTCAGCATCATCATAGCACTTATTACTTCCTTTTCCTCATTTTTTTTCCTAGACACTAAGACATTTGAATTCTACTGTTCAACATATCACTATCATACCCATACAGATTTCCAAACTACTCTTTCCAGGATTCCCTGACCTCAGTTGCATCCCAAATCGTGCTATCACTTTTATTTTTAACCCCATTTAGTCTGCTTGAGGCTTCTGGTTTTACTCTATTCACCTACATCCCAAACATTTATTTTTATTTCCGTCAAATCACCCTTCATTTTCTCCACCTCTTTTAATCTCAAGTGTTCCTTGCTCTCTTACACTGTATTTGTTGCAACTATCTTTATGTATACATATTTTGCATATCTTTCATTCATATTCATTTTGGGGCAATCTTTATTTTCTCATATACAACCTCTTTCACATTATCACTTCACCAAGCATCCTTTTTCATACTTCCCATTCCATAACTTGACACATTTCTTGCTGCATTCTGTGACATGATTCTTTTCACTAAAAACAGCTTCCACATTTCTTTCCTTATGTCCACTTCCTATTCATTCTGTTGGAGATTAATCTTTCTTCTATTGCTTTTTCATAGATCAACAATTAGTATTAGGGATGGGCAAGCTGAGCACTTGCCCTGAGCATAGGGCTGAAGGAGATACAAAGAAGAGCCATGCTTAGGCTGACCATATTTCCTTGAGACAAAAACAGGACATTGGGATGGCAAAACGGGACAGGGTCTTATGTAATATTCCGTATTCATGAAAAAGACAGGGGTCCCCGTTCCCGGTCCACACGATTGGCTCCCACCTGCAAACCTCGCCCCCCCCAGTCCGTGCAATTGGCTCCTGCCTGCAAACCCCGCCCTCTTTTGCCACGTGCTGATAGGCGGGAGGGCTTCCTCTTCTGGGCTTCCTCCAATCAGCAGCCCCGGCTTGGATCCTCCTTCCGTGCCATTCCCGCCAGGTTTAAAAAATGGGACAAAATTGAGATTTTTATCAAAACGATGGGACGGTTGAAAAATGCTTAAAAAATGGGACTGTCCAAAACGGTTCAAAAACGGGACGTCATTCATTCATTGGCGATCACTCGTAGCCGAGTAAGATTGTCTTCCAAAGGTAAAATTTTAACGGTGAAACCGTAAGTGGCTATAAAGGCCAATTCTGGATCCGCACAACCTCCCACAATGAGGGCATAGGTTTCCGGGTGGGAGACGGTCATGATGAGGGTTTGCCTGATGTGCCTTCCTTTTAGCTCTCTTCTCCTTTTCGCCCTGTACTCGTGCTTCTTCAAAGTCCATAGCGCCATTAATAAAGGCTGACCTCCAATTGAAACGCTCATGAGTTAGGGCTTCCCAGTTCTCAATGCTGATATTACATTTTTTTAAATTAGCTTTGAGAGTATCTTTGAATCTCTTTTGCTGTCCACCAATATTCCGTTTTCCATTCTTAAGTTGGGAGTAAAGTAGCTGCTTTGGAAGACGATGGTCAGGCATTCGAACAACATGACCAGTCCAGCGAAGTTGATGTTGGATGATCATTGTTTCAATGCTGGTGGTTTTCGCTTCTTCTAATACGCTAACATTAGTCCGCCTATCTTCCCAAGTAATTTGCAGAATTTTTCGGAGGCAGCGTTGATGGAATCTTTCAAGAAGTTGGAGGTGGCGTTTGTAGAGGGTTCATGTTTCACAGGCGTACAGAAGGGTTGGTAGTACAATGGCTTTGTAAACAAGCATTTTGGTCTCCCTGCGAATGTCCCGATCCTCAAACACTCTACGCTTCATTCGGGAGAAAGCTACACTCGCAGAGCTCAGGCGATGCTGAATTTCAGCGTCGATGTCGGAAACGGGACGTATGGTCAGCCTAGCCATGCTAGATCAGGCCACAGTTTAGCTAATCCAGAATAACATGTTGCACAGTGGGCAACTAAATTCAACCTAGAATCAGGTGATCAAGAAATCAAATACAGTATGCATTGCATTAAGCATTTTACTAGCCCTCAGTTTCCCCAGTTTAGCTTCACTGGATGAGCCTACATTCTAATGCTAAGAGAGCAAGATGAAGTCAACTTTCTTCTATCCATTTTTATATCTTGCCTGATGCCTGAATATCATGCTGAAGGATCCTCTAGCTAACGGCTTTAATCTGCCCTGCCAGGTTGCTCCATCAGCCATGACTGCTTTTCAATTGTGCCCTTCTGCATCATTGCTTATGGTGCCTCTCCTGGATCTCACCCTTCCCCTTTGAGAGAGAAGGGTGAAGTAAAGGCAAAATGCAGATTCATCTGGGAACCATCCTGCACTTTTCCCAATTGGATCACATGACTCCTACTGGGTTCTCCAGATTTAAGATGGTTGGATCATTTTGCTTCCCCATAGGAACTGCCCCACCTCAAGTTGGGCCTTTTTCAATTAGCTAATGTACAGAGTGGCTCCCCCCAATTGTTCTGATGGGGAAAGGCCAAGCAGCTTTCTTCCACTGCACCAGTTAGTTCCCCCACTGACTGTGTTCACATTTCTCAGGCTGTGTCCACTTTTGAAGCAACCTTCAGCATACCACATGAACGTGTCGCTTGATCCCAAAAGGATTGCTTGCATCTGGTTTATTTCTTACATAGCATTCACTTATCCTTACTATTACTGTTCAATTTTGTAGGCCCTTCAGCTTAATTAGAAGTGGTTTTCTTTGGGCCTCTTTATCATTTCAAGAGACTGCCTCATTTTTTTAAAACTGCATATACTATATTCAAAGAATACCTTATTTGCATATGATGATAAAATAACATGTTGAATTGCTAAACTTTTGCTAGTTATGTCTAGTCACTGTAAACTATTTATAGAATTATAATTGTAACTGTTTTTACTTTCTATAAGGTAAACTCCAGTAGTAATAAGCATTCCTCCAGAGTCCCCCTTGGGGGAGATGGAGCGGTAATACAAGTTGACATATAAATAAATAAATAAATAAATAAATAAATAAATAAATAAATAAATAAATAAAGCATTGTCAACTACCTTATAATATTCCAGCTTTCAGACATCTACTTAGATTCATTTTTAAGCATGATGGATTCTTTTCCCAGCAAGAGCACTGTGGCTGGCAATCACTGTAAATATAAATTAGTCTCAAATGAAAGCAATACATCTATTGCGGGGGGAGGAACTTGTAGACCATCTGGTACAAACTTCTGTTCTCCATGCAAAAAACCCAGAAATGAAGCTTCTCCAACCCTTAGCCATCCATCCTCTGCCTATCAGTAAAGAAGTAGACCTTGTAGACCAGGGCTTTCCAAAGTTTTCCCAGGGCGACACACCAACCGCCGTTGGTGTGTCGCCGTGGGAAAACCCGGAAGTGCCGCCATTGCGGCAGCATGCAAAAACCCGGAAGCGCTGCTGCCGCTTTCGGTTTTTGCGCACCGCCGTTGGTGTGTCGCCGCGGGAAAACCCGGAAGCACTGATGATGATCAGTGCTTCCGGGTTGTGTGGCGACACACCAGACTCTGTGTGGCGACACACTTTTGTGTCGCGACACACAGTTTGGAAAGCTCTGTTGTAGACAGTTCTTGGGCAGGAGAGAATACATTTTTGTCTTTTTCTGCATAAGAGCCCTTTGAGTATTTGAAGAATGCTATGAAATCCCCCTTTGATCTTAATGAAAGTCCTTCGCTATATCCCCTAGCAGGACTGGGGAAGCTCCTCCAGATGTTGCTGAATTATAACTCCATAGCCAACATGGCCAACTATGTGGGATGCTGGAAGGTACAGGAAGATACATCTGGAGGACCACTCTTCACCCAAGATTTTTGAAATTAAGTCTGGTCTTGCAAATTCCTTTGAAAGAAAGAGGTTGTAGATCAGTGGGAGCTTCCATTCTGAACCAGATTTGGGAGGAATTACAGTATCTACATCAGGGCTACAGCTATCAGCCCACTAGGTAGACCAGACCAGAAAATCAATTCTACAGGAAGACTAGAACTATACTTTATTGAGATAGGCTGTAAGAACAAAATCTTGCAAGCCTGACTGTGCTTTACCTCTCTTCCTTCTATACCCCAGTGAATCAGGGAGGAGCCTGCCTAAGTTGCTTCTGAATTGCTTTCCAGGACTTAAAGAATATTTCAACCGTCTTTGCTTACATAATGGTTTTTGCATATTTCTGTCAAGGTCATCTCCCTTACTCTCTACAACAGCACAGAATAATATACTATATTCTCAGAAACACACACATACACTGTACTACACCATTGTCCTCATGACTTTCCCTCTTGCAGTTGCTATTCGCATGCAATGGCACCTGACACGTTCATTGTTACGTATCGTTTGGCTCACTTGTGTTCGTTAAAATTAGCTAAACGGGCAGTTGGTGAGGACTGGACCATATGAGAGCCAGTTTGGTCTAGTGATTAAGGTGCTGGGCTAGAAACCAGGAGACTGAGAGTTCTAGCCCTGCCTTAGGCATGAAAACCGGCTGGGAGACTTTGGGCCAGTCTCTCTCTCTCAGCCCTAGGAAGGAGCCAATAGCAAACCAGGAGACTGAGAGTTCTAGTCCCACCTTAGGCATGAAAGCCGGCTGGGTGACCTTGGGCCAGTCACTCTCTCTCAGCCCAACTCACCTCATGGGGTTGTTGTTGTGGGGAAAATAGGAGGAGGAAGGAATATTTGGTATGTTTGCCGCCTTGAGTTATTTATAAAAATAATAAAGGTGGGATAAAAATTAAATAAATAAATAAATTGAGGTTTAGTAAATTAAAATTCTTTCAGCAAGAAAGAAGCAGGGAGACTGAAAGAATTATGATCTTCATATAACCTGTTTTATTGCCTGCCATAGAGATGGGATATCTGCTTCTGTGAAAGCTGTTAACTCTTGTTAATGTGAGCACCTAAATGGAAATTATGAAAGGGGACAATTTTTTTATCTATAGGGAAATACTATCTATTGCTGATGGAGAAACACCTTTTAAATATATGAACAGCCAATGATGAGTCACTTTGTATATTTTTAACCTTAATAATTGAACTAATTGCTTTTCCTTCAGGAAATATGCATCAATGAGTCACTTCCATTTTCTTGGTGGGGTAACCAAGACTATTCTCAAGAGAAGGTGCAGTATCTTTTTAAAGGAAAATTATTGGCTAATTGTCTATACCAAGTGGGGTTTTAAGTTTAAAAATCTGGAAGAAAAAGAATTTATAATAAAACAGTTCAGATGTTATTCTAATACAAAAAGTCCTTATACTGTATCTATAATAAGACTTTTTTATCAGAACATCTGATCCTATTTGGAAATAAAAGTAGAAACAGAAGGCATGAATCACCATGGGATGAACGTTTTTAACCTGGATTATTTCTAACAGAATATATTAGGATAAACCGTGAATTAGAAATGTAAAAGAATATGAAAGATTATTTATTTTTGAAAATGTATATGTTACTTTTAAAATGTGAAACAGAAGCAGAACTAGTTAAAGACTGTGGTTTGATTTGTTGTGGTTTGGTTTTCCAGGCTGTCCAAACCCAGATCATAGATTAAAAAACCCAGTAAATGACATCTGAGCAAGTAACACAAAACCTGCTGGGATGTTGGATGAAAAGAAGAGGCACTGTCATAATGAACCTGGGTGTGTCATTTGGGGAGGTGTCATTGGGTGGATCTGTTAACCATGATTAGTCTGTCTATCCGTTCAGTCATGTCCGACTCTCGGTCACTTTGTGGATCAATGCTTTCCATGCCTTTCTATCTCTTACAGCTTCCTTTAGTTCCATCAAAGTCATTCCAGTGTCCCTTCTGATGGTGTCAAGCCAGTGAGTCCTAGGGCGGCCCCTTCTTCTTTTACCACTGATCAGTCCCAGCACAATTGTCTTTTCGAGTGAGTTGGCTCGCATAACATGACCGAAGTATGACAGTTTTTGTTTGGTGATCTTGGCTTCCAGGGATATTTTTGGTTTGACTCTGTCTAGGACTTCCTTGTTGGTAATCTTTGCTGTCCATGAGATGCGTAGTAGTCGTCTCCAGCACCACAATTCAAATGCATCTATCTTTCTCCTATCTGCCTTCCTCAAAGTCCAAGTTTCACAACTATACGTAGCTATTGGAAATATGATTGTATTAACTAGTCTGCATTTGGTTGGGAGGCTGATATCTTTATTCTTCCAGATGTTATTTATGCTGGTCATTGCTGTTCTTCCGAGCACTATACGTCTTCTAATCTCCAGGCTGCAGTCACCCTTTTGATCAATTTTAGAGCCAAGGAAGTTAAACTCCTTCACTGCTTCAATTACCTCATTGTTGATCTTTACACTGACTTGCACATTCTCTGCCGTTGTCATTATCTTTGTTTAGTATTATCATGATTAGTATGATATGCAAATACACATATGCTCAGAATATAGAAGGACATTTTTTTCCTTAAATTTGGTCAGAGAAAACTTGTTTAAGTTAGGTATAGCTGATCTGTATCCAAATTAGAATAAAAAAGAAAAAATAGGATTATCCAGTCATTTGCTAAAAATGTTGATTATTATGTCCTTTGCAGAAAAAATACTGACAGTAACAGAAAAAAAATGTAGAAATCTTAAATTCTCCTTGAATCCATGAGGACTGGGGAATAACAGTTTCATCTTAGATGCTGCTCTGATTTATCTCAAAATAATCCACAGTTCCAAGCTGGTAGAGGTATCTTTATCATAGCTCAGATGCATATCCAGTTCAAAGTCCTTATGTCCTATAAATGTCTTCAAGGAGAAATCTGAGCTGCAATTCAGAATAATATCACTTCCATATAATTTATTCTGCATAATACGGTATCAGGTGGTAGTAGAATTTGGAAATGGATGCAATGAGGGCAAGCTATAAATTTGACAGCCTCACCGTGTTTGGTTGTTTGCTTTAAAAAAAACCTTGCATATTGCAAATCTAATCTAATCTAATCTAATCTAATCTAATCTAATCTAATCTAATCTAATCTAATCTAATCTAATCTCTTTATTACGGTCTTTGACCAGCCTTTACAATAGAAGAAGAAGAATAGTTTAGTCCAACAATTCATTATCAGGAAAAAAAAAGGGAAACAATAAAACAGTGAAACAATATATCTAATTAAAATTTTTGCACAATTGTATAACTTGATAAAAATATTTGGCCACCTGGTATATGAGTGTAGAGTCGGCATCCCTGAAAAAGAAATAAACATAAAATCTATCAGTATGTCCTTCAAATGTAGAAATGATTGGGGAGATCAAAGCATGTCTTGGGGCATCATAAAAATGACACCGTATGAGAACATGGGCAAGAGTTTCTACCTCCCTGGATCCACGAGGGCAAAGTCTCTCTAAATAAGGAGTTCTATGAAATCTTCCCACCAGCAGTGCTGAAGGGAGGGCATCAAAGCGGGCTCTGGAAAAGGCCCATCTATATTTGCTTAATGTTAAATTGTATAGATACTCCGCAGTAGAGGGTTTGCGGTTATCTAACATTTGGCGTTAGAATTCAGGAGCACTGGTGATATCATTTTGGTGATCAATGTCCCCAATTCTTTATTTTACTATTGATTTGGCCTTCTCCAGGGTTAATTGGCCTAAATATTCAGGAGACCAGCCGAGACTGCAAAGTTCTTCTATACAGATATGGTGCCAATGAGATTGGTAGCTGTCTGACCACAGCAGAGGCATCAGGCCTGTAGGCTCAAACATCATTCTGAGTCCTGAGGTTAGAATCCTGGTCCAGGCCTAAGCCTTAATACAGTACTTTGCATGTTAGCTTCAAGCTTCAAAACTGCATTGGGGGTGCATTTTGGGGTACTGAACAAAGTCCTAAGGAAATTCGATTGAATAGTTTCATAAGCCCTTAGGTTTGTATATGGACCACGTTGGATCCCATATAATAGTTAGGCAACTGTTTTAGCCATAAACAGTTTAATTGCTGCTGGGATATAATTTGCCCCCTGTTGCCTACAAAATTATATTATTGCTTGTGAACTCTATGGGGCAGTAAAAGTGGCATAATTTACCTGGACTGTTAATTTCCTAGAGGCCTGAAATTTTTTTTATTTATATTTCAAATTTCGTTACCGCCCATCTCGCACGAAGCGACTCTTAAATATGCCCAGGTATTTAAAACATTTAACTTGCTCTAATTCATGAGAGTCAATTATCCACTTGTGCGTTCGCTTTTTTGTTGTAAAAAAACTAAAACTTTAGATTTATCATAATTGATTATTAATTGTTCCTCATTATAGTAGGATGCCCGCTTAGTGCCCGTTTCATGCCTATAGACAAGGAGAGAAGAACTACATCAAGAAGAACTACTACAACCCATAGAGTTGAATTGGGAGATGTCTATCGGCTAATTTAGATGCATGGATATCAACTCTCCAAAGAGTTTTAATCAGAGAGTTGATATATATGTTAAAAAGCAATGGTGCTAAAATACATCCGTGTTTCACCCCCTTAACAGTCTGAATAAAATCAGAAAGGTCCCCTCCCCGGTTACATATTACTCTAAGGTCGGTTTTCTTTCATATTGTAAATTAGACTTCATTCAGGGTGCATAATGTTTATAATGTAGAAAGTATTTTACTCACCTCTGTAATGGTATAGTTCAAAAAGTTCTACCTCTGTTTTCCTCTTATCCTATTCTATAATGATGATGTTTTATATAGACAAAATATCACCATTCATACATAACAAAAAGGTACTAGGGAAAATCCAGTGCTTCTACAAGTATGGAAATTCTTTAGGAAAAAAAATCTTAGCTACCCACCAGTCCTCAAGGCTTTAGGTAGAGTTTTAGATTTTTACATCTCTCTTTTTAAGATTGACTGACTGACATGTTTGGTAGATGTACAGTGTTGAGTCTCTATTGGGGAAGGAGGCAAGGGAAAAATGGAATGAGAATTTATTTATTTATTTATTTGTTTGTTTGTTTTTTAATTTTTATCCCACCTTTATTCCTGGAAGAAGTCCACCCTAGAGTATGCCATTTCTAAGTTCAGCTCTCCCTATACATTTTAATAAATAAATAAATAAATAAATAAATAAATAAATAAATAAATAAATAAATAATCAACTTTGTGATCCTGTATCTGGTTTTGCCTTCATGGTCTATTCCAGATGGATTGCTGATCCAAAACTTTTTCAAGTAAAGTGTATGGGAGGATTTTGTATGATTGTTCCAGTTTTTGTTTTCTTTGCAAGCAAATGCTAGCCTTATTTCCTTTATCACAACTACTGTATTAACTATTAATCCACTATTAATCATCTGCACTGGTAAACAAGCCCAGCCCAGCCCAGCCCAGCCCAGCCCAAGCCCAAGCCCAAGCCCAAGCCCAAGCCCGGGTGTTTTGTCCCAATGAGAGCTCCTCACCCTAAGTTAAACGGAATGAACTTTATTAAGGAAACATACAAGCCCTAACATCGGTGAAGATCTGAATGCCCCGGTTTGGTAAATGGCTGATTTTTATTGTGTTTCCCCGCTTTAGTTCAATGTGTATTGCCAGCGCTGTCAGTTTCCTTCTTGGCGCCTCTCTCTTCTCGGCCGTAGGTGATTGGGTTGTCTGACACTGACAGGTGTTAACGATCGCTCTCCGGCTATCCGCATTCCTTCTCTCTGTCTCCTGCAGCCGGTATCCCGATGTGGATTGTCTGGCGCACGTGTCGGGGTGGAAGGTTCCGATGGGGGACCTTACAGCCTACAAGTTGTCATTTGATATTGAAATCAACAAGGAACCATAAACTCACCCCAACGGCATGAATGGGCACTGTGGTTTGCTTGGACTGGAAAAAGAATAATCCCTTCAAGTAATAACCGTGATAATGAAATGCCTCCTGCCCACAAAAGCTGCAAGGTAAAAACTCAGTAGCTCAAAAAAAAAAATTTCCTCTCTGTTTGCTTAGAATAGCAAATGAGCTGGTGGAAGCAGGTTGTAATTTAGCACAACTGAGAAAGTCCCATCTATATGGCTGTCCCCTTCTGCTGAAATGACACTTACTAATTGCTACAGCACAGTGGGAAGGGTACTGGACCAGCGACCTTGCTGACAAATGACAATCCCTTCAAGCCTTCGGGCTAGTTCTTTCCTTTGGAGGATGTAATTGAAGCCAAGTGTTTCCAGCACAGATGTTCACCCTTATCCGCAGAGCTCAGTGTACTGGGTGGATGCACTGCTGTTTTTTTCAGCTGCTCTTGACAAAAATGTGCAAGGATGACAACTTTCCTTCTAATGGATTCTTCCCTTTCTCATAGCTCAACAAGGGCCAAAAGAGCCGTCTAGAAAAACAAAGAAGTTAGAGCACTATCAGGAGCATCACAGAGCCAGTGGCAAGAGGAAAAAATATCAATTACATTTGTCCATGTCAGGACCTTGTTTTCAACAGAGAAAAAACATCACTTCAATCTGTTTTGCTTGGACATCCTGTCTGTTTTGGTCTTTTCCATATGTGATAACTAGGTACTAAAAGAGACTACAGCTGGGAGAAAGGCTGGCATGACATATTCCATGGAAAAGAAAATGAGTCCTCAAATATATCTACAAGTACTGATGGATGATATGAAAATATCAAGTAGTTTCATCCAATATACTAAAGCTCTTCAAAGAAGCTGCCTTCAACTCTTTTCAGCATTTTCTGGAAACATGTTTTGCAGTGATCATGAAATATGTTTTTCACTGGTAAAAGGAAAATAAGTCAGTATGAGAGATATTGAACAGCCTGCTAAGGTGTGTGAAGTGCACACAACTGAACATTGAGAGACATATTATGTTAACAGCAAAAAACCTCACCTTCCAGAGACCTCAAAGTACAGAAAGCAGCTGGTGAACCGTCTTTTGGTACATGACTATAATGCATGTGAAAAAAAATGCTCCCCACTTGGCTGGTTGGGGTCATTGGGGGAAGGAGGGGTTGATCAGAAACTGCTGCCTATAGGAAGAGTAATGATATTCCCACAGTGGAGGAAGGGTTTGTGAAAATGTCAGAATTTGCAGAAATGCAAAACTGACCTGTTTGGTCAGAGAACAAACAACAAAATTTTTTTTGAAAGACTGAAAACCTTATATGGACTTTTTGCTGAAAGAAGAAAAAGTGAATTGATGGTTTATTGATTTGAAGATTAAGAAAGATGAGGATTAAATGAGGGGGTGAGGGGGGACATTGTAATTATCTGTTGAAGAGAAGGTCGGAAGCCATTGTTATATTTCTTAACCTTAGTTTTCTTTTTCTTTTCTTGCACTTCTTTGTTTTTCTTTCTTTTATTTTTTTCTTTCTTTTATTTTTTTCTTTCTTCTTTGTTTTTCTTTCTTTTATTTTTTTCTTTCTTTCTTTTGATTTGTCTTTTATTATATGAAAATTCTTAATAAATTTAATAAATTTAAATAAAGAAGAAACTGCTGCCTATAGTGAAACATGATCCTAATCAGTGATTATGGCAGGGTTTCTCAACCAGGGTTCTGTAGAACCTGGGGTTCTGCGAGAGGTCACTAGGGATTCCCTGGTTAATCATGATTTATTTAAAAATTATTTCAAATTCAGGGAACTTCACATTGAAGAGGTAAGTTTCATTCTTTATTTTTGGTTTAAGAACACTGTTAATGCATATATACAGGCCTACCCATGAAACGAATATAATAATTTTGTAACATCTGGCCTATGTTTGAGCCTGAATGTGCAGGGGTTCCCCGAGGCCTGAAAAATATTTCAAGGGTTCCTCCAGAGTCAAAAGGTTGAAAAAGGCTGGATTACAGGAAGGAGGAGACAATATATAATATATCAGCCTTTCTCAACCTTTTGAGAATTTTTCCCTTGTAAGTTTGATGGATATATAGTTTGAAATACATAGGATTTTGGGGTTTTTTTATATGATAACAACAGTAAGATTTTTTTATGTATAATGGTGGAAGATATTATTCATTCCTATAGGGAAAGAATGGAAGATAAATTTAATGGATTTGGCAGAGATGGCAAAATTGACTAATTCTGCAAGGATTAGAGAAAATATACTGCTCAAAAAAATAAAGGGAACACTGAAACAACACAATGTAAGTCCAAGTCAATCACACTTCTGTGAAATCAAACTGTCCACTTAGGTAGCAACACTGGTTGACAATCAATTTCACATGCTGTTGTGCACATGGAATAGACAACAGGCGGAAAGCATAGGCAGTTAGCAAGACATCCCCAATAAAGGAGTGGATCTGCAGGTGGTGACCACAGACCACTTCTCAGTTCCTATGCTTTCTGGCTGATGGTTTGGTCACTTTTGAATGCTGGCGGTGCTTCCACTCTAGTGGTAGCATGAGACGGAGTCTACAACCCACACAAGTGGCTCAGGTAGTGCAGCTCATCCAGGATGGCACATCAATGCGAGCTGTGGCAAGAAGGTTTGCTGTGTCTGTCAGCGTAGTGTCCAGAGCATGGAGGCGCTACCAGGAGACAGGTCAGTACATCAGGAGACGTGGAGGAGGCCGTAGGAGGGCAACAACCCAGCAGCAGGACCGCTACCTCCGCCTTTGTGCAAGGAGGGACAGGAGGAGCACTGCCAGAGCCCTGCAAAATGACCTCCAGTGGGCCACAAATGTGCGTGTGGCTGCTCAAACGGTCAGAAACAGACTCCATGAGGGTGGTATGAGGGCCCGACGTCCACAGGTGGGGGTTGTGCTTACAGCCCAACACCGTGCAGGATGTTTGGCATTTGCCAGAGAACACAAGATTGGCAACTTTGCCACTGGCGCCCTGTGCTCTTCACAGATGAAAGCAGGTTCACACTGAGCACATGTGACAGACGTGACAGGGTCTGGAGACGCCGTGGAGAACGTTCTGCTGCCTGCAACATCCTCCAGCATGACCGGTTTGGCAGTGGGTCAGTAATGGTGTGGGGTGGCATTTCTTTAGGGGGCCGCATAGCCCTCCATGTGCTCGCCAGAGGTAGCCTGACTGCCATTAGGTACCGAGATGAGATCCTCAGACCCCTTGTGAGACCATATGCTGGTGCTGTTGGCCCTGGGTTCCTCCTAATGCAAGACAATGCTAGACCTCATGTGGCTGGAGTGTGCCAGCAGTTCCTGCAAGATGAAGGCATTGATGCTATGGACTGGCCCGCCCATTCCCCAGACCTGAATCCAATTGAGCACATCTGGGACATCATGTCTCGCTCCATCCACCAACGCCACGTTGCACCACAGACTGTCCAGGAGTTGGGGGATGCTTTAGTCCAGGTGTGGGAGGAGATCCCTCAGGAGACCATCCGCCACCTCATCAGGAGCATGCCCAGGCGTTGTAGGGAGGTCATACAGGCACGTGGAGGCCACACACACTACTGAGCCTCATTTTGACTTGTTTTAAGGACATTACATCAACGTTGGATCAGCCTGTAGTATTCTTTTCCACTTTAATTTTTGAGTGTAACTCCACATCCAGACCTCCAGGGGTTGCTTACATTTGATTTCCATTGCTTTTTGTGTGATTTTGTTGTCAGCACATTCAACTATGTAATGAACAAAGTAATTAATACAAATATTTCATTCATTCAGATCTAGGATGTCTTATTTCAGTGTTCCCTTTATTTTTTTGAGCAGCTTATTTAGTCTAAATTTGTTTCTGGTAGAGAATCGCTTTTAGACTCTAACTGGAAAAAAATGAAGTTTTACGTTTGGGTTTTGATTATTAGGTTGATATGGATTATAAAAATAAAGTTTATTATAGTTAAAACTGGAGTAAGAGATTTATTTACGTATTTTTTTATCTATATCTTTGTTGTTAAAGGTCAGAAGTCATTCTGTTTGTATCTTTTTCTATTTATTTCTGCACTTTTTAGTTTGTTTTCTTTTTTCTCTAGTTTTCTTTCAATCTTTTTCTATCTTTTTATGTTTTATCCTTACTTTGAAAATGTAATAAAATTATTTTTTATTTAAAACCGCCCAGAGTCCCCTCCGGAAATGTGGGGAGATGGGTGGTGATATAAGTTAGAAATATAAATAAATAAATAAATAAATAATTTTTTAAAAAATGGACACTGGTCATGAGATAGTAGAAGGTAGTAAACGTAAAGGTAAAGGTTCCCCCCGCACAGTTGTGCAGTCGTGTCCGACTCTAGGGGCCGGTGCTCATCTCCGTTTGTTAGCCAAAGAGCCAGTGTTGTCCGAAGACGCTTCCACAGCCATGTGGCCAGCATGACGCGCACGGAACGCTGTTACCTTTCCACTGAAGTGGTACTTATTAATCTAGAAGGTAGTAAATGCTGTCTGGGCTTAGGTGGTTGGGTTAAAGCAGGGGTGGGGAACTTTTTTTCTGCCAAGGGCCATTTGGATATTTATAACCGGGGACCAGGGGGGCAGGGGGTGGGGTTTCTGGGATTTCTGCAGACCGGGGGCCAGAGTTTGCGGGCGGGAGCCAATCACAAGCACTGGGGGGCGGGGTTTGTGGGCAGGAGCCAATCGCATGGAAGGGGTGGGGTTTGCAGGCGGGAGCCCCGCGGGCCTTATACGGCCTGCGGGCCTGACGTTGCCCACCCCTGGGTTAAAGTGTGATCTCCTGTGAAGGATCTTACTGTGTGGACCAGAGTTTTTTTTCATATTCCAAGAACTACCTCAGTGTTGAAAGTAAGCTCTTTTCTCATCTAAAACAGTATTTATTTTCAAAAACTGCCTTATGTGCTTTGTCAAAGACTTTTTATCCCAAATAATATTTTATTTTCAAGATCTTACTGTTCTGCTATGTCCAAACAGCAACCCGAGCAAAACATCATCTATCATCCTGTAAACTACATCCAACTTCTCACATTTTGCATAAGTCAGGGGATTTTATAAAACCATCTGGAAAACGAAACATGTTTGCCTTGTGAAAAAATGTACCTGTAATTTCTCAATACCTCACGCTGGGATTCCTCACTTAAAACAGTATACAGGTACTGTCA
The DNA here is from genome assembly GCA_023362775.1 of Charina bottae. Lineage (NCBI taxonomy): Eukaryota > Metazoa > Chordata > Lepidosauria > Squamata > Charinaidae > Charina > Charina bottae. The sequence continues at coordinate 26,192,484 of JALMGJ010000003.1, forward strand.
AATGAGGGGCAAACACAGAAAGTCACAAGGGCTGAGCGCTGATCAGCTCTTACATGAATCCACCCAATTCAGTGGCAGAGCAGTGAATGCAGAACTGTCTGAATAAGTTCACATCTCCAGGGCCAGGTGAATTGCATTCAAGGTACTGAGGAATTAGCTGGTGTTTTTGATGAACCCTCCTGTATTATCTGATAGAAATCCTGGACATCTGGTGAAGTACAGGATGCCTTGAGGAGAGCAAATCCTGTCCCCCTTCCCCTTTTTTTTCCCAAAAAAGGAGAAAATAGAAGCTACAATAAACTGCAGGTCAGTTCTGTTTGACACTGATAACTGTGAAGATTCTACAGCAGATCCCAAGAAGTTGGTACAGTATATAAGCATCCTGAAAGCATGTAATATTGACCAGATGTTAGGACAGATTAGATATGTGCAAATCTTGCAATGTAACTCATACTTCCATTGGATAATTTCCTCAATAGAGCTTGGGAATGCTGTTGAGATAAAATATAATGCCTCTAGGAAAGCATTTAACCAAGTATCCCATGACATGCTGATCAGCAGACTAGTTTAGTATAGGCAGGATGGCATAATATTAAGCGGAGATATAGCTGGCTTTAAAATCATATTTAGAGAGTGTTCATCAGTAGTTTTTTTTAATTAATTAATTAATTAATTTTCTATCCGCCTTTATTATTTTTATAAATAACTCAAGGCGGCCAACATACCTAATACTCCTTCCTCCTCCTTTTTTCCCCACAACAACAACCCTGTGAGGTGAGTTGGGCTGAGAGAGAGGGACTGGCCCAAGGTCACCCAGCCGGCTTTCATGCCTCAGGCGGGACTAGAACTCACAGACTCCTGGTTTCTAGCCCAGCACCTTCACCACTAGACCAGAGCTTTCCAAACTTTTCATGTTGGTGACACACTTTTTAGACATGCATCATTTCGCGATACAGTAATTCAGTTTTACTAGCAGACCGGAGGTTAAACTAACTAACTTATAAGAGATATGGACACATACATAAATTGTAATAGCGAAATGTATGGGGACACAACATATCTCATGAAAACAAAGTTCCCCTTTACAGCAGGGCAAGGCTTGGACAGAGCTCCCCTCTTACAGCAGGGCACAAGGCAGGCACTAGGACCTGCGTGGAATCCTGGCAGGGCTCGGAGGCAGCAGCAGCAAGGTGCTTGAGGCTCTGAGCATCCGACTCAGAGGTTTCTCGTTATGTTCACACGACACACCTACACACTGCAGCCAACACACTAATGTGTCGCAACACAGAGTTTGGAAAGCTCTGCACTAGACCAAACTGGCTCTCTAGTCCTTTTCAGATCTGAGAGAGGATGCCACAAGGATCAGTCCTGCATCCCCTAGTCTTCCCTATTTTTGTTAATGAAGTAGATGAAAAGGTGAAGAGGATGTTTCTCTCATTTGCAGATAACACAAAACTAGACAGGATAGCTAATATTCTAAAAGATAGAAAGACCAAAACTATCTTGATAGGTTAGAGAAATGAGCTGAAATAACACAGACAAGTGGAAAGTTCTTCACTGAGTAAACCAGAGCTTTCCAAACTTTTCATGTTGGTGACACACTATTTAGACATGCATCTTTTCACGACACACTCTTACAGCAGGGCACAAGGCAGGCACTAGGACCTGCGCGGAATCCTGGCAGGGCATGTTTGGAGGCAGCAGCAGCCGCGACACACCCAGACACTGCAGCCGACACACTAACGTGTCCCGACACACAGTTTGGAAAGCTCTGGAGTAAACAGTCAAAGGTACAGGAATAGAGGGTTATTCCTGGGTTGGTGAAGGTACTTGTGGAAAAGATCTTGGAAGCAATAGTAGGAGATTGCACACTGAATATGACCTAGCAGTGTATTGTGGTTCCATCTGCCGGGGTGCTTTAATTTAGATTCATGCACTGAGCAAGGCTTTGGACTTGATGAACTAAATGGCCTCTTTCAATTCAATGATTCTAGGTTGTTGTCATCTGTTTGTTGGAGCACAATTGCTATGCAGTTTCAATAAGCTGGTAGATAAAAGGTTTCCAGATGGTTGAACAGGTAGGAATATTCATGCAGGCTCAGAAAAACCAGTTACCTTATTCACCATCTTGGAAAAGAGAGCACAAATTCTGGTGCTTTAAAAATACTTCCAACTGAGTCCAGGTGACAATTTTGAAAAGGATTAACAGTTCTTCCCAGAATTTGACACCTTTGAAGATTCTCAGAGTTTAGTTAGGGTTCTCCCTTTCTCAGTATGTCCAAAGGAAACCATGCAGATGCTCAAAATACTGCAAAGGCATTTGAAAAAAGGTCTTTTTGATCCAGGCCTCAGAATAGCCAGTTGGCTCTCACTTATTGTTTGGACATATTTCTTGTTTGATCTGAGGGGAAGACTGCTCCAACTGTGCCAAACATAGCTTCAGTCCAGTCTTGGTTTGCTCTGTCCCTTTAAGGCTAGAGCAGTGCTTTCCAAACTGCCGCCGTTGGCGACACACCAATGGCGGCAGTGGCGGCGCGCGTGCACGGCGGCGCAGGGGAGTGAGCGGTGGCGGTGTGCACGGCGGCAGCGGCGGCGGCCTCACTAAAACGCGGAAGCGCTGATGGCGTGCCACTGCCGCCGCCATACACACCACCACTGCCACACGCGCCCCCGCATCTGTACTGTAACTACGCCTGGTCTTTGCATAGACTATGATTTTTCTTTCCTCACATCTGTTGATGGAACTCTGCGTATGCTTTGTTTTTTTTCTTTTTGCAATAATGCACTATACATCCATTATTGCCTTATGCTACCAATAAAGATATTGTTAGCCTTAAAACACGCTGTTTGGATTAATCTGCGCCTGGAACCCCAAAAGCCAGCAACACCCCACAGGTTATGGGATGCCCAGTCTGGATGGTCTGCTGTTCACAAACTATCGGACCTGGTGTGTGAAGATCAAGTCTTTCTTCCTAAAAGAAGGTTTGTGGAAGTATGTGAAAGACGCACCTGCAGCTGGTCCCGTTACTGATGAAGTGCAGTTGTGTTTGGATCATGCTTATGGCAATTTGATTCTGGGACTGGAATCATCGCAGCTACTGCATATCAGCAATCTAGACACTGCACATGCATGTTGGGAGGCTCTCAAAGCCCTTTATTCCAAGAAAACCTCTGCTGCCATTGTTGGTCTATCACGTCAGCTTTACAACCTGAAGCTGCAGCCCGGTGGAAATGTGATGACCCACCTCCAAAAACTCAAGACTTTGTTTCTTGAACTTGAGGAGTGGGATGTTGTGATCCCTGATACCCAGAGAGCTTGTGTCATCCTGTCAAGCTTGGACAAGAGTTTTGACATGCTCATCGGGGCAACTCAGACGTTGAGGCCCCAAGACCTTACTGTGGATTATCTTACAAATCGGCTGCAAGAAATCCAGCAAGCTCGTGACCTGGAGAAGATGCAGGGTAAGCCATCTGTTGCTGTTCCTGAGGCTTCTGCACAGCGTTTTCCAGATGGAACAGAGGCTGCGTGTGCTGTAAGAAGATGCTACCGGTGCAACTCGAGTCAACACTTCATTAAAGATTGTCCCCAGCCACCTCGCCCAGCCGGTAGTGCCAGTGGAAAGAGGTTCGTGCGAAAGAAGGGGAAACAACTGCCTAGACAACGTACCCAAGTGTCTGCTTTGCTCACGGCTGTGAGTAAACGATCTCCAGAGACTTGGCTCTTGGACTCGGCTTGTAGCCAAATCATTGTAAACAATGAACAGTTGCTATTAACAAAAAACAAGCCTAAAATCCACCAAGTTGCTCTAGCTGATGGATCCATGGCTGATGTGTCTTTTCAGGGTGAAGTATACATTCCTTGTTTGGGGATAAGTGTACAAAATGTGTTGTGTGTTCCTACACTTGACTTTTCCCTCCTTAGCGTTCCAGCCCTGGTGAAGTCTGGATATACTGTTGTGTTCAAGGGTACTGGATGTTCTATTGAAAAAGATGGAATTGAATGTGCTAGGGGGAAGTTAGTGAACCAGTTGTATGAAATGCTTCCTAAACAGGGGATTGTGTCAGGAAATTGTATTTCCAATGTTCCCCCACATAACAAATGCATTCACTATTATCACAGAGTTCTGGGACATCCTGGGTGGGGAAGTTTGTCCCAAATGGCCAAGGTGTATCCTGAACTAGGATCCAAAAAGTGTGATGACTTTCTTGATTGTACTGTGTGCAAACAATCTAAAATCAAGGCTGCGCCTGTTGCTAGGAAAAGTGACAGGGTGTCAACTAGGCCTTTTCAGTTGGTTCATGGAGACTTAGCCAGCCCCAATGCTCCTAGTGAAGGGGGGGCATGTTTCATGTTTCTTCTGGTGGATGACCATACTCGCTTTACGTTTTGTTATTTGCTCAAATCTAAAGCGGAAGCCTTTGCTTGCTTTAAGGAGTTTGTTCCAATGGTGGAGAGAAACTATGGTTATCAAGTAGGTCAGTTTCAATCAGATTGTGGAGGAGAGTTCCTAAGTCATGAGTTCCAGAATTGGCTTCGTAGGAAAGGAATCTCCCATAGACTTGCCAATGTTGGTGTTCCAGCTGAGAATGGAATAGCTGAAAGGAAGATTGGTGTTGTTAATACCATTAGAAATAGCCTGATGTTAGATGCTCAGGTGCCAGCCCGTTTCTGGGGTGAGGCTACCATGACTGCAGTGTATCTAACCAACAGGGTGTGGAATTCAGCTGTAAATGAAGTTCCTTACTTCCTTTTGTTTGGCAAGCACCCTTCGCTGAAGCATCTGCGTGTTTTTGGAACATTTGCATATGTTCACATCCCTAAGTCTCAGCGAAGGAAGAACCAGCCAAAAGCACAACGCTTAAGGTTTGTTGGTTATTCCTCAAGATCTAAGGGTTATTGTTTTTCTGCAGGCTATGGTCATGTGGTAGTCTCCAGAAGTGCTAATTTTGAGCACCCTACTGGTTGGGATAGGTTGAATGCTAGTTCAGAGGTATTGTTACAATCTAGTGTACAGCCAACTGTCCATGCTCCTGTGACTGGACAACAACCAGTTCAGCTGCCTTCTGTTTCCCAGTCTCCTAGTGTGGTGAGAAGGTCCTCTCAGGTGAAGGAAGAGAAAATTTCACCTGAGCAGGTTCAGGACCTGAAGGGGGAATCTGGTAGTGAAAAGGCAGAGGACAGTGATGAGGAAGAGGCAGTGGTCATTCCTTGTAGGTCTGCACATTCCACAAAGGGTGTGAAGCCTGACAGGTTTGTGATTCAGCAGGTGAGAGTGTGTCAGATTACCTGTGAACCTCAGTCTTTCCAGGAGGTGTTGCTTCTGCCTGTTGAAGAGCAGGAGAAGTGGAACACAGCGATGGATAAGGAGTTTGAGGCATTAGTGAGTCAAAAGGTGTTTGAAGTCACTGACTTGCCCCCATCCCAGAAAGCTGTTGGTTCCAGATGGGTTTTCAGAAAGAAGCTTCTTCCTGATAATACAGTGCAGTACAAAGCCAGGCTTGTTGCTCAGGGGATTTCACAAGAGAGGTTTTTGAACTATGATCTCACATATGCACCCACAGCTAGACCAGAGTCTTTACATATGGTACTTTCTCTGGCTGCACAGCGTGACCTTGTTGTCCATCATTTTGATGTTGACACAGCATATTTGAATGCAGAGCTTCCTGAAACAGTGTACATGAAGCAGGCTCCTGGCTATGCTTGTGACAATTCCCAAAAAGTGTACAGACTGCGCAAAGCGCTTTATGGATTAAAGCAGGCTGGTCACTGTTGGCATCAGTGCTTAGATTCAGCTTTGACGGAGCTAAAGTTTAAAAAGTCAGTTGCTGATCCTTGGGTGTACATAAGAGGTTCTGGAAGTGACTACACAGTGTTGCTAACGTATGTTGATGATTTTTGCCTAGCAACTGGTTCTTTGCACCTTGTACAAGAGTTTGCAACACAATTAAGACAGTACTTTCAGTTAAAAGACCTAGGTGAACTGAAATACTATCTAGGTGTTGAAGTCACTAGAGCTCAGAGTGGTGAATTCTATCTGAGTCAGAAGAGAAAAATTGATCAATTGTTGAGTCAACTTGAAATGTCAAATGCAAAACCCACCAGAACACCAATGACTCTTGATTTCCTAAAGGGTGACACATGTGAGGAACCTTGTCCTCAACCTGAATTGTATCACTCTGCTGTAGGAAGCTTGCTACACTTAACACAATGGACACGCCCTGACTTAGCTTACTCAGTTGGAGTACTCAGTCGTAAGGTTGCCAAACCGTCTATGCGAGATTGGCAAGGGTTAAAAAGGGTCCTACGTTACCTTAAAGGCACAGCTGATTTTTGTCTTAAAGTATCAGCTACTAAAGCTGAAATGCCTGTGATCTATGTTGACAGCTCTTTTGCAGAAGAGGGAGACAGGAAATCTGTAAGAGGTTTTCTTTGCTTGTTTGCCAATACAGCCGTTGCATGGCGGGCGAGAAAGCAAAATGCAATTGCCGTGTCAACTTGTGAGGCAGAATATAGTACCCTCAGTGAGGTAGTAAATGAGCTACACTGGTGTATACAACTATTTGAAGATCTTTCCATAGATATAGCCTCACCAGTCACAGTGTATGAAGACTCACAATCATGCATTGCGATTGCTCTCTCTGAGAATGTAAGAGGCCGGACAAAATATGTCGATGTAAAGTTCAAAAATGTAAGACATGCAATTCAGGAAGGATTTATCTAGTTAGAATATTGTCCTTCTGAACTGAATGTGGCAGATGTATTCACGAAAGCTCTACCTTTTGAAAAACATGCTGCCATGGTTACAAGATTGGGACTAGAGCGAATGTGTTTGAAATAAAATCATTTGTGTCTCTGTGTGCTTGTAAAATGACAGTTTTCACTCCCCAAAACTGTTCTGGAAAACCATTCGGAAGGGGTGTTAAGGTTATTCTATGTAGGATTCAAGCAAATGGATTCCTTCACTATGAATTTCTAGCCTGTAAAGTGGATTTTTCCATTCCCCTTGCTGTAAGCAGTTTCCCATAACAAAAACCAGTAAAAACACCAGATGTGCTTTTCTCTAGTCAAAACAATGTGGTGATAACAGCCTTGTCCCATGAGAACCGTTCCCGGGGGGGAAGCCAATGTGCAACACCGCCATCACATGGCGGTTTATACTAAGTACAACTGTTACTACATTGTTAAGCTGAAAAATGGCCTAGCCCACATCTAAGCCAATCAGAATGCTGAAACAAGGTTTTCAAGTGTATAATTCAGCTATGAACTGTGGGTATTCACTCACTCAATTCTATGCTTCTGTTTGACTGCTATCTACATGTTGCCATGTACTGTAACTACGCCTGGTCTTTGCATAGACTATGATTTTTCTTTCCTCACATCTGTTGATGGAACTCTGCGTATGCTTTGTTTTTTTCCTTTTTGCAATAATGCACTATACATCCATTATTGCCTTATGCTACCAATAAAGATATTGTTAGCCTTAAAACACGTTGTTTGGATTAATCTACGCCTGGAACCCCAAAAGCCAGCAACACCCCACAGCATCGCCGCTTCACGACACACTAAACTGTGTGTTGCGACACACTAGAGTGTCGCAACACACAGTTTGGAAAGCTATGGGCTAGAAAGACAGAATGCATGGGGAGGAAGGGTAGGGGGAGGAGGCATTAAATAATAGGGATAGAAATGCCCCTCTTTCTAATCCCGGCATGTTGGCATGAATATCATTTATTTTATTTATTTATAATTTGATTTATATCACCGCTCCATCTCCCCTTAGCGGGACTCTGGGCGGTCATGGTTTAGTTCTGCAGTGAGGTTTGGTTTGCTCTATCTTTTCAACCTCTTATAGCATGATGAATAAAAATGTGAAGCTGCTAGGTTGAGAGTTGAATAGAGATTTCTCTTGGGTCACTGGAATTCTAATTAATTTCTAATTTTCCTATCAATGACTTACGGCACCTTCTGGAGTTATCCAACCATCCTTGTACCAAAATAATAGTAATGAGGACTGGCTTCATATTATTTCAACTGTCAATAATTTATTTATTTATTTTTCAAATTTATTCCCCGCCCATCTCCCATACAAGGGACATTACAAGTCATTAGTGGGGACATACTAAGGTCTGTGAACTGTGTGTGTCCTGTAGTCATAGTTCTGAATGCAACGGGAAAGAAAATTTACAACAATCCCTCAAAAATCTGTAAAAACAAAAAAAGGACTGGAGGTTTTAGCTAATCCTAACCTTCTTACTTAGCAGGTCACAGATTGGTAGAATATACGATGTGGCTACAGCTCTGCCACAGATTCTACTAATTAATTCCTTCCCCCTCCTCAAATTCCTAAAACCGACAAATGGCTTTGTAGTCCAAGAAATACCTTTTGAACCTTTGTGAATTTTTCCCAGGCTCCCTTGTCATCTTGCATTCATTCAGTGGATTCAAAACAGGCATATCTGGATCTGAATAAGAAAAGAAATGTTTATCCAAAATTGTTTTACTTTTGAAGAATTAACACATACTGTATATTGTTCTTTTGCTTAAAATAATAACTTGGCCTCAAATCATGGCATTACTAATTCTTTGGAGGAATTTCCAGATGAAACGCATACCCTTCAGGAAGATATATCAATCGGCTATTTGGAAATTCCTTCAAAATCATTTCACACACATACTCATACACCCCACTCAATTTATGTATATGAGCAGTTCTAAACATACATCTGTTTCAATTTGCTTCTTATCTCCAAAGAGTACCTTGCTTTCTGATAGAGGGTGATGCTGTCATGCCAAGCATTTTCTCTCCAATATGTATATCTGAATACAAGGGCGGTCATCTTTGATGCCCAGCCAACATCCCTCTTGAAAGGGAAACATACTGATAGCAGTTCATGTCACAATTCACTTGGCTTGTCTACAAGATTTGATTGCCCATATTTCTTATCAGGCTATTAGCACTCATACTTGAGGGTTTATTTTTCCTTCACATTAAAGTGCGAGCTATGCACATAAGGAGAACCAATTCTCTAAAAATACACAGTCTAGAATAGATAAAAGTACCAAAGAATGAGGAAGAACAAGGAGGTCTAGGTTTGCCTGATTTGAAATTGTATTTTGTTGCCTGCTGTTTGCTATGGATGAAGGATTGGGTGACTTTGAAGGACAAGACATTACTGGAATTAGAAGGATGATCTCCGATTTGGGTGGCACGCCTACTTGTGGTATGATAAAGTTAAAGTTAATAAAGATTTTAAAAATCATTTTGTTAGGCGTGCATTACTGAGGGTTTGGAATAAATATAAACCAATATTGTCTCCTAATGGACCTATGTGGTTGTCCCCTCAAGAAGCTTTTTTTAGAAGAGAGATGGCAGGCAAACCAAGCTGGTTGAGATATGAAGATTTGTTGAATTGTGAAGAAGGGATACCTAAACTTAAAACAAGGGAACAACTAGAATTGGAAGGTTATATTTGTCACTGGTTTAATTTTGCACAATTGTCAAAACAGTTTAATTTGGATAAGAAGGTACCCTTTGTTAATGAAAAAACACAATTTTAAATGGAACTTTGTACAAACGATGAGCATCTTATTAAGAAAATGTATAAAATGTTGCAATTGAATTTAGAAGATGAATATGTTAAAGATTGTATGATTAAATGGGCTAAGAATTTTGGGTATAATATTATGCTTGAACAATGGGAGAATATGTGGAACAAAGGTATGAAATTTACTTTGAATTTTAATTTGAAAGAGAATTTTTATAAAATGATGTACCATTGGTATTTAACTCCTAATAAGCTGTCCAAAATGTATAATGGGGTATCAAATGTTTGTTGGAAATGTTTACAGCAGAGCTTTCCAAACTGTGTGTCGCCACACACAGTCTGGTGTGTCGCCACACAACCTGGAAGCGCTGATCATCATCAGCGCTTCCGGGTTTTCCCGCAGCGACACACCAACGGCGGCGTGCAAAAACCGAAAGTGGCAGCAGTGCTTCTGGGTTTTTGCGCGCTGCCGCAATGGCAGCACTTCTGGGTTTTCCCGCAGTGACACACCAACGGCAGTTGGTGTGTCGCCACGGGAAAACTTTGGAAAGCCCTGGTTTACAGTGTGAAGGAACTTTCTATCATTTATGGTGGACCTGTGGAAAAGCTAAGAAATTCTGGAATCAAATATGTAATATTATTCAAAAGATACTCAAAGTGGACTTAAAATTGAAACCGGAGTTGTTTCTCTTGGGTTTGATGGACCAGCAGTTTGAGAAGCAACATGGAACTCTGTTCTTATATATGATAACAGCAGCAAGACTCTTATACGCTCAAAGATGGAAGGATGCACAAATTCCCTCAATGGAGGACTGGATGATTAAGTTAATGGAATTGGCGCAAATGGCTAAACTGACAGCATTGATAAGAGAAAATACTGTAACTGGATTTGTTTCTATTTGGAAGCCGCTTTTGGACTATTTGCTTGTAACGCAAAAAAATGTAGTTTTGATTTTGGGTTTTGATGATTAAATGGTTTGATTTTAGAGAAATAATGTTACTAAATGTTTAATAGCAAGATATTAACTTTTATGTACTTTTATATCTGTCTTGGAGAAGGTCGGAAGCCAGCTGTCTTATATGTTTTTCTGTCTATTCTTGCACTTTTTTAGTTTCTCTTGTTTCTTTTTTAGACTTCTATTCTATCTGTTCTATATTCTGTATTTTGTGTTTTAATTATATCTTGAAAATTAATAAAGCTCTATAAAAAAATAGAATAGATAAAATTCTATTTTCAAGAGTCCCCTTGTGGGGGGAGATGGGCGGTGATAATAAACAAACAAACAAACAAACAAACAAATAAACCAGTCGAAGAGAATATTTGTAGCTCAGGGTTGAACTGTGGAGTCCTTGGTGTTCTCTGAGCCTTGTTGTTTTCTTGCAGATGTTTCATTGCCAGATTAGGCAACATCTTCAGTGTGAAAAGGGAGTGGGACTTGCTTTCTGTCTATATACTGTATCGTGGCTTGTCCTGTTTGTGTTGGTGGAGGTGTTGTTCTCTCCTTGGGAGATCCTTGATTGGGCTGTTGTTTGCTGTTTGGTTGATTTACTAAGTTAATAGTTCCTTGATTAAGGTATAATGTACTGTTTGTTCATCTGGTGTTAATCTTGGTGTTAATGTATTGTCGAAGGCTTTCACAGCCGGAGTTCGATGGCTGTTGTGGGTCTTCCGGGCTGTGTGGCCATGTTCTGGAAGTTGTGGTTCCTAACGTTTCGCCAGCATCTGTGGCCAGCATCTTCAGAGGGCAGGAGCACAGATAGAAGCGAAATCTCACAGAGGTAACCCTATCATCATCATAATGCCATCTTGTCAAGATTCATCTTATTTATTGGCTCTTTAAGCCATTATGGAATCAAAGCATTTTTAAAAAACTCTGGTTTTCTTTTTTCAATTAAATAAATCTTTTTTCTCCAATAATTTGATTAACAAAAATTACATGGTTTCATAGCATCCAGTAAGATCAACAGAATCATCTTTCAATATTTCATATATATTTGATTATGCTTTTAGGCCCCATAATTTGCAAGTTCACAATCACCACTGATATTTATGGCATATATGGAGCTATATTCTTACTGTTTGGTAAGTCTTGGCTTCTTTCCAAATAGCCAAGTTCATTTTTATTGCAAGCGTGAGAAAAAGCAATATTGATTTATTTAATAAATCAAATTAGTAATTAAATAGAAGACACTATTGTTTTCATGGGCAGCAGTCTTGCTTAAATATTTTAAACAATATTAAGCAAGTTTCTTTCAATCTTAAGATGAGACTACTTCAATAAATATTTTTTTATGTTTACTGAACCCCAGAGGATATTTCAAATGGGCTGGTTTATGTGAAAGTTTAAAATGAGCCAGGGGACACTTATTCATGTGACACAAGCATGTCACATTACTGCCGTATTTTGGTTTAATATCTGTTTGTTAATACAGTGTTACAAAATATAAAATGGTTTAAAGATATGTACTCCTGAATTATATGTGAAAAACTTGGAAAATGAATAATACAGTTCTTGAGTGTGAGGAAAAGCAGAAAAAATTACTCTTCAATGTTGGAAAGACAATTCAACCTCAGATTTACAGTCTTGGCTCACTCAGACGTGTTTGCATTTGTTTATGAGCTGGCTCTCTACTGACATGAGGGAAGAACTGATCAATATTATTTAGCGTAGCCAAGGTTTCATTATGTCTTTAAAAACTAGGCTAAATCATTTCTTATACGTAATCTTATATTTCTAGAGAAAAACTGGTATATAAATCTAACTAACAAAATAAATAAGAGCAGTTCTTGCTTTTCATGGATAGTGGTCTTGCTGAAACCTGTCCTTCAATTAATCCTTTCCTAAATTAATTAATTCCTGGCCACTAACTGTACCTAATTTGGCCATTTTATTAGCCATATTATCTTTATGACTAGAGCAATTTCCTCCCATTTTGTTCATTTTACTTTATTTCTGGTGAGCAGAATTGTGTTTCAGCTCCGTAATTGGGGCACAAAACCAAAACATTTTTAAAAAAACGAAACTTCATCTATAGAAAATAAAGCACTCAGTTGCCAGCTGCTTCACAGACTGTACACACAGACACTGTGACACTGCAACTACTGTACATTAAAAGTAAAGAAGCCAGAAACAAGGCTGCCTTTAAAAAGGTTGGAACACAACAATGAAAAGGATGCAATTCATCTTGGTAACAGCAGCAGCTGAATTCTTCCTAATGATAAGCAAACAGCTGTGTCAGTTTCAGGCAAAACAGTTGGTAAGGAAGCAGCTTTTAACTAAGAATACTGATTGGTAGATACTGTAAAATGGGATTTTTAATGCTAAAGACCTCTCTTCCTTTGCTCGTCACCCTACTGATTTCACCCTCTTCAAATATGAATTGGGTTTTTTTAATTAACATGCTTTCCCATTTGAGAGTGGTAGCTCTCTAGGACTACCACATCTGAGCTGCCAAGCTCCAGAGGACCACTGTTGCTATTCAGGCATTCAGTAGCTTCCAACTTCTCTTGTTCCAGTGGACATCATTTCTTTAGGACTTTCTGCCAAAGTTTTTTAAATCCATGTTTGTGTCATCAGTGACAGAATCTAACCACTTTGTCTTCTCTTTTTGAATGCCTTCAATTTTCCAAGCGTCAGCTATTTGTATTTTGGATTATGTGTCCTTAATATCTAAGCTGCAACTTCATTATTAATGCTTCTAGTGAGCAGTCTGGTTTTATTTCATCTAGCATTAAATTACTTGTTGCAGCTTAGATATTAAGGACACATAATCCAAAATACAAATAGCTGACGCTTGGATCTAGCATTTTTCACCATATAATCTGCATAAAGGTTAAATCAGTAAGATGACAATATACAACCTTGGCCCATTCCTTTCCCAATTTTGAATTATTTAGTTCAGAGCTTTCCAAACTGTGTGTCGGGACACGTTGTGTGTCGGCTGCAGTGTCTGGGTGTGTCGTGGCTGCTGCTGCTGCCTCCGAGCCCTGCCAGGATTCCACGCAGGTTCTAGTGCCTGCTTTGTGCCTTGCTGCCTCCAAACCTGCTGTGATTCCGCGCAGGTCCTAGTGCCTGCCTTGTGCCCTGCTGTAAGAGTGTGTCGCGAAATGATGTATGTCTAAAAAGTGTGTCACCAACATGACACCAACATGTCACCAACATGAAAAGTTTGGAAAGCTCTGATTTAGTTGCTCCATATTCCATTCTAACTCTTGCATCCTGGTCATTGTACTAGGCAGATGGTATGAACTATTACACTTAGGTTTTTAAGGGCTATGCCCAATTTGTTGCAGTCTATAAAGTGAAAAGCACTGATGATGTTACCTAGGTGGGTAATGAAATGTCTGCAAGCAAACAGCCAAGCTCAGAGAGCACTAAAGATCTGTAGACAAAAGCAGTAGAGCGTCCAAAGGAATGTTGTAAAAAGCACTCTTGACCATTTTTACCACCTAGAGTACAGAAATGGCCTTGAAGAAGATATTCAAGAGTCATTATGAAAGCATCAGCTTAGTCCTGAAAGGGAGGATGGAGTGAGAAAGAAATTCAAGATTTCCCTGCCTTGATGCTGTTTGATATAAGAGGTGAGAGAGAAAATTTCTATCAGGCTTTCAAGATTCTGTTATTATTTTGTTGTTCAGTCGTTAAGTTGTGTCCGACTCTTTGTGACCCCATGGACCATAGCACGCCAGGCCTTCCTGTCCTCCGCTGTCTCCCGGAGTTTACTCAAATTCATGTTCATTACATCAGTGATGCTATCTAACCATCTCATCCTCTGCCGTCCCCTTCTCCTTTTGCCTTCAGTCTTTCCCAGCATCAGGGTCTTTTCCAGTGAGTCCTCTCTTCGCATTAGGTGGCCAAAGTATTTGAGCTTCAGCTTCAGTATTATACCTTGCAACAATAAAATAGAGTTGCAGTACTCCGTGTAGGGTTTGTTTTCTGATCTGGCCCATTCATAGAGCTGACACCTGAACACTCAAGAGCAGACGGGACATAAACACCCCAAATAGTCCTCAGAGAACATACAAACACCATCCGGAAGGGGATGCTTGTTCCCAGCCTGCAGTGCTCCCAGCTTATTTGGACAAAATTTATTGACTCTCTTCTGGTTCATCATTGGTGTCAAACACCCATTCATAACTGCTATTTCTACCCAAGAGCAAATGGCAAGTAAAAATCAAGCAAGGGAACATCTCTATACTGCACTCCAACTCTGTGGATGACCAATTTATTGAATAGTTTCATGTAGATTTTAAATGGCCTAAAGATATGGTTGAATGTAAGAATGTAAGAAATTTACAAGCCAGGAGCCATGATTGTCCAAAGTTTTGGGGGTGCCATGGCATGTAATGGCAGTAACAGGGCCTTTCCTTTGGGCCTTGTACAGCCCAAGCAGAAAAAGAAGCAGCAGATGGATGATCCACCCAGAGTCCCCTTTGGGGGAGATGGTGCGGTGATAAAAGTCGAAATATAAATAAAATAAAAAATGATCAGCTGCTGGTCTGATTCAGGAGGGCTCTCTTGGAATTTTGTGTGTTGGTTCCAGGCAGGTTCCAGACATACAATTTTTAGAATTAATATTTAGTATAATTAGTGCCCTCTTCTACAGTATATCAATGTCCTGGACCTGTGCATATATTTTGACAATGCCAAGCAACCAGGATCAGGTCCTGGGCCCTTAAGAGATACAGTGCAGTAGGTGAAGCTTTTTGTAGAAAATAATTTTTAAAACTCAATAAAATAATAATTTTATTGAGTTTTAAAAATTCTTTTCTACAAAAATATATAGCTTCCCCCCCCAATAGTAATATTGCAATATAGTTACATATTTTCAAGTAATAAATATATTAATGTCATCTAAGAAACTTTAATGGTAAGTATTGTAGAATATTTTAGGGGTACATTTGAACTGGATGTACTATATTGAAGCACAAATTGGTTTACTGACAGTGCTGGAGGCAAAGACAGGCCTAAAGAGGGGTGGCGTTACAGTCCCTCTTTATAGACTTATGCAAATTAGAATATGCATGTGATTGGATGTAGCAGCCAGACATTTCATTGGATATAACATATCATGTGCCTAGTGAGGTCAGTGAGGCTATTAGTGTGTAACAATGAGGTAATGGGGCAGGACTACAAAGACAATGGGGTTTTGAAAGAACAAAGAGACAGTATTCCATAAACACAGTTTCTTTCTGGGGAGTTCCTTTCTTTTGCTTTCCCAGAGCTCTGCTCCCTCCCAATATATTTTCCCAGCTTATCAGCATTCCTTGGTCTTCTAAATGTTTTATACCTAAGCTGCCAATGTAGTTTTCCTGGGAAAGTGTTTTTGTAATGGAATAATTGCCCAATTTGACACCATATAGCTGAGCCAGTCCTTTGTTTTCCCTGGGAACATGTATTGGGGTTAGGGGCCTTTAACTTGACCGCCCTAAATCTCCTATATCACATTTTAAAAACTCAATAAAGTTTTTTTAAAAAAAAGAATGGTTGAAATCCTAGGAACCCCAATGAAGAATTCCACTTTGAGCAAATTACTGCACATGCTACTGTTCTAGGGAGTTGAAGGAGGAACAGAAAGACCTGGGAGGATGAAATAATTGTCTCCCTCAACCCTAATTCATAGTGCCTGAATCACCTCATAAAACCAATTGCCTGAATTACAGAACACACTGCACCACAAACTAGCCAATCAAGTTTAGCTGTGCATTATGCAACTCCAGCCACTAGTTTGTATTCCTGGTCCTCTAGAAAGCTGCTCCTTCTTCAGATACTGTACAGCAGGGGTCCCCAACCTGTGGGCTGTGGCCCACTAGTGGGCCGCGGCCTGTTAGGAACTGGGCCGCGGGGCTCCCGCCCACAAACCCTGCCCCTTCTGCATGATTGGCTCCCGCCTGCAAACCCCGCCCCCTGGTGCTTGTGATTGGCTCCCGCCCGCAAACCCCGCCCCCACTCCACAGAAATCCCAGAAACCCCACCCCCTGGTCTGTGGAAATCCTGGAAACCCCGCCCCCCTGGTCCATGGAAAAATCGTCTTTTGAAACCGGTCCCTGGGGCCAAAAAGGTTGGGGACCCCTGTGTACAGTATCTAGGAAGTCAGAGGTGCCTTGAAGGAGAAAATGGTAGCAGGCAAGTTCTTAAGGGAAGATGAGACTCCTTGGAGCAAAAGGGCAATGGAAACAAAGAATCTAAACCAGTTAAACTTTCACTGTCTTTTACTTGAAACAGGATTTAGGCTGGCCAAGCTGATTCAAAAACAGGATATAAAGTCCAATATTAGATGCAGCATTGTTAACCAGAAGCAACTTTTTTAAACATGGGATTTCCACAGCATACTATTGGTGCCAAACATAACAACATTGTTTCTGGCTCTTATATTTTGATAGATATTGTTTCATCTTACTAAAAGCAAAAAAGGATGTGTAGCCAAAGTTAAGCTTGTTTGAGACAATTTGACTTTCTAATTCAACTTCCACTGTAAGCAGTTGAATGTGATCAATCATTGTTTCAGTAACTCACCAAACGCTCATCTAGCCCACCATTTACTTGTACTGTGAGAGGGCTCCAGGAAGCCTGCAAGTAGCACTTGAAGCAATATTATCTCCTGCTACTCTTCCTCAGCAGGTGATAACACTGGGTTGATGATTGTGTGAACGACGCAAGCCATGGTTTGTTTTAATATTGTTTGCTGAATAAGCCACCATTGTCTAGATTAACACACCATGCTAAGCTTAATGGGTGACTGAACCAGTCATACATTTTAGCTCAACATGTATCATAAGGTGGTTGTGGATAAAAATAGGAGAAGGGGATGCCCATATTTCTTCTGAACATCGAGGTTTTATATTACCTCATGACCAAGAATTACTGAAAATGTTCTCCTCCAGTCTCCCCCTGCCATTGACGCTGTTAGCAGCTATCACCATATCTTCTGGCGACAAAACCTGTAACTTTCTTATATGCAGTAAGGATAGACTCATGTCATGGATTTATTCCTAAAAATAAGGAAGATGCTGGCTGGAATAACTGAAACTGTGGCTCAGCAACCTATCCTGGCCCCCTACAGAGCTAGTGCAATTACAAAATAGCATCATTATGCAATCTAATTGCATACAGCAGTTCAGAGATTTTCTGTAAAAATCCCACCCTTGATCCTCCCCCAGAAGCCCTCTTCTCCCGAATTCCTTATCAGTCACAGAGGAGTAAAAGGTGGAGGATCAAACTTGCTGTTAGAGCAGACATCAAACTAGAAGTAACTGAAGTTCATGTGTGCATTGAATTTAGCCTTTGCACATAAAAAAATAACTGTCCAGGGTAGGTGTCTATGAAGGTTCTCAGTCATCCAGGTGGAATTGTCTGTAGCTTGAATCATGTCAACTGGATTTCTATTTTCTCAGTGGAAACGTTTCGCTCCTTATCCAAGGAGCTTCTTCAGTCTGAGCAAAGTTGGTAAGGGAATCCTAAATATGTTTCTAGGTAGCTGTGTGACCTTACACCTGGGGTCATGGTTATATTGAGATGTTATTTTTAAGTCCTTTTACCATCTAAAGGAGAATCGTTAAGATCACCATGCTGCTGTTGAGCTTGTGAAATGGTCTTAATCTTCCTAGGCACAGAAGACAAAGCCGGGAGATAGATGGGAGATAGATTGTGTGTGTCCAGGGTAGGCTTCCTACTTAGTTTAAACTGAGTAAAACTGAGTACCAGAATAAGAAAAATTCCATGGACTTGTGATGATTGTGTTATGTAGACCCTACAGCAGTAGCTGATAGGAGACCATGATTTTACTACTTAACTGAAATTGGAGCTAAATTCTGGGACCACCTTTCCAATCCTGGATGCTTTAACCTTATTTTTATGGAAGGCTTTTCACAGAGCCGTATTCAGTCTGCCATTTCTTCCTCGGAAGTCCCAAGATGAAAGCTATACATTTGAAGGGTACTCAGATTGAAGACTAAGCTACCAAGCTGCTACAGAGCCAGCACTTATAAGCAATGCACCCAAGAAACAGGTCTGTGCCAGGTCTCTTTTTGAAACCTTAAAGCAGCCCTTTTCCAGGCTGAGAAGCTGCTTGTGGTTGCCTGCACATGCCTGTCTATGCAGAGCTGCTTTGGCAGCCTTGATGAAAAAAAGAGATGCTTCAGATGAACTCACACACACTGCAAAGCACCTTTTATGATGGAGTTGCACAGCCTTACAACAGAACAGAACAGTTGTTTCTACAGAAAATGAAATTTTGGCATAGAACAATGTGGACTGGTTGAATTTATCTCTTTTACTTAGCTGCACCTACAGTGCTGCCAGACAAGGCTTGTATTGCGAAATCACAATGCCTTAAACTTAGAAGTTACATGGAAACCAGATGTAAGCTTTAAACATTTATCTCCTTTTGCTTGGAAGGAAGGAGGAGGAGGAGGAGGAGGAGGAGGAGGAGGAGGAGGAGGAGGAGGAGGAGGAAGAAGAAGAAGAAGAAGAAGAAGAAGAAGAAGAAGAAGGAGGAGGAGGAGGAGGAGGAGGAGGAGGAGGAGGAGGAGGAGGAGGAAGAAGAAGAAGAAGAAGAAGAAGAAGAAGAAGAGGAGGAGGAGGAGAGGAGAAGGAGGAGGAGGAGGAAGAAGAAGAGGAGGAGGAGGAGGAGGAAGAGGAGGAGGAGGAGGAGGAGGAGGAAGAAGGAAGAAGAAGAAGAAGAAGAAGAAGAAGAAGAAGAGGAGGAGAGGAGGAGGAGGAGGAGGAGGAGGAAGAAGAGGAGGAGGAGGAGGAGGAGGAGGAGGAGGAGGAGGAGGAGGAGGAGGAAGAAGAGGAGAGGAGGAGGAGGAGGAGGAGGAGGAGGAGAAGAAGAAGAAGAAGAAGAAGAAGAAGAAGAAGAAGAGGAGGAGGAGGAGGAGAAGGAGGAGGAGGAGGAGGAAGAAGAAGAGGAGGAGGAGGAGGAAGAGGAGGAGGAGGAGGAGGAGGAGAGGAGGAGGAGGAGGAAGAAGAAGAAGAAGAAGAAGAAGAAGAAGAAGAAGAAGAAGAAGAGAAGAAGAAGAGGAGGAGAGGAGGAGGAGGAGGAGGAGGAGGAGGAGGAGGAGAATGACTTCTTGTCTTGTTTGGTGGTGTGCTAGGATTCCACATCTGGAAGCACCTTAACCAATATGGTTCCCAGCCTGCTTATTAACCCTCTGTTGCTATACTTTTAAATGCAGGGGCCAGCAAGTCAATAAATCTGCTCTTTTATACAGAAACTTCACCTCCTTTTGCTGCTCTTTAAACATGGACTTCAGAAACGTGCTTTAAGGGTTGGGCTGGAATTGGCATAAAGCTTTCCAATATTATATCACAAATTAAGTAAAACAAAGAGCAGTTTTAACAAAAAGATGTTACAGAATGTTACAGAGCATTAGAATAACTGCCAGCTCTCTGTACAATACTTACTCCTTCATTCACTGTTGGTTTTGTCTCACACTTTTGTTGCCAAGTGGCAGTTTATGTTTACAGCCCGTTTTCTATCCAATTCCTAACAAAGCTGGAGTCCTATTCTAAAAGGGTTACAGTTTTGGGGCTTCCAAGAACCCTTCATCAAGTATGATAATGAAAAAGCCAGGAAAAAAAACCAGAGGAAGTGAAAAAAGTGTGGCAGACATTTAGGGCCTGACAGTTGTGGGTCATGTTTGCAACTGGAGTGAAGAATTGCCAAACATGCAAACTGAAGATATGTCTATGAAGGTTCTCAGTCATTCAGGTGGAATTGTCTGTAGCTTGAATCATGTCAACTGGATTTCTATTTTCTCAGTGGAAACGTTTCGCTCCTTATCCAAGGAGCTTCTTCAGTCTGAGCAAAGTTGGTAAGATTTACTTACTTACTTACTTACTTACTTACTTACTTACTTACTTACCAACTTTGCTCAGACTGAAGAAGCTCCTTGGATAAGGAGCGAAACGTTTCCACTGAGAAAATAGAAATCCAGTTGACATGATTCAAGCTACAGACATGCAAACTGAAGAGTGTCAGTTACTGGCATGGCAAGAGGTTGCAGCAGGGACTCGGCAAAGCTTGCTGGAAAAAGAGACAAACGGCTGTTGTCTCCTATTTCTGGTCTGAATATTCTTCCCCACAAAACTGATTTCCTTCAGTCAAGCTGGGATAAAGGCAAGAGAGTAGATCTCTTTTTTCTGACCAGCTACAATTGAAGAATGGCCTTCGCTAACTTGGTACCCTCCAGACTTCAAATCCCAGAATGCCTAGCCACCGTGGCCAAAGGCCTTAGCCTTGAGACATCTTAGGGACAATTAGACTATGGGCATATGATAGAGTTTTATCTAGGCCCTGGTGGAAAATATCTTGCTTACTTTCTGTTTCCCTCCTTACCATGTTTTCTTGTAAATTTCATCGCAGCTTCCGAGGGGAGGAGGTACTCTTTTGTTTCCTCTTGGACTATCTTCCAAGGCTTGGTTAAAATAACTTGGTTTTTAAATTATTTCCTAGAATTAAGGAGGGAGGGAACATTCTACATAAATTCCACCACCGTTAGTCAGTTACCTAAGTCTTAAGTAGCGGGCAGTATTTGTCCTCCAGTTATCAAGATAGCAGGGAAATGAAACCATCCAGGTTGCTTGCCAAGATGAAACAGTAAAGAGTAACCTTAGTTAACAGCTCTTCACTTTCAGATTGCTCATCCCGTTAACAAACATACTGTAATAGAGTAGATGAAGCTTGCCTGTTAACTTTTATTTCTGATTTAGGACTTTAAAAGTGCCCTCTTATTTGGGGCTTCTCTGAGCCAGCTGGCTATTCATTGTGGAACAACAAAATGACAGACCTGCTAGAGCTTATTTTTCAACTGGCATGACATGGCTTTTCTTACAACCTCTTTGACCAATTTTTGCAACTAGTAAAAGCTCAGAGAGATATCTTTAAAATTATTTTTTTTTCAATTTTTATTTACAAATTACAAGGAAAAAAATAACAAAAACACCTAACTAGACTAAAAAAGCCATACATAATTAATAAAACAATTGTTAAAAAAGAAAATTTAATAGAAAATAAAGAGAAGGAAAAAAATACCCCCAACAAGCTAAGAAAGAGAAAAAGAAAAAAAAATCTACCTTATATATTATTTGTTTATTTATTTATCTATCACATTTATATCCCGCCCATCTCCCCCACAAGGAGGGACCCTGGGCGGTTATACTTATCAACAAGGAGGGACCCTGGGCGGTTATACTTATCAACTGCTTTAATAAGAAATAAAAAAGGTAAAGGTTCCCCCCACACATTTGTGCAGTCGTGTCCGACTCTAGGGGCCGGTGCTCATCTCTGTTTGTTAGCCGAAGAGCCAGCGTTGTCTGAAGACGCTTCCATGGTCATGTGGCCGGCATGACGCACGCGGAACGCTGTTACCTTCCCACCGAAGTGGTACCTCTTAATCTACTTGCATTTGCATGCTTTCAAATTGCTAGGTTGGCAAGAGCTGGGGCGAGTGCAGGAGCTCACTCCATCACGCGGGGCTAGGGATTCAAACCTCCGAACTTGCAACCTTCCGGTCGACAAGCCTGGCATCTTACCCACTGAGCCACCATGCCCCTTAATAAGAAATATATTACTATAAAATGATCAATATAAAATATTGCTGTAAAATATCACAAAATCTCTGCCATAGTAACTTCTTTAAAATTAATTAATAAATAAATAATGAACAGCAGCTCAGGGAAGAAGAGGGAAAGAAAAACTAGGTAAATTTTAGTGTGACATTGTTTTAAGTGCTTACTGACAGTTTTGAAAAGAAAGGTCTAATTTCCCCCGTTTCTGAAGCTTGACATTTTCAAAGTACTTACTAATCAGGTAGGACTTCAAACTGTTTAAAATGCAGCCGTTCTTTGCTCATTTTTTTTCTCCAGGAGTTTGTGA
This sequence comes from Charina bottae, assembly GCA_023362775.1. Lineage (NCBI taxonomy): Eukaryota > Metazoa > Chordata > Lepidosauria > Squamata > Charinaidae > Charina > Charina bottae. Next base: position 26,214,909 of record JALMGJ010000003.1, read on the forward strand.
GATGAACAGAAGAGAGGATATTATCAAATCAGCTTTAAACCACTTTGTAGGAATGGAAAGTGAAAACAGTAGCAATGTGGAAATCAGTGTGGAAATTCCTTAAATGTGCAAAAAAAAATCCTTTGAAGATGAAATGGGTGTTTTATATTTTATCCTCAAAGCATCCTACCGTTTGTGAGCTTGGGTCAAATGACAGGTCTGCAGTCTTCTTCCAATGTGTGCATTTATAGTGGCATCCACAGACAGCCCTTTCTTTGGGAGCTCAAGGCAGAACAGAGAGTCTGGCCAAACTAGTTGCCATCCAGGAGTCAGCAGCAGTGTCTTCCAGATGTTTGGGGCTACATCTGCCATGAGCTTTTGCTGTTAGCCATGGTGGCTAGGTGTACGACCTCTGAATGACATCCACTTGTCTTCCCCTGAGCAAACACAGACTCAACCTCAGATACTGGGCTTGATGAAGACTTTTGGAAAACTCCAAAGCTTGCACACTTTTCCTTTTTGGAAGCTTCTGAATTGCCACACACATAGTATTACTCTCGTAGGGCCTTTTGTTTGTATTGCTAACTCTAATTATCTAAATACTCATTACAACAGCCCTGCAAAGTTGACCAGTGATGTTTATGCCCAGTCTGCAAATGATGGATAAGCTACAGCTGGGAGGATCTCCATGAAGTTCACACAGGTTTGAAGTGATGCTTGAACTGTAGACATCCATGTAAACCTTTCAGAAACCTTTCAGTGTTTAGACCCCATAAATTGATTCTTCTCTATCAATTCCTTTGGCAGGAAGGAGAAGAGGGGATCTTAATATCTCAATTTTATGCTAAAACGACTAAAGGGTGGTTTCTTTCGTTTTCCTTTTCTTTCTTTCCTGGTTCGCGTTCTCCTTCAGACACACACGTAAGTGCGCACGAGAGGCAGGAGAGTCTCCTGTATTCCTTGGCGGGACGCTTGCTCTCAAAGGAAACTCCGATCCCTGCAGGAAGCTGGGGTGAGGCGGGGCAATTCCAACGGGCTTTGGGCTTCCTCGGCTGGGACAGGCTTTCACTTTTTCTCCTGGATTTCAGGGATTTTCCACCCAGGAATTTCCGAGGACCGCTCTCTCCCCAACGCCCTCTCCCCCACCGCCCTCCTCCCCCTCTCGTCCCCTCCTGCCCTCCCCCGCCTCTTCTCTTTATAAAAAGAAAGCGATGGGGGTCCGGAATACACCACTTTCCCTTCAGAGGAGCTCCTGGGGAAGGCAAGTTCGGGAAGCGCCCTTCCTCAGCCGGACCCAACCCACCGCGACCAATGGCCAGCGTGACTTCAGCGGGGCTTCTGCTGCTCCTGTCATTCACAAGCGGTGAGTTCGGAGTTCGTTGCGGGCGCCCTGGAGGGAAGATGCGTGTTTTGCTTTGCCTTTTTAAGCATTCGAAACAAAAACAAACAGTTCAGAGAATTTTATATATATATATATATATATATATATATATATATATATATATATATTTAAAAAGGTGTTACAGGTGGGTGGGTCATTTTATAAACATCCTTATAAAACTTTCAAATCTGTACATAAGGATGCAATATAAGCACACCTAATGTAAGCAAATCCCACTGAATGCTATTGGATTTACTTCTGAGTAAGCAGGCAGAAACCTTTTGCTGTTAGCGGACCCACATCCACATGAATTCAGAAATAACAGTGCAGCCTTATGAATGTTAACTCCAAAATAACTTCTTCCTAACTAAGGGTGCATGGGATTGTCATTCTCAAACCTTAATCTATAGATGATGCAATCTTCCAATAAAAGGATGGTTACGTGGAAGATTAATTACATATCCACTCTATCTAATGATATGCTTAAGCAAGTGTCTTTTAAACTAAACTTTTACATTTTAGTGCTCTAATCTGAACAATATTTAGATTGTCATTTCAGTGGTAAGTAGTTCAAACTATTTGTGCTGAGATCTTGAGCTTTAGGCTGTAAGTAACACTTACTGAAAGGCAGGCTTATTTCCATGTACAGTATGCATGTATAGGAGTTCAATCTTCATCCTACCTAATTTAGATACCAATCATGACTGAAACTCATCAGAATCAATGGTGTGATAGCATAATTGTGTGCCTATCTATTTAGAAATGGTTCCACAGAATTCAGTAGGTCTTCCAAATCCATGGTTGTAAGATTGCAGTTTTAGACATGTCATTAATTTTTCAGCCTGGGCCCAGAATGTGAGATTAGTATCACCGTGACTATAGATCTGGATAACAATCACTAGCCGCTTTTTTTCTGTATGCTGCATCTGAGTCTGCATTATTTTAGTGATTCCACATTCAAATAAGGCGCAGCATGGTAAATTATGAACATTCCTTCTCCTGGCCTGGGTGCTTAGACCTCCTGTTCCTCCATCATCCACGAAAGGGCTTACAGGCATACCCTGAATGTACACTGCTATTTAGAACACCAAGTTCTGTTGCGTCTGCATCTGCATTCCATAGAAAAGATATTTGATTATATTTGTTGATTTAATGCTGATTTTTTTTTACTGTGAATTCAAACATTTACGTTAAAAGATTACTCTAACCATAGCAATGTTGAAAAAATAGCGTTACCGCTATTGTAAGATATTGTTGGTATAAGTATAAACATTACAGCAGAATAAGATGTTATTATTTATTTATTTCATTCCATTTAGGTGCTGCCCAACTCCAGACCAGCTCTGGGTTGCTCACAATATACTAAGCAATTATTATACTCACTATATTCTTGTTTATATGGATCTCCAGCATTCCCATGTCAATCTCCAATGGATTTTGTCTTGACTTCTGCTAATGCACATTTCTGTATCCACTCTGCTTTTGTCACTTTGGTGTCTAGAAGCAGGTCTCTGAGAATTGAGATTGACCCATTTGGATAAATGCTTTGTTATAAACAGCAGGAAGATAAATATTTACCTGTAACACTGCACCCATATATCCTGAATGTGCTTCCTTCTCTCTTGTTTCAGCTAAAGCATTTGGAATAGAGGATATTGTGCCAGATCACAAAGTTGTCGCACAAATTGGAGACCAGATTGCCCTAAGTTGCCGCACAACTGGTTGTGAATCCCCGTACTTCTCCTGGAGAACCCAGTTAGACCATCCATTAGGCGGGAAACTGCACAATCAAGGAAATAGTTCGGTTTTAACTATAAAGTCTGTTGGATTTCAACATGAGCATCAATATGTCTGCACCGCTGGTTGCAAGCAGGGTGAATCATCCAAAGAAAAAGCAGTCAGGGTTGACATTTACTGTAAGTAATTAAACTGTAGTAGGATATAGGGTATCTAACTCTCACAACATACCTGAAGTTTCCACATATACAGAATTTAAGTAGCTAATTGATCCACAGACAGGAATTGTTCTCGCTGATTCTGTCTTTGTTTTTGATATTTTTCTTAAAGGCTATCTATGCTAGAGGTGGTTTGGATGCTGAATGTGGAAAGTCTCTTTTGTGGAAAGTGGAAGCTTACAAAGCTTAATGTTGTAGGCATTTTAAAAGAAGAGTTTGTAAAACAAAAGTGTATATATTTAACAGAACTGAAGTGCACTATCAGTCTGAATCCATAGAGATGCTATACAACCAAGGCCAACCACAATCATAATCTCAACCACTACAGAGCAGGCAACACTCTGGCCCAGTGGTTTTCAAGGACTTATGAAAGACGAGGAGAGTCAGGGCAATGGCCATCCATATCTTGTGTGTGTGTGTGTGTGTGTGCATGCGCTATTCCAGAGAGCACGTGCCAGGACAGAGAAAGCACATCTCCTGGATCCCATCAGATGACGCTGCTTAATAGAAGGGACCTTCAGCAGGCCAATCCTGTCAGATCTTGTGGGACAGGCCAAAACAATTGGAAAGTTTGGAGAGTATTTGTGCCCATTATAACTGGAATTCTGAAGCAGTCTTTCAGGTAGTTATTTCCTAATAGTCCAGAGGGCCAGGTCCATAGGCAATGTAAAATGTTGTGGAGGGACACACACAAAAAGGAAGACAGGTTAAGTGGGGTCTATATGACAAACAAAGGCTTGGGTGTGTGCCTTTCTATAAAAATCTATAAAATCTGAAAGCTCTTAAACTGAAAAAGGATACAGTGTATTGACTCTTAACTTACTTGCAGAGTTCTAGAAAGTAAAAACAGCTCATTTTGCCATTGCACTAAATTAAAATTGTTTACTGAAATGGGGGGAGGAGGGCAGAGTGGAATTGGGGGGCAGGGTCCCCCTGTTCTCCTCCCTGGTTATGGGTCTTCTGGGGGCGTTCATGTGTTGAGGTGCTGTGTAGAATGCTTGTTCAATTAGAGTTTACAGATCAAGGAACAACACCCATATGGAAAATCTTCTGCCGTGACATTGGCTCAGATGCCATCATCTGGGCAGCAACTTTTATCCAAAATGTAAGAGGACTAAGTAGTTGTGAACAGAGAGCTTACACTGAAATTCCAGCTTGAGTTTTAGCTGCTAACAACCTTCCCTCTTATATGGTTTCTTTGTTTCTTCTTTTAGCATTCCCCAGCAATCCTGTCATTGAGCTCAGAAGCCCTCTCATTCTTGGGAAGCCAGCTACTGTCACCTGTAGTGTTCCCAGGGTCTATCCTTCCGAGCAGTTGAAGATCACTTTGCTAAAAGGAGAATTAAATACTGAAAAAGAGTTTTTTCAAGACCCTCATACAAAATCATTACAAACAAAGAACTGGAAGATTGATTTCATTCCTACTGAGGAAGATTCTGGGAAAGAGATCATATGCATAGCTGAGCTGCCGATAGAGGAAATGGCTTTGAAGCCTAAGCAGAGGCAGGCTACACACGTGATGGAAATAAATTGTAAGTATATTGATGGAATTAGGATTTAAGCAGGTTATATTCATGTTAAGGTTGAAGGCCTGAGGAACATTAATTGTATTATCTAGGCCCCACATACTGGTCCTCAGGAGTACCACACAACTGTAACAGTCTTATTTAATTTATTTCATTTTTGTTTTGCCTTTTGCCAAAGGACATTGGGTTGCCATGACACAGCCTTTCCCAACTTGGTGCTCTCCAGAGGTCTTGACACTGTAATGTCTCAAAATTTCCTAACTAGGATACCCAATGTAGAGTTAAGAACTGGAAGATTTCTCCCACTATGGTCTAAAATATGCCATTTCCAGTCCCCTTTGTTTGGAATTGCAAGAATCAAAAAGAACAGACAGAATTGATGTGGAGGCTCCTGAAATTATTTATTTATTTATTTGTTTATTTATTTATTTATTTATTTATTATTCGAATGTATCACCGCCCATCTCCACAACAGTAGACTCTGGGCAGTTTACAACATTAAATAATGATTGAAGAGGAAGAGGAGGCACTGCTTTAGGGTCAATATTGCCTCCCCTTGCAATAGGCTGGGTGGATTTATTTATTTACTTAATTTTTATCCCACCTTTATTATTTTTTATAAATAACTCAAGGCGGCGAACATACCTAATACTCCTTCCTCCTCCTATTTTCCCAAGAAGGAATCTTAAGACAATTGAGGCAAGACAGAGGGCTATGCCGAATGAGCAGTTCTGGTTTATTTGGATTTTGGAAGCTGCTTAAAGTACTTTCTCCACCTGATTAATATTTATACTTTACTCTGAGCAGTTTTAACAGGAACAGTCCATCAATTAATAAACAGCTAAGAAATTTTTGATGTTCACCAGGTGATTCTCAAACACTTCCCCATTTGGGGCATTCACTATGACTTGTAGTTTACATTCTGCTAATTTAATTTGGATATCCTTTGCTTTCTTTAAGATGGCCCACGGAATACTCATGTCATGGCATTTCCAGGCAACACCATACTAGAAGGGGAAGCCCTGACACTTACCTGCCGGACTGAAAGTCATCCACAGGCTAGTTTTGCCTGGAAGAAGCAGCTTGCTGATGGAATTGCCCAGAATATTACAGAAAAGTCCAACCTCTCCATCCCAAATCCTCAAGTCTCTGACTCTGGAATCTATATCTGTGAAGTCACCAATGAAGTTACCAGTGAAGTGGACAGAACATCACTGTATATTTCTGTACAAGGTATAAAGCCCCTGGGGATGTAAAAGGCCACATTCTGAATGCACTTAAACAGGGGTCCCCAACCTGTGGGCCGTGGCCCACTAGTGGGCTGCGGCCTGTTAGGAACTGGGGCGTGGGGCTCCCACCCACAAACCCCGCCCCCTTCCGTGCAATTGGCTCCCACCCACAAACCCCACCCCCCGGTGCTTGTGATTGGCTCCCACCCGCAAAACCTGCCCCCCAGTGTGTGCGATTGGCTCCCGCCCCCCAGCCCACGGAAATCCCAGAAATCCCCCCCAGTCCGAATCGTCTTTTGAAACCGGTCCCTGGTGCCAAAAAGGTTGGGGACCCCTGCACTTAAAGACTTGTGTCCTCACTAACGCTGCCCTTGCAAAGCTTGTGTTTCACCTCCATATCTACAACAATCTTGTATCACCAATCCTGTTATATCCAGCCTCATTTTAATTATGAAGGGTCAGATAATAGCAATTCATTTAATATTGTAAGAGAAAGATATTGATTGGTCAGCCTATTCTTATGCACAGAATACAAATTAAAACAGATAAAAATCATTTGCAAACCAGAGTTTGGAATCCCTATATTTAATGCACTAATTTTTTTAAATCCGTTTTGTGTGTGATTCTAAGCTTTAAAATATTTGTTGAGAGTCATTTTGAGTCTCTTTAATAACAGTAATATACTACATAATGGGAGAGTGGGTAACCATTAAGTCCATTTCTAAATGTTCTAGCTGCACTTGGAAAACTTTCCTGTTTAGAATCAGATTATATTCTTTGTGGAGGGTGAGGATTAAGGCAGAGATGAAAAGACTGTCTTCCCTCACTCAAGTGATTTCAGTGTTAATGCTAAATATTCTCTAGCTGAAGTCTGAATGTCAAACATTTTACGTTCAAATAAACAAAAAAAAGCCTACACATACGTTTTTTCATTGTCAGATGCTTGAGTATTCAGATTGAAAATATTCATCATTAACTCTTATTAATACAATCATCAAGTACTTTGATTTCTATATTTGTCAAGAATAGAATACCTTATTTAAACAATTATTATTAACTGAAATACATATTTTTCATTTCTTTCTTTAGCTTCAGCCTTTTCACAAACTACTTCAACATTTACTCCACCTGAAATGATGACATCCTTTACATCAGATGCAGCATCAAAAGCCACTACATCATTTACATCTCTTGCAACACTGAAAACAATGACGTCCATTACATCAGAAATAACAGCACCGAAATTGATTACAACTTTTACATCACATGCAGCACCGAAAATGATTACCTCTGTGACATCACATGCAGCTCTGAAAAATAATACAGTTGTGTACCTGGTGGATGTTTCTGATGATGACAGAAATAATACAGAAGAGATCATAATATTTGGTATATAATTTTCAGCCTCTGAACCGTATAACCATATTGCATTAATACTGCTAAAAGATCGCACTGCCTTAACACTTCATGCTTACTGTGTACCAATCTCTAAAAGGCTACTGGAATCAGTTCTTCCCTTCCCTTGCTAGGATTTCTGATGTATTAAAAAACATTGCTTAGACAGCAAACTAGCTGTTGTATAAATAAAACATACAAAAGAGGAAAATAACAGAGAGGAAAAATGATCAGAGATGCAGTGTTTTCAGTGGGTCCAATACTTCAGCCATTTCATTATTCTCTTACACTCCCTTCACCCCATATTTCACTCTTTTCCTAACTAAAGTGGGTTAGCTTTCCATATTAATCTGTACGGTAGCTTTCCCTAACCTGACTGCCCTCTAGATATTTGAACTTTAATTCCCAGAATTCTCCAGACAGCATGGCTATTGTAGAGAATTCTGGGTGTTGAAATCCACATATGTGAAACTTATAAGATTGGGAAAGGGTGTCTTATGGGATTATTGGCACTGATGCTATTCCCCCCCCCCCGCCGCCGCCAAAATGAGTACCTCTGTGAGTATCAGGACATCTGTCTATGAATGTGACATTTTAGCTATATAACATTGGCATAAAAGGGACTGAAATCTGTAGGATTTGTGAACAGGAGGCCAGCCACAGAAGAGAAGGAAGAGAAGGTGATGTTCAATCCAGAAGTAGATAAACATTTGCTAGTGAAACTTTACGTTACCTATTGCCAATGGTCATTGTTCTTATCTTATACTAAGTTTTTTTGTTTGTTTGTTTCATTTTCAGCCAGAGTTGAAGAGCTGGATTACATGACTCCTATAATCATCACAGTTTCTTGTTTAGCAATAGCCGCAGGTCCCATGGCCGCCATATTTATTTACATTTTTAGAAAGATGAAGATAAATGGATCCTACAGCCTTGTAAACTCATTGAAACCAAACGTATAAATGCACTAACCAGAAGTAACTACACATTTTTGCAAGTTTACCAACTGGATAATACTGGACCCTGCTCAAAATCTTTGGTGGTCTTTCTCATCACAACGCAATATGAGAGGCATATGCTTTGGAAAGGATGGAAACCAAAATTAGGCCTTTTTGTGAAAACTAGTATCTTGGATTCTGACTTTGTCTCCACTCAGCCATAAAATTTGCTTTGTGACCTTGAGCTAATCTGTAGAGATGTCTCTAAACGATGCTTTTACTTTACAATATCAACTTTCATGTGCAATGCAAGCCAAGAAAAACCTTTATTTTGGCAGTGCTGGACTAACTTTCAGACTTATCTACCTACATAACAAAGTAGTTAGTTGTGAGAATAAAATGAAGTGCAACTTGGTGGGCTATCCAGAGATCCTTATAAGTAGAAGCAAGTCATATAATATGAACAGCTTAGCTATGTGAGCAAAATGCCTATACAGCTCCATGCAAAGGTTTTGTTCCACTCCTGGATCAATTCACTACCTCTGTGATCTCCCACCACCATTTTAGTTCAACAGTTGAACTGCTTTGCTTCCATGCAAAGTAACACACTGCTTGGATATTTAACTTTCTTTTCTTTATTCCTCTTGTATTGTGCTGTGGGGACTTTGATGCTACAGGCAGTGATTTTGCCCTTTGTTCTAGAAGATGGGTCATTTTCAAACTTTTTTTGAAGAATTGGACAGTAGAAATGTTGATGGTGTAAATATGCAGTAAGAAACATTAAATATTCCTTGTACATAATGTATAATATTCTGAACATATGTGTTATGCAGAGATGGAATACAAGTGGGTCAATCTACAATAGTTGTATGCATTTTGTATATACGTGTTTTATCCTGCAAGTTGTTGTTCAGTCGTTTAGTCGTGTCCGACTCTTCGTGACCTCATGGACCATAGCATGCCAGGCCTTCCTGTCCTCCACTGTCTCTCGGAGTTTACTCAAATTCATGTTCGTTACATCGGTGATGCTATCTAACCATCTCATCCTCTGCCGTCCCTTTCTCCTTTTGCCTTCAGTCTTTCCCAGCATTAGGGTCTTTTCCAGTGAGTCCTCTCTTCGCATTAGGTGGCCAAAGTATTTGAGCTTCAGCTTCAGCATTAGCAGGTATCAAATTATTCACTGCTACCTGTGAATAATTATATGATATTCTGAAGGTTTTCTTTTCAGAATGGGCTTGATGCAGGTGAAGCTAAGCATTTTAAAGACCTACTGATCTCAACAAGAGGGAGTTTTAAGAATGTATTTCATTCTTCTGTTGAGATTGGTGGAATTTAAAAAGTGCTTAACTTTAAGGTGTTTTTCCTGTATAAATAGATGCTCACAGCATCAAGTTTGCAACACTACAAATAGTGGGGAGGACAGAGGACATATACAGTTTAAAAGTTCTACATGATTTTAGCTTTAGTGGAGGCTAAAATTTTTTGAGAAATATTGGGAAACTTGAAAGAAGGCAATGGTTCCCAGGAACCTTTAGAAAAGGGAAGTAACAGCAATTAAGCTGGTATAACACTGACAGATGTTCATAGTATAGAAATGTCCGATTACTTTGTTCTCAATGTCTGAATAAAATGGAGGGTACAGTCTTACGCACATTTAGAGTAGGGTATGAGTCTCACTACAGAGTTAGAACTCTACTTTGATGGATGTTGTCAGCTATATTATGAAAGGAAAAATTTGTATGCTCCGGATGGAATTGTAATTTACTTTCTACTGCAAGGTTATAACCTTATTTTTAAAAAAATGTCGTGAGCCTCCCACCAACCAGGTTCATGTTTTTGGTACGTTCACAGCTTGTATAGTATTATTTAATTTGTTTGGAGCATGTTCTCCTGTGAAACTGAATGTTTATGTTTACATCTGTGATTATTATTTTTTTGGCTAGACAGTAAAATAGCCAAAATGCTGTAGTTAACCATGTATTTATGATTATGTATGATTGAATTGTGAATAAAAGTGCTTTTCTGTATTTTATAGGCATTGCTGGGTAAATCTTGATTTGCTTTGTTATCACCAGCCAGCTAGAACCCAATGGAACGTTCTTTCTCTCCCCAGAAAAAGGAGATAATGGGCAATGGCATAGATGTGGCCATGGGCCTCTGCAGGAGAAGAAGAGGGGTCAAATGATGAAATCTATGATGACATCATCAGGCAAATGTGACTTGCACCAAACGTCTGAACACGAGTACATAAGGACAACATTTGCATGAGGATGTCACCATGTGTGTATTGTCATTTGGGCATTATTGTGGTTTGCTGGAGATGGTGCTGAGTGCAGTTCATGTCTATTGTCTTACATCCTAGCAATTCAGTGATTATATCCGTGTCACTGCCATTATAAGCAAGGACAGGTTTGAGCACTAGCAGTGTGGAGTTAGACTGGTGAATAGAAGGGGAATTTCACACTCAATAGAAGATCAGGAAATCCTCTTTTCGAGGAACAAAGTCACCTGAGCCAGAATTGGGACATTATTAAATATTAGCAATTCTCAGTTTAATGTTTATTAAGAGCGGAGATCCACTTGGATTGCTCCTCTTGGGTATCAATATGTTATCTTGGGCCAACCCTAGTAAACATTCTGTTGCAAAAGAGTAGGAAATCTTACACATTTTCTCATGACTGGCTGCTCTGCTGCAATGTCAGATTTTGAGACCGATTGCTACTAGTCCAAACATAAAGGACAGATAAATAGAAGAACTGTAGCATGTAAAAAACGGGAACAGTTATTGTTCCACATAAATCTTTTCAGAAATCACATATGCATATCTGTGCGTGTATGGTTTGGTACGTCATGTTTTGCTTTCAAGTTTTATGGCTACTCCTACTGAGGAAATTCATATTGGAAAGTTCCGTTTTATTCTCTCTTCATCTGATTCTGAGTTGCATTTGTCTGTGTGAAGAGGAAAGACGGTAAATGGAAAATTCACACTGGGGAAGCTTCTTGGGGACTGGCAGTGTAGGAGCCTTCCAGTGTTGCGCTGTAACTCCCACTATCCTTTGCCATTAGCATGTTGGCCAGGGCTAATGGGAATGGGGGCCAATAACATCTGGAGAGCCACATGTTGCCCAATTCCATATGGAACTTTTAATGTACAACTGCCCAATCTTTTTGGAAGAATTTAACAAGGGTCCAGATATCATTATATTTCATTTGCAAGTCTCCCATGTTTTCTACCGTTTCTTCCATTATTTTTTTTAACCAAACAAAAATCTGTTAAGTTAAAAAAAAATGAAAGAATGACAACTGATAGTGTCAACAGCCATCTTTCTGAAAGCATCCTAATATAGCTACAGTATATGGTGACTGTGTTTTGTACATAATAAATGATTACCTACTTTTCATAATATGATTTTCTTAAGAGTCCTGATGTGAAATGTCCTTGCTTCTCTGCTCCCTAGCTCATGTAAATAGTGCATGGTTCAGTATGTCACACGAACCCCCCAAAGGGGATAAATTGAGTAAGTATGTTGTGCAAACACAGTCCTTGATTAGTGGAAGAAACAGTACAGCAGAGCTTTCCAAACTGTGTGTTGGGCCACGTTAGTGTGTCGGCTGCAGTGTCTGGGTGTGTTGCGGCTGCTGCTGCCTCCGAGCCCTGCCAGGATTCCGCGCAGGTCCTAGTGCCTGCCTTGTGCCTGGCTGCCTCCAAACCTGCTGTGATTCCGCACAGGTCCTAGTGCCTGCCTTGTGCCTTGCTGCCTCCAAGCCTGCTGTGATTCCGCGCAGGTCCTAGTGCCTGCCTTGTGCCCTGCTGTAAGAGTGTGTCACAAAATGATGCCCTGCTGTAAGAGTGTGTCGCAAAATGATGCATGTCTAAAAAGTGTGTCACCAACATGAAAAGTTTGGAAAGCTCTGCATTACAGTATTGCAATATCAGTGGGAGAGAGACAGAGACAGTCAGAGTACAGTGCCTTTTAAGTGGGCAAGGGGGCGCACATGAAAGGGACCCATCCAAAGTACAGTTCAGGTGCTTGACATGTCAGTCAAGGCTGTAAACTAATTAGTTAAAGTATAATCCTAAGAGTTCTGTAGTTTTGGTTTTCTCACATACGCTTGCCTTCTGAGCTACTGATGTCAAGAGCCAAAAGCAATTGAGAAAAGACTGTATCAGTACAGACTGAAATGAGAAGAAGGGGTGATCATGAGGGGCATTCTGTCCCCTTACCTCTCAAGGTCTACAAAAGCTAACTGTCTCTAGTCAGCAAACTGAGTGTTTTTCCAATGAGAACTTCGTCGGAGAGAAGAATGGGGCCAGGGGTGCCACTCTTGCAGCTTCCACAGTGCCTGGGACAGTTGTTTTGCTGCCTATGAGTAAGGATTTAATATTTCCTATATGCTGATGCTAAGGGTCAAACATCTGCCAACATTTACAGAATATGCATTTCCCTAGGAGCTATTCAAAGAGAAGGTGTCAGCAAAACCCAAAGAGGAAAAATGTGAGGAAGAAGGTAACAGTCTAGTTTTTTACTATTGGTCAGTGATAATACTTTTATTCTCCATGCAGACTCAATCCTTTGCTTCCCAGTACTTTCTCCACATTTTACTTAAACCGCTATAAACCTCAGTAGATTTATCGGTGCATTCAGGAAAGCTATTTTAGGTGTCATTGTGAGATGTTCTTTTGCAATACATTCAGGAAGCAGTTACTGGAAGGCAGGTTCTGGTTAAATGTTTAAAAAGGTCATCTTAAGTCAACAAGCAATTTGACACTGGAACTAATTACTCAGTGAGGTGGTGGGTTTCCCTTCTCTGGATGCATTCAAAGAGTGTATGGGCAGCCTTCTGTCAGAGATTCTAACTGAGGTTAAGATCAAGCTGGTCTTGGGCAACTTTGGGGTGGAGGAGTCAATGCAGCAAATCTTCACTGTTGCTGATGTCCTGCTTTGCCACACAGGAGAAGTACCTATGTGGGTCCCTCTTGTATCTTTTGGAAGAAGAGACATACCTTCACGCCAGTTATTATAAGACAGATCTACGTATATGATAGAAAAGGCCCTTTTTTGCTCATCCTGAGTACATGATAACATGGTACCAGGAGGGAAGGAATAACAACATATCCACTCTGTAGTTCCCAGAAAAAGGTGAGATTACATTCCAAGAACTTGTAAACAACAAATTATTCAATGTGTGTATGGGATATATCCGAAACTGCAGAAAATTCAACACTACAGCTTTAGCAGAAGAGAAGCTTTGCATCCTTTACTTATCAACTGGAGCATATTCATAGGTTCATCCGGAAATTGGAAGAACTTATGATGTCAAGGCTTTGATTTAATTCAATCGCTGATATCTTTTTTTCTCTTATTTGTTGTTCAACTTTCATTTTATTGCTAATGCTGTAGACATCATCTATGATCAAAAATAAAAGATTTTGTAATATTCTACCCCCTTTGCCATACTATAGCAAGAGTCTATCCATTATTGACAACATGAGTTCTAGAACTGAATCAGCTTGAAATGTGTAAAGGGCTGCCACAGAGATGGTAAGGAAATTGGTTTTCTGCTCTACAGCATGGAATTTGGATTCAGATTAAACCACTGGAATTCAACTTAACGTTAGGGAGAACTCCCTGATAGTTTGTGCACAGGTTAGTGAACAGGTTGCGTCAGAGATCCTGCAGCTGCAAGTTGCTCTTATTAATAGGAGCTGAACTTGAGTTTCAAAGTCCCTTCCTGTTCTATGAGCCTTAATTACTTAATCAATTTCAAAGCCTTTCTAGAAGCAGGTAGGATGCTTTAGATTGCCCTCTTTCAGATACCTTCAGATCCAATATGTTCTTACAGCTTGATTAGCTAATTTCAAGAATTTGCTTTATTGATGACTTAACTGACCTCTGGGAATGTGTTAATATCTTAATATTTTAACTTAATAATACGTTCATATCAGCTTTTAAGAATATCACTGCTCTGCTTTCCTAGACCAAAGACCAAATGTATTAATTTAGAGAACTGTATACAGTAAGTTCTCTTTGGATAGTTACTTACACTGCTATTTTTCAGCCTTAAGGTTTTCCTTCTTCCTCCTACAAACTTCCGTTAAAATTGCCCTCCCAACTTGTGAGTGAAAGCCTTGGTCCCTGAAGTGAAGAAAACCAGAAGATGGAATTTTGAGCAACTTTTCAACACTGGACTGATGGGCTGGATTTTCCAGATAACCTGTTGAATGAAGAGAATGCAGTGTGGAGAAATCTGTTCTGCCTCTCTGCACACTATCAGTCGGGTCCTATCAGATTGAAGGTCACCATGCTGAAAGTTTGAAATATGTAAGTGAAGTTGTCCATAGTGGTGCTGTGCACTGGATAGCCGGATTGTGATTTATAATAAACACATTGTTATTCTCAAATCTTGTATGATGTTTGGGAAGAAAACATAACTAATTGCTCTGTACTGCCTTTTAAGACAGCAGCCCATGCCTTCTTTCAACCTGAGGGCTGCCCTACATCTCTAAGTGATGGCCAGGGGCCACACTGCAAAAAGAACAAAGAACAGGCCTAAGCAAGGCCAGCACAAAACTCAGCTTAACTTAATTAACAATTGATTCACTTTAATGCAATTAACCTGATTACTTCCCATGCCTTTAATTTCCCACTTCTATCACATTAAGCTTACAATGGGGGGGATTTGGAGCGGCTCTGAGGGCATCACCTGTAATGGGCTGTGAGAATAACCTTGGGAGACAGGAGGAAGAGCTGCAGCTGGGGCAATGGTCGGATAAGAGATATCTCAGCTCACAGCAGGGATGGGGGTGGAGAAAGTGTCTCAGAAGGGACCCTCCCTAGTTTTCTGGAAAGTAATTTGATTACTTTTTGATTTTATTTAAGAGGAATTTTTAAGTTGAATTGTATAGCATCTTCAGGAAGGATTGTACAGCCTAAACTATTGACAGCACTCATGGGAACAAATGCTGGAAGAAACGGTCAGTATTAATCTTCAAAATAATATTCTGAAAGAAGTTAATTGTTTTCAATTTCCTAACAGGAAATTTCATTGTGGCAGACTAGCTGGAAATGTTTGATTTTTCCCCCCCAAGTGCCACATTCAACTGCCAGCTGAGTCATTAATATAACAACACTTCAGTAAAAATACAAAATTATACCTTATAAATATGAATTAACTAGTGCTTTATGTCATAAGGTCAACTAGTCTAAAACAGGCACTGTGTGCATACAAAAGAAAAGTCCAGTTGGCCAGTTCCATTCCTAGTTTTAAAGGCTGAATTGCTTTGCTTTAAAAAAAGTTATTCCAAATTTTTAGTGCAATCTATACCTTAAAACTATGTGCTGAGATCTCTCATGTAGCGTATGCCAAAGACTAACTCCTTCTGGAAAGGAATCTGGCTTATTGTTTGGGTGCAATTTTAATTTCCATCAGATTAGTATTGGTAAACATATTTTGTAACATTTCCAATGTTTTGATTGGGCCCTAAAGTGTGTCTGAAAACAAAATATTATATTAGGGACAATTTTAAACCTATGTTGAGGATGAGTACACCAATGAAACTAGGAATAATTTGATTTACCGCAAGTAATACTCATTTCTTCTCATTTTTTGTTTATTCGTTCAGTCAATTTTTCATGAAAGTTCACATAGGCACTTAGGTTGTCTCCAAGGATGTCTCTGCATAAGTGAGTGTTTGTGAAAAGGCTGACATTAAAGATGGGTAAACCTCTTACAGTATCTTATCAGGACATTCCAAAATAGTGCTTGTGTGATTGACAGCTGATATATTTCAGTTCCAAGAAGCAAAAACGTGCCATATTTTCTTGATCTTCACCAGCAGAATGACCAATGCAGGAAGATTTCTATTCATTATTTTGCCTAGGTATCAGGCACTTATATTGCTACAAGAACCATATCGGTAAAGAAGTAGACCTAATCCCAGGTCATTTGAACTGTAATGGCTTTATTGTATTTAGATATGAGGACTGAGGAAGCCATCAGAGAAGTGAAGGATACATGCATATTCTTGAGCTAGTTTTCTGCTTGCAAGATTCCTAAGAAGGAGTGCTCTGTTTATTTGTAAATGCATTACATTTTACACAGAACTCCATTAAACTTTTCTCCCAGAATGATGGTTAGAGCTCCCTATTTCCCACGTTTGTCAAGCTTTTAAGACTGACTTGTAGCACTTTTTCTTTTTAAAAATAATCAACAGATGTAGAAATAGAATTACCAAAATATCATGCAATTGTTATTAAGTTGTTGCTGTTATTTTACACCCATCTTGATTAATTGTGGAAATGATCTTCAAAAAAGGAAAATTCTGATTTTGACCAATGAAACCTGAATCACAGACCTATGGAGCTGGAAGGGGCCATCTAGGTGGTTAAATCCAATTCCCTGCTCAGGACAGAATCCAGATTAAAGCATCCCTGACAGATGCTCGTTCAGTTTCAACTTTAGCACATGTAGCGAAGTGATTCTGCTGTCTAACTGCTCTTACTGTTAGGCAAACATGTTCACACTTGCCTCATTGCAGAAGCTGTGCTAATATATAATGAATCATACTTGTTA
Organism: Charina bottae; assembly: GCA_023362775.1. NCBI lineage: Eukaryota > Metazoa > Chordata > Lepidosauria > Squamata > Charinaidae > Charina > Charina bottae. The sequence goes on from JALMGJ010000003.1 coordinate 26,231,883, forward strand.
ATGAAAAACACCCTACCAAATTTTAAGTGGCCAGGTTCTTTGCTGAGCTATTTAAGTGCAGAGCAATTTCTATCAGATATTATATAACAGTTTTTTTGCATGTGCAATGTTCTTTTTCTCCTTTAATAATGTTCTAGTCATCCAGATATAGGCCTGATGAGATTTGAAGCTACAAGGATGAAGAGACACATCTACATTAGTAGATAAATTTCTTTTCTTTTTTTTAAACTGAATTAAAATTCACATCCATTCTTCCATGTTCCTGAATAGCTTGTTTTGTGCAATTTCTCCTAACAACCTAAGTTGCCAATGTAAACTTTTTAATGCAAATCACACCGTTGCTAGTCTTTGTTATGTGAGCAGTAGGCTTTTTAAACATTACTTCCAAATGTAAGTATTTTCTGGGGGGAAATACGGCCAATGTATGAACCCAGAAAAAGGCATGGCTCCTTTAAGGAGCTGCTGACAGCTATTACAACAAAGGTGTGCCAGTTGCAGATCCAAACACCTTCACCCACTTCAGATCCAAATACTCTTACAGTGATCTCAAACCTTTTTGGCACCAGGGACCGGTTTCGTGGAAGACAATTTTTTCCACGGACCGGGGCGGGGGGGATGGTTTTGGGATGAAACCACTGGAAGTGATAAATAAAATAATGGGCGGGCCACGCGTGGACTAAAATAATTGTTGGATTCTGACTTCTCATAAGGAGCGCACAACCTAGATCCCTCGCATGCGCAGTTTATAGTAGGGTTCGCGCTCCTATGAGAATCTAATGCCGCCGCTGATCTGACAGGAGGCGGAGCTCAGGCGGTAATGCGAGCGATGGGGAGCGGCTGTAAATACAGATGAAGCTTCGCTCGCTCACCCACCACTCACCTCCTGCTGTGCGGCCCGGTTCCTAACAGGCCACGGACCGGTACCGGTCCATGGCCTGGAGGTTGGGGACCCCTGGTCTACAACACTAATCTTGAGCCCGTCAGTAAAAACATACCAAGTTTTTAAAAAGTGTTCAAATACCTCCAAAGCAGAAGCCAACTAAGGAGGTTATTGACCCGTCCTCTCTAGGCTGACTTGTTTGCCATCCCGTTCCCCACTCGGACGTAGGGATTAAGAAATATAGGGGAAGACTCTAGGGAAGAAATAGCCCCAGAGAGGATGGCGGAAGCCCTGCTACGATTGTTCAGTGACTAAAACCTGTAAATAGGATATCTGAACCCGACTAGCTGTTGGGCACCCGTCTCTCTTGTTTTAGGGGTGGGGGAAATGATTGAGACTGGCAAATGTGCACATGCGCCACTTTTCCTCCTCCATTTTATTGGAAGCCTGGAGAGAAGTTGGTGTCAAAAACATAAAGGCAGGGGAAAATAATGGGAATGAAATGCTAGTGCAGAGGGCAAAGGCTGGGAAAGAAAAGGCTGGGGTGGAAGCTGGCTAGTGACCAGAGAAGTGTTGTGCTTACACTCCCAGCATCCCAAAATATCCTTCCAGGCGCACCCACAGTGGATCAGCTGACCTTGCCTCCAAAGTAATGGACAGTGAACAGATTTTACATTCCTTGAGACTGTTTAAGACAGTGTGAGAATAAGTGGGGAAAGGCTATTGTTACACCAGTGTTACAGAAGTATACAGTATCCTCGTGAGCTAGGGATGAGACGGGCAACACCACAGGGGCAAGGCAGAAAAACTGATATTGTTGGGGTATGTCTGTAACACGCCAAGGCGCAGGTGGGGACAAGACCAAAGTCACCTGTGCAAACTTTGGAATCAGAAAGACAAGAAGTGAGGGAAGGAGGAGGCAGGGCTGGAACCATTGGATTGATGTTGTTTTCAGATTTGGAGGAAGGACAAGACATAAAGAGAAGCCTGGATTGGAAATGGGGATACAACTTACAACTATAATAAATCATTCATATGAGCTTGTCAATTATTTAGAATAAAAATCCCAATAACTGGGTTTTTCTGTTCCTGGAATAAATCCCACCACCCAGATGGGAAGTTCAGCTTATAAGGACACATCGACAAATTCTGAAATAAAGATAAAAATAATCTGATCCCATGAGGAAAGGAAAGCTAATTTTCTCTCAATTAGTCATTAACTTTCAAATGAGCAAAATTTCCAGATATTCATTGTTATGTTATTCTTCTAACGTTTGGCAGATACACCTTTTTCCTTCGCCAAAAAGCAACATGTACTGCCTATGCAGGAAATTCAGGTCTTCTGTCTGGTGAGAATTCTAACATGACATTTACAGTGTGAATCCTGCAGGAATTAGAAGATTACATTTAACAGCAAAGTTAAAAACTGTGCTTAATCTTTAGGTCCTTAAAATATGATCACTTATTAGCCAGGACTGGGAAATACCTGTCAGGTTACTCAAGTGTTTAAAAATGTTGTGCTAGCTTTTCAAAGGATACCAAAACATTTATTCAGACTTTCACACAGTGCCTTTTCTCATCACTTAGACATGAAGCATGTGAATATCAGAACGGTATACAGTACATTAGGGTGACCACGAAGCTTTTCTTTCACTGTTGTGGGCATTTGTATGCCAAATCCCAAGCAGTTCCTACAAGAAGGAGCTGCAAAGCTATCAAGTCACCTTGCCAATTGCAAGATGATGGCAGAAGCCCAAGAACCAGGAACCTGCAAATGGGGAATGGACAGCCCATAAGCTCAACATTGCAACAAAAACACCAACTTTGGTTTCACATAAACCAACCCAGAATCAGTGGGGGGGGGGGAGACTATCCAGAGCTCAAAACTGAGTGAACTATCACACAGTTCTAGAACAGCTTCCAAACTGGGGCAGCTTCCTTCTAAGGCAATGTCCTTAAAGGAGAACAGTCTATATGTTTCATTTCTGTACATCCACAGGACAGAGTATCAGCCACCTGAAAGTCAAACTGCTCTCGTTTCCACCAGACTAGAACTAGTCTAATGTGACTATGTGATTTAATCTGGTCTAATAGGACTATGGGATTAATGGGACTAATGGGACTAATGGGACTATGGGATTTAAGTATTTCAAGGATGGGCAACCTGGTCTTATCAACCCAAATCCCCATCTGATTGTTACTTCTACAGACTCTTGACATTTAGGGGCAGGAACCATTAAAAAAAACCACACCATGTTCCCCCCTCCCAAATCCCACCCCTGCTGTTTTATGTGTCACAGCGCTTCTACAGCTATCCTTAGCCCTCCTAAATGTAATAGCAGACTGCAGTTACTGAAAGACTGCCCACCTCTGATATAGCTGAATAGTTCGGTATAGTTCCATTTCCTATGCTATGCCAGATAAAATCTGGGGAAACTATTAAAGAGTGGGAGGAAAGTAGTGAAAATATTGGGTTAAATCCAGCAGGGCTTTTCTGATGAACTTAGGACAGGACAGAAAGAGAAGACAATCTGTGTATGGACAGACAGGCAGAGTCAGATATCACAAAGTTGACAAAGCTGCAAGTTGGCAACATGCTGTCCCATGAAAACACGGTGCTTTCCATTCATCAGTTGGAAGAAAACTAATTTAGAGAAGAATTTGGGTTCTTAGCATGAGTTCATGGCTCTGAACGTACAGGGCACACAAATGACCCAGAAGCTAATCATTCAAACCATCAATTAGTGTGAAACAAACAAACAAACAAACAAAAAACCTATTGGCTGGACAGGGATATTGGTAATTTTGAGTAACAGTTGCAATCTGCAGCAGATTGTCCCAACATGGTGCTTTCCAGGTGCATTGAATTGCATTTCCCATAACCTAACCACCCTCCCCAACAGCATGACCAATGACTTAAAGGTAAAGGTTTCCCCCTGCACAGTCATGTCCGACTCTAGGGGGCGGTGCTCATCTCCGTTTCTTAGCTGAAGAGCCAGCGCTGTCCAAAGACGCTTTCGCGGTCATGTGGCTGGCATGACGCGCGCAGAACGCTGTTACCTTCCCACCAAAGTGGTACCTATTTATCTACTTGCATTTGCATGCTTTCGAATTGCTAGGTTGGCAAGAGCTGGGGCGAGTGCAGAAGCTCACTCCGTCACACGGGGCTCGGGGCTCGAACCGCCGAACTTGAGACCTTCTGATCGACAAGCCTGGCGTCTTAACCGCTGAGCCATTGCTCATGTAATAAACTGAGCTCATACTTCATGTAACAAAAAGGCATTCATGGCTGGGCTGGGCTGGGCTAGGCTGGGCTGGGCTGGGCTGGCTGGCTGGCATATATATATATATATATATATATATATATATATATATATATATATATATATATATGCCAGCCAGCCATATATATATATATATATTTATTTATTTATTTATTTATTTATTTATTTATTTGCATCCCCCACTCCCTACCCCCAAGCTGGTTTATAGTCAGTGGTATTGAAAGCCAACAGGAAATCAAGAAGGGCCAGGAGGGAGACACCTCCCCAGTCCCTGGCCTGCCAGAGGTCACCCAGAAGCACAACCGATGCTGTTTTAGTACTAAATGCCAGACTGAAAAGGGTCCAGATAATCCATTTCCTCCAGGGCCTTTTGTGAGCTTATCACCTTTTCAACACCCTAAAAGGGCGGCTTGGAAACTGCATGAAAATTGTCCAGAACCACTGGATCCAGTGATTCATCTCTTGAAGAAAGGGTGAACCACTGCTTCCTTTGTAGCAGGCACCACTGTCCCCTTCCAAGGAGGGCTTCCCCACTGCCTGGACCCAACTACATTTCGTTCCTGGGAGGCCTTAACCAACCAGGAGGCGTATGGCTCTAAACTACAGGTGGCAGCACTCAAAGCTCTAAGGACCTTATCCTTTTCCTTGGGACCAACAAGCTCAAACTCTCCTCAGATAATCAAGCAAGACTGTACCTCAGTCAATTCCAAAGGACCTGCATAGCCAGAATCCAATTCTGAGTAAATCCGAGCATCTTATCTGACAGATGCTGAAGATAATCATTACAATGATCCTGCAGAGGCTCTCCCAGTGGGACGGAGTCACTTGAAACAGGGCTTCAGTCTACAGATGCAATAAAAGCGAAGAAATAAGTGCATTTTGCCACCCTTATCACCACAAGGTAATCCCTAATAAAGGTTCTTCATCTTTGCTCTTCATCTTCCTCCAGTGTAATGGGCAGTAGGAATAACCTTGAGAAACAGGAGGAAGAGCCTCAACTAAGGCAATGGTCAGATAAAGGAAAAATCTGAGACCGGGTCAGAAATGTAATTTGAGAAAGCATCTCAGACATAACGCTCCCTAGTTCTCATGAAGATAAAGGGAGGGAGAGGCGAAGCACATTCAGACTTGCAAGGTTCTGTTACTGAACCTTGTAATAAAAGTAGCATTAGCATTCATAACTCTGGTTTCCTAGTCTGGTCTACCTTGAAGGACTGACATCCAGCAACACTCCAGGTGTCTCTTGTGCCATTGCATCTCCCAAAGTTCCTCTGTGAACCAGGTAGCTTTCTGGGATTCACGAGCACAGGGAGTCTGCACAGGCGCAATCTGGCCCAAGGCTTCCATCGCTTGCTCATCCCAGACTGTATGAATGGGAAGACATCAGGTTGCAGAACACTAGACGGGAACTCAGTGTGGGAGGAAGTGAGGGGTCAGGAAAGTTATTTCCCTGTCTCCACTAGGTGGCACTCCTTCCCACCCTCATACATTTTGAAAAGCTGTAATTCCTTGGACCATTACCTTTGCTTAAAATTACCACTTTTCTTCTGATGGCAGCATTCCCAGCTAGGACCATCTGGACTGCATTCCAAAGATCAACTGCAGTCACTGTTTGAACTATACCGGGACTTTTTAATGAGTTATTCCTGGCAGTTGAGCAATATTAAAGATAAGCCTCTCAGCATCTACTGACCACCTCTGTTGCCTGCTGCACAAAATTCAGATTGGTACTAACTATCTAAGCAAACTAAGTACATGAGAGCAGAAAATGCATTTGCTAATGTTGCCCTAACCTTCCCGTCCCAATTGTTTAGAAGCAATTTAGAACTGGATATGGTTATGTATAAATCTTCAGCTGATAAAGTTAAAAATGAAAAGAAGTTTGGTACTGTTGCCAAATTGTTTTAAAGTTAATTTTAATGTCTAAATAATTTGCTAAACCAAAATACAAATATGTGACACACAAAAGTTTTGGGTGCGTCAAGATCCGCACATGTAACATCGCTGCTCCGCGAGCTGCATTGGGTGCCGGTTTGCTTCCGGGTCCAATTCAAGGTGTTGGTTATCACCTTTAAAGCCCTACATGGCATGGGGCCAGAATACCTGAGGGACCATCTTATCCCCATGTTATCGACCCGCCCCACCCAGTCATTCAGAGAGGGCCTGCTAAGAACCCCATCAATTAAAGAGTGTCATCTGATGGGGTCTAGGAGGCAGGCCTTCTCTGTGACAGCGCCCACTCTATGGAACAGCTTGCCCCCAGAGTTAAGGCAGATCTCCTCCCTCCCGACCTTTAGGAAAGAGCTGAAGACCTGGTTCTGCCGCCTGGCATGGGAAGGAGGAAGGGATAGTTCCTCATGGGGGTGGCTAATCCCCTAATGTTATAACTGTCCTTCTATTAATTATTCCATCACCATCTGGATTTTTAATATATATTTATTGTATAACTGAGATTTTGATTTTATTTTAACTTATTTATTGTGAACTGCCCAGAGTTCCCCATGGGGGGAGATGGGCGGTTATAGAAATCAAATAAATAAAATAATAAAATAAAATAAAATAAAATAAAATAAAATAAAATAAAATAAAATAAAATAAAATAAAAAGCAAAACAGAATTATTTTGGCCAACAGCCACTGCAAACCGGAATGAAAATCAGATTTTTTCAAAGAAATGTCCAGATTAAAGAAAAAAAGATTTGAGTGGATAATTAAAATTATTTGGATATTCATACAGGAATATTAAAGCTCAAACAATTTTTTATAGAATAAAAACAAACATAATACAAGTATCATGTTTACCTGAAAAGAAGACTATGTGAATTTCTGATGAAGATCTGGTATCTACCTCTATCAGATTGTCAGCAAATCTGTGTTAACCTTCTCATTCTAAACACAAATGATTGGGTAGGTGGGGGACTCCAAAACTTTATTTCTGATAAACACATTAAATAAATGAGCTGGCATCTCTAAAACTGTACTAACATGCTTAAGATTTAGACAGAGTTATATTTAATATGGTAAACTATTGCTGGTTTGTGTCTGACACAATTTACAAAGTTAAATTCATGGCTTCTCTGCCATGCTTACTGTATCTAAGGAATCTTCCTTGGTGTTACTTATGAACGAGCATTTCACTCTTCCAAGTCTTTAATTGCTTTGCACAGATTTTGAATAGCTACCCTAGCAAGATTCAGGGCTTGGAGAGAAGGGAAACATTTCACAGTTTGCATAATCAATCACAGAAATGTGTGTCTGACAAAGAAGATCTATAATCCAATTCTGTTCAAGGAAGCATGTTGCTTACTAACCAAACATTCTTAACGCATTACTCAAGATGTTGATGGAACCCAACCCTAACAAAGCTATTAGTTCAACCCTAATCTTTACATTGAACAACTGTTAGTTTATACTGGTGTCACATTTATTCTAACTTTCAGACGCTAGTTGATTATGGAAGCCTTATAATGAAAAAGAGAGGTACGTGGGTGACTAGGAATGGGCATATGTTTATTGATTCTCTGGCAATTGCCTAAATATTTCTTGTTTCTTCATTCTTGTACAAGCCAGCACAAATTAAATGTGTACTGCTCACAGGACTAAATCTTGCCACCAATTTTCATCTGGATAGTTACCAAGTTCTGAGGCTCAAAGCATGGTGCTTGATAACAGGCAGGCAAAGAATTATTCACTTTAATGCTTGGCTTCAGGATCATCTTCAGGCATCTAGTTGCTGGGTAGGAGATTAAGCTGTCTCCTCTAAATTACAGTACTAAATGCAGTACATAGGCAAGAGTCTCTTAAAACCACTTGAAAACATCCAGCTATCCAAGCTTCAGTTTAGTTCTTCTCTGGCAATTGTCTTCTGGAATACTCTTCTTTTCTCCAGTAAATAATATAGTAAATCATATTGGGAGAGAGACTGAATCTGTGTTTGCGCAACACACTATATCACAAATAGCCAATGTGTCTGTGAGGTCAATTTATAGCTAAGAGTGTCATGCAAACTCAGAAAAGTTGAGTTGAGCAATCCAGGTTAAGCTATTCATGGGTAAGCATGCAAACACAGCCCAAATTTCATCTATTTTCCTCTATGAAAACATGTTGCGTGTTCTACCTATGCATGCACAATACAGTGCTTAGCATGTTATTGATAGATGTGATTCAGAAATACTAGAACAGATGCCTTAGCTATATCAGTCATATGAAATTGTTTTATACTGCCTCATTAACCACATCCAGTGATTAGGGATAATCATTTATTTATTTATCAAATTTATATGGCTACCCATCTCACAAACAGTGACTTTGGGTGGCTTACAACAAGATACAATACAAAAAATGTATCAAAAAGCAGTCATTATTAAAAGGTTTTAAAAAGTCATAAGGCATACAGGAGATTAGATGTTAATAATGGAACCACCTCAAGATCTCACCGGTCCCCTGGGACCCCCAGCCCTGATGACATAGCCAGGTCTTGAGGGACTTCCAGAAAATAAGGAGGGATGGTGCTAACCTCACTTGGGGGGGGGGGGGAGAATGTTTCATAAGGTGGGCACCACGGCAGAGAAGGCCCACCTCCTGGGACCCGCCAAGTGTAGTTCCCTTACAGATGGGACCCGCAGCATGCCTCTTCTGCTGGATCTGATGGGACGGGCAGATGTAACTGGGGAGAGGCAGTCTCTCAAATAACCAGGCCGCATGCCATGAAGGGCTTTAAAGGTCAAAACCAACACCTTGAATTGGACCTGGAAGCAAACTGGCAACCAATGCAGCTCGCAGAGCAGAGGTGTAACGTGCTGTTATAGCAGCACACATAACTGCCCGCACTGCTGCATTTTGCACCAGCTGACACTTCTGGATACTCTTCAAGGCCAGACCCATGTACAGCACATTACATTAATCCAATCTGGAGGTGACTAGGGCATGAGTGACTGTGAGCAGAGCCCCCCGATCTAGGAATGGGTGCAACTGGTGCACAACACGCGGTGCAAAGGGCCTTCTAGCCACAACTGCCACCTGTTCTTGGGCCAGAGTCATAAGTCCAGGAGGACCCACCGATTGCACACCAGGTCTGTCTAGGGCAGGGGTGGGGAAACTTTCTTCTGCCAAGGGCCATTTGGATATTTATAACTGGGGACCGGGGGGGCGGGGTTTCTGGGATTTCCGCAGACCATGGCCCGGAGTTTGTGGGCAGGAGCCAATCACAAGCACTGGGGGGTGGGGTTTGCGGGAGGGAGCCAATCGCATGGAAGGGGCGGGGTTTGCAGGCAGGAGCCCCACAGGCCTTATATGGCCCGCGGGCCTGACGTTGCCCACCCCTGTTCTAGGGCAACGCTACCCCATCCAGCACCAAAGATGGCATAGTCCTAGAACCGGCAGCCTCAAAACCCAAAGCCACTCAGTCTTGCGGGGTTCAGCTGAAGCCTGTTGTTCCCCATCCGGACCCTCACAGCCTCTAGACACCGGGATAAGATGTTCATGGCATTGCTTAATTTGCCAGGGGCAGAGATATATTTTATTTATTTATTTTCTATCCCGCCTTTATTATTTTCATAAATAACTCAAGGCGGCCAACATAGCTAATACTCCTTCCTCCTCCTCTTTTCCCCACAACAATAACCCTGTGAGGTGAGCTGTATAGTTTGGTATCCATATAATCCTCTTCATCCAAGGTCCTCTGAAGCTGCTGCGCAATCACCTTCTCAACCACCTTCCCCAGAAAGGGGAGGTGGGAGACTGGACGAAAGTTATCCAGTATGGTGGAGTCCAGCGATGGCTTCTTGAGGAGGGGGCAAACCAAGGACTCTTTTAAAGAGGTAAAGGAACAACCCCCTCACTCAAGGAAGAATTCACCACTGCTAGAACCCACTCACACCACACACCCCTGGGCAGCTTTAACAAGCTAGGAGGGGCATGGGTCTAAAGAGCAGGTGGCTGAGCTCACAGTCCGAAGGAAGCGTCAAAATGTCAGCCTGGACAGTTTCCCCAACAATATGTATTCCACAGTTGCATTTATGCATGCCAAGCCATAGTTTGCTGAACATACCATGATAGCTGAGTTCACACGTAACATTAAATCAAAACTAAAGAAATAATTATTATGGCTTAGTACAGGAGAAGGCAACAGTATGCTGGCTAGGGCTGCTGGGAGTTGTAGTTCAGCAGAATCTGGAATGCCACATTTATCCCCATCTGATTTAGAATGTTGAAACAGGTTCCTTTGAGAAGTCCATGCTTGGAAAGTTGAAGAGGAAGAGGAACAAGATGGCCAGTGGAAGGTGGATAGATTCAATTATGACAGCAATGAATACACCACTGAGACCTAGAAGGCCAAGATAGATCATTCTGGAAAAAAATTATCCATATGGTTGCTAAGAATCAACAAGTATCATCTTGATGGCACTTAATCAATCATCATTCCAGCTATAACCTTCTCCAATCTGGAACTACCCAGTTATGTTGGAACTACAACTCGCAGCATTCTGATCTTAGATTGGCCCCGACCCACTCGGCCTTTAGGGAGGCCCTGAAGACGTGGCTCTGCCATTGTGCCTGGGGGTCCAACAATGGTGGGCCGCTCTTACAATGGCTGTATTGAGCTGATGTAGAATGAATTCTGCTGCTGATTGTAATTTTATGTTTTTTTTAATTGATTATGGACAGTTTTTATATCTTTGTATATTGGTTTTTAACTTGTTTTTTATTGTTTTTACCTGTTATGAGCCTCCCAGATTTGTTTAGATGAAATGGGTGGCCATACAAATCGAAATAATAATAATAATAATAATAATAATAATAATAATAATAATAATAATTATTATTATTATTATTATTATTATTATTATTATTCTGAACTAGCATCGGGGAACTCAGCTGTAGATCACATGGATTCTATGAAAGCAGATGCCAAGAATGTCTTCTACTTCTTAAGCTTCCATAATGGTTGATCAAAACATTTAGGGCCTTAGAAAAATCCCTAGAAACGCCAGAAAAAGCAGATCTGTTTTTGTGGAGTTATTGCTATGACAAGAATCTTTAGAACAGGATGTTTTTTTGAAACAACAACAAAAAAACAGAAAATGTGTGGATGTGGTTATGTGCTGCCCCCTTCAGGCAATTCCTAATACTAGAAATATTTCTGAACAATTGTTTTCATTAAAGAAAGAAAAGCAGTTCATTCTAGCTTCTATTACTATACAGGGACACATTAGGAAAGACTTTATGATGAAACATCAGAACAAATATTCAGTGGCAGCTCATCTCAAGAAAGCATAACTCTGCATTTTTACTATTAATATCATTTCCATCTGTGGAAATTGCTTTTCCCCCCCCCCGAAATTATGGGCAACAAGGTGATTACAAAATACACACACGTGAGTTTCTCTCTCTGTGTGTGTGTGTGTGTGTGTGTGTGTGTGTGTGTGTGTGAGAGAGAGAGAGAGAGAGAGAGAGAGAGAGAGAGAGAGAGACAGCTGTCATGTATCTTTGTACCCATTATGTTGCATTGCAAAGCAGATGATCCAGAGGAGAGCAGATATAATTACTGGATTCTAGAAGACATTTTTAAAAGCTGAAGAGATCACTTTCCAGCTGTGTTGCATCTGTCCTGAACAGCTGCTCTGGTATCTATCGTGCAAGCAATGGCCTCTTCCATCTAGCTCACAATCCAGAAGAACTACCCTTCATTGGAATTAATTCAAAGCAACTGCTAATCACACAACCTTTATTCAAACATTCCAGTGAATGTAGTGCAATACATTTATAGAGATATTAAAAAAAACAAACCAAAATAAGAATAACACCATCCCACCAAGAGCAATAACTAGAGATTGGTGTTTAGCAGTCCGATTCCTTGGCACTCAATAATATGGGCATCCTTGGAAGATTCTTCATCTTCTGATTTTGTTACTGTAAACTTAGCCTGCAAACAAAAATTAAAAAAAAACTGCCATAAACATTTTTTAAATTAACTTTCTAAAATTGTTCTTCACATGAATTGGATTCCAGGCAAAGTACAAAACATAAAAAATTACAAAAATTACAAATACAATACAGGTAGTCCTCACTTACCAACTGCAATTGGGACCAGCAACTCTGTCACTAAGTGAAACATCATGTGACCGTGCCAGACTTACATTGGTTCCGCTGCAGTCACTAAGCGAATCATCGGAGGTTAACTACAACATCATGTGACTGCGACTTGAGACTTCCTGCCGGCTTCCCCATTGACTCTGCTTGTTGGAGGCCAGCTCTGAAGGTTGCAAATGGTGATCACATGACCGTCATAAATGCATACCGGTTGTGAAGTGCCAAATCACAATCATGTGACCGGGGGAACATTGCGACGGCCATAAGTTCAAGGACTGGTCATAAGCCTACTTTTTCAGCGCCGTCGTAACTTTGAACGGTCACTGAACAAGGCAGTCGTTAAGTGAGGAGTACCTGTAAGGTGATATTTATTAATACTGTAATGGTAGCACCAGTTGAACTTCCCCAAAGAGAACATTCTAAAGTCTCAGTGCCATCCCAAAAAAGACATTATTATATGACATGTGCTGCTCCTAATGATCTTCAGGGAAATTTCAAGCTTGTATCCTGCTGGCATGGAGCCATTGTACAAAACGTGGATGGTTAAAATCAGATCTTCAGGCAGACTACTCCATAAACCAACCATTAGACAAGGCAAGGCAGCTACTTCAAGGAGTAGGTGCTGCAGGACAGTAAAGACTTGGAGGATAAAAGCTGCAATTGTTATGCATCCTATCTTAGGCCCAATATTTATTTATTTTCTATCCCACCTTTATTATTTTTATAAACAACTCAAGGCGGTGAACATACCTAATACCCCTTCCTCCTCCTATTTTCCCACAACAACCCTGTGAGGTGAGTTGGGCTGAGAGGGAGGGACTGGCCCAAGGTCACCCAGCCGGCTTTCACGCCTCAGGCAGGACTAGAACTCTCAGTCTCCTGGTTTGCTATTGGCTCCTTCCTAGGGCTGAGAGAGAGCGATTGGCCCAAGGTCACCCAGCCGGCTTCCATGCCTAAGGCGGGACTAGAACTCTCAGTCTCCTGGTTTCTAGCCCGTTGCCTCAACCACTAGACCAAACTGGCTCAATATAATGTTGAAAGTAACTGCCATTCTTTCCTCTAGATGTGGAATTGTGAAGGACATTATAATATCCTTTGCTTCAGGCAGCAAAACATCCTGGGCCAGCCCTTTTTTCACCTTGGGTAAGATCATGCCACTACTGGCCAGACTGACAGCTTTTGAAGATCAGCTGACCTGTAAAGAAAAGTGGTACTCACATTTGTCAGCAGTTCTGCAAAATGTATTGCAGTTTCTGTGTGCAGCGTAATTGGTCCGGTTTTTATTCTCGAAATCCCATTTGCTAACGCCATGAAAATTATCAGCTGGAGGGGATCGAAAACAAACAACCAGCATTATGAATGCCTAAAGTGATACGTTACTCCCTGATATAAAAGAAAAAAAAAAGACACACAGCATTCTTTGGCTATCTGACTGAAGCATCTTTTTTATGGGATGCCTTTCTGTCTAGATGTTTTTATATTTATAGCTTGCACCATCCATTCTGAATTATCCGAGCTGATAACAATCAGTCAAGTCTCTGAAAAAAGTTTATATTTCAAGAACAATTAACAGATTAAGGCTGCAATCCTGAACACATCATTAGGGAGTAAGTGCCACTGAACTTAAAGATACTTATAAAATAATCTTACTGGTTATTATTACTTAATAAAATGTATTGGTCAGAAAAGGGGCTGCCAGAGTCCTGATTTTTTGCCACCATAGATTAACACGACTCTCCTCCTACAACATACATTACTGTCTCTATTGTAAAACACACTAAACCTTCAACCTTTTCCAGTTTCACCCAAGGTTCTAATGCTCTGGAAAGATGCTGGATCTCCAGGCTAGTTCTTGAGCATGCTGCTTTATTATTGTTGCTAATTTAACAGAGTTCATTAGTAGGCCACTTTAATCAATCTTACTGAGTACAGTCTGGGAAATCCTAGCCATAATGGCTAGAAGGCGGGCATCACTTTGGTAAATTCATCCCAAGCTATTTTGTATTAATGCAACTATTTAGCATCATGAAAATATCAATTTTCAATTTTTTTTAAAAAAAAGTAAGTTTACAGAAAAATAAGGCTGTAGAAAAGTAGCCCAAAATCTTTGTAAATGTCTGTCAAAATTTGCAAAGCTATAGAGGTGGCTTTTCAGAATTGCAGGTGGAATTGAAAGAGAACCTTTCACAGAGAATGACCCGAGAGTAAGGTCTGCTGAATTAAGTGGATTTCTTTTGTCAGATCTGCCTTTCCCTTTCACTAACAGCCACCATGGCTGGGATTTCCAATGCCAGAAAATCCCAACTCCAGGAAGGCCCCCCAGTTGAGGTACGCAAGAGGAGAGGAAAGCCAGAGACACATGTGGCTCAAAGCTCTCCTGGGACTCCTCCAACATGCTCCCCCAACATGGCAGAAAATTAAACCCTCTCAAGAGCCGATCTAAGTTTACTCTCCTTCATGGCGAAAGGAAATGGTGTTCAAAAAACCAAACAAAAAAGAATGGAGAGAGGTGGCTGTCTCTATTTTTTTCCAGTGAGGTTGGTCTGAAATTCTCAAAGATGCTGGAAATGTCAGAGTATTTCATTACTAGAATGCTGCTAATAAACCTCAGGAATTATTTTGCCAAACAGCTTTCTCCTCACTTTGCTCTCCAGCTGTATGGATTACAACTCCCATCCACCTGCAGTTGGGATGATGGGAATCACCAGCCACCACAGCTGGTGGGCAACAGATTGAGAAAGTCTGGATAATGGGATGCGGTGGCTCAGTGGGTTAAACCGCTGAGCTGTAGACTGCCGATCGGAAGGTCGGCAGTTCGAATCCCTGCGCAACGAGGTGAGCTCTCGTTGTTAGTCCCAGCTCCTGTCAACCCAACAGTTCGAAAGCTTAGCAAGTAGATAAATGGGTACCACCTTAAGTGGGTAAATTTGCTGGCGTCCTGTCGGGGGTCGGCCACCAAATGGAAAAAGATCTCATGAATGGCGGCGGCGATGACGGAACCCGAAGCAGCAACATCCAGGACATCAGCAGCCGGCTCCAACGCAAGGCATTGTGGGACATGTAGTCCAGTAGCCACAGAAGAGTCGGTTCCCTTACCCCTTCCCTTAAGCACGCGGTTTAAAAATGTATACTGTATAATGAAATGTAATTTACTATGTATGTAAGCCGCCTAGAGTCCTCCGTTAGGGAGGGGATAGGCGGGGTATAAATACAACAACAACAACAACAACAACAATAATAATAATAAAGAAACAATAACTCCTTGGAATACTAATCCAGGTGTTTGAGAAGGTATATGTGTATGTGTGATAGTTCAGCTTTTTTGTGAGAGACTTCCCACAGGCAGATCTTACTTGGTCCTGCAGATAATCATCCACAGCACCTCCATGCCGAAGATTTCCCAGCAACATCTCTGCTGCTTCGATTCCAACTTTGTCTGCATTTTTACCTGTGAGAAAAAGTAAGTGGAGAGATGATTTAAATAAAGTTCCTATAACAGGATTGCCTCTTTAATAAGTGAAAAATGTATTCATTCCTATCTTTTGATGGATTTTTTTAAAAATTCAGCTATAAAAGAGATTCATTCACCTTCACAAGGTAATCATGGAGAGGTATCTATGAAGTTTTCTTTTGTAATGAAATTGGATACAAGTATATTCATATTGTCTTATTTGATTTAGAGTGCACTGTAACAGAATATACATCATGGCTTCTCTCAGATATGTGCTACAGTAAGAGCTTGATTTAGTGGTGAACCTTGATACAATGAACTTTGTATGCAATGGACCAATTTCCACAGGCACTGTTTTCCACATCATTTGCATGATGACATAATTGTGCAAATGAAGTAAGTGGATGCAAATG
Source organism: Charina bottae (assembly GCA_023362775.1). Classification (NCBI taxonomy): domain Eukaryota; kingdom Metazoa; phylum Chordata; class Lepidosauria; order Squamata; family Charinaidae; genus Charina; species Charina bottae. Next base: position 26,248,001 of record JALMGJ010000003.1, read on the forward strand.
ATGTCACTGGTGTTATGAAGTAATCACTACTGCGATGTAGGTTTGCATTTAAAATGTATTTGTGGAGAATGGATATCCTCCCCATTATTTCATTAAAACAAGGTTTCACACTGTATCTAGATCAGCCTTCCCAAATCGGTTATCTTCCAGATGTGTTGAAAATTCTGGGAATTATAATCCCAACACAGGGGAGGAGATCAGTACATTAGAAAGAGCTCATCTAAATTCTAGATGACCGTGTAAAGTGTAGACCTCACTCCCCCAAGATCTACTGGGCCAATTCCATGGTCAATTCTTGTTGAAAAGATATTCCCTTAAGTTACAAAACACATTCTTCTGCTGCATTTAAGAAGTTATTTTTGTTGTCATCGTGTTTAAAGAAAAAGCTTCAAAACTGACTCCCCAAAAATGCCTGCAAACATGTTTCTGGAAACCAACAAACAGAACATGCAGGAGACTGCTTACCCCTGCAAACAGCATTCAAAGATACATTGGCTCTCAAAATTAAAGTTCTTGTCATGGTGATTACTGTTAACAAATGTATCTTCTCCATATCTATCTTTTTTAATCTGTTCAATCATGTCCGATTCTCGGAGACTGCCTGGACAAGTCCCTGCGGTTTTCTTGGCAAGGTTTTTTGGAAATTGTTTGCCATTGCCTGCTTCCTAGGGCTAAGAGAAAGTGATTGGCCCAAGGTCACCCAGCTGGCTTCGTGCCCAATACAGGACTAGAACTCACGGTCTCCCAGTTTCTAGCCCAGAGCCTTAACCACTACACCAAACTGGTTCTCCCATATCTATTTAATACCTGTTTAAATGTACCTCGTCTTCATCACAGCTCTCAGCCCACATCAAGAGCAGTTTCTGTGCTAATGAAAGTTACAGTTAAAACTGTATACAAAAACTGTATGCAAAACTGTATACAGTTAACTACATACAGTTAAAACTGTGTTCAGTTGCTCAGAAGTGGCATAATTTCCTCAAATTCCATTAGAGGGATAAATATTGTTTACAATCTCATGGCCACCACCCAAAATGATAAACGCAGAGTTCTTATACTGAAGTTCTCTCCTCAAGTTCTTTTCCTAGTAGCAACATAAAATAGATGTTGGGAGTGGGAAAATATGGCATATATTCTGCCATTTAATTATTCAGAGGGGCAATTGTTCAAAAACGGTTAATTTTTTAATTTAACAATATTATATGGTAGATACAGTAATATGGGATGTGACATCAGCAACACTCCATGCTTATTTACAAAATGAGACTTTTCTGTTTCGTTATGGCCAAGGTCTCTTTTTTCTTCTAAATATTTTCCCTCCCCTCCCCCCTTTTTGTTAATCACTTCTCTCTCCTCTCCTCTCTTTTCCCTCCAATTTCTCTTAGCCTTCTGCCCCACCTCCCTTATAAGGAAATGTCCAATTAATCCTTTACTTACATTACATTTAACAACAATGCACCCTATCATCACAGCCTCTTTTTCCAGCTGGTTTAGAAGAGAGATATGTCGACAAGGGGCAGAGAAGGCAGATACTATCACACTTCACCCCCTCACACATGCATATTCCCTCTTCAGAACTGGGCTTATGGACTTAGCCAGGGCAAGCGCTATATTTCCAGTAAGAAGTCTTTAGCCTAGAGCACCCATGTGTCATAACAAAGCTCTCATCTAATAAGTGCATAGATCGTATATAATCCTGAGAAAGGAACTGGAGATGGGATGCTAGGGAAGACACCATCATACTTCTCGTTTGTAAACATAAAGCAAGAGCCTTTTGCAAAATGGGCAATGAGAAGGCTATGTCGCATGAAGCAAGGTCCTAGTGCCTGAAGTTCTCACCTCTTTTACCAAGGGATGATCCTGCCAGCAAGCAGCCAGTGGATGTCTCTGCAACAATTCTAAATAAGGTAAAAACTTACTTATAGAATTATACAAAAACATTGAGTTTTCCACCTTGACTCCCCCAAAACAGCTCCCAAGAAACCAGTTGGGTTCCCGTGGCAGTAAACTGGGCTGCTCAAAGGACAACCAAACCCACTCACATAATCCCAGATCCTGTTCCAAAGGCCTCATTATCCGGCTCTCTAACAGCCTGAATATTGACATAAAGATCCCGGATCTCCTTCCTGATGCATCTCACTGCAGCAGAAGCCATATCTTTGGCTACCTAAAGTAGCAAAATAAAATGAGTTTAATAGTCATATGGAATCCCCAATGCAAGAGCTTTCCATCATATATGTATTTTACATGGAAAGAGGATGGGGAAAGATTGCAATTTTGCCAAAGACTTGCAAATTATGCCTCCTGAAAAGCTGGCCTAGAGACTCAGTTTGCTTAGAGTACCCTGCCTGATGATTCTTGCCATTTCTGCAGAGTTTTGTACAGCAGGGACATTCAACCTATTTCAGGTTGAGGACTCTACTTGGTGTTTGAATGGCAAGTCGGGGCTGAACTCAAATAAGTTGGAACAAGAAATAAACATTAAAATCTTTAAATTGAATCAAACACAGGATTAAGATTACTGTCCTCAGGTTTATTGAGTTTTCTAGTGAAGAAAAAAACTACAATGCCAATGCAACTTCTGGAGGGGTTCTGGAGGCCACATCGAAGACTCAGGGTGTGTGTCAAGCAGCCTTGGGGCCTCGGGTTTGATAACCCTGCTACAGAAAGGCGGCCTCATCTGAAAACCTTCTTTCAGAGCAAATCTCAGCCCTGCGATCAGTCACCTGTAATTACAAAGCAGCTTTACAGGGTTCTGTCTTACGCTAACCTGTAAGAAAGACCTGGCTTATCTGACTCATTCAGCAGATGGAAGGCTGATGTGAAGAACAAAAAGGGATTTTTCTAAGGCTACCAAATAACCTTCTGGACAAGGTGAGAGTCAAACTCTCAGCTGTTATGTTACACCACCTTTTTCATTTGGCTGTCTGACTCGGGGGGGGGGGGTTGGAATTACTTATAATCTTTTGTAATGACCTATTCAGTGGTGCTCTTATAATCAAGTCCTAGGCACATTTAGGGGCCAGTCATAATCCCCATCTTTCAAAAATGGAAATGCTACATTCTACCAGGTTAGGCTATTTGTCCATCTTGTCCACTAGTGTCAACTCTGACCATGTCAGCCCTCCCAGGTAAACCAGACAGGAAACATGACCAGATGAGCTAAGTCTACCTTACTGTAAGGCTACATTAACAGAATCTTGCAAGTCTGAAAATACAAATCAGCCGCCATCACTTTTAACAGCCTGATACCTTAGGGCGGATCTTTCTAAGGTTTCTTTCTTTTCCCATTATGCAGCTGCGGGCCCCTCCCCCTTTTATCTGATCATTCCCTAGGCAGCATCTCTTCCCCTCGTCCCTCAAGGTCATTCTCACATACCATTACAGACCAGAACCAGCTTTGCCACATCTTAGGCAAATATCCTTCTTATTTCCTTTGTCGTAACTGAAGATGCCAATTAAAGGACTGGATCTGGGACCTCCTTCAGGCAAAGAATGTACTTTACAATGGAGCTAATTATTTTTAGCCTTATGATTATATAACAATTTTTTTTAATATGGCAACAAGTGCAGAAATATAAAATGTTTACTTTATTATGCTGTAATCATAACTAAATGGCCCATATATTTTTTTCAAGGTAGCATGGCATCTTTCTAAGCCATAGTTAGTTTAACAATAACTTGCTAATAACCAGAGGATGGGTACACACCAAATGGGAAATCATAAGCTATGATTTATAAATCCTAACATGTAAACTGAACCAAACAAACCACATTACAACTTAAATCAGTGTGTACTCAATCCAATTTTGGATCCAAACCTTACAGGACAAGCCCTTTTCCTCGCCTAAATATATCAGACATACTTACTTTGATTGGCAAAGCCCCAGCTACAAAGGCTCTTCCATGTATCTTGGCCACAATGCCACGGTCAGTTAAATTGATTGGGTTTAGTTGCTTAACTGGGGACATTCGGACAACCACTTCACCACCTCCTTTGGGATAGTAACCCCTGTTATAAAGTAGTGAAACACAAGCAGAGCTCAAATTAATGAGTTGATTTTTTCTGCCATGAAAGATAAACCTTCTTAAACCTAAGTAGTAGTCCTGCAAAAGGCTTATTTAATCTAGTGTTCTATCTCCTACACCACTCCGTTAGAGTATCTTTGAGAGCCCACAAGCAGGCTATGAACATCCGGGGTCGAGCAAGTAAGTATTCATGGAGGAGGAGGTTCAAGAGCAGGAGGAGCTACCACCTCACCCTCTGCTCCCAAGGCACGTCCAATCCCCTTGGTGTGATGCTGAAATCACCTGGCTTTGAGTGATGTGCAAATTCCAAAAAGGAACCAGGACAACCAAGTGAAGGAGAAAATCAAAAGGAAATTCAATCTGAGTCATAATTTAATTAATTAAATAAATACAGTGCATGGTTATTCTCCATATTATTTAACAACTTAGACGAGTTGCAACTTATGAAAGAGTTCAAGGGAGGCTACACTCTAGTTTTCGGAGGCTGCACTGCAGCTTTGGGGCCTTAGTTTTTGCACGTCTCTTAGAAGGCCATAAAAGCAGGACGTAAGCTAAAGGAAGGGAATCTCTTTTGTTGCCAAAGTGCAGGAAAGTTATTAGATATGGAAACTTGCAATCATAGGGACAAGATACAGATCCACATACAATTGGAACTCACCTCCTTTTTATGTCACAGTCTAGAGTCAAACCGAACTTCTCAACCATTGGCCTGAAGACCTGGAGAGTAAATACATGTGCTGAAAAACACAGGTACATCCTTTTAACAAGTAAAGATCCCTTTTAGTCAGGTTGCCAGACTGATGGGAAAACAGTCTGTCTGTCTGTTTGTCTGTCTATCTATCTGAAGGCCTCACTCCTATTTTGTTTGAGTATGGAAAACTGTAATTTCCATAAACAATAGTTTGCTGTCAAAAACTATAATTTCTTCATGTTTCAAAGACAAACTATGATTTGTGCAAATCAGTTCTATGTGCTTGGGACAAAGTGGCATATTCTAATACATAGCTTTCCGAAGTGTGTGTCGCGACACACTACTGTGTTGCCTGCGGTGTCCTGGTGCGTCGCGCGCAATCCCAGAAGTGCTGATGGGGGGAACCAGAAGGAGTGGCACCCCCGCCAATCACCGCCGCTGCTGTCCCCACGGCACTGATTGGCGGGGGTCCGCTCCTTCCGGTTCCCTCCAGGAGTGTTTCCGGGTTTGCGCACAACACACCAGGACACCGCAGGCTGCGCCGCCGTCGGTGTGTGTTGCCAACATGAAAAGTTTGCAAAGCTCTGTTCTAATATGTCACGAACTAAAAGTAGAAGCTCATAGCCTACTCCCTTGTACATAAAAGAAAAGGAATGGGCCATGTGTTTCCAAGGCTTATGATGACTGCCATTTTATTTGACATGAGTCAATAGATCAGAAATCCTAGAGCACAGCTTTCCAAACTGTGTGTCGCAACACTTTAGTGTGTCACAACACACAGTCTGGTGTGTCGCCACACAACCCGGAAGCGGCAGCGGGGGCGTGCACGGTGGCAGCGGCAGCGGCGCGCCATCAGCGCTTCCGCATTTTAGCGGAGGCTGCTGCTGCTGCCACCGCCGCGCACGCCCCCGCCCACGTGCGCGCCCCTGCCCCGCCGCCGCTGGTGTGTCGCCAACGGCGGCACTTTAGAAAGCACTGTCCTAGAGAGAGAATTTGAAGGAGGGATAAGATGCTGTTTCATTTCTTTTCAGGCAGATTTAAAATCATCCTCATTCTGTCTCTATTTTTTTCACTTGAGACACATCTTAGACTAAGAAACACCTAATCAATAAAAATAAAGCAACAGATTACATTAGAATCACCCCCTTCACAATTTGGGCAGATGTGCCACATTATCCACACAATCCTATTATTTTCAAGAATAAAAAATGTTTAGCATCCAACTGAATAATTTCAAGAACTAAACAAAGTTTGGAAATAATTATTCATCTCATTCCTTGTGACAAGTGAGAATTAAGTTTCCAAATTAATAGGTAGGGAGGCACTTATTACAATTGGAGTAAATTGATTAAAGCAGTTTTAACTTGCTTTACCACTGATCAGCTTTACCATTGCTTCACCAGAGATGTCTGCAAAAAGGCTTTAAAAAGTTAACATGACAGCCACAACTGAAGTTCTTCCCCTTTTATATGCTTTATATAAAAGAGGGGTGAGTCTTGGCTCATGGTTATTTTGAGTTTTTTGAACCTCCTGTGCTTGATTTTAGTCTTGCTTAACTGCTCCCACTTTATTTATGGGGCCCTGATATCAGCTTTTAAAAGCTGTTTTTTCTTTTCTTTCCTGCCATACTTTCAGGCAGATGGATGATAAAAATGCTTGAGGACCAGCAAATCTAGTGAACATATTCCCAATGTCTGCATTGGTAAAGCTAATCAGAGAAGTCTATTGTGAAACAACCAAAAATGAAGGATAACTTGGACTGGAAGATCAAAGGCCCAACTTTAAGCAAATGAACTTCTGTTTACCATCAATGTATAGTCAATCTGAGGAGCCATCTCTGCATTGGTGCCTCCTTTCAAACGAAGTTCAGAAGGAGAGGCCGCAAAAAGGACACAGGGCATGGCTACTTGCATTAGCAAGCAAACACTCCTATGATAAAAAAAAAATGCATAGACAAAATAGGTTTATGGTCTCATTATGTTCCCAGCAAGGAATGGGACTCAAATGCCTAAATAGCCACTTCAACTCTATGATTCTGTTGCTGCTTTTCCACTCTAGGAGTGGAAGTCAGTCTAGGAGAAAGCCATCTATGGTTTTCCTTTCCCGCCCACCTTCCATTTTATTCTCACTATAATTTAGAGCAGTGTTTCTTAAACTTTTTTCTCTCAGGACCCCTTCCCACTTTTAAAAATGATAAAGGACCCTAAAAGAGCTTTTGTTTGTATGGGTTATATTTATTGATATTTACTGTGTTAAAAATTAAAATTGCCACATTCACTGCTGCTACTGCTTCTCACAATTGTCTGATGATGGGATTTTAATATTGTATTATTTTTCAGCATAGGCTGGCAAATAATTTTGATTTCATGAACCCCTGAGAGGGTCTTGGGGGACCCCCAGAGATCCTAGGACCACACTTTAAGAAACATTGATTTAGAGGGAAAGCAATTGGCTCCAAGTCACTTGGTCAGCTTCACAGCTGAGTGGGGATTGGGACCTACAGTAAGCCTTTCCACTGTTAGTTCAACACCTGGTTAATTTCAATAAGCCAAAATTCTGAGCAATTCTGCACTGGCAATTCAGCGTTGGCATTTTGCAACTGCAGAAACTGGACTTCAATCAAAAGCTCCAGGATCCACAAAAGGGAAAAATCCACACAAGAAAAAAATGCTCCTTGCAAAAAAATTATTCTTAGAAAACAGCAGAAAAATCTATCCGCCAAAAAAGGAAATGATCAGGACATTCATACAGTAATAAAATATCAGTGTTTATGGAAGAGCTATCATTTCTGCCACACACCATATCTATCTAGGCATGGGAGTGTGCGTGCACACGCGCATATTTATACCTTTCTTTCATTTTGCAGCAAGGCCTTTCTTAATCTGGTGTCTTCTACGTGCATTGGACTACAATTCCCATATCATACTCAGCCACCCCTTGGCTGATTGGTGACGGGGGGTTGCTATCCAATACTTCTGGAAGGACACAAGTCTATAGCTTTAATGTGCAGTTTCTCTTCAAAACTGAGTACTAATGAATACAAATGCAGAAAACAATACCCTGCTGTTTTAGTGTCTGCTATGTGAGTTCCACCCTTGATCTTCCCAGGCAGGAAAGTGATCTCGGTTGACCCGATTTCTCCACCTTCCATCTGTCCGTCACACAGAGCGCGAACCATTTCCAGTCCAGACAGGTGCTGAGGCCTTCAAGTTGAGAACACTGAATTAGAACGTGAGAGAGCCTGGGCACGCGTATGTGATACAAAGGATGCTCTCCTTGTGTGTGCCTTGTAGTGATGATCTTCCTACATCACAGGTCCATTAGCCACTTCCCCACTAGCCCAGGGAGAGTAGCAACAACCCCTTGACAAGCAAGTGGCAATGGTTCCCCATTATTGCTTCCCTTGATCGGAAAGAACATTTCTCCAGGATAGGGAAATGGGTGCTCTTCACCATGGTTTCAAAATCCTTCTCTAAGCAATCAATTCAGACTTCTGACAAGTTTGATATATATTCCCTCCTCAGCAATCTGTTGCAGAGTAGGGAGACAGGCAAAAGGATGTCAAAATGAGAATGGGAGGGGGATGTTAGACAGACAGAGAATACATGGCTCTACTTACTTTTGGCTCTGGCTCCACCCACCATTTGTTTCGGTCCCACCCACCACTTGGGATGTACCTCCCAGTCAGTGTAGGGAATATGGAGCTATGTGAACTATGTGAATAGTCTGATTCGCTACAGTATAGCTCCGTATGTTCCTACAGCAACTTCCAGGACAAAAGTAAGCTGGGATAACACTGGAATTCTGTCTCCCAGGTCTTTAAGCTTGGAAGAGGAAGGCAAGCCAAAATTATTCCAGATGGACTTTTCCTGGTCCATTTTCCACAGGGATAGAACCACCAACTGCACTGAAGTTTTTTTTAAGTCATTTGATATATATTATATAAGAATAATGACATGATAGGTTTATATTTTTGTTAGTCATTATATTGTTTACTCGTTACATATTTAACTGCTATTGGATTGCCACTTAGAGTCGGTTTTATGATGGAAGCAGCACAAGCCTGAGAAATAAAAAAATAAAATATTGTATGATTCATCATCATCATAATTTATTGCGGTCTTAGACCAGTGTAAGGATAATGTTCTGTGAAATATACATAGTCTATTTTAAAATAACAATGTAGGATAAAATAGAAAGTTAAAAATTAAAATAAAATTAAAATACATTTACTGTATAGACTATCTAACTAGACTCTATAAGTGCAATCTAAGATGCAGTCTATACTAAATGAGAATATAGACATGAAGAATATATTAAATATAAAGTGTAAAACATGAGTATCTAAAATTACCACTATGTTATATATATATATAATTTTTTTTTGAATGAATTACTATTACATACAATACATTACAGAAATTAACCCATCAGGGTCTGATTGTTGAAGTGGCTTATAAGCAACTTTGATAGGATCTGTGCCCTAAAAGGCAGGATATAAATAATAGTAGTAAAAATAAAACAACATAATATAATAACTGTGTAGAACCATATAATACAACATAATATAATTAAATGCCACACTGCCATCCTAATAGGACTTGGGTAAGCTGCTACACTTTTATTCATCCACGGGTATATCTGTAGATGAATAAAAGATGAAAATATCCACAGAAGAGTCTTAAGGCAGTTTTATAGCCACAGAAGCATTAGCCTCTTTTTCCCATTTTAGATCATCTCTGCTATATACCTTATGAGAAAAGATGCCCAAATGCCCATCCAAAAATAAACTGCAAGTTAACTGAGGCAGCTTGTAATTCTCTTTTCTACTATTCAGTCTAGGTACCTTGCTCTTGGCTGTTAGATTAGATCCTTCCATGAATCTATCTTATTTTATTTATTATTTATTTTCTATCCCGCCTTTATTATTTTTATAAATAACTCAAGGCGGGGAACATACCTCATACTCTTTCCTCCTCCTATTTTCCCCACAACAACAACCCTGTGAGGTGAGTTGGGCTGAGAGAGAGTGACTGGCCCAAGGTCACCCAGCCGGCTTTCATGCCTAAGGCGGGACTAGAACTCTCAGTCTCCTGGTTTGCCATTGGCTCCTTCCTAGGGCTGAGTGTGTGTGACTGGCCCAAGGTCACCCAGCCGGCTTTCATGCCTCAGGCGGGACTAGACCTCTGAAGTCTCCTGGTTTCTAGGCCAGCACCTGAACCACTAGACCAAACTGGCTCTTATATTACAGAAAGCAAATTCTGTAATTCTACTGTTTCATCCTGCACAGGAACTGAATCTATCAGAAATAAGCAAGCTGGGAGATGTATCAGGAAGGTTCTGAGATGGAATCTTGAACTATGATGAACTGAAGAGTGAATCAGAAAATAAACATTTACATAGGAGAGTAACTAGTGGGAATTTATTTGGAAGAGGGGAAGGTAAATGAATTTTATTTTAAGGTATGTCCAATACTCTATGCCACCTACCCTGCAAGCATGAACAGTCAGCATAAAAGGCTCAGTGGTATCACCAACAGCCATACATCACTGATAGCAAAGTGCACAGGATTTATTTGAATGCTAACTCTATGCTGTACTAATCTGTTTCTAACCTGATCCAAAAAGTTTATTAACAGATTCTGACATACGGAACGTTGGAGAACAGTCAATACTGAACACTCCAATAGTAAACAAGTTTTTCCATATAAAGGATTTATTTTTTTGATATGGAAAGCATCCAGTCCCCATTGCACTTTGAAGTATGATAGAGCAGGGAAAGCGGGTCTCTAGATGCTGTTAAACCACAACTCCTAATATACCTCACTATTAGTCATGCTGGCTGAGGATGCTGGGAATTTTAGTTTAGCAACTCCTGGAGGTCCACAGGCTCTCCCTCATGGTCTGTGAAAAATAGAGGTTTAAAACTACAATGAGAACTAAACCTAACAAAATAGCTTAAACCAGTCCAGCATTCCAACACCAGCTCAAGAACTGTTATGCCAGCAGATGGCAGCATCTGACTGATGTTGCTGAGTTTGGAAGCTAAGCAGGCTTGGACCTGGTTACTATTTGGATCACCCAGGGAATTCCAGGGATGTAGGCTAGACATAGCTGGGTTGCAGTTAAACCTCAAAAAAACCAAGATTATGGCAACCGGTTTGATTGATAACTGGCAAATAGAGGGAGAAAACGTGGAGGCAGTGACAGACTTTGTATTTCTAGGTGCAAAGATTACTGCAGACGCTGACTGCAGCCAGGAAATCAGAAGACGTCTAGTTCTTGGGAGGAGAGCAATGGCAAATCTCGATAAAATAGTTAAGAGCAGAGACATCACGCTGACAACAAAGGTCCGCATAGTTAAAGCAATGGTATTCCCCATAGTAACCTATGGCTGCGAGAGCTGGACCATAAGGAAGGCTGAGCGAAGGAAGGTAGATGCTTTTGAACTGTGGTGTTGGAGGAAAATTCTGAGAGTGCCTTGGACTGCAAGAAGACCAAACCAGTCCATACTCCAGGAAATCAAGCCAGACTGCTCACTTGAGGGAGTGATATTAAACACAAAACTGAAGTACTTTGGCCACATAATGAGAAGACAGGATACCCTGGAGAAGATGCTGATGCTAGAGAAAGTGGAAGGCAAAAGGAAGAGGGGCCGACCAAGGGCAAGATGGATGGATGATATTCTGGAGGTGACATACTCGACCTTGGGGGAGCTGGGGGTGGCGACAGCCAACAGGAAGCTCTGGCGTGCGCTGGTCCATGAAGTCATGAAGAGTCGGAAGCAACTGAACGAATAAACAAAAACAAAACAGGCTAGACAAGGAAGTCAAAGGCAATGCCAAACCATCCACTTCCTTACTGTTGCCTGAATACGACATGGAATCACCAGGAGTCAAGCTTGATTTGAGGCAGTCTTTATCCTTGATAACCATCGGGAAATGGGTGCTCCTTTGTAGCCACCATAAAAACTAAAAGGGTTTTACAGGTTAGTAATTTTTGTGAACTTCTCCACAAACCTGGCACAAACATGAGCTACGGTGATCAGATAGCAAATTTCTTCCTAAGATTAGCTCTAAAGAAATCCACTTTTCCGACAATTCACCAGGATTTACCTTAGACCAGGCTGACTCCTGCCAGCTCGGATATTTTTCACCTGCAAAGGTGTACTGAGCAAGCAACTCAGAGCCGTAGAAACCCTCAAGATCTGGCCGCCCTGCAAGGGAAGCAGATGTCAAACCTCATAAAACTGCAGCTGTTGCTAAGATTGGAAAGCCTACCCAGGGTTCAAACTATGTCAAGTTCACAGGTCCTGTAATGCCCTTTTTCAAACAAGGGGGCAAGGGGGGCAGTATTAGGGCGGGTGAGCACAGATGTCATAAATGGGCTTAGCAAGGCAAGCCACTCAGGTTGGAATTCTTAGACTCATTAACTCAATGGGAGGCATACAGAAGATTGTCCCTGTGGATACCGCTGGAAAGGAGGAACCCAAGGGCTCATATTCCTGTTTCCAAATTTAAAAAGATCCACGGCAGATGGTCTTAGACTCTGCCTCGGGGAAGAAGTGACGGGGTTAACCTTTTCTTGCCAGCGATGATGAGAATCGCGACCTCGCTCATTTGCCCGCCGACACCAATCGAACCATTCATTCATTCATTCATTCATTCATTCAGGGCCACAACTGGCGGGGGGGGGGGGGCAAGCGGGGCATGTGCCCCGAGCGCCGAGCTGGGGCGGGGCGCCAAAATGACAACACCTCCCTCACCAACCCATGGGGGAGGGGTGCGGAATCCATGTTTGCCCCGGGTGACACAGACCCTAGTTGCGGTCCTGCATTCATTCATTCCTTCCTTCCTTCCTTCCCTGCGAACGTTCGAGTGCGCCCCCCGCCCCAAGCCAGAGCCACGGGGATGCCGATGCCCGCGATTCTCTCTCCCGCTAACTCACCCCTTCCATAACGCTGCCATCGATCTCCACTCGACCTTCGTCGCCCATTGTGGGCCGCCGCTGAGAGGCCGCGTCCTGCGCCTTGCAAGTGAGGAGACGCCTCCCAGAAATCAGCCCTCTCGCTCTCAGCAGCAGAAAAGGCGAGGGACAGGAACCCGACCCAAGACAAGCGCGCAGGGAAAGAAATCCAGCCACGGCGGCAGCGGCGCCACCTCCTCCGGCCCTCAGCCTCTACTGAGAAAGCGGGCGGGGAGCAGGCGCAGAACAGGCCGGCTGCTGCTGCTGCTGCTGCTGCTTCGGATTCGGAAGTGCATCACTCGGGGACTCGGTTGCTCCAGCGACTTAGAAAGTAGAGGTCTTCGGCTGTCTGAGCAGGCTGGGTTTTCTGACTGACGCGTTATTTCGATATACACCTTTTCGAAAACCTTTGCCAGGAGAGCTATTATTTTTCCCCCTCCTAAATGTATTTAAGTTGCACTTCAACCGGAGTTCGACTGAATCGGTACGCATAGCGTTCGTTTGTGACCTGATTCACACCCCTATGAGATCTGTTGAATAAACACAATTGGCAGGACTGCACAAATCAGAAAAAGACATACTGAAGTTAGATTGAGCGTGAGAAAGTTGTTGCAGCAAACCACATCACACATATATTGCTTGGGCCTCTAGGATACAGACGATGCAGGCTGCCTAAGAGTCTTGTATAGCCTGAAAGCTTGCATCCATCCATTGTATGTGAGATAGATGTGTATACACATGCAGAGAATGAGAGAGAGTGTATATGTGTGTACAAACAAGAAACACACACAGACACCTCTCTAGCCAACCTCATCTCATAATTGTTGTTTTCTATATTCCTAATTTATATTTTTTTTATTGTAACCCGTCCAGAGTCACGGTTTGCGAGATAGGTGCCTGTATAAATATGATTAACAATAACAATAACAATAACCACTGCAACTTCTTCTTCCGCTTTCGAAGCGAAGCACCTTCTTTCCACAACCATTCATTTCACCAAAGAAGCGGAGGCAGCTTTTCACTTTCTAATTGGCCAGCTGGAGGAAAAGGTGGATCCGATTGGCTGACAGGGGGGAGGAGTGGGAAGGCGTGGGAATCTATCTTTCCGGAATAAGATGGCGGCAAGGATTGCATTGAGGACCAGCTGCAGAGCAGCCGGGCGTTTGGTAAGGAGCAGAGAGCGATCGGGGAGCTGAAAAATGTGAGAAGGGGGAACAATAGGTGCTTCGTAGATCCTGCTTGTTTCCATTCCTCTCTACAGACAATAGGAGAGCTGAAAGGATCTACTTGGATCCTCTACCTATTTAGCAAGTGACGGATTGTTGACCGTGTTCTTTTCGAATTTGAGACGGGTTATGGGTATTTAATCAGAATTAGCGACTCAGTCATCATAATAAAAGGACTGCAAGTCATCCACGGTTTGTGCCCTGTTTTCATTCATTCATCGAGAAATAAGCTTCGGCGCAGTGCATAAGTGTAAGCATCTTGGTGATTTGAGATTCTAACTTGCTAATTTCTGTAGTTTCAGTGCTACCAAACCTGTCGGAACAGAGGTTTCCATGTGCCTATTCCTGTGTATTTGTTTTGTTTTGTTTTTAAGATTGTACAATTCTAATTCATGGCTGAAATATGTTTTCCAACAGCTGTTTGCCTGGAATAATGCAGTCTTCCCCCATATCACAGATGTGTCGATTTAAGACACTTCTCCAGAGAGTTTTTGGAGCAGTTCAGAAGCAGCCTTAGGTCTATGCAGTTCCCCAGTGTCAGCATTTTTGAGATCTAAGGGTTCTTTTTGTTTCTGAAACTGAAGCAAAGCTGGTCTTTTCTTTTTACAATATGCATTTCTACTGAGCTTTAGAAATCTTGTTCTTGCACTGGTGGAACTCTTAAACTCCCCTCGGCCCCCATTTCCTGGTCATAACTTATAGGCTTTCAATGCACAGGTCTTTCAAGGGTGAAGCCGGCTTTGCAACTCCCCTATAAGCAATTGCTCGGGTTTTTGTTTGTTTTTTGGGCAATCAACCAGACCTCAGGTCCAACAGTAACTTTGGGGAAGGCTGACATCTCTATGCACACTTCCTCAGCATTTTTAGAGTCATGGAAGAACAGACCACTGTTGATCATTTTTAAGCTCTTTTTGAGGGACTGAGGAGTAGAAACAGTGAAAGTGTGGAAAAGCTCTCCATTTCCCCAAATTTCCAGCCAACATGGTGGTTGGCTGTACTAGATCAGGGGCTTTCAGACCTTTTCAGGCTGCATAACCTATGTTGCCTGTAAGCTTTCAGAAGCATTTAGATCAGGGCTTTCCAAAGTACTGCCGCTGGCGACACACCAGCGGTGGCGATGGTGCGGGGGGGGGTGCAGCGGCGCACGCGGACGTCGATGGCGCGGGGGGCATGCGGCGGCGCGCACGTGCATGGTGGCAGCGCGCGGGGGCGTGCGGCGTGCGGGGGCGTGCGGTGGCGCGCGCGTGCATGGCGGCCGCCGTGCACGCGCGCGCCGCTGCTTCCAGGTGGTGTGGCGACACACCACACTGTGTGTGGCGACACACAGTTTGGAAAGCTCTGATTTAGATGGTTGTCTGTGAGATCTAAAGATTGTGCATTTCTAGTTCAGATGTCATTATACAAGATTGCTTAATATAGCTTAGCTATGGCTCAATTTCTCTAGTTTACAGTAAAAGTTGTAGAACAGGGCTTTCCAAACTTTTGCCGTTGGCGACACACCAACGGCCGGCGCGCAATAACCCGGAAGCGCCACCGCTGCGGCGCACAAAACCCCGGAAGCGCCGCCAGCGCTTCCGGGTTGCCACCGCCACCGTTCTTTCGGGTTTTTGTGAGCCGAGGCGGCGGCGGCGGCCTGGAACCTGGAAGCGCTGATGGCCCGCTGCCGCTGCTGCTGCTGCTGCGAGTGGCGGCGGTGCGCCATCAGCGCTTCCAGGTTGTCGCACAACACACTTGGGGGCCCCAGGTGACACAGTACTGTGTCGCGACACACAGTTTGGAAAGCCCTGTTGTAGAAGATAGTATGCGTCTACCTTTCAGATGTCTACCTATAAGTAAAATGAGGTTTCTGCGCTATTGGAGATCTGAGAAAGATCCAAGGGCTGGCAGTCCTTTCATGTTAATGAACTCAAGTTGTGCAGTGGTGACTACTTGCAGCAGTAAATCTCAATATGTTTTGGATTGGTAGATGCACAATCTTGGATTAGTAGTTCTCTGCCTTTGAGGAAGCAAGTTCTTAATAAGTTCTTATTGTAACCCGCCCAGAGTCCCTTGCATGGGAGATGGGCGGGGAATAAATTTGAAAAATAAATAAATAAATAAATAAATAAATAAATAAATAAATAAATAAATAAAAACTGCCATCCTTGAGTGACATGTTATCTTTACAAGACTCATTTTTATATATAATTGTGAATTTGTTTATGCCAGTCTCTGACTTTCAGATTTGCCTTTCACTAGATACAGCCTGCCTGCCAAAATGACATTGAAGTTCTTCCAGTCACCCTGGCTAACTAATCTTTATAGGTAGAAGGTAACCTTAGGTTTCATATCAGAACATTAGTTAGAACATTCAATAAACAGGTTCAGAGAGGCCTGCAGAACAGACATTAGAAGTCATATCTAAACAGGATCACCCTAAAATTCTCCTAAGATACTTTATCATCTGATTTGGAAAGATTTTGCTACTTATTCTGAGCATTGAATTTATCAGAAGCTCCTGTTTCACTAAGCAGGTAACATGTTATCAGTTTAAATTTTGCTTGTTCTGTTTTAGATCAAGGAGCAGGCATACTTCTCTCTCCCTTCCTCGCTCTCTTTTTCACAGATTCCTTTAGTAATATGAACTCTTGCTAAGAATTAGTTAATTCACAATTACTTATTCTTTGGTATTATACATACATTCAGTTACTCTTGCACCTGGAACTCAGATAAATCCTTCTATATTCAGCAAGCCGTGTTCAAGGAGGAAGGAAAAACAATCTCATCTATTATCTTCTTTGCATGAAACAAAATGATGCTTAAAAATGTAAAATTGTGGCAATATAAATGTGATCCCCTGAAGAGTTTGGAGCAGTTTACATAAGGTTTCAGAGCAACATACTATCTCGGAGCTTTCCAAACTGTGTGTCGGGACACGTTAGTGTGTCGGCTGCAGTGTCTGGGTGTGTCGAGGCTGCTGCTACCTCCGAGCCCTGCCAGGATTCCGCGCAGGTCCTAGTGCCTGCCTTGTGCCCTGCTGCCTCCAAACCTGCCCTGCCAGGGTTCCACGCAGGTCCTAGTGCCTGCCTTGTGCCTGGCTGCCTCCAAACCTGCTGTGATTCCGCGCAGGTCCTAGTGCCTGCCTTGTGCCTTGCTGCCTCCAAACCTGCTGTGATTCCGCGCAGGTCCTCGTGCCTGCCTTGTGCCCTGCTGTAAGAGTGTGTCGCAAAGTGATGCATGTCTAAAAAGTGTGTCACCAACATGAAAAGTTTGGAAAGCTCTGTACTATCTAAACAATGTTCAGTACCAGACTTCAGATCAAAGCTGCATATTAGGGCCCTCCTGCTTACTGCCCTATGGCCTTTTCTCAAAATCCTCAGCCCACTGGTGGCTCCAGACGAGGCACTTCC
The DNA here is from genome assembly GCA_023362775.1 of Charina bottae. Classification (NCBI taxonomy): domain Eukaryota; kingdom Metazoa; phylum Chordata; class Lepidosauria; order Squamata; family Charinaidae; genus Charina; species Charina bottae. The sequence continues at coordinate 26,265,300 of JALMGJ010000003.1, forward strand.
AAACAGTTATTAAGTTTTGTAGTTGCCAATTCCATTCAAGAATTTGTTTATTTATTTAATCAATTTATATGGCCGCCCAACTCACAAATTGTGACTCTTGGTAGTTGACATAGGAGTACAATCCCAAAATATAGATAAAAACACCCCCAAATGAAAGCATAACATAACTGAGGTCAACCCACAAACATTCAGTTTCCAACCATTTCATATGGGCTCATCTAACACTCTGGCCCAGGGGAAAAAAATCAGAACGTCAAGTCTTTATGAAAGATTAACAAGGTTGAAGCCACATGAATCTTGGGAGATATGTTTTTTAGAGAGCAGATGGGGACCATCAGCATGCCCACCCTGTCAGATCTTGCAGGACTGGAACCCCTTATGGACTTTTTGCTGAAGAAAATAAAAAATGAACTTGTGATGTATACAAAGGGTAGACAAGGGCTTTCCAAACTTTTCACGTTGGCGACACACCAACGGTGGCGTGTGAAAACCCGGAAGCGCTGCCACTGCAGTGCCGCTTCTGGGTTTTCGCATGCCGCCGCTGCGACAGCGCTTTCAGGTTTTCGCGCACTGCGGCGGCAGGGTCCTGGTGTGTCGCCCGAAAACCTGGAAGCGCTGATGGCCCGCTGCCGCGCGTTCAGCTATTTTTCTTTATTTTCTTTATTTCTTTTTCAAAATCTGTACAGTATTGTTTTTATTTTGTAAATTTTTTTTTAATAACAATTATATAAAAAAAAGATCACGCAGGACTGGCAGACTCTGTTGAAGGAAGGTGGTCCTGCAGGCAACTTGGCCCTATTCCATGGAGGGCGTTATAGGTGGTAACTGACACCTTGAATTGCACCTAGAAGCTTAGTGGGAGCCAGTGCAGCTTGCGGAACAGCGGTGTTATATGGATGTACTGTGGTGTGCCCATAATTACACATGCCACTGCATTCTGAACCAGTTGCATTTTCCAGGAGCCGAGAGTCTGGGAGGACCCCTATATTGCACACTATAGTAGTTCTATCTGGAGGAGTGCTATCCCATCCAGAATTAAAGATGGAAAGTCCCCAGGTCCAGGGGCCCCAACACCCACAGCCACTTGGAATTGCTAGGACTAAGCCAAATCTTGTTCTTGTCCATCTAGACTTGCACAGCCCCCAAATACTGAGAAAGAACCTTGCTAACATCACTTAGACAGCCAGGAGTAGAGATGTATAACTGAGTATCATCAGAATACTTATAATATTTAATCCCATGCTGACAAGTGGTTTCACATGGATGTTAAATAAGTGCAGAGAGAGTGGAGAGCTGTGAGGGACTCTACAGACTAGGGGTCAAGGGCTAGATCTCCCCCTTTCTACCAGCACTGACTGGTCCTGGAAGAAAGAGGAGAACCACCACAATACTGTGCCTCCCACTCCCAGCCCCAAAGTTGGTCCAGAAGGATATCATGATTGATGGTATCGAAGGCTGCTGAGATGTGATCCCAGTGAGGGCTGGGATGGATATACCACCCCCTTCCCAATCCTGCTAAGCATCATTCACAAGTATGATCAATAATGTCTCAGTACTGTATCTTGGTCTGAAACCCAACTGAAAAGGGTCCAGATAATCTGTTTCTTCCAGGCCCCCCTGAAACTGCAAACCAACCACCTTCTCAACAACCATCCCTAAAAAGAGAAGATTGGAGACGGGATGAAAGCTGTCCAATGCTGTTAATGCAGTGATGGTTTCTTGAGGAGAGGATGGATCATCATCTCTTTGAGAGCAGGTAGAACCATCTCCTCCCTCATCCATGGATCCATCCCCATCTGGATCCAATTACATGTCTCCTGGGAGGCCTTAACCAGCCAGGAAGAACATGACCCTAATACACAGGTGGCCCCAATTACAGCCCCAAAGACCCTATCCACTTCCTTGGGCTAACAGGCTCAAATTCTTCCCAGATAAAAGGAATACTTCAGCATTTAAGTTATCAAAGTTGCACTAAACTGTCTGCAGTTACAAACTGCTTTTTCTTTTACTAATTCTTAACTTTTAAAAATAAAGACTCTCATATGTTTTCCTCAGTTCCCAAGGACTTTGGGTAGTTTTTATGGCAATGGTATGGAAGTGGCTTTCCATCCTTTTTGTAGGTTCCCCCCCCCCCCAATTTCCCAATGGAATTTACAGCTTTGGGTTTTCTTAGGGTTTTCTATTCAAGTATTAACTAGGTCAAACCCTAAGCTCGATCTTATTTACATACATAAATGGAGTTTATTTGAAATATGGCTGATAACAGATGAATTTGGGAACTCACTTTATAAAAGTCTGTAATAATTCCATTTAATTCCACTATGAAATAGGACTTATGTAAGATGCCAGAGCAGCTAATCTCAACAAAAGGATTAGCAGTAAACATAATCTTACTGTGTAAATCTACACATATACAAAAAATATATATTTTGGTTCCTTGTATTTTATAAGTTTAAATGCTCTCATGCTGTAGTCTGGCTATGGATTGTATAAAATATTTATACAGAAATCACCTTCCTGCAGAAGTAAATGTGTTCATAATGACGAGTATTGAAATAGCTATCTATGTTGCCTTGGTGTTATTTTTAAAATGGAAATATACTGAACAGTGAAAAAAATAAAAATGGTTCCTTTAAAAATGACTAGATAGCTGGAGCCCCTTGCGGGACTTGTATTTTTGTTTTGTTGGCCGGATTTTCCCATCCTTAAGCTATATCTATCTAGATGTGTATCCCCTTAAACATGTTAAGTAAGTGTCCGTAGAGAATAGCTGTCATGTTAAATTCATTAGGATTTCTTTAATAGAATGAATGAAACAAAGAAGCTTTTAGTTGACCTTGGGTTCTGCAAATCTTTTATTGTGAACCGCCCAGGGTCCCCGACAGGGGAGATGGGCGGTAATATAAATGTAATAAAATAAATTAAAATAAATAAATCTTGCCGGTGAGAGTTTTGGGTGGCATTTGATAGCTCTGATAAACTTATGGATTGCAAGGTTGCTGTCCTTTCAGCACTGGAGCATTACTGTATCTGTGGACAGATCCTAAGATGACCAATTTGGAAGAACAGGAAACTACTTTTGCCTCTGGAAGATGCTGGACTTTGTGTGTAGAGGCAGTGGAATAGGATAGTAGGCTTATAAAATTCTTGTGAAACAAATGTGGGCCGTTTGAAGAATCTTTTAAAAATTGTATACCATGGCTGCACACATTTTTTTCTTTGATAATGGAATACAAAAGAGAATAAGAAAAATAATTTCTTTTCTCATAAGCCCTTGATTTGGCAGTAACTCCCTTTCTCCCAAAGTGAATGGTTGTTAATGGTGAGAGGGATAAAAATGATGCTTCTGCTAATTTGGGTCTCAATTTTTTTAAAAAAAATGGTTTCTTTTTGTACTTTTTGCGAATTAAAAGTATGTAGAGACTTCAAGAATACTTTGTTCTTACAGTTTTATTTTTTTTCCCCTTGGCCAGCTCTGTGTTCACCAAATAAGACTGTATAGTAACTTTTGTTTGCTAAAGCAAAAATACATTTCTGAGTTTGAGAAGACTTTATGGAGGTATCAGCATCGATCATTTAGAACAACTGCTGGTAAGATTCCTTCATGTTCAAATAAGTTAATATTTTTCTTTCTTAAGTGTCATTTGCTCTATAAATTCCACAGAAAGGCAGGCAAAGAATGAAAGATTCAGGTTTTTGAAATGTGCACGTTTTTCTAAAGTGTACAGCTCTCAAATACAGTACAGAAGTACAGTCTAGCTGTTCTTCTGCATATATAAGGCCCTGTGAATGCATTCAGGCAATGGTTTAAAAATTGTTCTTTTGACTGACCATGCAGTTCATCATGTGCATGACAACCAAGCCATTAGTAATAGTTTTCTATTCCCAAACAATGTAGAAGTTGAAGAGTTCAGACAGTATGAGCTATAATTCTCTGATTTGGGGCAAATTCAGAAACTACTGAATTGAAGACTCTGGCTTCTTTCATACAAAAGGAAATAAAAATTGCCCAAACTCATATTCGTTAGCTCAGTTTTTAGGCTAAGAGATAATGAATATAGCCCTGTTTATTGGGGTAAAGTCTCAGATAATTTGTCAAAGGAATGTCACATTTAACAAGAGAGCATAGAAACCCCAGAAATCAGCTTCTGGGGTACAGGAAAAGTAGTCCAGTATGTCTTGCAGAGATAGCTTCACTTACAGTCATTCTTATCCACAGCGTTTTTGCTTAAAATGGCTATTGATTGATTACATGTCATCAGGTCAGTGTCACCTCTTAGCAACCAGATAGATCGATTTTCTCCATGATGATCTGTCTCTAACCTGGTCTTTCAGCTCTTCCAACGGTGCACCCTTTGCCACCGTAACTGAGTCCATCCACCTTGCTGCTGGTTGTCCTCTCCTTCTCTTTCCTTCCACCTTTCCCAGCATTAGAACCTTCTCCAGAGAGCTAGGTCTTCACATAATGTGTCTGAAGTAGGATATAAAAATGGCAAAATGCATTTTTATTACAATGCTGGGTCAACAAACCAAGAACATACAGCCACAAAACCTGTTGCCTTTACCATCCTTTGTCTGCAGATATTCTAAATATCACATTTCCTGATTTTGTAAGTTCAGCCTGCAATTTTGTTCATGTCTGCTGGCTAGTTGGCTTCATGCTGTGGGACTTCAAAGTAAAAAATCATGCAGGCATTGAACTTCTGCATCTGTTGGCACACTGTAGTTTTCCCAAGGCCCCTTTCTTCTGCATTTTAGTTTTGTACGGATTCTAATTTGTCTGCCTGTAACCTGAATTACTTCATCTGCTCAAAATTTTATTTGGTATTGCTTTTTAGTTTTTCTCCTTTGTTTAACATTTTCTCCTTTGTCTTCAAGCTTCACATGGCCAGATTGTTCAGTTCAAGCTCTCTGATATTGGAGAAGGAATCACGGAAGTGACAGTGAAAGAGTGGTAAGTTTAAATTGTGTATTTCCATGGAGCAGTTCCCTAACTAAAAAAAGTTTGCTTTTTGAAAAGTTGGAATAGGGAAGAAAAGAAAAGAAAGAATCTTTTAATTCTAAGGAGGCTATAGAGGTAATCTTCTGTTATTAGCCATCATTATTTTCCATTTGATGCAATCTAGGCATTGAGAATTGGACCTGATTTTTCTGACAGCAACTGACTCAAGGGCTGATATGTGAAGAAGTTTTCTCATATTTGTAAGATAGTTTATTTCAAGGCTTCAACACTCTCCATTGAGTTTATTTTGTTTATAAAATGCTTACCTGTCTTGTTTATCATTAAAAACAATCCCTAAGCAGGATTGCTTAAGATTCTGGGCAACTGAATAAGAATACTTTTTGATACATTTGGGCTTAATATGTCTGGAATGCTTTAATTAATCCTCTATCTGTGGAAGAGAGTGTTGAGACTTGATTGCAGTCAGTTTGCTCAAACTAAAAAAGGATGGTGGGTAGACACAACTACTTCCTTGTTCAAAGCCTTTGAGCCCCCTGGGCAGATACGAGGTTGTTCAAAAGTCCAGCTTTCAAAAACCGCTTTGCAGGTCTAGAGTAATAGCATCTTCCATGTTTCTACTTGTTTTTGAACACACGCACCCTCTTACTGAAGCTGAACATTACTTAGGTTAATAATAAAGCTGCCCTCAAGTTGAGCTTGACCTCTGGGCACTGCATCCATGTAGTTTTCTTGGCGACCATAAAGAAGTGGTTAGTTGTTGCCTTCTTCTGGGATAGTACTCCAGCCTGGAGCTGGGCACTTCCCTTGTAATCTCCCATCCAAGTACCAACCAGCCCTGCCCCTGCTTACCTGCCAGGGCAGGTTGGCCACCTGCTGAGAACTTATGAAAGCTGTTTCTGGAGATCAGCTTTCCCCTTGTGTATCTTATGCTATTTTTCTTTCTTTCTTTCTTTCTTCCAGGTATGTAAAAGAAGGTGATGTTGTGTCGCAGTTTGATAGCATCTGTGAAGTACAAAGTGATAAAGCCTCCGTCACAATCACCAGCCGTTACGATGGCATCATTAGAAAACTCCATTATGGGTTAGATGAAATTGCCCGTGTGGGGAAACCTCTGGTGGATATAGAAACGGCTACTTCAAAAGGTAATGTTCATTTCTTTTCATCACTGAATCAGGATGTCACCATATTGTCAACAGTATTGAATATTGATTTGTAGCTATTTGGTTTCTGTATCCACCATGTACTTTAAGCCATGTGTTTGTGTGAAGGTATGAATGCACGTGTAAAAAAGATACGAGTCCTCAAAGCAGGCCCTAGAGGCAGAAGAGTTTCTTCTGGAAGATTTCAGTTTATGCAACTTCTGGAAAAATACCAGAATGAAGCCTGCTAAGAAGCCACAACAGCAGATGGCTCTGAAGTCATGAAATGGTTATCAGAACAGAAGATGGTTCTTGTGAAGTAGATGAGGTGATGGGACTCCAGTGGAAGAATGCTAGGAGGCATGAGAAGAGTTCCAAGCAGGGAGTGGCTACTCCTTGTCAGAAATGAAAAAAGTCAATAGAACTGTAGTACTTCAGAGCCATCATATAGAATGAGAATAGCAGATCTTTATACTATTATTTTGATCAAATGCGATGGGCTTCCTTTTTCTTGATACAGCTGAGTCCTTTCTCCTGTTTTGGGGAGAGTGCCAAAGGCTGGAAGCTCCTGCTTTTTTTTTTTTTTAAAGCATTGTAACTTTTTGATTTAATGCGGCCCGTTGAAACCATAGTTAGCTTGTGAGGATATGCTAAACTTATGGGAAAGCAATTAATTTTCTTATTGTGGTTTAAAGCAAGTACGGGCAGTCCTGTAAGCGTCCCTCTGTTCTTTCACTAGCCTCTTGTGAGCCACCAAATGGAATGAGGTGTAAATCGTTCAGTCAGTGATGAAGCCAGGTACTGAAATGCATAAATAGTGTGTTTAAAATACATATTTTAGCATATTTCAGCCAGCTGCCTGAGCTGCTGGAGGCCGTCTCGGGGTTGGCGGTGGAGTTCCCCAGACTTATGGTCCTGGGGGATTTTAATTTGCCGTCCCTGGGGCGTGCCTCGGAAGCGGCCCGGGAGTTCATGACTACCATGGCAGCCATGGGCCTGTCCCAGATTATTCGGGACCCGACTCGAGACAGTGGACTCACTCCGGATTTGGTTTTCTTGTCAGAGCAATGGCAAAGTGACCTGAGGGGAAAGTTAGAACTATCCCCATTGTCATGATCAGATCACGTCCTGGTATCCCTGGGATTCTCTTATGCCGCCTCACTCCGCAGGGAGGATGGACCTATTCGATTGGTCCGCCCCCGGCGACTTATGGACCCAATGAGGTTTCAGAGGGAGCTGGGGGTAATACCTGAAGATCTGCTGCACGGTCCAGCGGAGGCATTGGCCGCAGCCTGGAACAGGGAGGCGGCCGGTGCCTTGGACAGGACCGCGCCGATGCGACCTCTCCAACCCCATTCAACCCGTCACTCCCTGTGGTTTACGGAAGAGTTGAGGGTCTTGAAGAGGGTGAAGAGACGTCTAGAGTGCCGCTGGAGAAAAACGAAGGCAGAATTGGACCGAACACAATCTAGAGCCGCTATTAAGGCCTACCTTGTGGCGGTAAGAGCGGCGAAACGCGAATATTTCTCCGCGCTTACTGCATCCGCAGAATGCCCTCCGACAGCCCTGTTCAAGATTACTCGATCTCTCTTGGGTAGGGTGGTATCGACCATCCACCAGCAGAGCCGTGCGGAAGAATTTGCTGAGCATCTGCAGGATAAAATCGCTCGGATTCAGTCTAAGTTGGCGTGAAATGCAGTCTGGGGAGATGCCGGGAGAATGGTCTTGCCCTATTATCTGGGAACAATTTGATCCTGTTGGACCTGAGGAAGTGGACAGGATCCTTCAAATTGTTAATCCCACCACATGCTATTTAGATCCCTGCCCTTCCTGGCTGGTAAAATCAGCCAGGGAGGTGACATGTGGATGGGTCCAGGCTGTGATTAATACATCCTTGGCGGAGGGGGTGGTTCCAACTGCCTTTAAAGAGGCATTGGTGCGCCCCCTCCTCAAGAAGCCAGCCCTGGACCCTTCCATCCTGGACAACTTTTGTCCAGTCTCCCACCTTCCCTTTTTGGGAAAAGTGGTTGAGAAAGTGGTGGCATTGCAACTTCAAAGGACCCTGGATGAAGCAGATTATCTTGACCCTTTCCAGTCAGGTTTCAGGCCGGGATATGGGACGGAGACTGCATTGGTCGCGCTTACAGATGATCTCTGGCGGGAGCGGGATGGTGGTAGTGCATCCATCCTTGCTCTCTTGGATCTCTCAGCGGCATTCGATACCATCGACCATGGTATCCTGTTGGGGCGGCTTAGGGAGTTGGGGGTGGGCGGCGTAGTTTTGCGCTGGTTCACCTCCTTCCTCCGAGGCCACTCCCAGTCGGTGGTAATAGGAGAGGAGAGATCTGACCCTCGGCCCCTCTTGTGTGGGGTGCTGCAGGGTTCGGTTCTCTCTCCTCTCCTATTTAACATCTACATGAAACCGCTGGGCGACGTCATCCAACACCATGGGATGAGGTATCATCAGTATGCGGATGATACTCAATTGTACATCTCCATCCCTGGTGAAGTAAGTGATACAGTGACTACCCTGTCCCAGTGCCTGGGGGCTGTGAGGGCCTGGATGGGGAACAACAGGCTACAATTGAACCCTAGCAAGACCGAGTGGCTGTGGATTGATGGCCTTGCGTCTTCTGGGAAATTATCATCTTTGGTTCTTGATGGGGTAGCACTGCCCCATTCGGAACCGGTGCGGAACTTGGGGTCCTCCTAGACTCACGACTCCTGCTCGAAGAGCAGGTGGCAGTCGTGGCTAGGAGGGCTTTCGCACAACTTCGGTTAGTGCGCCAGTTACGCCCATTCCTGGATCGCGACGCCCTCCGTACAGTCACTCATGCTCTCGTCATCTCCCATGTAGATTATTGCAATGCGCTCTACATGGGGCTACCCTTGAAGACTATCTGGAAGCTACAGCTGGTGCAGAATGCGGCCGCGCGGGCAATCTTGGGTGCACCAAAATCTGCACATATAACACCTTTGCTCCGCGAGCTGCATTGGGTGCCGGTTTGCTTCTGGGTACAATTCAAGGTGTTGGTTATTACCTTTAAAGCCCTACATGGCATGGGGCCAGAATACCTGAAGGACCGTCTTATCCCCATTTTATCGACCCGCCCCACCAGGTCATTCAGAGAGGGCCTGCTACGAACCCCATCAATCAAAGAATGTCATCTGATGGGGTCTAGGAGGCGGGCCTTCTCTGTGGTGGCACCCACACTGTGGAACATCTTGCCCCCAGAGTTGAGACAGATCTCCTCCCTCCCGACCTTTAGGAAAGAGCTGAAGACCTGGTTCTGCCGCCTGGCATGGGAAGGAGGAAAGGATAGCTCCTCATGGGGGTGGCTAACTCCTTAACTTTATAATGTCCTTCGTTTTAATTCCATCCATCTGGATTTAGAATTATTTATTATTTTATATATTGTATAGTGATGTTTTATATTTTGTTTTAACTATTTTATTGTAAACCGCCCAGAGTTCCCCATTGGGGGAGATGGGCGGTTATATAAATTTAATTAAATAAATAAATATATACAAACATACATATATATATACAAAACAATATTTTAGTTATTGCATACTGGAGTTTCCACTAGCCTCATTTAGAATGTAGATTCCCTTTGTTGCTCTTTTTAATAAAGTAAAAGATGTTGTCACATGCCCTTTCTGATCCACAGACCATCTGTTGAGCTGTTCTGTTCCTAATTTATTCTCAACTCATCCTTGGCTTAAACAAATCATACTTTCCCAAGTTCACATATTATGGGAAATGGATTGTTTAAAATAGGATACAGAAGCTTCTTCTCATTGCATGGAAACTTGATTCAGTTCATAAACTGCTTTTTAATGTCATGGGAGAAGTACAAGGAGAAATTATCCTTTGGACTAGGACTGCAAATCATTTGAACTTTTATTATTTACTTGTATCCTGGGAGAAGCTAAGGGGTGATTTAAAAAGAAATTGTTTTAGGGCACATTTAATTATATAACCCTCTCAATATATTTCATATATTGAAGGTCTAATATAGTAATAAAACTCAGGAGTCACCTCCCTTTGATGCTGCTCCAACCTAATACAGTAAAAATCACATTCCCATATACTGTAAATACTTTTGTTTCAGCTTATATTTGAGAACCAGATAATAATCTTGCTTTACTCCACTTAATCCACATTCTTTATTTTGGGTCCAATCTGCAGCTGTAACTCCTGAAGAAGATGTGGTTGAAACGCCTGCTGTGTCACGTGAAGAGCAGATCCACCAGCAGATCAAAGGCCATAAGACCTTAGTAACTCCTGCTGTTCGCCGCCTTGCTATGGAAAACAATGTGTGTTTTTACGTACTGAAACCAGGTTTCTTGCTGTTGATGTGTCCTGTGTGTTGTAAACAGGTGGCATGTACACAAGTGCCTACATGCCAAAACCATCGCTAATCAGAGAAGCTAATTATAAACTTCAGGATTTGGCAGCTGCTTTATAATGGAAAGAGATACGTTATGCTCCATAAGTGGTCCAATAATATGCTTGCCTCCTTGAAAGCCCTAGTCTATTGTATGTAACAGTGGTTGTGTATTCCATGTTGTGAACTAGGTATAGAGTAAGATCCATTCACCACACTGAATATGGTGTCAGATATAGAGGGGAGGTTGCTGAGCATGAATGTGGGTAAATAATTTCCAAGAAGTCTGTCCCCAAAAGGGAAGTTTGGAAAGAGCTCTTGATAACTCTGTTCCTCTTACATGGCTTAAAGAGAGTTGAACACTTTGAAGCTTTGAACTTCAATATTTGTGAGAATATTTCAGCTTCAATGAATTATTGGCAGTATAATATACTTTAAACACTGGAGTCAGCCTGTGAATGGCCATGTGATAAACGTGTTGCATTTAAAGGGTTCTCTGGGCCTTGTTTGTCCAGGGAGTACAGCAGAGTCTTGTGGCATATAAAGGAAAGTAAATGTATTATTGCAGAACACTTTCTGAATCACAGTGCAGTTCAGGAGATGCATAAAGCATAATGTATTGGTGAAAGCAAAGAGAGAGGAAAAGGTAGTGAGATGGAAAGAGAATCCCTTTGACACACTAGGTGAGCTGTATCTGAAAATGGAAGAACTTGGGAAGCAGCTTCCATCCACCATGGGGTCTGCACTCAACCTAGAAATGCCAGTTGCATCCTTTGCAAGAGTCCTTTGCAGATATAAAGAATGTTTCTAGGCAGCAGTTTCATAGTGCAATTATCCCCTTCATCTGTGGAATCTGAAATAAAGGGTCCATATACTGTCTTCTTCCACTTGTGGTTCTCCCCATATTTCCTTACTGCTGCTTCAGTCTTACTGCAGAAAATCTGCTATGGAGGAAAAGATGGAATAGCACATCAAAGGCTTATCTCAGATAGCATAGACGCTCTTTTGTCTGCATGCTTTGTCAGCAAATCAGCTTCAAAATCTGACAAGAATTGTATGTGGATCGTTTTACAGTAGGTTCCTTACGTGGGCTTGAACAAATGCTTATGAACAAATAAGTGATATAGGAATTTAATAACTTAGTGTAATTGCATACAAATTTACAGCAAATTTGGGAAAAGGTACAGTAGATGCATCTCAGGTCCATTATTTCAAGTGTCAGATGCTTCGAAAACTTGGCCCACTATAGACAGTTTGTTAACTGAAATCAAACATTCACATGGATTCTTCAGGTGAGTTACAGGTTTGCCGTTTCCTTCCATTCTTCCCAAGTTTGCAAGAGGTATGAGTTTTCATGCTTGTGCTCAATTTCTGGAGTTCACATACATGTTCACAGATCTGAGGAAATGCATTGCAATTACAAAAGCTCAGTTGATAAAATTGGTTAGTAGTTTGACTTAACACGGCTACGCCTCGGTAAATTGTTGGCTGTTCTGTGTCTTCCAGATTAAGCTGAGTGAAGTTGTCGGAACAGGGAAAGACAGCCGTATTCTCAAAGAAGACATTCTTAACTACTTAGCCAAGCAGACTGGAGCAATTTTACCTCTGTCCCCAAAGCCTGAGATCATCTCACCTTCATCAAAACCAGATCTTGCTGCAGACATGTCAAAGGAGAAGGCCGCACAAACTCTAACCCCTCTTTCTAAACCTATAATTTCAAGGAAAGATGAGACAGTGGCCTTATCTGGTAAAAAGAAAAAAAGTTATTTTAATAGCATGCATGAAACACTTATAAATAACAACTACAAAATGCTGCTGTTACATTTATCTTGTGATCTTAGAAGGGTACTGTGGGTCATTCCACACCTGTCTTTTTAGGATCAGGTATTACTTTCAGAATTGTGGTGGAACCACTAAAATAGATGTTTGCATCCTCTCCAGTTGTTGGTATTTATTGAGTTTTCCATACAATCAGTATTATTTTCAGAAATGTGCTGACACTTCACTGAATAAACACCAACAACTGGAGGGGATCCAAACAACTTTTATTAGTTCCAGAGCTAGCAGGTTACAGTAGGTCATTGGTCTCTTGCACCCAAATGAGCCAAGAACCAGAACTACAAAGTTACATAGGTCTTATATAGAATGTTGATCAAGGGCAATTTGAACATGTGTTAATAGGACACCCCAATTGAAAGAATTGCTTTACAACTGATAAGCAAACAAGGTAACTACAAAGGTAGACATGGGCATCCTTCATGGTATGGAAACATTATAGACACAGTCCTTGAAAGGCATCATGGTAGCTTTGATGTATGACTTGCGCCAAGGTTCTAATTATTCTAACATGCAGACCCTGTACTATACTGTCAAGAGAGAGAGAAGGAAGTGCAGTAGTATGCATCCTTGAATCTACCTCCTCTCAAAGTGTGAACTATAAAATCAATTATAAACTTACAGGCACAAACTGGCACAGTAAAGAGGTTTCCATTCTTAAAAGGTGCTATATGAGAAATATACAAATAGACATACAGTATATGAGATACTATAGTGGTAAAAGTAAGCATATGATTACATAATTACTTCAGAGTTCACATTCCAGATCTCCACAGAATAAATTTGGAAATGCTGATCTGGGAAGGAGGTTTTTACATATGCAGCCAATGCAGATTTAGATCATAGTGCTCATCAAGGCTCCTGGGGAAAGAAACGGATAGTTTTCAATGCATGTGAAGTTGTGTATTCACTATGCGCAGCCACTAGTTCAGTCTAATACAGAGCTTTCCAAACTTTTCATGTTGGTGACACACTTTTTAGACATGCATCATTTCACGACACACTCTTACAGCAGGGCACAATGCAGGCACGAGGACCTGTGCGGAATCACAGCAGGTTTGGAGGCAGCAAGGCACAAGGCAGGCACTATGACCTGCACGGAATCACAGCAGGTTTGGAGGCAGCAAGGCACAAGGCAGGCACTAGGACCTGCGCGGAATCACAGCAGGTTTGGAGGCAGCAAGGCACAAGGCAGGCACTAGGACCTGCGCGGAATCACAGCAGGTTTGGAGGCAGCAAGGCACAAGGCAGGCACTAGGACCTGCGCGGAATCACAGCAGGTTTGGAGGCAGCAAGGCACAAGGCAGGCACTAGGACCTGTGCGGAATCACAGCAGGTTTGGAGGCAGCAAGGCACAAGGCAGGCACTAGGACCTGCATGGAATCCTGGCAGGGCTCGGAGGCAGCAGCAGCAGCCGTGACACACCCAGACACTGCAGCCGACACACTAACGTGTCCTGACACAGTTTGGAAAGCTCTGGTCTAATAGAATGAATCTGGGCCATGATTAATGTGCAAATGGCAATGCAGATCAGTGTTTTGGGAAAATACATGCAGAACCTGATAAAGTAGTATAGCTTCTAGAGATTGGTAGCCTGCCCCATGTTTTCTGTCTCTTTGATTTTTTTTCAGAATTAGCTGGATTAATTTCCTGATTCCTAGTAAATTAATATAGACAGCTTCTGGGGATCCCTGGATTACAGTAATAAGATCTTGGTATTCCACCTTCTAATTTTTCCAGAGAACAACCTTCTATTGCAATCTAAGACTGGGTGTCGTATTGCTCACTTCAACTGGTTCTCCTGCACAACTCACTGGAGGTGTTGAGGACACTCCCTTCACACTCTGAAGGACCCCACTATAATTTCAGGCCATGAAAGCTGTCATACAAGGTTCTGAAAAGTTTTAAATGTGGTGTCACACAGAGTTCCTAAAAATCTCTCACCCAAATCCTGATTACTTTCCATAGCTACTCGATGCCCCCATTGAATGCAGTGGATAAAACCATCCTTAGCAAAGTCAATTCTACAGCATTCTTCTTTAGGTAACTTTTCCTTAATCATACAGCTTGTCCCCAGAGTTTCTTGTACATCTGACTGTTTTATTATAATATTGTATGACATATCTCCTCTAGTCAGTTGTTTTGCTGTCTGAAGGAAACTTTTGAAGAAACAAGGTAAGTTAGAGTATCGCTAACTGTAAACGGTTTCCCTTCTCTATTTTTTAGGATTTCAGAAGGCAATGGTGAAAACTATGGTTGCTGCTTTGAAAATTCCTCATTTCGGTTATTGTGATGAAGTTGACCTCACTCAGCTTATTCAGCTGAGAGAAATGTTGAAACCTTTAGCACAAGAACGGGGAGTTAACCTCACTTTCATGCCTTTATTTTTAAAGGTGAGTTATGATTGTGAACCTTGCTTTCTCTAGCCCAGGAGCCATATTTTGTGGCATAGGATGATCGGATTTGGCAGGAAACACTTTAGTCCCTTGATTATCCAGGATGTTGACTGAACCTGATGAACATGAATTAGATGAACATCTGAAGGTACAAAGGTTCTCTCTTTTGTGTTACAGTGGAAACAGCCTTGGAAAAACGTTCTATCAAATTGCCAATTCTGCCTGTAGTCTGTCTCACTGGTGTGATGTGATTTCATATCTGTTCTTCATAGGCATTTCAAATATATTGTTTCACCACAGGATGATATTAAAATATAATTGTAATGATCATATTCACAGAGTCCATTTTGCCTTGATTGTAAGTACTATGATAGGATACTTTTATAAATAATTCCATAGTCCTAGAGAGATTTTCCTGGAAAGCTCACATCATTTCAGTGGAGTCTACTCCACAAAGCTAGAATAGTCTAGATATCACAACTTTTTGCAGATTTCTGGAACTATACTATGAAGGACAGAAAGCATGAAATATAAAAAAGGAGGGATCACCCTAACTTCTTTGAAATGTTTGTTTTATGGGATAGGACAGTAGAAGGGTATAATGAAACCATCAAATCTTCATGAGCTTTCAGCTCTATAGAATAATTAGGAATCCCAGCACAAAAAATAAGTGGGTTATGGCCCTTTTGGCTCTTGGCTTCATGCGTGCTAGCCTAATCACCACAACATTAAACATAAACTAATCAAAATTGCTGAAAGCCAGTTTGGTATGGTGATTAAAAGTATTGGATTAAAAATGGGTGACTGTGAGTTCTAGTTCTGTGTTAGGCACAAAGCCAGCTGAGTGATTTTGTGCCAGTGGCTCTCTGTCAGCCTTAGGAAGAAGGCAATGGCAAAGCATTTCTGAAAAACGATTGTTGCCAAGAAAACTACATGGACTTGTATATGGACTTCACCAGGAGTCAAGAGTGACTCAAAGACACAATCACCCCCAAGTTACTAGCTCACAGGGGACAAAAAAACAACAACCCTGTTTGCTATAAGCTAGCAGAGATTTTATACCCCCTGCAACATTTCCATGGTAGGCCCATCCGGAGAATGCCTCTCTCATAATAAAAGATAGCAATCAAGGAGATAATGTAACACCTCCTCCTTTCTCTCGCTTTTCCCCCCCCCTCCCTCTCTCTCTCACACACACACAAACTTAAACATTGTTTAAATTATATTATAATGTGTTCTTTTTATATGTTTAACAGGCTGCTTCTCTAGCCTTATTACATTACCCCATTCTTAATGCTTCCATGGATGAAAACTGCCAAAACATCACATACAAGGTTTGTTTATAATTTAAAAAATGGTTTCTTAATACGTCCTCAACTGGTCCAGCTTTGTTTAATTTTGAATAAAGATACATTTAAACATGTACTGAGAGCCAGTTTGGTGTAGTGGTTAAGGCATCAGGCTAGAAACCGTGAGACCGTGAGTTCTAGTCCCGCCTTAGGCACGAAGCCAGCTGGGTGACCTTGGGCCAGTCGCTCTCTCTCAGCCCTGGGAAGGAGGCAATGGCAAGCCACTTCTGAAAAACCTTGCCAAGAAAACTGCAGGGACTTGTCCAGGCAGTCTCCGAGAATCGGACATGATTGAACAGATATATTTTTTTAAAAAGTGTACTGCAGATAGGAAGTAAACATTGAAAGGCTTCAGTTTTTTTTCCTGCAGCATAATTTCTAGCAGTGTGTCTCTGTATTTTAACACTTACCAAAAGCTTATCCTTCCTGCAGGATGCTCAGAAAAACACATGGCACTGCATGGATTCAAGAACCCTATGAGGACAGTTGGCTGGCTTCAATTTTGTGGTGGTCCACCACTTGATTGTCCTGGCCCTTTTAGGAATTTAGCGCCAGGGTAGCCATTTGAAAGCCCCTTGGAGCCTCTGGTTCAAGAGGACATGGGGAAAAGCTTGACTAAATTAATTCCTCTTACGAAGAAGCTATCAGTCTTATGAAAATATGGCCTCTGTGTATTGTGCTTGTTAATACAGTAATAACTTTCAGTGTAATTAGTAGGACTGTGCAGCAGTCTGAAGGGAAAAAGCTGATTTGGAGCCCTGGTGGGCATGTACATAACACCTGGTGACACATCTTTCCTTGGGATCACATTGCAGATGCAGCCATGTAATGTTGAGAAAAATCACAACCTCTTGATGGAGTTGCTGATAGGTGCTATGTGAGCAACCCATCGCTTTCCAAATCCCCTTTTCCCTTCAAATCTGGACTGCTGTACAGTCCTATTAAAATACAGCATGTATTTTTACCGTTTGAATATTACTTGTTCTTCATTTCATTGCAATGTTATATTAATTTTTATATTTTATTATAAATACGGGTTTATATTTTATTATAGATATATTGTAGGTGTAGATATATAGGTATCATGTTTTCATTTTTGCATCTGTAAAGATGTTTTATTTTCTATATTAAATATTGCAAAGAGAACAGTCTGTAGTAGGTGGGAGCATCTAATTGTTGTTGTCTGATCTTGAAAAATACTAAGCAATGATAGACCTGACGAGTAGTTGGATGGGAGACAGTCAGAAAAGTCCAAGATGGAATATAGGTTAGACTGGGGAGCTGGGAAAACATCCTGGCTGACGGCAACATCACATCATTGTTACCAGGAAAACTACATGGATGTCCTCAAGTAGTAACTAGGTGCTGAACCTGATCAAGAGAGTCTTTATCATTGAAGGAGAACAAGTATATGAGAAATCATTCTATTGAAAAAAAAAGATTATTTTATAATCTAAAAAAGAATAATTGAAGAGTGATTAAAATGTGAAATACTTTATTTTGCCAAGAATGAAGATAGCTATTTCTATACAAATCAATACGATGCCTTTCTATGTATTCTAGGCTTCTCACAATATTGGAATCGCCATGGACACGGGACAAGGCTTGCTTGTCCCTAATGTGAAAAATGTCCAGGCTTGCAGTGTGTTTGAGGTTGCTTCAGAATTAAACCGCCTACAAAAGTTGGGCTCAGCTAACCAGTTGGGAACAAATGACCTCACAGGGGGAACATTCACACTTTCCAACATTGGCACAGTAAGTTAAACAGCATGTAAAATTAAAGCTGTTACACTGTTTGGAATACGATGGGGGCATGAACTGTAGATCCCTGTGGCAAATGGGGGAGAATTGAAGTAATTTAGGAGAGTCAAAGGATAACATAGTTGCTTCTATGAGAAGGTATCTGCTGGGCTTGCTTTAATGGCTGGGGTTATAGGGTGGGTTCAAGGATGAAGTGAATTCTATGCTAGGCACTATCAGCTGTTTCCCCAGTTATATTTGAACAAACTTTTCTAATATTGTGCACTTTCCACCTAGAATGGACATTAGCCTTTTTGGCTAGAGCTTCTGGGTATTATAACCTCAACATGTCTGAAATGTTCCAGATTGGAGAAAGCTGCTTTAAAACCTGCCTAAAAGAGACATTATAGGGGCACGGTGGCTCAGTGGGTAAGACGCCAGGCTTGTCGATCGGAAGATCGCAAGTTTGGAGGTTTGAATCTCTGGCCCCACGTGACGGAGTGAGCTCCCGCACTAGCCCCAGCTCTTGGCAACCTAGCAATTCGAAAGCATGCAAATGCAAGTAGATTAATAGGTACCACTTCGGTGGGTAGGTAACAGCGTTCCGCGCGCATCATGCTGGCCACGTGATCGCGGAAGCGTCTTCGGACAACGCTAGCTCTTCGGCTAACAAACGGAGATGAGCACCGGCCCCTAGAGTTGGACATGACTGCACAAATGTGCGGGGGGAACCTTTACCTTTTTAAAAGAGACATCATTAAAAGTGTACTGATTTTCAAATCTGTTACTTTCCTTTTTGTTTCCTAGATTGGTGGCACTTACGCAAAACCAGTGATCCTACCTCCTGAAGTAGCTATTGGCGCTCTTGGAAAAATACAGGTATTTTCGCTTTGAATTATGAAAGATCAGTTTGAAGTTCTACCTAATAAATGTTTGTGTTGGTTTTCTAACTTTTTTACAGTCTTATATAGTCTATAAATTAAATCATGTTTGCTAATTCTTCACCTGTAGCTTAAAGTTCTTGTTTGCCATAGATGACTCAGTAAGTGGTTATTAACAACAGAATAGCTTTCTCTCTTGATGTCTTACATTTTGAGTCTTATCCTAAGGAAAAGCCTGATTGAATGTCTTCTCCAGAATAAATATTTGAAACCCATCAAAAGAGAATAACTTACATTCCTAATTTGAATATTGACATGTTTATTAAATGTGTATTCTTAATTTGTGGGGATGGCAAACACTATAAATATTGTTCATATTAGCATAAAATATATTATTTTTAATGCAATAGCAGGTAATATCTTGGACATTTAACAACTTAGGAGACCACGATTAATAAGTAACTTTCAGTTGACCAAGTCTGGAATCTAAATTATTTTCACATACATTGCGCTGTAAGACTCCTTTAGGCCTGTTATACTTTCAAAATGACTTGTAAATGTAGTTGCTGTTATGCTTGTTCATTTGCTTTGACATCTTGAGTAAATTCCTTGTAACCATCTTATCAGTGAGGGAGCTCAAGTGTTGGAAAATCCTCATGTATTAATCCACTGCTTTTTTTACAGCATTTTGTTCTTTAATTTCTAGGCCCTTCCTCGATTTAACAGTAAAGGTGAGGTGTTTAAGGCACAAATAATGAATGTGAGCTGGTCAGCTGATCACAGAATCATTGATGGTGCAACCATGTCTCGTTTTTCTAACTTGTGGAAATCCTACTTGGAGAATCCTGCTTCCATGCTGATGGATCTTAAGTAAAGAAGACAAACAGCTGGATGGCTTATTTTAATTCTGAAACTGCAATCAGGCTAGTTAAGCTAGCAAGTGCCATTAAAATTGACTTCATACTTCAGAACTGCATTGTGTTTGTTAGATCGTTCAGATCCCTGCTCTGTATCTTGATTATCTGTTACATTTTTGTCTAGTTGAATTGCTTAGTGGTAAATTGTTTGGCTAGAAGGTGTAATAGGTCATGGTATGTCTCACTGACAAGGTGGCGGAAACTTATAGTGACAAAACATGCTATATTCTACTGTTACGGTGTTATCAGATGGAAGCTGCTAATACTACTTGTGGGATTCTTATCTGAAAGTGCTTACGCTGTTCACAAAATAAATTACGACCTGATTAGAAATGAGAGTACCTGGATGAGAACATTAATAGAATGTTAACTATTTCTTATGCAATTAATGCACTACAGATAACCTTCAAATAAAATGCTTTTAATGCTTATTTCATTAAAGATACAGGGGTTCCCTTTTTTGGCATATGGTGCTAACTATTCTTTTAAAATATCCTTTCTGCCTTATGTTTTGTAGCAGACATTCTTCATTACTGAAATGAATATGTACATACTATGAGAATGACAAGCCCAGCACCATGGATGCGTGTTTTTCAAATGTGGGGGTGGCTTTTACAGCATACAAGTAACACTAGGCATACACAAGATCCAGGCATGCATTAAGCATTTCTGTAATGTATGAAGTTGCTCTCGGTTAATGTGGAGATCTTTGAAATATCTAACAGCAGTTTGTAAACTGGTGTTTTTCAAACTTGGCAACTTTAAGATGTGTGGACTTCAACTCCGAACTGTCTGGGGAATTCTGGGAGTTGAAGTCCACACGTCTTAAAGTTGCCAAGTTTGAAAAACACTGTTGTAAACCCATCACTCTCATAGACAAAGTTTTGCTATGGAGCCATAAATGAATAGCTTTTTAGCTATAAAACAGATGCTTTAAAGAATGTACAATATTTCTGCAGTATATCGAGAGACTGTTTAGATTTAGACAACTCCTAGCGCTGGGTCCTGCGATGTGATGGACGAGTCTTCCATATGCAATGTATGTATGACAGGGCTGACTAAGAAATAGTTTGCACAGTGTTTTGTATTGTCCCTATGACTATTTGTGGACTACTGTAATTTGGAAGCAGTTGCAGAAAATAGCTAGCATTGATTCCTGTGGTCAAGGTGGTCCTCCTTCAGTTAGCACAGTAATGAAAATGGTTAATAGCCAGTTCGTGTGCTGTGTACATTTGAATAAGTAAGTGGGGATAATTAGAGCAAAAAAGGAAACTATGAGATGGAAGCAAAAGGATACAGCGCATTACATTCAATAGCAGGGAGGCGCTATGCATTTAAATAAACACTTTGTTTCACTCCGAAATTCCGTGATACGCAACGGGGTCAACCTGTCTTAGTTTTCAGTAGCCCCATTTGGATTTACGCGCCTTTATTTTTCTGCAAGTCATGTGTAGATAAGTTTTATACAATATGCAGACTGACCTCAGCTATGAGAAGGAAGGGAACCAGTTTCAGATAGCTAATTAAGATGCAAATGCACAACTGTGAAATAGGATTAAAATCTGTACACTCTAAAAGTGGGTCTGATTATTGGAGGCCATAAATGAAAGATCACCACATGCTTTTAACAAAATATTAAAAGTTTCAAAATGGAAGTTTGTGGAGAGTGTCAGTTTAAAGAAACCTATTGTAAGTGTGTAAATATATACACATATATGTTTGTTTAAAGTCCTTGTAATATATAATCTGTGAAAAGGGAAAATATCTAGATCTGGGCTTTTCTGTATTCATTATTTTGAGGAACAAGCAGAAGAAATGTAAAACTGATACTCAAATCTCCTGTAGATCCCTGAGGAATTTTATATAACACACACACACACACACACACACATATAAATTTAACATTTGTTGTTTTTTGTTTAATAAATCATATTTTAATAAATCCCACTTTTTTACAACCTTTGTAGCCTTATCTGGGGTGCTGTTATGTGACTTTATTTTTTTTATAAGAATTTTATTAGATTTAAGACAAACGTAAAAACTACAAAAAAACCCTAAAAAAAAACTAAAAACAGCCCAACTGCCCCCCTTAAAAAATCAGACTTCTCAACAGAAAGCCTCCCACACATAATAACCCCTTCTTTTCCATAACATTCCATCAGAAAATCAATTTCACCAATGGCTTGCAACTCGGTCTGTCCCTTTAATTTCTTCAGCTCAACTATCCACTCTTCATCTAGCATTTCAACAGAAGCCCCGATCTCGCTGTTAGAAGAAACATTTCTATTGTTGTTAAGCTCTTCAACTTCTTCCATGACATCCCCAACCAGATGACACATTTTAAACCTCATATTTTCCACAATGTCCTGAATGCCTTGCATAAAAACTTGACAGGAATCAAAAAGAATCTGTTTAAGGTCTCGGTGGAAATCCGAGAGAGTCTGATTGAAATCCTCCATGTCTCACGCAGTAGATTATGGCGCCCACTAGCTACTTAACCAGTGAGAGTGGGAGATAATAGAAAAATTCCGAGACGTGTTTACACAAGTGAAAGTATGATAACAGGCAGTTCCCAGGGAAAGTAGCAGCAGAAAGCTGGAAGTTCAAAAAAGCAGATTCAATGTGTAGGAAAATGCTAAAATCATAAAATTTAGTGCAAAAATAATAACAGGGATACGATTACATACTCTCAATCTTCCTTAATATTTGGATGGAAAACAAAATCCAAGACTTAAAAATATATTTTTTTTAAAGAAATTAATCACAAAAATAACGATAAGCACCAAGAGAACGTGTTTCTCCTCACTGTAGAAATCCTCTCTTAGGGTAAAAAGTAAAGGTAAAGGTTCCCCCCGCACATTTGTGCAGTCATGTCCGACTCTAGGGGCCGGTGCAAATCTCCGTTTAGGGTACACATACTTAAAAGAAAAATAAATTGAGTGATTTAGAAATGGGGTGGCCGGTCTTAATGTCCCTTAAAGGCTATAGCGCGGCTTGGAAATTATGACGTCCCAGCCTCCTAGCTGCTCTTACCGGGCGGATGCTGTTTGTGATTTTCTGGCTACAAGCAGCCTTCCCAAGGACAGATGGGGCAATTCCGACTGTTTTCCTTTCTCCGGAAAAACACTCCTGAGCTTCAGGGAAAACCTGCCTGAGCTTGAAAAATTGCCGCGTTGTCAGTTCTGCTCGCGGAGCCCGCAAGCACAGCTGTTCAGACTGCCATCTTCCCACCGGAAGTCTCCTGTTATGTGACTTTAAATCCTCTAAATCAGGGTTCTCCAAAGTGGTCAGTATTGACCCCAAGGATCGATGGGACTATCCAAGGGGTTGATGTTGTTGTTATTTGTAGTACTATTATTTAAAATAGTATTGATTAAATTATTTTCGTATAATAAATGTTTAGGGGGGTCAATGAACAATCTGAAACTTCATGAAGGGGTCAGTGAGCTGAAGTGTTTGAGGACCCCTGTTCTAAATGCACAAATCCATGTAAGAGCTACAGACTCCCTCATTATTCTCCTCATGAGAAAGCATCATTGGCAAAACATTGTTAGTCCTCAGGTTTCAGTCTTCCTTTGAACTGCAGGTTCCTATAAAAACAAACTGCTATGTGGGGTATGTGGAATCTTTGGAAGTTACAAAAATCATTCCTTCACGAATCAGAGTTTAACCAAAATCTCAGCAATGGGTTCTTAGGATTTACTGTTTTACAGTGCTGTGGGCTGTAGGCCATCTCTTCTGTGGCCTGGATTAGGGTCATTTTAGTGATTCTTATCAACTGCAATACATAGTTTGGGCTGAGGGAAAATTTCAGATAAAACATTAAAGAATGTTTTTGGTGGTGGTGGTGGTGGTTGAGGCTTTTCTAGCTGGTTGTGATCCAATGCATATCACTTTGCCAGGATTGTCAATAACTGTTTCTTTGATTTTGCACATGCTTGTGTCATCAGTAATGGTACTGAGCCACCTTGCGTTCTCTTGGCCTCTTTCATGTGTCTTCAGTTTCTCCACCCTCAGAGCCTTTTCCAGTGATTCGTTCCTTCGCACGTGTCCAAAATATCTAAACTGTAGCTTCATAGTTATTGCTTCCAATAACCAGTCTCTTTCACTTCATCTAGTTTTCAGTTATTTGTTCTTCTTGTAGAACAAGGCCTTCTCTGCAGCTTTCTCTGGCATCTGAAGAAAACTTCCGAGAATGCCATGATCTGCAAGAAGGCTTCAATTTTGCTTCAGCTTTCTGATGGTCCAGGTTTCACAATCCTCTGTTACAACAGAGAAAACCATGGTGTTGACTTTAACAATCTCTGTCATTAGTATGATGTCTCTACCCTTTAATAGTTTGTCTAGATCTGTCATAGTTTTTCCTCCAAGCAGCAGACATCTCTTTATTTTATCGCTCCAGTCACTGTCTTTGTGAAAGTTTGTTACTACTTGAACTCCACCTGTTTGCATACGGTTGACATTGCCTGTTGACATATTCTTAGTTGTTTCTGGTTAAGCTAAATATATATAAATATAATATATATATTTAAAGTCTATCCCCCCCATACCCAAAATAGCTGTCCTATATCAAACTCCTTACTGGTACTTAAAACCATAGCATTATAATGTATAATACAGTACTTGTTTTTTAAAATATGAATTGTCTAGATCAGTTGGTTTTTCTTGCTTTCTGTGAATATAAGCTCAGAAAAGCAGAAAGGTTCCAAATGGACAAATATTTTAGAGGACCATTGCACTTGACCATGACTCCTTGTACTCTTTCCAGCCAATGTCATGGGTTAAAATTAGAATCTGGCTGCCGTGACATTTCGCTCTGTCAGAATTGGCAGGAAGGATTTAAACGGGTTAAGCAAAGCAATCAAGATTCATGACGGAACTCTCACTGCACAGAAATCTCTGGGCCATGGAAAACCATCCGCGGCTTCAAGTAAGTGGTTGATAAAATCCTTTAATTAACACCTGGAGGGGAGTGAATTGGCAAGGAGTTTGTTGTTGCTTTGCAGCTAAAATTGGGAGCATGCTTTTGAAATGGCTGGTCGTTCATGATTGCCATTTTGTTGCACAGTTGTCAGACAGGCTTTGTCCTAAAGCAGCTGGCAGAGAACAGAAATCTGCATGCAGGACTCCAAGAATAGGTTCTGTGTTAATGGTGAATTAATGGTTTGTCCTTCTTATAGATGTTTCTCCTGGATGTCAATTAAAAATCTAGAAATTGAAGGCATTTTTCAATCTATCATGGGTTTCCTGTTTTGCTCATGACACTCCTGGATACCATGCCGAAAAATGAAAGTGGGTGTTGGGTTTGAATGCAGAAGAGCTATGACTGAAACAACTATTTCTGTTGGCGCATTTATGGCTGTTAAAGCCCTGTGGGAAGTCAGAATCCAGAAAATCACCGAAGAGCTTCGGAAGGAAAAAGAGTTCAGCCAGAAGGCTGCAGGGAGGTAGGTACTTACTCAGAATTAGGGATCCTTTAGATGAGAATTATGATTTCCAAACTTCATGGGCAGCACATTGGAGGAAATGTTCTTTGGGAAACCTAAACTATGCAAGAAGCAAAAGAGTAAAAAACAGCAAATAGAGAAGTAGCAGAATTGCAAGAAGCAAAAGAAGGTGATGCTGTGAATTCTATTGCAGTTATATTTCAATCAGGATTTTGGGGAGTCCTCCGAAAGAGTGAAATAGAATAGTGAAATATTTGGCAAATAGAGAAGTAGCAGAATTGGGGTTTCTTTTAATGTTCAAAAATATTGTGACTCTGCTCTGCAAGTTGCAGTAGTAGTACCTTCCAGAATTCTGCTACTAGTTTCCTTTATGACAAGGCCAGCCCCAAGATGATATGCAACTTGGTAGTAAATGCAGTACACTATAATGATTTAGGAGCTTTTAATTTCTGAGGAACAGTGATACTAACTGCTTCTGTGTTAGATTGCAACAGATCTGCTGCCTGATCTATTCCAGACTCAATTCTGGATCTGAATGTTTGAAAGCATGTTGGAAATTGTATTGTAGCAATAAGGAAAAGATATCTTTAAAGCTTTACAACTTTTTTTTTCTAGACTGACAATTGTTTGGGAAGAGAGGGCCAGTTTGGCCAAGCTGAAAAGCAAAGTAATCATTGAAGATGGAAGGGCTGTTTTAAGGATTGAACAGGAAGAATGGCAGGTATTCGTGCAAGGCTAATAAGAAATGATTTTACATTCTTAACTTTGCTTCGATATCTTGTTTTATCAGTTTAATGTTCATCTGCTCCTCCCTGCAAGAGCTATTTATTTTAGATGAGAGCCCTTGGAGACATGTTAAAGGAATAGCATCACTTTTGCTAATTACAGCTAGGTTGCGATTAATGCGAGTTCAAATAATGCGATATTCGATTTACTGCAAATTGTAAATTGATTCCAGGTTGCGTTTAATGCGACCCAAAATTCAGTTAATGAGAGGGTAGAGCGTGCGCAGTTGAGGCTAGGGCATGCGCAGTTGTGGTTTTGTTGTTGTTGTTCAGTCGTTTAGTCGTGTCCGACTCTTCGTGACCTCATGGACCATAGCACGCCAGGCCTTCCTGTCCTCCACTGTCTCCCGGAGTTGTCTCAAATTCATGTTCGTTACATCGGTGATGCTATCTAACCATCTCATCCTCTGCCGTCCCCTTCTTCTTTTGCCTTCAGTCTTTCCCAGCATCAGGGTCTTTTCCAGTGAGTCCTCCCTTCGCATTAGGTGGCCAAAGTAAATTTTGCGATAAGAAGCTCATGATCTGAGCCACAGTCAGCTCCAGGTCTTGTTTTTGCTGATTGTATAGAGCTTCTCCATCTTTGGCTGCAAAGTATATAATCAATCTGATTTCGGTATTGACCATCTGGTGATGTCCATGTGTAGAGTCGTCTCTTGTGTTGTTGGAAAAGAGCGTTTGCTATGACCAGCGTGTTCTCTTGACAAAACTCTATTAGCCTTTGCCCTGCTTCATTTTGTACTCCGAGGCCAAACTTGCCTGTTATTCCGGTTATTTTTTGACTTCCTACTTTAGCATTCCAGTCCCCTATGATGAAAAGGACATCTTTTTTTGGTGTTAGTTCTAGAAGGTGTTGTAGGTTTTCATAGAACCGGTCAACTTCAGCTTCTTCGGCATCAGTGGTTGGGGGCATAGACTTGGATTACTGTGATGTTGAATGGTTTGCCTTGGATTAGTTGTGGTTTTACACCCAGCTAATCTTTGTATGTGCAAAATGGAGAAAAGAAATATTCTATCAGAGGAAAACAGTACAAGCTTAAAAAAGAAGAAGCTTGTTAGAGCAGAAATTTAGGCTTGTTAGAGCAAAAAATTGATGTAATTGAACGACACGGTCATAGCAACAGTAAAATAGAACAAGATGTTGGAATGCCTGAGTCTATGGTGTGCATTATTATAAAACTTGCAGGGGAAATACAGGCATACCTCGTTTTATTGTGCTTCGCTTTATTGTGCTTCGCAGATATTGCTTTTTTTACAAATTGAAGGTTTGTGGCAACCCTGTGTTGAACAAGTCTATTGGCGCCATTTTACCAACAGCATTTGCTCACTTCATGTCCTTGTGTCACATTTTGGTAATTCTCACAATATTTCAAATGTTTTCATTATTATTATGTTGAAATTAGATGAGATAGGATTATGACTCGCTGAAGGCTCAGATGATGATTAGCATTTTTTAGCAATAAAGTATTTTAATTAAGGTATGTACATTTGTTTTAGACATAATGCTATTGCACAGTTAATAGACTACAGTATAGTGTAAACATAACTTTTATACGCACTAAGAAACCAAAAAATTCATGTGACTCACTTTATTGCGATATTCGCTTTATTGCGGTGGTCTGGAACCAAACTCGCAATATCTCCGAAGTATGCCTGTAAAAAAGAAAAAGGTAAAGTTGCATCAGCTTTTTGTGGTTTGCAAACGTCTACAAGGAGAATGAGAGATAATGAAGCTGTTTTTATCAGTGTAAGCTTACCTTTAGGAATAATATTTAGAAGTTTTTTGTTTTTATTTTGCTTTCTATAACCACTTTGTGACTTTGTTAACAATAAATTTATAAGTATATTCTTTTTATTCTTTACTGTAATATTTCATTACTATGCATATAAAATTTATGTTTGAATTTTTCATTGCCTATTTCTGTCGAGTTGGAACCAATTACCATATTTTCCATAGAAATATCACTTCAGATAGTGCAAATTCAAATAATGCGGCCATTTCATGGGATTCATTAACTGCATTAATCGAGACCTAGCTGTACTGATTATGGATTTGATTTCGGCAGTGGTTTTAAAGTGCTGAATTGATACAAGATCACCTTTATATGCAATACTAATTCAGTGTTACCTTGAAAATTCATATTCAGCTTATAAGTCTCTTTTCTGTTCCTTCTCTTTTTACCTCTTCTTTTCTCTTGGTTGTGTTTTTAAATATCTGTTTAAAAAAGGTCTGGGCTGCAGACAACCAGATAATCAATATATGGTAGCAATGTATTAGACTTTTCTTTATACAGTAAGTGGCTATCTGTATTTTTGCAGGCCAGATTAGGTACACTGTACTTTGTGTCATTCTCTTTCGTTCCTACAAACTGATTTATTGCAACTTTTAATATAATATCATTGATCTGATGTACTTATTGACTCCACCGCTTTTTGTTTTCTCTCATACAAATTTAGACTCTACCTTCTTGCTTACTGAAACTGAATTACCTGCAGGAATGGCAGCTTCACAGGACTAATTTAATCAAAATCCCTCAATACATTGGTCGCTTTCAAAATCTCATTGTCCTAGATCTATCTCGAAATTCCATTGCAGAGATTCCTAGGGAGATTGGTGAGTCTCCTGTCAACATTTCTCTTTGTGATTGCCTCTTCAGGTTGGGTTCTGAATTAGGAAGTCTTACAGAACTTAATTTTAGAAAAACATATTTTGGAAACTTTTTGGAAAATTTCCTTCTTGATGAACAGCATATGTACCTGAAACAAATTGAGAGCCCTATTCTTTGAATGAGTTACATTGTTAACTTACAGTACTGATTTTCTTTGTTTCTTTAGTTCTTTCAAAACATATATTGTGCTTTATAGCCTCAAGAGATGTTTTCACTATATTCCAGAAGATGTTCATAATATCTTATAAAATTAATGCAATATCAGTAGTAATATGAAAAACAGTGAGCCTTGGAACATTTTAAATATTATAAATTTATTTTGACATGTGCTTTACATGAAGTGAACACAGTCCACTTCATTAGACACTGACAAGATTAATCGAAGAGAATATTTGTAGCTCAGTGTTGAACTGTGGAGTCCTTGGTGCTCTCTGAGCCTTGTTGTTTTCTTGCAGACGTTTCATTGCCTGACTAGGCAACATCTTCAGGGCAAAAAGGGAGTGGGACTTGCTTTCTATCTATATATCGTGGCTTGTCCTGCTTGTGTACACAAGCAGGACAAGCCATGGTATATAAACAGAGAGCAAGTCCCACTCCCTTTTCGAACTGAAGATGTTGCCTAGTCTGGCAATGAAACATCTGCAAGAAAACAACAAGGCTCAGAGAGCACCAAGGACTTCACTGACAAGATTATTTATTACCAATATTTGTATACCAGCCCAATCACTATTCTCTGGGTGGTGCACACCAATGAGTCAACAAAGGGAACAAAAGACCATTACTCTGAATAAACCTACATACATGAAAGGACATAACAATATAATATATATGCCTGCCACAATCATCCAAGCTCAAAGGGATGTTAAAACAGGATTGACTTCACAGTCTTTTGAAATGTTAAAAAAGTTGGGGTCAAAAGTACCTCCATAGGAGCACATTCTGAAGCATGGGGGCTGTTGGTATAGAAGCCTGCCTTCTGGCCCACACATCATATTCATCAAGCAGAATTTCCTGTTCTTCCTTTTGAACTTTCCCTGTCCCCAATTGACTTCCAATTTTGCCTCCCAGGAAGCATGTTGTGTTGACATGCTTTAAAGAAAAGACATTGGGGTGAACTGGTGGGGTTTTGCTCAGCATGGCATAAAGACAAATATTTTATATCTGACATTTGGCAACTACAAGGAATCAGCTGCTTCTGGAATGAAGGAGTAATTTTTTTCTCAGTTTTCATTCTGTTCTGCCCTCCTAATTTCTTCATAGTCTCCAAAGTAACCTTCCTTCTGTACCTTCTATATGCATTGAGACTACAGCTTTCAGAATCTCTTATCTCATGGCCTGAGGTTGGAAATTCTGTGTTCTAACTCTAATGCATCACCAGTTGGGGAGAGCTGAGTTATTATTTATTTATTTATTGTATGAAGTTTATAGAGCCACCCAACTTCGCCAACACAGAGTGGCTTACAATAAAACAATTAATTTTAAAAAACCAGAATAAAAATAATGGAAACAGAAAAGAACAAGATCTAATCATGTAAAACACCCAGTGAAAACAACCCCCATCCCATGATGGAGGAAAAACAGTTCTTTAAGGCTTATTTAAAGGACACCAGAGTTGAGAAAATGCAAACTTTTGGTGGGATAGGTATCTGAAGAAAATGTTGAGCTCCTGATAAATTATGCAGATTATTGAATATTTGTCAGTAGCTGGATCAATAATGTAACTAGGAAGTGAAATTGCCTTCTAATATTTATTTATTTATTTATTTATAGCGCTATTTATACCCCGCCTATCCCCTCCCTAACGGAGGACTCTATGCGGCTTACATACATATATATACATTTTATCATTATACAGTATCATTATACAATGTCACCAAGTGTAATTAACCTGCGCACCAGGAGAGGGGGTAAGGGAACCGGCTCTTCTAAGGCTCTGGACTACAATTCCCAGGATGCCTTGAGCCGGCTGCTGACGTCCTGTAGATGTCACTTCCAGGTCTGTCCTCACCATTCAATCTTTCCTCCGATCTTTCCTCCGGTGAAACCGGCTCCCGACAGGATGCCAGCAAATTCTCCCACTTAAGGTGGTACCCATTTTATCTACTTGCTAAGCTTTCGAACTGCTGGGTTGACAGGAGCTAGGACTAAGTGACGAGAGCTCACCTCATCATGCGGGGTTCGAACTGCCGACCGTTCTGATCGGCAGCCTACAGCTCAGCTGTTTAACCTGCTGAGCCATCCGCGTCCCTACTGAGCCATCCAATATTGCTTCTTTGGCAATTTGACATTTCTATGTGTGGTTGAAGTAATGTTAGAATTCTAAAATGAGCCTTCAAAATCTGTAGGAGTTTTTTCTAAACGCTGATCTTCTTGATGTTTTTCTTTTCCTCTGATTTTAACAGCATGCTTTTTGTTTAAAAGGAAGCTTTTTGCAAGTGAATGTTATATCAGGGCTTTGTTTAATTTGTCTAATTTTTATAGGTCAATTGTCAAATCTTCAGGAGTTGATCCTCAGTTACAATAAAATTAAATCAGTTCCTAAAGAAGTAGGCAACTGTGTTGGCTTAGAAAGATTGGAGCTTGCCGTAAATAGAGGCATCTGTGACCTTCCCCATCAGGTTAGGACATACCATACTCTTCCTCTCTATGTTCATAATAACAAGGGGCATGTTTAAAATTACTTTTTAAAACCAGCTAATGAACATTCATTTATCTGCTCCCCTATGTGAACATACTAGTATGTCTCATCAGACTTACAAAATGTATCACTGACATGCAGGTATCATGAATAAAATGGAGAATTTTTCCCCCAGGAACATTTCAGCAGCTGCATATACAGCCTCACATTGAGAGAGGCCAGTGCTGATAAGCTGCATTGCCACCTAAGTGTGATGAGTCTGAAAGCAATTTCATACAATAAATAAACCTCTACATGAGGTTATCCCTGAGATTCGAATGGTCCCCACCCTGCTGGTGTTTTAAATCTCTTCACCCAGGCCTTGGTCGAGCATGATTGAAGCCTCCTTTTTTCCATTTTTTTTTTGGTTCCCATCTGGATTTGTTATCTCAGCCATCTTTGTTCTTTTTTGTTTTCTTCTTTTAAATGTATTTTTGTAAACCGCCCAGAGACACTGGGAGCCATATAAATTTAATAAATTATTATTATGAACTTCCAATGCACTAACAGGACATGTATACATGAGGATTGCCATTTTAAATCAGCTTTTAGAATCACTTCACATGGTTCTTGGCCAATTTAAGTATATGAACTGCCCTGGAATTATTACACAGTGCTTTAGTCCTTCAGAAACAGCCCCATTGGGATGGAAGGTATTCTAGGTAGGAGCAAACCCTATCTCTGTGACATTTCACATCTGACACAAACACAACTAGGGCCTGTTTCATGCATCACATCAAGTCAAGGGTTTCTTTTAAATTGATTGGTTGAACAAGCCATGAACAGTTTTGCCATCTTGTTAAGCCCCAAACAAATCACATTATGGCTTCATGTTATGTGTGAATCAAATGTATAATTCAGCTGTCCTTTTTCCAAAATTCTAGAGTACCATATATTCTTGCATATAAACCCATCCACAGATAAGCCAACCCTTAAATGTTTAACCAAAATACCATGAAAGTTGTGCCACTCGTGGATAAGCCAACCTGCATTTTTCATGGTATTTTGGTTAAAAATTTGAGGGTCTACTTATTTGTGGATGGGCTTATCCCCAAGTATATACAAGAAATATGGGTATTACCTTATATACTCACAGATAAGCCCATCCGCGGATAAGCCAAACGTGATTTTTTGGGTGCATTTTGGCACCTGAGATTCTCAGCTTATCCATAAGTATATACAGTAGATCTATTTCTAAAGCCTTTTGTAAAAGAAATGAAAGGTTTTAGGGCTTGGTTACTTGCAGGACCACCTGTCTTCCATAGTTGCTGCTCATCCTATACAACAGGGGTCACCAACCTTTTTGGCGCCAGGGACCGGTTTCAAAAGACAATTGTTCCGTGGACCGGGGGGGGCGGGATTTCCGGGGACCGGGGGCAGGGTTTGCAGGCGGGAGCCAATCACGTGCACTGGGGGGTGGGGTTTGCGGGCAGGAGCAAATCGCATGGAAGGGGGCAGGGTTTGCAGGCGGGAGCCTCATGGCCCAGTTCTTACAGGCCTTAGGCTAGAGTGCTTGCAGGCCCCCTGTGGGTTGTCTGATTTGTGAGATGGTGGTTCTTTTCTCCAGATGTTCTTTTTGTATTCTGTAGTGTATTGTGTTGCAGCCTGTATTGTATTGTATTGTATTGTATTGTATTGTATTGTATTGTATTGTATTGTATTCTGTGGATTGTTTGATTTTAAATGCTATATATTGTATGCCACCCAGAGTCATAATGGAGTTGGGCAGTTTAAAAATAAAATTAAATAGAGTTAAATAACTGGGCTTAGTGAGCAGAAGCACTCAGTAAAGATCAGGCATTTGTCCAGAGCCCACTTGGAACATTTCTGGACATAATGCACCATCTGGTCTAGCTTCATTATTGCTTTCTTAGCCCTTTCAGGATCAGTGCATTAGTGTGAAAAAAAAATCACAGAAATAACACGAGTCATGCATAGATATCATCTCCCTCTCCGTTCCTGAGCAAAGCATTATGGATGTCTTGCCCAGAACACAGAATTTCCAACCGTCCCATTATAACTACAGCTGATATTGTTTGATGAAACGTGGCTTATCAAAATGACCTATCACTAAGATGATGATGATTCTTTTTTTCTTAGCTGAGCAACCTGAAGAAGCTTTCTCACCTAGATCTGAGCATGAATCGGTTCACTACCTTCCCACCAGTCATCCTAGACATGCCAAACTTGGAGTGGCTAGACATGGCGAGCAACAGGCTGAAAGAAATCCCTGGCAATCTTGACAAGTAAATATAATAATCTGAGATGCAATTCATGCCCTTGTGATTTAATTATCAAAGATGTTGTAGCTGTTATTTCATAAACAAAAACAAAAAGTGGTTACCAACCTATAACATTGAAATACAATACAATGCAGGCAAGCAGTTGAATTATATGTATCCTGGAACAGTCATAAAGACATAAAGGTTTTTTAAAACATGATCTACAAGTTATTTAAGTAGATGGACTGAAATTTACACCATTCGGATCTCATTCTTTTAATTGATTTCAAACAAACACAAAATATTTATTTATTTATTTGATTTTTTTTATCCCGCCTTTATTATTTTTATAAATAACTCAAGGCGGCGAACATACCTAATACTCCTTCCTCCTCCTATTTTCCCCACAACAACAACCCTGTGAGGTGAGTTGGGCTGAGAGAGAGTGACTGGCCCAAGGTCACCCAGCCGGCTTTCACGCCTAAGGCGGGACTAGAACTCTCAGTCTCCTGGTTTGCCATTGGCTCCTTCCTAGGGCTGAGTGTGTGTGATTGGCCCAAGGTCACCCAGCCGGCTTTCATGCCTAAGGCGGGACTAGAACTCTCAGACTCCTGGTTTCTAGCCCAGTACCTTAACCACTAAACCAAAATATCTCATTGAAAGACTAATTGACTGATCTGAATAATTTCCATAGCATTTTAATTTATGCCATGCTTTTTGAGCATTTGTTGTAAAAAAATAATCCTATAGGTAAATTGTTATTCCTATTTCACAGATGGGGAAAGTAAAGCTGAAAAATACAATAGTTACCCAAATTCAGATAGTGCTCAATTTAAAACCAGCCATCCCAGGTTCAGATCTTTATCTGATGGCACTTTGTATGCAACTTTAATAGTATTTGGTTCATTACTGTTTAAATTACAGAAAATGTAACTAGATAGAAAGATGAATAGATGAATGACAAAGTTATTTTGCTGAAGACTGCTGTCCATATTTTCCCATGAAAATCTGCAGTATTTATCAGATGTATTAAAACTTCTTCACAGAGTTGGATCAGTTGGTATTGTCAATAGCAAGCAGAAAACTACAATTCTCTGGCAGGGAGTAGGGCATTAACATTCCAAATTGCTTAAGGACATCACACTTTACTCTTGCACTCCAGTTTTACAGCCAAAATGAGAAAATCCACAGTAAAACAAACTAATATATATCATCTTCAGTTGATTTTCTTCCTAATTACTAGACCTGTTTGACTTTACAGAGCAGAAAACTTACATACTTTGTGGCTCCAAAGGAATGAAATAGCGTATTTGCCTGAATCCATTTGTAATCTCAAAACTATGAGCACCCTTGTTCTCACTGGCAACAAACTGCAAGATATTCCTGTTTTCCTGAAGGACATGCCAAACCTAAGGTAAGAAAAAAAAATCTCTGCTGCAGTTGGAAGATTACTGTAAGTGCGCTGGATGAATGTATCCAACTTTGTTGTCCATGGCTGATGTTTTTAGTCTTCTTTTCAGAACAGCACTCTCAGATTCATCCATCATAAGAGAAACTGAAGTGTATCACTGTGTTACAAATCGATTCTGCATGGATAGAATGATGCCTTGCAAGGTGGAGCTTCTCTTCATTTTTGGTGGTGTAGTTCCAAGTGATTCCCAATGCATGTGCAAAGCCAATGTGAAGAGTCCCTTGAAAAGTTAGACTCCATGCTGAATGCATCATTCATCTCATCTCCATCCTCTCCATAATATCTGAGAATTGACATAGGAGTAATGGTGTACACAGATACCTCAACATCTATTAGAGAATAGCTGACATGAAGGAAATCTAGAGGTACCATTGCCCAGAAAAAAAATGCAGAGATGCTGCTGTCTAATAACATGTGACATTTTAAATTATCTTATGCATACATTTAATGGAACCAATCCATCTTATTGTATCTACATCCTGTT
This sequence comes from Charina bottae, assembly GCA_023362775.1. Lineage (NCBI taxonomy): Eukaryota > Metazoa > Chordata > Lepidosauria > Squamata > Charinaidae > Charina > Charina bottae. The sequence continues at coordinate 26,300,664 of JALMGJ010000003.1, forward strand.
AAGAGTAATAATGTGAGTTTGGGATAGATACAGTAAGCAGACAGGTTGTAAGGAAACAGCTGCTAGAATGAATGAATGGACTGGGATAAAGGTTCAGTGATTCTAATTTCACATGGTACAGAATTTTAGTTAACAGGAAAATAATGATCCTAACTGAGCCACATTTCCTCCTCTTAGGTATAGCCATGAGGCCAGATGGTTTTGCTTATTCATAGTTTACCATCTCATCTGAATCTGACAAACTGTGGTTATTTTTAACCAAGTTTTGTTGAAACAAGAGTCTTCACCTCTACCCCTGTAAGGCAGGGCCGACTGCATGATCTTCTATATTTGTAGTGAGAGCTCCCTATTTTTCTTAGCCTGAACATACTGTAGGAAAAAGGATAGATCCCCTTTTCCAGAGCTGCTTTTAAACTCCATGAAATATGATCTGTGTATACTGTATGCTAAATAGCCCAGTTCATAATAAGACTAACCTCAGGGTAGGCTCAGGAGATCCAGATGGCTCTTACCTCGATGATGGTATTGAAAGGTATTGATGACCAAAGGTATTGATGATTCTCCCAGGCCTTGGGGAAGGTTGAAGATGGAGCCTTTGTTGGTTGGGTTTTAGTTTATGTCAGTCTTCAGGCCGTTTAACAGTTGGTTTTGTTTTTGTATTGTTCTCTCTTTTTTACTGTAAGCTGCCCAGAATTGTCAGGAGTCAGATGGCCTCCAAATTGTTTAAACAAACAAACAAAATTAATTCTGGTTCCAGCTAAGTACCTTTATTCAAGAAAAGTTCAGAAATGCTCTGTTGCTTTCAAAACAAAGCATAAACATTAACTAGCTATACCATTATTTTTCAAGAATGTAGATCTTAAGTCTAGATAGGAAAAGCATCTGTTTGTTTTGTATTTATTTGTTACATTTATATCCTGCCTTTTGTTCAGGAGCAAATATCCAGTCATTTAACAAGCAGTCTTGAACATGGATCCATCAGATAATTCCCACATGTACCTACAGGGCTGGCATATGGGTTCTCAAGCCTCAGATGAGGTATAACACTGATTTGCAAACTTATATTTAGTATATATAAGCATTCCTGTTTAGAGAGAAATTAAGAAAGGGGACAATATTGGCTCTGTCACAATTTTTATCTCAAAATTTAGTTTAAAAAGATAGCTTGTTTAAGAAATCTAGTGAGGTTTAGTGGTCAACTGTAGTTAACCTAAAACAGACCCTCATGTCTCTCTATGGAGTAAGAGAGGGGGGAAAAGACTATTTGAATGCAGAGCTAATACAGGCTCAACATTAACACTAAACCATTATTCAGTGTTCCATGTGAAATGGGCCTTTAAAATACAGATTTCCAAGAGCAAAATATATTGACACCACCTTGACTGAGGCTTCATAGGGGTTGTGTTACTAATAATTTTACCTCAAGATCAAATTACAGTATTAAATTTGAAAGTGTTTCTAGTTTCTTTTTTGAAGGAATGCCAGTTCATTAATTCCATTCTATAATATATAATAGATTTGTCAACTTCAGAGATAACCCACTGAAGCTGCAAGTGACACTTCCTCCTTGCGAGAATGCCGAAGAGGAAGAGGAACAGGAACTCTATGGAATTCAGTTCATGCAGTTATATATTCAGAAGTCACTCGACAGTGAAGGTACCATCTATTTATGGTTAAAACAAACACAGACTCAGTGCGGAGACTGCCTCCCCTTGGAGGCAGTTTCGTAATGCTTTACATTTTAACCTCTCTTCTCCAACAGAGGAAAAATTTTCCATCTGCAGAGAAAAACATGTTTCCCTGAATTACTAAAATATATTTCACCACAGGCTAGGGAAATAACAAGCCATGTTTTCATAGGTTAATTCTTGTTACTTGAAAGCAAGATTTTTCTGAAGGAAAGCAGCAAACCTGTAAGCATCACCATCTCTACTATTTGCTTCCAGCTGAAACCAACTTTTGACAGAGATATGATGGGCAAATTAAATGCACATACAGTGCCAAGACCTGTATATACCATGTATAGACCATGAATATACATGATCAGAGGACATTTTTTTTAACGTAAGATATATCCATGGTACTAAAAGTATGCATTAGTGTAAGGAACTGACTCGTTTGTGTATATCGTTTTCTAAAACGAGGAATCTCTGCCAATTTGAAAGCAAAATGCAGAGATGGCCATGCAGGGAGCCAAAGCACTTCACTATCTTAGGCTCACACTGAGACTGCATGATTTGCCAAGTAGGCAACATATTCATGGGTAGTGCTGTGCTCATGCATGTTTCCCATGTCGTTTCCCCCCAACCCCCCAAGATACTTCCAATTTGAAAAACATCGGGAAGCTGGTTATCAGCGAAATCATTACTGCCATCCATTATACTGTATGTACCAGTATTGGATACCAATAATGATGTACAAATAATAGATGTTCAAAACTAGGCATTACCAGAGAAGTTAGATTACAGCCAATGGTCTGGCTAATGGCTGTTTCCACAGTAGAATGAAGACAGAAAGAGAGCAAGCTCTTCCCAATAACAATTATTATAATCATATAATTATTAGATTATTGTAATATAATGAATATCCTCCCAACATTCGTATTGGAAAGTCCATGTACAAAGAAAACTGTAGCTGAAGTAGGTCAGTATTCCAATCATTTCCTATCCACACAGCTATTTAATGCCATTACTGAGCTTTTAGAAATAAACACGCCTGAATATTGATGGAAAGGATTCTCTCCTGCAATGAGTGTTACGGTGTGTTGACAGCACAACTTTATTTGTATCACTAATATCACAATGGATTTCATTTAATCCAATCTATAAATACTTATTTTAATTTGCATTAAATATTCATTGGGAAAACATGAATTAAACACACAGAAGAAATTTACTTCATAGATACACTGTTCCTCATATATTAATAAACTTAATATTAAGCCAACTCTTAAGGGCTGAGTTTGCACGTACTAAACCAGGTTTTTTAATGATGGTTTGTTGAACGAGCAATAGTGGCCTTGTGCATAGGAAGCATGAAGCCAAAATGGATAGGTTCACACTAAAGTAAAAAAAACAACCACCAAGCAACATTATCTCCCTTGGGGGGGAGATGGGCGGTGTTAGAAATTTGAACAATAAATAAATAAAATTATCTCTCTTAATATTGTCTGAATCAAATGTGACCTACAATATTTTGAGAATGGTTAAAATAATGTCAAGTTTGTGATGATAGAATTTCCTTGATATTATGGCATTTTAGAGTGTTTAAAAGTTGAGATCCTACCCAATCCTACCTTGAGCTCTAAATTATTCTGATACATAAACCAGAGCCCTAATATTGTTCATTTTAGCACTAAAATGTGTGAGCTTAATGTTATGTGTGAGCCATGCTGCAATGGTTCAATCAACAAACCATTAAAACATCCTGGTTAACCATTATGTGTGAACATAACCTAAATGTTGTATTCAACATATAGCTCAGTGCTTTCTAAAGTGCCGCCGTTGGCGACACACCAACGGCGGGGGCGCGCGCAGGGGCGGAGGCGTGCACGGCGGCGGCGTGGGGGGGTGCATGGGAGCGGTGGCGGCAGCCTCTGCTAAAACGCGGAAGCGCTGATGGCGCGCCGATGCCGCCGCCGTGCACACCCCCGCTGCCGCTTCCAGGTTGTGTGGCGACACACCAGACTGTGTGTTGCGACACACACTTTGGAAAGCTGTGATATAGCTGGTAGTAATACATGTGTGCTTTTTCCTTTTTAAAAGAAAATGGGAGAAGAGACTCAGGACTGAGATCAAAGAGCTGGGGAGAGATTAACCCTTTCTTCTTGCGCTACAGAACTAAAGAAAAACCACCCTCTCTTCCAAAGAGCTGCAGGGGAAGAATGGGCACTGCACAAAGAGCCCAGGAAAGGAGAAGAAATGCCACTTGCTGGTGCACAAGCATTAAGTACTGTAAAAAATAATGTTATGCTTGGCCCACAGTGGGCAGCTAGGTCAGTTCAGCTAAATGCCTTGATCCTTTGTAAAAATATAGTTTAAAAACACTTTCGAAAGCCTCATACAGATATACTAAAAAATTAAGTTTTAAAAAGTTGCTGGTATATTTTTTGAAAAATGTACATTTCTTGGCAAACATTACATTTCTCTTTCAGAAAATATGGAAAGTGATATTCCAGGTGCTGCTGCTGCCACTGACTGAAAAACAAAAACAACACCAAGCTAATAGGGTAACTATTGCACTTTTTCGGAGCACAGAGAAACTGATATGCAGCCAGATCTGTTGTAATAAAAATCTTGAGCGACCCACTCATGGGTGCTGATCCCAAAGGACACTGTAAACTATCCCCCGTTTGTTAAGCACAATCCTGGATGTTACAAATCTGCAAAAGTCCTGGAAGCAGTGAAGCTCCTGGAAGACCTCTTCCAGCTTTTAAGCAGTTGTGGAAGATAATGAAGACGGAGATGGAACAGCTGTCAGGAGAACATTTTCTAATGACACACTTGAGTCTGTATAGCGTTGCAACACAGCTTCATACCCTCTCTGCTCTAAGTATTCAATCCGACCATGATCAATCAACAGTTTGCAAAGGTGACCTATCTGTTTTCGTTCATCAGTGGTCAGCAGCCTAAAACCAAAAAGGAAAAAAAAAACACTTTAGAAAATACTATCACTAACTTTTGGGCACTCTATTTCAAGCATTTCAACGCAAGCTTGTTTTTTCCCCCAATTTAAAATCAAGGAATAATTGTATAGTACTAATCTATTGTGACATAGATGTTAATTGAGTAAAGACTAGTCCACTTTTAACTTTTGTAATTGCATTAAATGATAAAATATATTTTGGCAGTAAAAAATATTTAATACAATATATTTCTTTCGGAAACCTATTGTTGTAGAGAGTTAGGGTTGATGAACATGACCTCGATGGAAATATGCAAGAACAGTTACCTCGGCAAAAGGGGCTAAAACATTTTTTAAGTCCAGAACAATGAGATAACATTTGGAAGTGGCTCAGGCAGACGCCTCCCTAGTTCGCTGGAGTATCAGAAGGAGGAGGAGGTACAGCACAAGCAGACTTGTGAGATTCTGTTATTATAGCCAATCTCAAGAAAAGTAGTTTTAGTCTTCCTGTGGAGTTAATTTCCTGGTCTCGTCTACCTAGTGGGGCTGACAATTGTATTGAAAATGACCACATACCCTTGAAGACTATCCAAATTGCATTCAGTATTTATATCATCTTGATCATGTCCATCTTCGTTTCTTTGTTCTTTATTTTGTATGCCACTTCTGGTGGTCTCTGTTGTTCTCTCTCTCATGCCACAAGTAGCCCAGCTTGTCATTCTTTTAAAAAAATTAAATTCGATTGGGCCAAGTCCTACTCTTGTAAAGAAATCTTGGCCAACGTAATGCTTCCACTCACATCTGTGATGACAACAAAGTGCAATAACAATTCCAGCTATAGGGCTCCAGTTTTCAGTTACAAATTTGCCATGCATTTTGCCAGGACAATGGTAATTTATGTTAGTTCCATCGGTCTTGAGGCGTTTAGTTACTGGGCCTTCCTCTTCTTCAGCACAAAATTTCACATAGGTGTCAACTAAACATCTCAAAGCAAGATCTGTGAATACAGGAGGATTATTTTTATCTTTAACTGCTCCATGCCATATCAATACACACACGCACACATATATTAATGTAACTGAAAATTCTGTAACATTTATAATTGGACCATATTATCAAGCACTTTAAATGACATTTGTTTTACTTTCGACACAAATGTATCATGTAGCATTCATTTTAAGATAGCTCTTTAGTATTACTGTTTAAGAATACTAAGCATGTTTATTGACTTCAATAAGCTTTGCACACAAGTGTCAACAGTAATCAGTGTATGTTAGCAAGTGTGTGTACATGAATGAAAGCCATTTATAAGCCTTTTAATACTTCATTATCTTTTTAACGACTCTATTACATTATCTTCATCACATGAACAATCTGTACAACGTGTACCTGTTGCAGCACCACACAGATGTTTTCCAATTCCTATCAGAGGTAGTTTCTCTTCCATAAGAAGAGGTACTTTACCTGTCAAAAAAATCCAGACAGAATTATGACATTCTGCTATCATCTTTGTGAACATTACACATCATCCTTCCTCAACTTAATTCTTGGCCAATTACTCTCATGATCCCTGAACATTATCCCTGTTAGTGCTGATGGGACATGTAAGTGAAAAGATTTGGAGGGCTCAAGGTAAGGCATGCTGCTAGATTTATATGTAATAAACTACCAGAGGAAAAGTCAGTTTTAATTTAAATGTTCATTGAAGTAGAATATTAATACGAACTATGGATTAGTTTTGTTCAGATTCTTATATTAAGAGCCACAGAAGGGAAGCAGTTATCAAATCTAAAAATATGAAAGACCTCCTGAATCAGATTAAAAGTCCATCCTATTCAGCATTCTGGTTCCCACAAGCACTTTCCCAGCAGAATATGGAAAGCCCACACAATAGTCCTCTTCTAATATATGCAGTACAGCATTATTTGACTTATTTATCTTGGTCCATGATTACAAGAAATATGCAAAATGTTCCATGTGCAAATAATTCTGTGCATGAAACAGTTTTGGGCAGTCCATGCCCAAACTGAAATACATGTGTTTCAGATGTTTTGGTATACAGACTAAAACGGGGCTGTTTTGTTCCATAAGGCAGTTATTCTAGGTAGAAGGGGTTTAGAGAGGGGGGGGGAAGGCAGAAAAAGCTATGACAGCAGCCACTAAGGAGAGGGAAGGAACAAAAAGCACTTAGAAGATGGGGGGGGGCATTCTAGGACATGCTGGTGGCAGCTGGAAAACAGAGGGAAGGAAAATGCTGGGAGGACTGGGGAGGTGGGTGGGGCTATTGAGATGCACCATGCTGGGAGGAAAAGGTGGTGATGTGCATCAGGCTAGCCCACTCAATAAAACCAATCCTGGATCACCCACCAGGATCAGTCTGTTTTGCCTGAAACCACAACCACAATACTGGATGCTGTTTCTGCTAATCTGAAACAATGTGGCAGAACTTATGGAATGCAATTATTTGTTGCAGATTTGAAACAAGATTTATTTTATGTTTCGTGCACACCCCTACTGATTACTATCCATCTTTTGAACAGACTTAATCTGCATTCATTCCTGCATTTTTAATATTTCAGAATTACATCTTGATTCAAGATTGCTTATGCAAACACATGCAAGAAAAGTAGTAGTATGTGTCTTCTTTATACCCATCATAGTACAATTTATAAAGCTTACAGTGGTTACTTACACTGCAGTAAAGGGGGAAACTCAAAATCTACAGAATTGTGCAAATGCTGGCCACTATACAAAGAGTAAATGTTGAATGTGTTACAGTTGTATTTAACACTGTATGTAAAGAGCACAGAACAGTGTTTCATTTCATTTATGCCAAGGCTAAGACAATGCTTTTATCCTTAACAATATCCAGGTTACCTTATACTTGAGCAAGAAGAACCTTGGCATCCAAAATCAATTATCTAGCCACTGCATTTCTATCATAGCTACAGTGAACACAACTCTACCTGCATTAATTTTTAAAAAAACAACCATGATCATTTGTACTGTTTTTCAGAAAGTTCACACAGAGACCTTTAAGCAACTTACTTAAACACAAGTGCTGGATATCAACTTGAAGCCTCTCAAAGTAATGTTTTCTGTGTTTGCCATCCACCTGCGTAGTCAGAACTACAAATTATTATGATGTATTGGCCACTTAAGAATCTATTCCATACAAACTGGTTGTATTTTACAACCCAGACAAAAGTGTTTAGCACCAGTTGATGGCATTATTGGCAAGATTGCAACTCCAATAATTTAAAACTTTTTTTTTGCAATTACTTTTTGAACTGATACCCTTCTTTATTGAAATGTTAATTGTCACATTATAGCAATAATTGCCTTACCTTGAACCTGGTAGGTGCCCTTTCAACAAGAAGAAAATGAATATCTTGAGCATCCTGTAAAGCTATATCCACCCAGTGGGACAGTTTTCCCCGTCCAGCTCCAAATTCAACGAAACAGTTCCCTGGTCCAAGCAAATGCAATCTTTCCATGTTACCCAATATAGAAGCCTATAGACATCAAGTTATTATTTATGAACCAGCAAAGATATACATTGTACTACTTGAATTAAAGCATTAATGAATCCTAAAATCAACAATAGATTTTTGTAACTCTTGCTGTATTACTAATTGTAATTCTTCCTACACGAATGGGCTTTGTGATTTATTCCTATACTATCTTCCTTAGGGTTTGCATGACCTATTACTCTAAATTCAAATTTATATTATTTTCAGTAGATTCATAAAACTAATCCTTTCAGCTGATATTTCCTTTTAGCATTTACTACAAAAATTTCATTTCCCTCATGTGAAAACTTAGAACAAAAAAAACCCCTGAACAGCTCCATTACAGTATACACAAAACAAAAATAAAATCAGATTCAGCAATACTTTTATGAAATTTCTAGTGAATGTGGTTGTAGATTAAACTGAGATTAAGAAGCATAAAGTGTAAAATTATCAGTGTTTTAAAAGGGACAATAAAGCTATTCAGGAGCTAGAAAGTATAGTAATTTCTTTAGTACAAGAAACTACTAAATGTATTATTTTTTTGCAAGACAGGTACCTGTTGCTTCAAATGTTTAAAAGCTGCATCTCCATTTTGGGAATCGTTTAGGACCTCTTGTAAGGCCTGATGAGAAAGGATTTGGTCCTTAAGTACATAATTTATAGCTGAAAATAGAAAGTAGAATTTCTGGTTTGAGTTTCAATTGAGTTAATCACATAAATTTTCTCCCAAATATCTGCTGTTGCTATTGTATGAGAAAACTAATATCTGACTCTGCAAATATTTTAAATGCTAGTATTAATAACTTTACAATGTAATTCTTATACATATCTAAAGCTGTTAAATTATAAAAGAGTTATTTCTAAATGTTTCATTGTTTATATTGTGTGATTACCCATATAAAAATACTTACTGTTACTTGCTTTTTTTAGCTTCCTAATTAAGTCCTCTAATTCTTGTTTAGAAAGTGCAGAAATTGGTACCTGCTGGAATGATCACAGAATATTTCTTATTTTGTTTATATAAACCCATCAATGCAAAGCAAAAATAAGCTTTAAAAACAGTATCACGTTTGTTCTGATCCAAACAACATCCAATCCTCTTTGACTAGAAAATATAATTAGATGAAAGGCAAGGATAGTAATAAATACAGTACAATTCACAGGAGTGGAAGAGCTCTTCTTTTTTGTTTTTGTTTTCAATCTCTCAGTGCAAATAAGGGTAACCATATCCAGCCATCAGGTCATTTGGGGATAGGTGTGTTGTATCCTGTTCTGCTCTGTTTTACAACTCTTGATGTCATCTTTGAAGCATGCTACACAAACATTTGTACTCAATCCCATATCCATCTACATGGAAAACAGATACATTATGAACCAGTTCAGGAATATATAATGGATGACATTGCCTACAACTGGTCCCTGACTCACCACAGAGGCAGCCTCTACCTATATTACCTGCTCCAAAAATAGCGTTCTTCAGCTGCTTCTGGCACACACCATGCTGGGGGGTCCATGCACAGAACTTTGTATCAAGGCAAGCTATGAGTAGGACCTGCCCTGCTCCTATTGGTCATCTGAGGATGTTGCAGGCATGCCCCCTCTCTGCTTTCTGGCCACTGGTTTTCAGGTCATTTGCCTTCAGACAGTGGAAGTCTCAGGGCTCTCCCACTGGGCCAGAGAGCTGTCTTTCCCAGTCCTGCCAGAGCTGGCAAAAGATCCCTCGCTGCAAGAGTTTGGAGGGATGGCAAGAAAAGGGGAGGGGAGGGCTTTTTATTTGTCAGTTCTATCCCAGAGTTAGTAAATAAAAAAATACAATGCAAAGGGAAGGGATATGGACATGGAAAGGAAGGGCTTTTTAGCCACCCCTATCACAGGTAAAGATCCCCACCTAGCCTCAGAACAGGCACAGTAGTGCCTGATCTGAAGGGCTGAATCAGTACAATTTCTGACACATTTCCAGTAGTCTCCCATTAGACTGCTGGACACATGCAGAGTAGGTGCATCAAATTAGAAAGAGGCTCTTCGGCTATAGTAATTCTGCCAACTCCCAATGGACTAAAGGCTGAATTTGCAGTGTATGTGTGGTTTTGATAAGCATCCATTGATGTTACAGAAGCCTGCTGGAACCATGTCAAAGAAGTAAGGGAAGCAGCCCTTTGGCTGGCATCCCTGGCAGAAAAGCTGCCCCTCTGAGGCTTAGGTGCTCCCACACCTAATCTGCCGTGGGTTTTTGGGACACATATCCAGCCCTTTACTTCAGGGGTGTTGTTGGTTGAAGAGCTGCTTTCCCTGTTCCTCTTCCATCAGTGCTTCACTTCTTCCCACAGGAAAAGAGTATGAGAAAGTGGCTCTTCAGCCAGCATCTCCTGTAGTAAAAGAAGATTTGTTTCTCCTCTTTTCCTCTTCTACCTCTTTATCTGTCATCCATGACAAAAGCAGCAGAGGTAGAAAACCTTTCTCCTCACTTCTCTTGCAAGTCGTGCGAGAAGCAGGGTGGGGGAAAAAAGAGGAGAAGACTCTGGTGCCAGCTCTCCAATCCCACGGAGGGATTACTGCATGAGATCAGAGACCTGACAGTAGAAGACCCATGGATCTTCTGTTAGTAAGTGGCATCAAAGGAGGCATTCCCCACCCTGCTTCTCTCTCATTTCTCAGGCAGATGGACTCTCTATTCTGCTTGTTGCCAAGACAGAACAAGTGTAGTCAGCACTTCTTTAAGCTAGCATACTTTTCTGCCAGTTCCAGTTGTGCTGCCATGGGGAAGAACCCTTGGGTGTCATAGCAAAATAAATGCTTCTGCCCATTCTAAAAACAGGAGTGTCCTTCCTGCTGCTCAAACAGCATTAGATACATTTAATTGCCAAGGCCACCAGTCTTGCTACTATAGTTCTGCAACAAACAATGGCTATATAAATGTAGTATGGACAAATCTGGGTGCAACTTCTATAAAACACTATTTTTCCTGTAGCATTCTCATTGAACATATTATTATATTCTAATCCTGTCTGTCTGTCTGGTCAACTCAATGCAGCAAACATACCTAATGCTCCTGCCTCCTATTTTCCCACAACAACCCTGTGAGGTAGGTTGGGCTGAGAGAGAGTGGCCCAACCAGCTTTCATGCCTAAGGGAGGACTAGAACTCAGAGTCTCCTGGTTTCTAGGCTAGCACCTTAATCACAACATCAAACAGGTTCTATATAAATAATAATAAATATTGTTAGATTTTTAAAAAGCAGAATTTATCTCTTATAGCAGTTCAAAATATATTTAAGACATTTATTCACCTGTTCTTCAGACAGCTCTGTTTCATTTTTCAGTCCTGCATTAATATCTTTAGCAAAGTAGACCTTAAATGAAATATGGAGCAAATATTAAATTATAGGCTAATTATAACACTCGTGTTTCCAGTATGTTTCCATTAACCTTTAAACGGTTTAAGGAAAAACAAAATAATTTATCACTCTGAAGTTATTATTTAGTAATGTTTAGGCAAGTGTATACAGATATGTGAACCAAGGACTATTTTTTCTATTAGCAGAGTAAGAAGTGTAAGAAAGTTATGAATGCTATTTTAATTTTACACAGGTTTTAATGTTGGGCTAAATAAAATGTGATTTTAATTGATATCTTTGTTTTCAAAACCTATTATTTTCAACCTTATCTCACTCTTCAATCACATCCTTGTAAAATCTTGCTGCTTTTGCTGCTACCTCCTGATTTGCCTTATACTTTGATATTCATGGCTTTAATTAAAATACAAAATATAGAATATAGAAAAGCTAGAGTACAGGACTAAATAATAATATAGCTTTTCTATATTCTATATTTTGTATTTTAACTATACTCTGAAAATTAATACAGTTCTTTTTAAAAAAGTTTATTTGTGGCTTTAAGGGAACCTTCTATAAATGATTTTTGCTCTGCTGTAATACATAAGACCCACACAGGTTGCACACAGACTCTGGATGTTTCCAGATGAGGTTTCCAATGCTGGCTGGAGTATTCTGGGAGTTGAAGTCCATACATCTTAAAATGGCTGAGGTTGAGGAACCCTGCTATAAAGGATTCAGATAACACTACCTTCTATTTGCAACTTTCCCATGTTTCTCCACAAATTTTCCAGTCTTTCTTATCTCTGAAAATCAGTTAAGAATGGGAAAGTAGAATAGTGGTACAATATATTTGATTGGTGGTTCTGTGATGCTTCCATCTGGAAGTATCCTTACTTCCATCTAGAACAGAGCTTTCCAAACTGTGTGTCACGACACAAAAGTGTGTCGCCACACACAGTCTGGTGTGTCGCCACACAACCCGGAAGCGCTGATCATCATCATCGCTTCTGGGTTTTCCCGCGGTGACACACCAACGGCGGCGCGCAAAAACCGAAAGCAGCAGCAGCGCTTCCGGGTTTTTGCGCGCTGCCACAACGGCGGCACTTCCGGGTTTTCCCGCGGCGATACACCAACAGTGATTGATGTGTCGCCGCGGGAAAACTTTGGAAAGCCCTGATCTAGAAGTATCCTTACTTTCATCAGAGTATTAATGGAAAGAAACATCACTGCACAAGGCAGTTCTGCTTGTATACCCCTAGAAAGGCCCCCTTAATTTCTTCAGGCAGTTCCAAGGACACTTACAGGCTTTGGCTTCTCTCTTGAATTACATTTTTTCAAGTGTTTTTGTAGCTGATCTTCGTACACAGTGCTAGAATTAAAAATAAATAAACTAGCAATGCTATTCATCATTCTTTTTAAAAAAAATCATACAATCTAATCTTGCTTACTGTTTTGGATCCAGAGGGCAAGGAATTCTTTTCCTTTTATGTTCTTCCTAGTTAAAAAAAATAAACAAGTTACTAAAAGTTACAATCATACCCTTTCTCAGCTCCAGCCCCCCGCCCAAAGACATATATATAACATAATGGAATATAAAAAACAAAATGTAACAGAATTGAGTGACATTAGAATCAACAGTCTGTAGCTTGAGAATCAACAGTATGTTGCCTCAAAATGAGCCTTAAATCCACAGGTGGTGTGAAAGAGAAACTTTCTGTGAAAAAGTTATCCAAGGGTGCTTGCTGTTGTTTTTTAAAAACTGGATTCTGTCACTGCCTATTTCCACTTCTACTTGTTTTCCTGGCAGATGGCAACATTTTCCCTATGCATAGTATGCTCTCTAGCATAGAAACTAAGCCAGCCTCACTTAGCCCAGCATATTCATTCATTCATTGGCGATCACTCGTAGCCGAGTAAGATTGTCTTCCAAAGGTAAAGTTTTAACAGTGGATCTGTAAGTGGCTATAAAGGCCAATTCTGGATCCGCACAACCTCCCACAATGAGGGCATAGGTTTCCGGGTGGGAGACGGTCATGATGAGGGTTTGCCTGACGTGCCTTCCTTTTAGCTCTTTTCTCCCTTTCGCCCTGTACTCGTGCTTCTTCAAAGTCCATAGCACCATTAATAAAGGCTGACCTCCAATTGAAACAAACGCTCATGAGTTAGGGCTTCCCAGTTCTCAATGCTGATATTACATTTTTTTTAAATTAGCTTTGAGAGTATCTTTGAATCTCTTTTGCTGTCCACCAATATTCCGTTTTCCATTCTTAAGTTGGGAGTAAAGTAGCTGCTTTGGAAGACGATGGTCAGGCATTCGAACAACATGACCGGTCCAGCGAAGTTGATGTTGGATGATCATTGTTTCAATGCTGGTGGTTTTCGCTTCTTCTAATACGCTAACATTAGTCCGCCTATCTTCCCAAGTAATTTGCAGAATTTTTCGGAGGCAGCGTTGATGGAATCTTTCAAGAAGTTGGAGGTGGCGTTTGTAGAGGGTCCATGTTTCACAGGCGTACAGAAGGGTTGGTAGTACAATGGCTTTGTAAACAAGCATTTTGGTCTCCCTGCGAATGTCCCGATCCTCAAACACTCTACACTTCATTCGGGAGAAAGCTACACTCGCAGAGCTCAGGCGATGCTGAATTTCAGCGTCGATGTCGGCTTTTGTAGATAGATGGCTGCCGAGATAAGAAAAGTGGTCGACATTTTCTAGTGACACACCTTTAAGCTGGATTGATGGTGCTGCGGAGGGATTGGTTCGAACTTGCTGGTAAAGCACTTTGGTTTTTTTAATGTTAATCGAGAGGCCGAGCTTTTCATATGCTTCTGCAAAGATGTTTAGGATAGTTTCAAGATCTTCTTCGGAGTGTGCACAGACTACGTATTCATCAGCATATTGAAGTTCTATAACAGAAGTTGTAGTTACCTTATTTTTTGCTTTCAGCCTACTAAGATTAAAAAGCTTTCCATCTGTTCGATATATAATTTCTACACCAGTAGGAAGTTTCTCTTCAACAAGGTGTATAATCATAGCGATGAAGATAGCAAATAAGGTTGGAGCAATAACACATCCCTGTTTAACGCCGGATTCCACTTTAAATGGATCGCTTTGAGAGCCATTGTTATTCAGGATTGTTGCCATCATGTTGTCATGGAGTAGCCGCAAGATGTTCACAAATTTATCAGGGCATCCGATTTTCAGAAGGATGGTCCAGAGAGCAGTACGATTTACAGTATCAAAAGCTTTAGTCAGATCAATAAACACCATGTACAGAGGGCGGTTTTTCTCCTTGCATTTTTCTTGAAGCTGTCGTGCAGTGAAGATCATATTTATTAATTAATTATTATATACATACATACATACATACATACATACACACACATAAATATATAATTAATAATAATAATAAATATTAAGCAACATTTTCCCTATGCATAGTATGCTCTCTAGCATAGAAACTAAGCCAGCCTCACTTAGCCCAGCATAACATGCCCCATGTAATCACATTCACAATCATCAGGACAATTTCCAATATAGGATGGAACAAAGCAGATGGAACCTTTACACAGGATGGAAATAGAGATGAAATGGAATGAACCAGGAAGCCTAATGACATCTTCTCGTATACTGTGTATTTAAGACGCCAGGCTTGTTGATGGGAAGATTGCAAGTTCGGAGGTTCGAATCCCTAGCCCTGCGTGCAGAGTGAGCTCCTGCAGTAGCTCCAGCTCTTGCCAACCTAGCAATTTGAAAGCATGCAAATGCAAGTAGATTAATAGGTACCGCTTTGGTGGGTAGGTAACAGCGTTCTGCGCGTGTCATGCGGCCACATAACCGTGGAAGCGTCTTCGGACAACGCTGGCTCTTTGGCTAACAAACGGAGATGAGCACCGCACAATACCTTTACCTTTACCTTGTGACCTCTACTTATATGAAATGCAGATGGCCTGATCTGAGTCAAAGTGGATTTCCTTCCTCACTCTGCCTATATCAGAAAAGATAAACTGGAAGCTTATTGAAACAAAACCAAGCGGGCCCTTATTTTACAAATGAAACGGGTCGTTTGCTCCAGGTGGTGCAGGGGGCTTCCCTCGCTCTCCTCTACTACCTCCTGAGCACCATGCTCGCCACAGAAGCGCCTGCCCTGGGCTGGGACCATCTTGCAGAAGCGCTTCTTCCGCTCCACGAAATAGGCGCATCGCCCCGGCTGAGGAAGAGAAGCCGCCTCGACAGGCGCCACCGCCATCTTGCCTCGCCGTCACTCTGGCTCCTCCCCCTCCCAGCCGCGTGGCCAGTTCTCCGCCCTTCCTGCCTTGCTCCTTCCTGGCTTCCCCCCCGCGGGAGCAGGGCGCCAAACTCAAAGCGCAAGATGGCGTCGGAGAGCCTTTTCAGCCAGTTGGTGCCGGTGCAGGTGAAATGCCAGGGCTGCGAGGAGAGGTGAGGCGCCGGCGCGGCTTTCTTCCCTCAGATGAACGGGGTCTGTGGACTCTCCTTTCCAGTCGGCTAAAGACTGAGGGAGACCTTTCTCTTTTCCTGCCTTGGAGCCGCCCGTCCTACTTCAGGCCGGGACTCGGACGGTTGGCTTTTCCCCGACAAGCCCGGCGAAAGCGGGGCGGAACTTCTCGGCGGGAGTGGCCGCCGCTTCTTTCATCCCCCCCCTTTTTTTTTTTTTGCCCCAAACCCCTTCAAAACAAAGCGTCAGAAAGCGCTTTTTGGAACATGACCGCTTCTAGAATCCCCCTCACAATTCTCCTGAAAAAAACAACATCATGAATTAAAAGCGTAACAGATTTGTCTCAGTCTGCAGCCACGGAGTGATCAATGACCCTTTCAGGCTTTTCAACTGTTGCAAGCTTGAGGGTGTGTATGGCGTGTTTTTGCTTGATTCAATAGACTAACGAGGTGATTCTGGAAATGTACACATTGTACTCTTCAGCTGTGTTCAGTTGATAGATACCGTGGCTGCTGCTTTTCTAACATACACTCTGGTTGCCTATGATTTATGCTTATGCTATGCTATGTTATGTTATAGATAGATATAGATATAGCAGCTAGATATTTTCAGGTATTTTGAGCATATCTTGGCTCCTTTTTTCCCCTGGCGGAGCTTCCATGGCTTTAACAGTTGAATGACAGATAGAAATTGAGCAGAGGGGTTCTCAGAGTCTATCATCACCTGTCAATATCTGCCTGTTATGTAGCTGTTAAACTTTTGGAAGGATGTTAGGGAAAAAAAAGGGGGGGGAGACTCTCTAACATCTGCTCATGATTTCTTGGTGTGGATTGTTAGTTAGTTAGTTAGAGCCACTGGACCTGGGCTGCAAAAATCCAGACAACATGTAGAATTCTTGTTCCTGTCATCTAATGGTTGTCCGGATTCTTGCAGCCCAGATCTGGTAGCCCTAATTTAGCAAACTTAACTTATGGTGTTTAAAAGATCATAAATGGTATTTTCCCACAGTTTTAGTGTAGTTATAGGTATAACTTTTGGAATCAGGGATCTTACATCATCATCATCATCATCATCATCATCATAAATGTGTATATTGCCTAAGTCTGTGCAGCTCACAACAATCAAACAAAGGAATTACAGTAAAACATACAAAAAAAAGAAAAAAAAGATAGCTTACATGGGCATACCAATGTATTCTGGACCAGTTGAAGATTCTGGGTGGTCTTCAAGGGCAGCCCCATGTAGAGAGCATTGCAGTAGTCAAGCTGTGAGGTGACATGGGCATGAGTGACTGTCTGAAGGGCAGCCCCCCTGGTCTAGGAAAGGGCGCAACTGGTGCACCAGATGGAGTTGTGCAAAGGCCTTCCTGGATGCAGCTGACACCTGCTCTTGAAGCAGGAGCTGCAAGTCCAGCAAGACACCCAGATTGCATACTACCCTTGAAGGGGGAAGTGCTACCCCATCCAAGATCAAAGATGGAATATCCCCAGATCTGGGCAGTTCAAATACCCACAGCCACTCTTGTCTTGGTAGGATTGAGTTGGAGACAGTTCCTCCCCATCCAGATCCGCACAGTCTCCAGGCACTGGGACAGAACCTTGACAGTCTCACTTGGTTGCCCTGGGGTCGAAAGATATAATTGGGTATTATTATCAGCATACTGATGATGCCGAACCGCAAACTGGCGGATGACCTCACTCAGTGATTGAAAAGGAGAGGAGAGAGAGTAGAACCCTGCAGCACCTCACACAGGAGGGGCCTAAGGAGTGATGTCTCCCTCCCAAACAACACTGACTGGAACTGGCCCTGGAGAAAGGAACAGAACCACCATAAAATGTAAAAAAATAGTTTGGAAAGTGTAGTTCTCACCTGATGCTGTATGTTATATGCCCATCTTTGCAGGGCTCTGATTATTTATCATCAAGTAATTTCTCCTATCTTTTCATAAAATTTAATGTCAATTAAAAATGGCAAATCCAGGCTATCTCTTCACCACCTTGAATATGGGAGGCGTTTATTATTATATATTGTATTTTCAGACTGTGTAGGACTGTGTAGGACTGTGCAATCTTACACATTCTATTCAGAACTACATCCCATTGGAATTCGTGGCAAAAGGCATAAGATTGTGTATAAGATTAATCATTGTCTGAAATATTCTGACCCCAACTCTCTGGGCTTTTGGTCTTTTCTCTGAAGGATTTTATTCCCCCACTTCTTGCAAACCTGTTGGTTCCTTAAAGTTTGTCTTCCTTGTGCATGAATGGTACTATTTTCATGTCATAATATTTGTCTGAATATTGTTATGTATGGCCAACCCCTGGATTCCTGTAAGAATCTGAGATCCCATGCTACCCAAATCAGAGATTTCAGACAGAGGTTTCAAAAGAAGACAGCTTTTATTTGACCAAATAAAAGGCTGGGTGAGGTACACACACACTGTGGAAATGTTCTAGGTTTTGTTTTATAGGGTACAGGAACAAAGAGATTTACATATCTAGTATAGGAACCAATCACACAATCCACAGACAACCAAACTCCACCATCACCGCCCCTTCTGACATCCTCCCCCCCCCCATCTCCAGATGTAGGCACGGAAAGAAAACAATTTGGCAATCATAAGATAGTACACAGTGACATAAAGCAGTAACGAAATAAATCACTCTTTGATGATTCTCCCAATTTCTTCTGCCATCCTGTCTTTAGGGAGCTGGATGACCCTGAAGCTATGCCACACTCCCTTTGGTTGTTTTCATTATCTTCTTGCATTTCAAAGGAAAGCATTTACACATTCCTCCTTATCTCTCCTTTACAATGGGGCTTCTTTCTTACCATGAAATGTTAGAAACTATGTTTACAAAAGGGGAGTTCATTACAAATGCTAAAGGTGTTTCTTGTGTATACTAGAAATACTAAAAACTACAAATGTTTATTAGAACTTCTAAAACTATAAACTACAAGGGGGGGCCTAATAGTTATTCATACAAAGTAATGTCTAGTTATTAAGCTGCATTAATAAAAATGACTGGAGTGAGTGGTGATTAATATAGTGATATGTAGAATCATATCTGATTGGTTTGTTTATTTATTTAGCAAATTATATAGCTGTCCATCTCACTGAACGTGATTCTGGGTGGCGAACAACCAACAACATTAAAACAATAATAACAACCAATAAAACTATGTTATAATAATAATAATGGAAAAAAAACAAGATTGCAGGAGAATACAACCATCTAAACACAATACAGTCATCTTGCAGGCTCCCCATGAGATCCCCAAGGATGTTGGAAAAACTACATTTTAAGGGCTTTCCAGAAGGCTAGCAGGGATGAAGTTTGATTGACTTTATGACATAATTCTGAGTGAAGTAGCCTAATGGATCACCTTTACTTGAATTAAAACGCAACATCTTTCATTTCTAAATTGAGGAG
The DNA here is from genome assembly GCA_023362775.1 of Charina bottae. Lineage (NCBI taxonomy): Eukaryota > Metazoa > Chordata > Lepidosauria > Squamata > Charinaidae > Charina > Charina bottae. The sequence goes on from JALMGJ010000003.1 coordinate 26,320,024, forward strand.
TAAATTGCTTAGTGACATCAATATTTTGAGTGCAGTTTTATGTATTTTGCAGGCGAATAAATGTCCGAGTGAGTGTTGAATTACAATCAACGACAAATCCCATTCATAGAAAGGTTTGTATCTCCTTCATTATGCAATATGGTTTCAGTTGTTACAATAAATGATTTTGCTTAGAATTTTATTGGCTAGCTCTGGCCAAGCATATGCCTTCATGAAAAATAGGCTTTATTGATTATTTATCAAAATAAGCATTGTGGCGAACAATATTATTTCATCACTACAGAACAGAGCAAGGAGCTTTATAAACCTGGAAGTGATATTCCATGATAGCTGCATATTGGCAAAGTTGAGACCAAAGTGGGGCCATCGTAATCAAATCACATATCTCCAAATAACCCTGCATTCATTCAGTCTCTTTTCTACCCTTCATTCAACCCCCTTGCACATTTTTGCATGTTAATTTGCCCTCCCATCTTTTCACTCAGCCTCCCCCACATCATCATGACCAACTTTTCATATGTATTCCCTTCCCATGTATTTACTAGTTTTGAGCTTTGGTGTTTTCTGCTGAGAAAGTTGTGTTTTCTTTTCTCATTATCTAATAAGAATATTCAAAATATGTTGAACTGTGAACAGAACATTCCAGAAAACTGGAATATTGTTTCCTTCTGGATCATGCTGAAACCACCTGGATCATGCTATTCTGGGGAACAATTCAAGATGTTCAAGTTATGGTATTCTGGATGAAAAAGGCCTGTTTTGGGGGGCACACACTCCCTCTGGATCACCTCAGACTTCTTCCATGTAATTTGTCTGTTTCATAGACTGATAAAGTTTCAGACTTTAAGCAACCAGCTGCAGGTTTCTCCATTATCAGTAAAAACAATCTTGCTGGCTTGCAGAAAGGTCATTCGAAAGAAATTGAGAAAGTCTCCACCATAATGTAATGATGGAATGAAGTAGTTCTAAATGGAAAATAGTACAAATGCTGAAATTCTTGTAACTCATTTTAATAACTCTTGTTAAAAGAGAACTTGCTTGAAAGAAAACTTTGAGGCAACTGCCAAAACTTGACATTCTAATTTGAAGTATTTACTTCCAGAAATTGTTGAGCCTGCCTGGGAATAACATAGTCTGGGAAAAAGCTTGGTATGGTCCTGAGGGGAACAGAATGTTCCAGAATTCTCTAAAATGTTATATTTCCAGAGTGACAAATTTTGCACTTCATTGTGATTTATTGTGGATATATAACAAGCTGAGAGCTAGCACAGTGTAGTAACTAAGGCCTTGGACCTGCATGAGAGAGAGACAGGTTTAAGTTCCCACTCCACCAAGGACTCACTGGTTAATTTAGGCCAGTCATTCTCTCAGTTTAACCTACTTCACATGCTTGTTTTGATTCTAAATTAGATCCCCGTTTATTCATCCTTGAACTCTTGGAGAATAGATGAGATATAAATGTGATAAATGTATAATAGAAAAAGTGATAAGCAGCATAAGAATTGAGGATTATTGAAAGAGTTAAAGTTAATTTCCACATAAATTTTCCCTGTGGATTTCTCAGCTGATTGGAAAAAAATATTTGTTCATAGCAATCCCACTGCTATAGGTTCTTTTGAGGAATGGTGCAGACCACAGAGCAGAGGTGAATGTTATTTCCCTTTATTGTAGAGGACGATTTATTATACAAAAATATTTACTACTGGAAGTGTGTGTGCTTATTTTTATCATTATGTCTACTATTTCTAGGTATCTTATTCCTATGTTTCTGTACCTATGCCTTATTCCTTATTCTTACATCTATGTTTTATTTCTATATGAAGACTTTATTTCTTCTGCTATATATATTATCTGTGTTTTATGCACCAAGCTAGAAACTGGGAAACCGTGAGTTCTAGTACTGCCTTAGGCACAAAGCCAGCTGGGTGACCTTGGGCCAGTCACTCACTCTCAGCCCTAAGGAGGCAATGGTAAACCACTTCTGAAATCTTACCAAGAAAACTGCAGGGACTTGCCCAGGCAGCTGCCAGGAGCCAATACTGACTCCAAGCCCCACCCCCCAAATCTTTTTGTACGTTAACTAACCCTTCTTGTTTTCAAACAATGAATGTTTTAGCCTAGACTGTGTGATGTCCTTCGTGTATTGCATAGAAGCTTTCAGCACTTTATGAACCATATGACTAGGCTGCTACTGAAAGAATTACTCCAGAGAACTACATTTCTTAATTTTTAAAATTCTTTCACACTCTCTACCTTTAGGATTTAGTTGTTCGACTAACTGAGGATTCAGATCCCTTTTTCCTGTATAATCTTATTATTTCTGAGGAAGATTTTCAAAGGTAAGTTTTTGTGAATGTTCTGATTTTTATAGATTTACATTTAGTATACTATCAAGCATTTAGTAATTAAAAATATTGATATAATAGTCCTGCTACAAGAACAACCAAATTAACCTCTATAGCAGGGCTTTCCAAAGTGCCGTCGCTGGCGACACACCAGCGGCAGTGCGGCGGCGGCGCACACACGGCGGCGGCATGCGCACGGCGGTGGCGCGGGGGCATGCGGCGGTGCGCGCACGGTGGCGCGGGGGCGTGTGACGGCGGTGGCATGGGGGCGTGCGGCGGCACGCGCATGGCGGCAGTGGCAGCCTCCGCTAAAACACGGAAGCACTGATCCCGCGCCGCGGCTGCTGCCGCCGTGCACGCACGTGCCACCGCTTCCAGGTGGTGTGGCGACACACCACGCTGTGTGTGGCGACACACTTTTGTGTCGCGACACACAGTTTGGAAAGCTCTACTCTATAGAGTTAAGATTATATGAACTATTAATTCAGTACTTACTATATGGAAACATTATTGCTGATGTTTGGTATGTTTAGCTTTGTTCTCTTTTTGCATGAATTATGAACACCAACCTTAGACCATAGATCTATAAGGATCCATTTAGACCAGTGTTTTTCAAAGCATACTGGCTGGGAATTCTGGGAGTTGAAGTCCACACATCTTAAGTTGCCAAGTTTGAAAAACACTGATTCAGACCTTCAACAGAAGAGAAAGACCCCCTTACTTCAGGATCATGTTCTAGGAGTTAGATGAGAACTACTGGGCTAAAAAATAAATGTAATGCTAGAAAGGGAAATGAGTATCACTGCAGTAATAAGTGATTAATTGAAATGTCAGGTAAATTGTGCGAGCATTCCAAAAGGTGGTAAGAAAATTATTTTGTAATTTTTTTCAGGGCCAAACACCTTAGAATTCTTAGATTTTGAAAGAAATGCCTTGAAGATTAGCTACTCTTATCACACATTATATTGGTAGGTGTATTTAATTTTTTCTTCTTTTCTGTGCAGTTTAAAACTCCAGCAAAGTCTTCTGGTAGATTTTTCTGCTTTTCCTCAGAGATTTATAGATCTTCTTCAGCACTGTATCCAAGAACAAGATAAAGAAATCCCAAGGTTAGTAATACATAAACAGTACTTTATATCATCTTCAATTTTTTTTAAGAATTTTATTAAGTTTAAGATAAAAGATACAGAAAAACAAAAAACTACAAACAAACAAAACTAAAAAAGTGTGAAAACACAAAAGAATTTTTTTTTAGATAGATTACAAAAAGAAGTGACTTCTGACTTTAAACATCAAGGATATACAGAAATTTCCCATAAACAATCCCTTACTCTATATTAAACCAAAATCACATTATTTCTACAAGTCAACCCCTTATCACATTATAAAAATCACTAAATATCATTGCTCCCTCCCTTTATATTAAAAGAAAAAAAAGTACAAATCACCTAATCAACTCCCCCCCCAAAATAACAATTACTAAATTATTCCCTTCCTACTACTATTCTATATATTCCTGTCTACTATTATAAAAATCAAAAATAGAAAAGCATGTAAATTGTCTACGTCCTGCCGGCTTCCCCATTGTCTTTGCTTTTAGGAAGCTGGCAAAGAAGGTTGCAAATGGCAATCATGTGACTGCGGGGCGCTGCGATGTAATTGTGAGCCAGGCGCCAGGCGCCTAGATCACAATCACATGATCACAGGGATGCTGTGTCTGATGTAAGTATGAGGACCAGTTGTAACTACCATTCGTTCAGCACCGTCATAAATTTGAACAGTTGCTGAAATGAATGGTCATTAAACGAGGACCATCTGTATGCATCAGCAGACTGAAGTAGGTGGGGCTTGAGAATGAGACTCCTGGAGATTCCCTGTCCCTGCTTTAAGCAGGTAATAGATCTTAGAAATCCTCTAAATCATCCTCAAATGGGATGCTGAGATCTCATTCATCATGATAGTCAAAGTGTATGAAATCAATTTTTACTTTTCTTTCCAGTGTGTAAGAGGAAGCCCCTTCCCAATTCCAGTCTGTGAGACAAAATGCTGCTATAGTTCTACCGTATTTATTTCTTCGGTTCCTTTTTCATTACAAAGACCCCGTTATAATGTAGGATACTGTTGTCTCATCTGATGAATCTTTGTTCTCTTTTTTCCCCTCATGCTATGGTCAGAGTTCCTAGGAAAAGAATGTATTTTTGTTTCCTCTTAAAACCTTTCAGAATGCTGAAGAAAAAAAATATTGCTTCTGTACCAATGTACAATAAAAAGAAGCTAACAATTATTAGCTACAATCAGTTGGGTAGCAAGCTCTGCAGTTCCATTGAGATGTCTTTTGTTATATGTGATATTTTTTTCTTTTTAGGTTTTTGCTACAGCTGGTTTCTTCAGGATCTAGTTTAGATCACACACCTTCATTTCTAAATGTGGTTGAGACAAACCCATTTAAACATCTTACCCATTTATCACTAAAATTCTTACCAGGAAATGATGCTGAAATCAAGAAATTTTTGGCATCCTGCCTCAAATGTGCTAAGGTAAAATGATAGTTTTAGTTATATAATGTAAAGTTAAGTTTTGCCTTTTTTTTTGGCAAAATTAAGTTTTGTCATTAAGAGAAATAAAAGATAGTTAAATAGCACATGCTACTGAGTTCAAGGCTGACTGATGTACTTGCTTTAAGATTCTTTATATTTTTAGAATTGAATGATGGCAGTACAGTGAAATCTTAATTTAACAGGTCATTTGAGAGATAGGGAATGTCTTATTTCTAACTGTCCATTAAATCAAAGAATGTACCATCTGCAATTATTTTATGTAAGTACAATGGAAATTTCATCCATTGCATCCGAAGTCCTTTGTATTGAGGTCTAAATTGAGGTTTCTCTGTATATAGTTTAGAATGAATATTCTAAAAATATTTAGAAAAAAAACCAAACAGCCTGTGTAACTCATGTAGTAGAAATATGCTTGCAACTGATGTGCTGAATAAGGCAACCTTATAGTAGAATCCTATGCCTGTTGCCTGAGAAGAAAGTCCACCAAAGTCCAGGAGAATGCATTTCCTACTAATTGAAATTAATCACTTTGTAGACTGAAAATATATTGATTGAGAAACTTTCAATTGTTTATAGGAAGAAAAGTTATTGCTAGAACAAAAACTTAGCAGAACAGAGGAGGACCTTACAAGACAGCTGAATTATACTCAGCAGGTAAGAGCAAAGCTTCAGTATGCCCAAATTTATAGAAAACTGATATAAATATATTTATACATATTTTAATTATGTTTTATCAAGAGTGTCAATATAAAGCTAATGGAAAACCTATTACTGAACTTCTGTATAGAAATAAAAAAATCTTATCAGAATAGCAGAGTCACACGGTTTGGCAAAATGAGCAAAGTGTTATTATACCTTGAAGAATAACAAATTAACTGTATCATGAACCTAGGTAGGTAAAAGCCTAATTTGTTACGGGAAAGTCCTGTTTTAATATGCTACAAACTTTTAAAAAAGAAAATAATATAGATTTATATAGGATTGTGAAGATATGAGCAAAGCATTTTTCTAAGAGTGGCATACAGAACAATTTTTATATTGCTATACATGTTAAAGAGAAAAATAAGACATTCTGACTGTAGTCCTTTAATAAAGCATTGTTAAAATTAAAAGTCTTGGATTATATGGAAGCATAGTGATTAGGCTTTTTTCTTTTAGAGCTTGTCAGAAAAGAGCAGGGAACTAGACAACTTAAGAAGTGAATGGGCCTCCAAGATAGCATCACTGAACAGCAAACATACTCAGGAATTGTCAAACGAGAAGGAGAAAACTCTGCAGGTATCTAAAGAATATAAGGTGTAAAACAAATTATTCCTTTTACATTTAAGAATTATTAAAGCAGTCTGTTTTTCGTAGGCACAAGCACACTATCAGCAACAGAATGAGCAACAGAAAAGAGACCTGGAAAACTTGCATCAGAAAACTGTCCAGCAACTGCAGACCAGGCTGAAGGAGTTGGAACTTGCTAACAAAGACTTAATGGAAAGGAGATACAAAGGCGATTCCACAGTCAGGGAACTTAAAGCAAAATTGTCAGGTGTAGAAGATGTATGTAATATTTGCCTATTTGTATCTATTTAAGGATCTGATTTGCATTACTTGTAATTTCTAGTATACATTATAAGCAAATGAAAATACAGCAAATATTCCCCATTATAATAGGTGAATATAGTACAATGACATATTGTTGCAGAATATATTTATTTTTTAAATCAAGCATAAATCTTTAAAATCCTTTAGAATGCTTTAATTTTTTCAATCCATAAGGAATGCCAGAGAACAAAGCAAGAAGTTCTGTCCCTACGTCGGGAGAATGCTACCTTAGATGCTGAATGCCATGAAAAGGAGAAGCAGGTTAATCAACTGCAGATGCGAGTTGCTGTTTTAGAACAAGAGATCAAAGACAAGGACCAGCTTGTTGCTAGGACAAAAGAAGTATTAGAAGCAACACAAGAGCAAAAGGTGTTTAGTTTTTTTCCCTCTAGTGCCATTTTAACAAATGTACTCGTTAAAGTTCATTATGGTCTAAAGCAGAGCTTTCCAAACTCTGTCGGGACACATTAGTGTGTCGGCTGTAGTGTTTGGGTGTGTCATGGCTGCTGCTGCCTCTGACCCCGGCCAGGATTCCATGCAGGTCCTAGTGGCTGCCTTGTGCCCTGCTTTAAGAGTGTGTCACTAAATGATGCCCTGCTGTAAGAGTGTGTCGCAAAATGATGCATGTCTAAAAAGTGTCACCAACATGAAAAGTTTGGAAAGCTCTAGTCTAAAGTGTTACTTTATGTACGTGGTTGATTGCATGTGACTAGGGGTGTGTTGCACTTCACATCTGAAACTGAAAAGCTGCATTGGAGGAGACATGAGCATGCAAGTTACACCTGTCAGTGCCTGTTTTAAAATGCTAGGTAGCTTCATGATTCCAGGAGGAGGCAACTGAGTATTCACAGCCATTCTAAAGCAGCTTGCCATACTCTGCCTCCTTAACTCAAACATATTTTCCTGGGGTTGTGTGGCTACCTTGCAAGCCTAGGGAAAAGCATATCTTATTTAAGGGGGCATCTTTTTGACTTCAACTTTGGAGCAACGAGCATCTCTATGTATTACCTATAAGATTTACATTATGTAAAAAGTAGAATCTTTGTTGCATCATAGTCTGCTTTCAATTTCTGTGGTTTTTTTTTAATTTTGAAAGTAGCTTATTTTATTGTCGAAGGCTTTCACGGCCGGAGTTCAATAAGAAGACCCACAACAGCCATAGCTTATTTTAGTGTGACACAGAACACAATTTTTGACAATCTGAAACTGGTTTGCCAAACTAGTAACATGGTTCTCTACAACTTGGCCGTGTTTAGAAAGTTCAAGCGTGTTGCATGCACCATCTTCCCTCCCCCCTCAAATTTATAGATTATAGAACAAACTGCCATATTAAACATTTTTACAGCTGTTTAATAACTTTAAATGTGTTGCTGGTTTTACAGTCCACATAATAGGGTTTGCAGAACTGCCAGTTCCTTGTATATTTTGAAACAAATCCATGCAGATTTTGACTTTTTTGTTTTTGACATAATTTTCCTAACATTATATATGTATGTAGCTTGAATCATGTCAACTGGATTTCTATTTTCTCAGTGGAAACGTTTCGCTCCTTATCCAAGGAGCTTCTTCAGTCTGAGCAAAGTTAGTAAGGGAATCCTTAAATATGTTTCTAGGTGGCTGTGTGACCTTGCACCTGGGGCTAGGTCATGGTTATTTTGAGATGTTATTTCTAAGTCCCTTTATCATCTAAAGGAGGATCGTTAAGATCACCATGCTGCTGTTGAGCTTGCGAAATGGTCTTAATCTTCCTAGGCACAGAAGACAAAGCAGGGAGGAAAATAGGGGAAAGATTGTGCCTGAGGCCCCCACCTCTATTCAAGGAAGGATTTTCCAAGTTGGCATAAATGGATTCCTTGACCCCTCTCTCAAACCACCTATCTTCTCTGTCTAAAATGTGAACATTAATGTCCTCAAATGAGTGTCCTTTTTCCTTTAGATGAAGATAAACTGCTGACTCTGGTCCTGTGGTGTTACTTCTCCTGTGTTGGGCCATCCTCCTGTACAAAGGTTGTTTGGTTTCTCCAATGTAGAGTTCAGAGCACTCCTCACTGCACTGGATTGCATAAACTACATTGCTTTTCTTGTGTTTTGGAGTTTTGTTTTTTGAAGAAAAGCAATGTAGTTTATGCAATCCAGTGCAGTGAGGAGTGCTCTGAACTCTACATTGGAGAAACCAAACAACCTTTGTACAGGAGGATGGCCCAACACAGGAGAAGTAACACCACAGGACCAGAGTCAGCAGTTTATCTTCATCTAAAGGAAAAAGGACACTCATTTGAGGACATTAATGTTCACATTTTAGACAGAGACGATAGGTGGTTTGAGAGAGGGGTCAAGGAATCCATTTATGCCAACTTGGAAAATCCTTCCTTGAATAGAGGTGGGGGCCTCAGGCACAATCTTTCCCCTATTTTCCTCCCTGCTTTGTCTTCTGTGCCTAGGAAGATTAAGACCATTTCGCAAGCTCAACAGCAGCATGGTGATCTTAACGATCCTCCTTTAGATGATAAAGGGACTTAGAAATAACATCTCAAAATAACCATGACCTAGCCCCAGGTGCAAGGTCACACAGCCACCTAGAAACATATTTAAGGATTCCCTTACTAACTTTGCTCAGACTGAAGAAGCTCCTTGGATAAGGAGTGAAACGTTTCCACTGAGAAAACAGAAATCCAGTTGACATGATTCAAGCTACAGACAATTCCACCTGGATGACTGAGAACCTTCATAGACATACTAACATTATATACTTTTTAAAAGGCAAACCTGGAAGAAAATACAGAAAAGAAACAACTTCAGATAGGAAAGCTAGAGACCTCACTGAAAGCTCTATCAACTGAGTTCCTTAAGGTTTGTTCAAACGTAAGATTCTCTTTTATGATTATGGTGGTTTGATTTCATCTGATCATCATTTAATGCTCTATAATATTGTTTCCAGGCCAATGAGATAATAAAGAAACTGCAAGTAGATGTAAAAACTTTAATGAGTAAGTTGAAATTGAAAAACACAGTAACAGTTCAGCAAGAAAAACTCTTGGCTGAAAAGGAAGAAAAACTGCAGAAAGAGCAAAAGGAATTACAGGAAGTGGAAAATTCTCTTCGAGAAAAAGAACAAGAGGTAACTTAAGAGTCTTGCTTCTATCTAGTAAATGCTTAAACAAGTGCTAAGATTTCCTTTCACCAGAAATAACCTTTCCTTCTTTCCTATAAATCAACTCTTATCTGGAATGAGGTAAAGATTCCCTCAATTTTAACTCATTTCCTGGTCACCTTAAGCCCATGTAAGTTTCTTGAGAAAAATGGTTTGCTATTATTGAGGGATTTTTTTTTCTATTTCCCACTCGAATTTACCATCCTGGGGTTTCCTAGCGGTATCCCATCCAAGAATTAACAAGGGTCAAATCTTGTTTTCCTTGTTCAGGATCAGATAATGTCAGTTAGATGATACCATCTGCTTAGACATGTTCTGAAGTAGTATTTTTGTTTTATACCTTTAAAATAAATATGTTTATGGATTTATCCATCCATCCATCGATCCATCCATCTATCTGTTTAGATTTTTGTATTTGACCAGTTTCAACAGTACTTATACAATGATGCTTGTTATTTAGGGGAAATGTCTTCTGCCATTATTTTAATTTTGAAATATTGTTTTGTTGCTATTGAAAAAATGCTTCAGATAACTAATGATATGGAAACATTACAGGCATGCAAATTGCATGAACAGTTAGAAGCTACAGTACAAAAGCTGGAAGAAAGCAAACATCTTCTCAAAACAAATGAAAATGGTATGTGACTTTCTTGCATTAACTATTGTCTAATCCTTTCAACAATGTATATTTTAATATATAGAATTTATTAGGAGATATAATCTTAGTTTTGGGCTAGGCATTGTCTCTGTTATGAATATGCTTTAGACAATAATTGCGAATGTTTGATTGAAGATAAAGATGAATAATATTTTTTATACATTTGGAGGATTTGGGGGGGTAGGGATATTGAAGAATGATTTTGATGGATGCCATTCTTATTTTCTCTTCTTTAGTCTCACCTAGCACTTATTAATAGGACACTCATTTCCTTTTTTGTATTAGTGCAACCATGTATTTATTTTGTTTCCCTGGTAATGAATAACTTACAATAATACACAGAAGCTCCATCTTGTCACACAGGATTTATCAGTTCCTAATCATATTAAAACTAAGGCTGCAATTCTGTGAATACTTATTTGGGAATGAGCCCCCTTTAACTCTGTTCTGAATATACATGCACTGGTTTAACTTTCAAAGCACAATCTATCTAGCAGTATTCAGAATTTAATTATGACTTAGTTTTAAAATTAAAAACAAACAGAATGAAAGGTGAAATGCTTTCTAATTTTTTTTCTTTGTAGTCATCACATGGCTAAACAAACAACTGAATGAAATTCAGATGACAAGGAAGCAAGAAATTCTAGGAACATCTACTTCTAGCAACACTGCTTCAAGAACTGGCAGCTCTCCTCATAGTATGGTAATAGTAAAATTCTTACAAATATGTATTCATCTTCGATACTGACAAAGTTGCTGTCCTTTGTGGTTTAATTTCTAACTAAGAAGAGAAAATTCAGTGGGAGTGACACACACTTTGCATAAATTCTTCAGAAACGGATGGTTCTTGGAGCCTATTTGGGATTGAGCTATTTTCCCTCCCCCTCCTGATAAAAAGGTGAGGCCTGGGGTTTGCATATTTCCTTCTATTTGCTTCCTTTCCTATCCTGTAAGTAGATGGTAAACTTCTACATAGGTCAGAGGGGAGAGCAAATGCTTCAGCCTGGGATTCAAACCAACCCTTGGCAGAAGCAGAGTGCCTTAGTTTCAAGCAAATTAAATATAGATCTATGCAAAAGCTGAAGTGCAATATAAATAGTAGTATGTTTGAACTTTGACTATGCTTGCTTTAAAGACAAAGGCAAAAGGTATGAGGCAATTTGTTTTCTTTTACAGGCTGATGGTAGGATTCCGTCTTTAAGTTCAGGGCTGAACTATCCCATCTCCCCCTTGCTAGCTTTCCAAAGCTTCCCGGAAGCAACAGCTGTCAAAAATGCCAACCAACAAGCATCAGGAACAAAGGCAAGGCATTTAAGATGTTCATTTTTAATAAGCTTTGCATCATTTCAAGTAATGTCTTTTCCATTTTATCGATTTACCAAAAAAACTCAAAACCTCCTTCTGCTACTCTGCTACTCTGGTGACCACCATTTGTGGGGAAAAGCACAACAACTAGGGATGAGTGATGAAACAAAATCCTAAAGGCTCCCTATGTCATTCAGAATTTGTCGTGCAGTTCCTTATGTAAGGATACCTGAATGGCCAGTTAAACCAAGGTGTAATTGCCAAAAGAGCTGTTTTAAGGCC